>JAVKLA010000049.1:9454011-9485484 GCA_034782735.1 Sagittarius serpentarius
TGGCCGGCCCTTTCCTTCCTTCCTTCCTTCCTTCCTTCCCCTGTCTTCTTTTATTCCCCTGTCTTTTCTCCTGTACCCTGGAGCTTTTTGCTCCTTGTCTCCCCCCCATCTCTCATTCCTGGCTTCCATTTCCTTAATTTTCCACTTTCTATCTCCCCAGTAGCCTCTAAAACCACCTTTTCTCTACTGGCTTCCGCGTCAGACACTTGCAAGCCCTTGCTGGCTCTGCTGGCATCTCGATGCCCCAGCAGCGCGCAGAGAGGAGGGCGAAGCTTAGTAGTCCCTTCTCCTTCAGTCTCACAGCAGAGGTAAGGCACATTTTCCTTTCCTCCCCACAGGCAGAGGTACAAAAGCCCACTGGGGTCTCCTGCCTCTATGCACTGGAGCAGATGCCTGCAGGAATTGCTCCCAACTTCCCTCGCAGACTGGTGAGCACCATGTGGAGATTTCCTCCATCCCAGGACTGTGGGACTAAGGAGCTGGGAGGAGCAGCATCACCGAAACATTTCTCTTTTTTTCCCCATCTGCCCTTCTGTTAGCAGCCAGAGAGGAATACAAAAGCCTGTCCTGGAAAGGTTTTGGTGGAGCAGCCAGTGAGTTGACGGGCTGGCTAATCTTACTCTCCGATGGGAGGCGGAGATGCCTGAGCCAGGCTGCAACGCAGCAAGCCACCCGTATGGGGGGTGGGTGGGTGGGTTTATATTTCTCACAGCCCAAGATCTCCCCCACCAAATCTGGCCCAGCTGTTGCCCCCTGCAAGGTCGGTGTGGAGAGCAGGCACCCACGCGGCTGCGTGGTGGCCCTACTTTGCTCGGCAGGGTTAGCCACCTCGAATGCCAAGTTAGTGGGCACAGAGACAGCATTCATCCTTAGAAGCTCTTCCAGTGCTGGGCCAGCATCCACGGATTTTGACCTAATCAACACATATCTTTGAGGGTTGCCCTTGGTAAAGAATACTTCAGCAAAACGATTATTTTCATTACAGTTAGCCTACAGTTTTCCAAACGCTCGGTACTGTTTGGGTTTATGCTTCAGACCACAACACTCACAAGTCAAACGTTGTGCTCCTCAGTGTAACTTCCTTTAGCTACGCTTTTATTTCTTTGGGGGCTTCTGCTAATCCTCTCTAACATTTTCCATCGTGGCATTGCAATGCCTGCGCCGGCACTGAAGGCTTTTATATTCGCTGGCTGCAGTTAGGGCTGACATGCACTCGTAGACAGGGTCGGAGCTTTTGGGGGGGGTTTCAGGCAGGTTATGCAGCTTTTATCATTTAGGACATTGGTTGTCTGCAGATGCCTTCAGACGTCGGGGAGCAGAGAGCTGGGCGACTCTTCTTGGTTAAAAGACAAGCTGATGGGCCCAAGCGTGTAACTGTGGCCTTGACAGGTTACATTTCTGTTTGCAGCGTCACTTCCTATTACGCTTGCGACGGAGGTAACTGTTTGCACTGTCATAACATTTCTTCTGCTGGAGCTTCCTGGCCGGGGATGCTGCAGCCAGCGGTTACTGCAGGGCACATCGCCCCGCTCCCCAGGCGCTGGCCAGAGGCGGACCCGCAGACGCTCCCCTTCTGCTCACCGGACCCCGGCCAGCACGTACGCGAGGCTGTCCGTGGAGGCTGTGAGCCTGCCGTGCTCTGGGAGGTGGGTTTCTGTTGCCTGCCCTGGCTTTCCTGCCTGAGCTCTTCACCGGGCACGGCATGGTGCCCAAGGGACTGCCAGCTCCGGAGGTGGCCATCACTGCAGACCCTCCCGCAATCGCCTGGGACGGGCCGATGAACAGGTCCCTCTAGCACAGGTCCAAACCCATCTCCTTCTGTGAAGCCCTGCAAATGGATGAATGCCAATAGGAATGATAGTTGTCAGTAAAATCACCAGCCATGCCTTATTTTAGATTTCATATTAAGCTGTGAGGAACGAGTACGGAGATCTGGCTGGATGGTGCCCCTGAAGGCGCTGGAAATTTTCTCCCTTCTTGCAGGAAGAGCAAGGCTCCTTGATGCTGCTGAGCCACGTGTTGCTCTCTGATACGTTGCCCAAAATTCACAGAGGGTATAATTGATACTACTGATTTCTTTTATCAATACTGAAAAGAAAACCTGAGTGTTTCCTGTGTACAATATGTGATGTTCTGCTCACCTGTGTGATCTGTAGCTGGTGTCCAGCTGTGCTGTCTCTGCAGCTGTTTCCCTGCTTTGTAATTTCCATCGTAATACTTACAGAATTTGGTGTGGTGTGTTTTGCTTGCAAGATCGTCTCAGGCAGGCCCGGTTTGAAATACTTGTCCTGTGGTCTCACATTTGCCTGTGAGTTTTCCCCAAACGTGATAGTTTCTAGTGGCTGCTCTTCTTGGGTTTTTAAGTCCTTTTTGGGAGACAAAGTGAGAGAGCTGGAAGGAAAGGTGAAAGGTTCTTTGTGTGTGGTTAGAGACAAGTGCCACTCGCACCGCGCCGTGACCAGATCAACCCTCACCTTTGCATGCCTCTACCCTGAGCTGCAACTCACACCTACCTCTGCCTCCATGAACACAGAGGTGCAAGGGGGATTCCAGTTGCCATATAATAAAATGGGTCCTAATTTCCTTAGGACTGGCCTTTAGAGAGGTTCCTTGCCCATTCATGCACACACTTCTCATCCGTGTCCTTGCATACCTGCTGATCCAGCCCCCCGCCCCGCCGACTGCTCACCGCCAGCCTGGACCCCACTGACACAGGCAAACACAGCCCCAAGGAGGGACAAGCCCACTTGTGTCAGCACAGGAATACACCTCTGGCACCTAATTTGCGCTTACCCCTAGCCAGGCCAACTGGGGAGGGTGGGGGTGTGAAATCTCACCCAACAAAAATACGACTAGACAATGTTTTATATATCTGACATACAGAACAATGCATATTGCATTGATGAACTTAGGGTCAAATCCTTACATAGAGCTAGTAAGAACCCAACAAATGGTAAAACAAATGGACATACCGGAGTCTGCGTGTTTTATACAGTACACGATCGCATCCAAGGCATAAGTTCAAGGGATCCAGCCTGCAGCATTTATTTAAAAATGTGGTGTGCTTTTACCTGTGCCACAAGCCCCCATTCCTAGATAACCTTCGGGTGTTTAAGGTCAGGAGGCATTATTTTGGCCGCCTATTCTGCCGTACCAGTAGAAGGCTGGGTCATGAGAAAAGAAAAATTAGTTAATCTGGTGAAGGGAGAAAGGAAACGTCTCTGGATGAGAAATAGGATTCAAATGGGATTGCTGAGGACTACCAGAGCTGCTGCTTTGCATTTGACTTCAGCTGAGAGGGAGTTTCCCTTCCCTGTGTCGAGTGCTAGGCTTTGCAGGCATCCAGGCAAACGTCCGCCACAGATTTCATGTGATGAAGTGTGGGAGTCTAAGGTGCCAAATAGAGTCCTGGGAAGAGACCAAGGCTAGAGGGGAAGAGGTTAATAAGCAGAGAGGGCTACAAAACTGCATGGTATAAAACCCTGGAGGACTTTAAGGGGAGGGCTAATGTGAACTGGAAGACAATAGAACTGCATTTCGAGACACCTAAGGGAAGGCAGGGAACCGTGGGTGTTGGGGATATCACAGCCAAAAGAGGCATTTGAGGCAAGGATTTCTACTAAAGGCAGCAAACAGGCAGCGTTTGCCACACCAGGACAGTCCCTACAGAAGACTAGAGAGGAGGCTACCGTCAAGGTAAAAGAGGAGAAAGAGTGTGGGGCTGTTTATTCATGGTGTTGCTCAGTAAGCTGCAAGAGGAAACCTGCAGCAGCAGATTCCCAAAGGCTTGCAACGAGTTGCCACTATTGTCGGTGGGACAACACCAGGTAGGCTGCAAGCAAATTCTAACATCACCCCATTGTATTAAGCTGACTCGATTCATGCTGGTTTTATATCCTTCTTTTGCCCTCTTTTTTCTAGCCAAAGCTATTTCATTAGCTAAAGATACAATTATTCTTCTTGGTTCAGTTGTCCTCACTGAGAAATGGCCTCCGGTGTTTGAGATGTTCAGATGCAGGCTGTGAGTTGAATCTCAAAGCTTATCCAGTCCTGGAAATTGTTAGAGGTGGGGTTGGCGAGATCACTGGTTGGCCTCGCTGCTCCTCCCTGAGGCTCAGGTGGGATCAACTGACTAATGCTTTTTGCATCAAAAACGCTGGGTATTCTTCAACTCTTTGTGCAACCCACTTGGGTGCCTACCTGTCCTTGCTCTAGGAAGGGTTTTGAGCGTAGCTCCTTTGCTCTAATTTAAGACTTGCTCTAGTACACCAAATGGACTTAAAAATAAGATTATTCCCTTCCTGGTTGGTATATTAGATGACCACCACCACATCTTCCTCGCCCCCACACTTTCATACAGACAATCTCATCAATACCGTTTTTCAGTTTTAGATTATTCATCCTTTCCCACTCGACACCTTTTCTGGACTGTTGCCATCGCTCTCCTTTGCACTTTCTGCAATCAGCTCAGTCTCCCTGAACTGCAGCGGCCAAAACTGCACAGATGACACTTCAGATGAAGCCCTGACAGCATAGACAACAGGGGAAGAACGGTTTCCTGTTTGTCACAGACTGCACTTCTGTTTGTACACCTCGTTAGAGCACTTTCATTTTTTACTGCAGCATGACCATGCTGATTCGTGTTGAGCTGTCAGCCCTAGATCTTCTGCAGGACCGCTGCTGTGCTGGTTGTTCCCCAGTTGGCCTTGTAGTCCTTGATGATGCCTACGCAAACGCAGAGCTCCGCTTTGTCCCTACTGAATGGCGCTTCTCTTCCCGTCCCTCTCCCCCACTTGCCAAGAGTGTTTTGCATTCTCCTCCTGTTCTCCAAAGTGCTTGTTCTTCATGGTGTCCTGTGCTAATTTAATAAGTGTTCCCTACTCTTGGGCTTTTTTCAAAGATATTAATGAAAATACTGTATGCTGCCAGACATAAAACAGATGGCTCCAGACTTCATTTGATACGTACTGCCAGTTTGACAGTGAAGCATTCATAACTGCTCTTAGTCTGGTTTTCCAACCAGCTGTACACTCCTCTAATAGCAGTTTCTTCTAAGCCATGTTTCTTAACCTACTTTATGAAAGTGTCAGGTGAGATGATGGCAAAAGCCTTATTAAAATCAAGATCTAAGACCTACTGTAGAAGGAAATTAGATTGATTTGATGTGATTTGTTCTTGTCAAATCAGTGTTTGCTGTTCCTCATCTGCTTGTTGTCTTCTGGATGCTGGAAAAGAGTTTATCCAATTACCACTTCCAGTATTTTTCCAGGAATTGAAATTAATCTGCCTGGTCTCTGATTCCTGGCTCCTTCTGTCCCCCTCCCCTTCACGATAGGTGCTAGGTTTGCCTTTCCCAGTGTGCAGAAACACGTCCCCCCACCCCTGACTTCCATGCTGATGGCTCTGAGTGGGCTTCAGCTGCTTTCCCCGGAATGGCAGAAGGCTTTTAGGGCTTCTCAGCTGCAATATATCTGACTTATTTAGACACCGTCTGACCTCCTTGTTCTTTTGTATTCTCACCCTCGGACTGTTCATGCTGGTTGTGTTAAACGGGGCACCTTCGAGCAAAGACTGAAGGAAAAAAGCATCAAACACGTCTGCATGTTTGGCATCATCACGCAGTATCTCCTTCTCCTCGTGAAACCCAGCTCTTTCTTTGGCCCTCCTGTTCCTACTAGTGCATACGCTTCACGCCCACTGCTTGTTGCATCACCTACATCTTTTTCACATTGTTCCTCCATGCTTATGCTGTCCTTTTATACTTAGTAACATGACCTAGTTCCACTTTCTGTGTGCTTCCTCTGCACTTCTGAAACTAATGAAGAGCTTGTGATTTAGCTGGCTGATACCTTACTAGCTTCCCTTAGTGCTTGGGCTAAGTCGCCCCAGTACTGAGCAGCTTGCAAGCAGTTCTGTACCGTATCTTTTGTGACCGTGCCTTTCATACAACTTCCTTAGAGCACTTCCAACTCTCCAGATGTCCTTTCTGCCTTGGATTTGTTCCTCTGGGCTTGTGCGTACTGACACCGTGAGTTAGCTAGTCTGTCTCCTCAAAGTCCACTGTTTTATCTTTAGTTTTGTTTCCCCTGCCTCCTTTTCTAGAAATCACGACTGCTGCCACGTCAAGGTCACTCTCACTCCAGCTGCTTTTCACCTTCACCTGCAAAACCAGTTCCCCTGTATTAGTTAGAATAAAATTTTGCAGAGTAGCTAGCCAGGAAGAAGCTAGAGAGATGGCAGCTGCAGTCAGTTCAGGGAAGGGCACAGACAGAGTGCCAGAACAGAGCTAGACAGAGAAGTCCCTGCATATTCAGCACTTAGTTGTGTCAGGAAAAATTAGTATTACCTGTCACAATTATCTGTCCCTGCCTATGAACTTGCCATTAGTTTCCAGGAGATGTGGCTAATAGTGGTGCAAATAGGGGTGCAAAACATGAACAGTACAAGCATGGTATTAAAATACTTGTTAGTTCTGTCTTAGGACTTTTTTATGGTTTTTGTACAATGAGAGGGCTCAGACCTTAGAAACATTTCGAGATTTGATGTGTAGTATGCATATAGTTGGAGTCTTCTCTATTCAGTTATGCATTGACATTAAAGTGTGTTTTTAAACACGGAGACTCAGGCCAAGCAGAGCTCGTCATCGTTGCAGCATTGAGGATTCCTCGTGATGAGCCACAGCCTCCAGCTTCTCAACAGCCAAGACGCATCTGTCCTTCAAGACCAGATTAATCTCTTCTAGCCAGCTTCTTCCAGTGCACAGTGTGCACTGACCCTGGCAACATCTCACTCTAGTTGCATTAGTACTAAAGGAGCTTTCTTGCGCAAAACTCCAACCCAAAAACTTCCTTTTGGGAGCTGCTTATCCTCTCTTCTTTGCTGCCATCCCACCCGCTTCCAGCCTGGGGCTGTCCCTGGGTGCCTACCCCCATGCTGTTCTGGAAAAGCTCACCTGAGCAGGGTGAAGGCAAGTTGGCTTTTGGCTGTCGTCTGTGGCTCTGGCATGTTCCCGCAGATGTCCCTGTAGGTGCTGAGATATTTGCCTGTAAGTACTGTCAGCAGGGCGGCCGGTAACTCTGCTGCAAGTCATTTTAAAAACGTTACTGATTTCATTACTTCACCATAGTTTTGCTTCACTACATCAAGTCTTGGCGTTAGGGTGAAGCGGCAGCTAATTAATTCAGCATAAATGATGTTTCTTTATGGGGCACCCAGAACCAAAGAGAGCTCCCGAAGCTCCCATGGATGTCTGCCCAGAGTCTGGGGTGGTTTCTAAAGGAGCTGTTGACTTATTTTAACACTCCAACCAACCATATGAGTACAACTTCATAACTGACTCCTCTCTTGATATAATTGTATAGAAACACTCTTCCACTGTTATAGATGAGCTATGATGATACATCGATAGCTGGTGTCCTTGCAGGAAGTCTGACTTCTGTTCTCTATCTAGCAATTGTTGATCTGATGCATCCTCCGATGGTTGCTCTTTAAGTCATAGGATGCTCCCTGGGAAAGCGTGGAGACCTTCGGACCTCAAGGAGAATAAAGTAATCGCACGTGGTTGACTGTGTGAGCCTTGGCACTAAGTGCTGCACATTCTCCTACTCAGACGGGTCTCAGAAAGCCAACTTCTCATTAAAAACAAAAACAAATTTACAAAGTGCTGCCACAGTGCATCCTTCTTTTATGGTCTAATTCAGAATCGACTGTCATCAGTTGGAGAACACTCCTGGCCATGCTCTTGGACTTTGGATCAGACTTCACAATGCTTCAAAAAAGCTATGAAAAAAAAGTGGGAAGATTTGAAAGGCTTCCCCATAAAGACATGGGTGGGTAATGTATTTATTTTCTAAACGCATACCTAGAGGCTTAGACAACTGGCATATTTACATTAACCAAATGGTATTCTGGTTAAAAGAAATCACACTGCTGGCAAGCAGAGAACCCCCTGAACCTATAGCTCACCTTCCCTGAGTAAAATCAAAAGTAGCAGCGCCAGCTCATCATTTCAGGCTTCCTAAAACAAAACATCTATTAAAAGTAACTCACCTCAGGCAAAAGCATGTTGTAACAGATAGGCTTTCCACTGCTCCTCTGAGAACACCCGGTTGCCCCAAACCTTGCACCTAGCCCCCGCTGCTCAGGTCTCCCTCTGACTTTGCCAGGAGAGGACTGAAAGCCACACGTCAGTCCCAGGACTCGGCATGCTATTAGCATTTTTTGCAGAAGTAGCTGGAAGGACAATTTACCCTAACTTTTCCCTACTGATTTTTTTATTCCAATAATTGAGTTCTTGTCCATGCTGAAGAATTAGTTCACCAAAGAGCTGACCTCGTAGGAAACTGAAGCATGCTGCAGAGAAAATAATTCCTAGTTAATAAATATATAAACAAACAAACAAACAGTTCCTGCTCCTCAGAGATGTGTGATACGAGTTCCAAATTTACATTTATAACTTTTCAAAACTAAACCATGAAGAGGAGGCCTGACTTTGCTAACGCTGTTTCGAGTGAAAAGCTGGCATGGAAAAACCTAACTGAAAATGCATTTGAAAATGCTTTCTTAAAAATAAGAATCACAAAAAGCGAACTGGAATATGAACCCAACTTTGCAATAGTACTTTGCAAATTGTCTAGATTTTGGAAGCATGCAGAGCGCACGCTAAGATCAGCTGCCTCCATAGCCGATTTTATAATAAATGGCATTGTATTTTCCATCCCCAGCACAATCTTCAGCCATACGGTACTTTTATTTATTACCAGAGTGTTCAGTAGCAATGAGAGCTGAAGTGAGGAAGGAAATGGCTTCAAGAACATGGCAAGAATCCCGTAAAGTTAAGGGAGTGGAATGGGAAAAGGTACTTTAAAAGTACAGGTGGCTGGTGTAAATTATTGAACATTTGAAATGTTTTCCCTCGGCAATTTTAATCACAGTGTGAAATCAGTCACTCACGCTTTTGTGAAACACTTGATTTATTGGAAGCTTTACGCTATTCATTGCAGCTCAGGAGCCAGCCCTGCCCTCAGTGCTGTGGGCAGGGCGCGCCGGACGCAGCAGCACGCCGAGGCTGGCTCAGAGCCACCGCCGCCAGACACCCACCACTGCAAAATTAGCAGCGATCATCCAAAACGGGACGCTGATGCCCAGAAGCATTGAAGTTGACCCCTGAATCCTACGGGAACACCAGAGAGCATCCTCAAAGCCACCCCTGCCTCCGAGGGGGATGCACTCACCTGCCGAGTCGTGCTGGGCTGAAGGCTGTGGGTTGGTGGCTGGGTCTCCTTTGCTTCGCGCAGGAAATAAGCTGAGCGTGTCTCAGCGCGAAGCATCTCTGACTCTTTTCAGAGATGCCTGCTGGGGGTTAGCCACCTCCCGAGCACGCTGCTCCAGGGCCAGGAGCATGGAGGTGCTCCCTCAGCCTCCGAGGGCACACGGACCATGGGGAGATGGCCTGGGAATGAAGCTGGTTTTGAAGTATCCCAGGGAAATTGTGCCTACGGAGAGCTGGAAAGGCATCTCGGGGTGGCTTGTGCAAGATGGGTACTGTCAGACACATAGCGATGCGTCACAGATTTGGTCACGTTTCCCTCCACACTGATTCCACCTCTTGCTGTTCTTCAAGCACTGATTGTATTTGGAGATTTCTCTTCTCCTTATCTAAGAATAACTTATTTATTTTGGTTGATGCCTTTTCTTACCAAAAGAAGTTGGCTCAACTCTTATATGGTTAGCAAATGCTATCAAATCTCACCCATAGCATATCACAGTGAACACAAAGGTGATTTAGACAAACAGGGGTTAGGATAAGCAGGTGACATATCAGTGTGTTTAATGCATGAACATATCTAATGCCCATCAAGTGACTGGACCTCATTTCTGATAAGCAAGCTTTTAATAAACAAGTTTCGGCTGCAGAGACGTTGTACAAAGGTCTTCGTAAGGACTTTGGGCAGACTGACACCGTCTCTGTGGCTGTACAGCACTTTGCACAACGGGGTGTCGGATGTGATAGCAAGGGATGACAAGGTTTCATGTCTGCCTAAAAGCAAGGGAGTGCTGGATCTCTGTTCTACCCGGGCGACCTCGCTGCTGCCAGCTGCCGTAGCTGATGGCAAAGTCTTCCTCATCCATTTCTTTTCTTTTTTCTTTTTTTTTTTTTTTTTGTCTTAATTGACTTAGTTGGACTTCCAGAACCTAAGGGCCAGATCTTTTCAGAGTTTTGTCTTTGGCATTGATGAAGTAGGATCTGCTCTTTAATGTTCAGTATTTGAACCACTCAGGCTGCCTGAATCCTAATTCAGCTATTAACCTGCAGTGGGCTTGTTGGGGCAGCTTTTTGCTTTTTTCCTGGAATAGATTTGGCAGATCCATAGACTGAAGGATTTCCCCTTTTCCCTGTCATCATCCTCCGTACAGGGAAATCCTTCCCTTCCCTTGGACTGCCCAGCAAGGTCCGCGCTCTCCTTTCAAGTCCCTGAGTGACAGAGATGACAGTAAGGTGATGAAAAAGGCAGCACGACTGGGCACACCTCTCGCCCAATCTACCTCCTGCCCACACCCCAAATTCCCCTTCTTGGCAGTTAGTGCAATTTAGCATAACGCAAAGGCTGTCCCGAACGCCATTAAAAATGCAAATGATGCCCAGCAATCCTGAAGAGCAGGGAATAAGCAGTTCCTTTGCAGCCCACTTCCTCCTGGCCCCAGCACGTGTTGCGCAGATGATGCTCTGCTGCGCCACGTTTGTGAGCTCTCAAAGCTGCATCTATTTTTTTTTAACCTTAGCAATGTAGTTGCACGCTTAAAACGTAACAGACATTTAGAAACTGTATGACTTTCCCTAACTGTCTGCAACAGTTTCAAGATAAGTCATTTCAAAAAAAAGTACTTTACACAGAGACTGCTTTAAACCAGACCTTTGTACTTCTTGTTTTTGCTTTTATCTTGGCAGAGACGCTTACCCTCTCCCTAGCTCCTTTGTAGAGTTCATTATGCAAAGGCAGAGAAGCTACACTAACGTTGTAATTTTGTTTGGCAAGGTGAGCCGCAAAACATATGCTGTGTCATGCCTTTTTATTACTGTGCAAGAATTGCCAAAGCAGCCTAAAGGAGGAATCAAGGACACGATCGTTGCGAGGAAAAGAGGAAACGGTCCAGTTTTACAACACTCAGGCTTGTAACCACTTGCGGTAGACAGTTTCAGAACTGGTTTAATTTTAAATTATTTTCTTACCAACCGACAGCAGCTTCGAAGTGACTTGTGTTTAATACCACTGCTTTCTGATCCACATTGAGCCATTTTCCTGTGCCCTGGCGATCAAAGCCTTACCTGTGCAGCGGGGGCACGGCCTGGGCAGGGATTGCCCCGTCCTCTCCCTGCACGGGGAGGTGGCAGAGGTAAAGCCAGCCCGAGCCGCAAGAGAAAGCCTCCCTCAGCAGGCACTCGCATCCCTTTTCCACTACGTGGAGGGCGGCGTGTCGCACCTTATTCTGCTCATGCTCCAAGAGCAAAACCTGTACTTCTCAGTCTAGACAACCTGTAATCAGGCGAGGGAAGAGCAGGCGAAGGGAACAATTAACGGGTGTGATCTCAGCCTCCCGCAGCCTGCCTTGAAAACCTCCGAGGACTGGCTTTCTGCGTGGGCATCCGTGGGAGCAGAGATGAGGCCCCCCCCACCCAGACCCGCACCTCCTCTGGGTCTGCCCACGCCGTGGGTGCCCCACTCCCGCTCCCTCCGCACGCTGCACTTCCATTTGAAGGGGATCAGGGAAATGACTTGGCTCAAAAATAACCCAAAAGAGACATTATTTTTAACTTGGCCCCAGATGTAAGCTGCCACGCAGCCCCACGGCAGGGGTGGGCACGAGCGAGGGGTTCAAGAGGGGCAGAAGAAAGGCGGTTTTCGCTATATAACAGAATGCCCCGTTGCAACATCTCCCGGGTGCTTTGGTCGCAACGCCTCCGAGCCCGCCTGTAACTTCAGAAACGGCTTGAGAGAAGCGGCTGTGTGGAAGGCGGCCTGGCGTCCCCAGGGGAAGCAAACCCCAGGCACGGCCGGTGGCTGCCCACCCCACGGCTGCTGCCCGCGGCCCGCCAAGGGTAGGCAGGGCTGGTGGGCAGGAAGAGGGGCGGCTGCACGGCCGCAGCGAAGGGCACGACTCCCTTCACTGCTCATTCCAGATTTGGAGAACTTTTGGAGGGGGGGAGGGAGGAGAAGAGGAAGGGACTATCATCTTAGACCGTAAAAAAGAGGTAACGAAAGTGTGGCGATGCCAGTGGCTCGCTGCATGCTGCGGAAACACAGGGGCAGCGTCACCCTTTTCGTTAAAGCCAGGGCGTTTGTTGTGTCGTGCGGAGCGGTGACCACCCCAGCAGCCAGCCCCCCCACACACACACACCCCCCGCCATCTCCAGCGACTGTTTGTCGGCACAGGATGGGGGGATCGCCGGAGGGAAATGCGGTGGGGGAATGTCTCTGGGGGTCGTTAGTGATCTGTCCTCACAGGCTGTCTCAGGCACAAAGAGGCACTTCTACGAGCTGGGAAAACACCCAAAAAGGAGAACTGGAAACGTTTCCCATCAGTTCGCTCATCATTAGCGTTTTCATACCTTCCCTGTTCTAAGTAAGCACACTTTCTGTAGGTCAGACTTCAAAGAAGCAATAACCGGCTTGGGGCGAACGCCTGCGGGAAAGGGACAAGGCAAGAACGCCTTGAGAAATGCCCCGGCCCCAGCCTTGCTCCCACGCAGGCTAGCCCTCCACGCCGGCACAGCCCGGGAAGGCAGAGGCTGGCTAAAGCTAGCGACGCCTGTAAGGCGCAGAGGTGCGGGGAGCGATGGGGAGGTTTGCGAGTCGGGGCTCTGAGAGGGAGAGCAAGGCAACATCAGGGCGCGGGGAATCAGAGGGAGGTCTCCTCGAGGACACAAATGAAACCGCGCTGTCCCGCTTAGCGCTGCTTTCAACCCCCAGGTACTCGAAGCAAGGCAGTGACACTAAACATGTCCTTTCAAAGGACGAAACGCAGAAGAAACTTTCCAACTATCACCTTTTCACAAGGCAGACAAAGGGCCAGAGAGGCTGTTCCAGCGGGCCTGCCCTCCTCCTCCCAGGGCAGGACGCAGAGGGGACGCCGGCCCCGCGGGCCGGTGCCGCAGGCAGGAGATGGAGCACCCGCTCTCAGCGCGTTTGCTCTGGCAGCCGCTGCGGTCTCCGTGGATTTTGGAAAAAAAGCAACCGCTGCGGAAATCTGTCACTTAAATTTAATATCCTGTTGTCTGTGACGATGCAGTCCTTTTGGGAAACTCAGTCCCGGCGGTTAAAAATAAAGCAGCAGTGTGGAAACAGTGAGACAAACAGCTCTGCCCCTGTGCATCCAGGTCGGCAGGCCTGGAGTCCTCCAGATCCAGTCGCACTCAGCCCAGATCAACTCCATTCCTCACCGGAGAGCTGTGCTGGAAAGCACTCGTAAGTGCGTCCCAGCAGAACAGTATCATCCACAGCGTTTCCCTGCAGTTGATGTGGAGTTACAGTGACATGAGACTTTCCTATGGCTGCACCAGGCTATTTGAAATTCGAGGCAGGCATAAGACACGAGACAGTACATGTTGTTCCTGTAGGGAAACTCCTTTATTAATATTCAAGCCCTGGGACTGGCGTGAGGTAGAGAGTTTTCTGGAGCATGCAGCACATTTAAAGTGCAGACTCGCCTTTAACGCCTGAAACGTCGATGCACCTAAAACGACTGGTGCACCTAAAACCAGGCCTTCACAGGAACCCCATTTCCTCTGAGCACCAACAGACTTACCTCGTATGGGTGGAAATATTCTTGATCTCCAGCCATCAAAGGCTAATCTCTCTTGGAGAGAAAGAAAAAGCAAAACCTCGAGAAGCTGCAGCATGTGTGGAGCTTAACTTTTCTCTGTTTAAACAGTTACTTGAACCGGCCCAGTGGTCTAAAAAAAGCGTGTTTCCATCCTCCCTCTGCCCTGGAAACACAGTTTAGAGGATTTAGAGGATACGTGGGTCTCCGGGCCACACTGCGAGCGATTAGTAGGGGGTTGGACACCGAAGCGACACGTGCCCCCCACGGCCCGCATTGCTGCTGGAGCCCCTGGCTGAGGCTGGAGGGCCGCCATGCCCCGCCGGCCTGCAGCAGCTTGCTCTCGTGCGAGCGCAGCCGGCCGCCGGTTCGCCTTGCGGGGCTGGTGCCGGAGCAGCGTGATGCAGAAGCGGTGCGGAGCAGCGTGATGCAGAAGCGGTGCACCGGCCGTGCAGCTTGTGTCCAGGCAGCTGGGGCAGGGGCTGCATCCCCCTCACGCCAAGTTGTCTCTGCCTGTGAGTCAACAGCCCCGACTCATGAGCCGGTGTGGATTGAGCTGTAATTTGAAGGTGTTGCCGCCTACATCTGTCCGCACTGCTCCTCTCCTGGAGGTGGCAGAAGCGAACGCGTACTCCATCATTTGAAATATGCAGCCAGATGTGCTAATTCAAACCCCAGGTGAGGGTAGGTCGGGGTGAGTGTGCAGGCAAGCACACACCTTGCAGTAATAAACCCCGGGGGAGGAGGTTTCCTCACCGACTCGGAGGCTGGAAGATGCCTGCTGGTCCCCCCAGCCGGCTCCTGCCATGGCTCTCTCACCTGCCCCTGCCCAAACCCCTTGCCTGGACCCCTGCACCCCAGGGAAGGTCTCTCTGCTCACCCCACACACCGCGGGGGTCCTCCAGCACCTAAGACCAGGGCAGGTGTTTGCCAAACGAGCGTGTCGGTGCCCTAAGGCTCACGAGCACCGGGCGTTTACGTTGCCCTGGAAGATTAGTTCTTAGGGCTTAAGAGCTAGAAACATTTGCACTGACATGTATTTAACTGAAATAGCCAATTAAACTAAAATAGCTTTGATTTAAGTGAAAATTAGACAAGTGGCAGTACCCACGATAAGATTGATCAAGATTATTTGTGAACTCCCGGTCACATTTCTGTTGGAAGAGCCAAAATTATGTACCGCGTGCTTATTCTGGCTGTCGATTTTTTTTTTTTTACTGGCATTAAACCACCTGTCGGAAGACAGACCGTGCCTTATCCCGCATAAAGGCACGCAGTACGGCGTCAACTCGTCAACAGTGTCTGGACAAATGGAAGCACGCACTTGTACAGGATCAGCACTTTGCACCAGGAAGCCACCGTGTTTGTGATACTCCACTGGAAGCCATAAAGCCAGAATTTTTTTTCTTCTATCAGCAGCCCATGTGCGCAATGCTTTAACTCAAACGGTTTAACCTCAGCCCTTTCATTACAGCAGCACAACCCCGTCCCATAGGCCAGTCCTTAGCTGTGGGTTAGTCATTGCTTTTGGTTTACATTTAGGAATTTTATTTGATGCGGGAGCAGATAAGCGATGCATCTGCTCCGTCATACTTCCCCAGCGTCTCTCCCTTTGTTCTTTTTGCCTTTTATCTGCCGGGTTCTCTCGGCAGAGATCCCTGCCCTCGCCCGGCCGCTTTCCCCTTCTTCTCTAAGCCTGCCTCTGCCCACCTCTGCTTCTGCAGAAGTGACCAGTCACTAGCATTTAGCAATGCCCTTACTATTTACTGATGTTAATTCCCTTCCTCAGAATTAATTTCCCCTTTGTTTGCCTGCGCTAGAAACATCTGTGAAATTTGCAACGGTTTCCCCCGAAATGAGGAAAGGGAAGAAAGAAATCGTGCAGCCATGCATGCGGCAGCCCTGGCCATCCCACCCCACTCCCCTCCCTGCTTGCAGCTCTCCCGCCTTCAAGGTAGGGGTGTGCATGCTGAGTCACTGCCTGGGGTTAACACGCTCCAGCCTTGCAGCAGCAAACACCCATTCGTGGAACAAAAGCCACGCTGACAGTTAGCAGTGCACAGCTAACTCTCATTAAAGGCCAGCTTGTGTCTTTGGGGAAGAGCAACGGAGGGGGAAGCAGGGGCTGGTACCCAGGGGAGCCTCAACCCTCTTCTGGCTGACTCAGCCAGAATTGCGCTCGCAGGTGCTGGGGGGCAGCCCCTGCCCTGCCCCACAGGGTTTGGGGGGCCAGCCCCTGCTGTGGGTGCACGGCAGCTCCCCCGGCCCCTGCGGCAGTCTGACGGCATGTAGGTATGGTGCCTCCAGGAGCAGCCCCGGGCTGGGTCTCAGCCGGGCATGATGAGGCAGGCTGGGCAAGAGATGCTCCTGCCCACGCCGCGCACAGCAAGTCGCCCAGCTGGGACACACCTTCGCTCGCTGGGGTAGCGCGCTTGCAAAAGAAGCTGCTATAAGCGTGAATATTTACATTTCCTTCCAATGGATATCAAGCCAATTTCCACGTTTCTGTTCCAGGGTGAATCAGGATGGTCAGACGCACTGGTTCAGAGAACAGAAAGGTAGAGGTAAGGCCAAACGCTAATGCCTTCCTCCAGAGGGGATGGAGTGCCTGGCTGCCGTGCAGCTGCACGGCCTTTCTGGCAATTAATTCAGCAGAAAGGGAGGGAGTAATAGCAGCCCTGCAGGCTACTGGGTTTTTTTTTTTAATCTTTGCTTGGAGGGTTTGCCTGGCAAAGCTGTTCCCTGAGGTCAGCAAGGCTAGAGAACAGCAAGTGGTGAACAGACACCCTGTGACACTCTTGCAAAGCTCCTCTGCTGAGGGACGTGACTTGTCTCTGTGAGATGCTGTTGTTCCCCCGGGAATACATGCATGGGGCAGGAAGGAAAGAGGCAGCCAGGCCTCCCCACCTTCTGGCATCTGCTTAAAAGAGGGCAGGGAGGTATGTTTAAATTCCCTTTTCTTTTTTCTCTTGGTTGGCTACACTTGTCCTGGGCCCTAGCTGGACGGCACCAGCCAGGCTGTATGTCTGGGTACCGCGTCCTGGGATAACGGACACTATATCCCAGTGTGGTCCTCCAGCATTGCCCAGCACCTCTATCCTGACTACTGGACTGCTGCAGCTGTTAAGGCACATTAGCACCAGTGCTGGCTTTCCAGAGCAACCTGCCCCACACTGCAGTTTGCTCTGGTTTTGCCCGAGCTGGGCAGCCCCTGCAGCAGGCAGCAGAAACGTGAAGGGCAGCCAGGCCACGGCAAGCCGTCCCTGACACCGGATCCGATGCCTGGAGAAACGTGTCCCAGCCCTGCCACGTTTGCTCCTTACTGGCACCCATGTGAGCTAATCCTTCCCTGTGCGTAGCCAGCCCTCCCTTTTCCTTCCCTGGGAAAGCTGTCAGCCTTCTTACCCGGCAGCTTTGTCACCGGGCGGTTGAGCTGGCACCCATGGGGAGACTGGGACGGCCATCACCGCCCCGAGCTCGGCTTTCGGGCTGCATGGGCAGGCCAGCGTCAGGGGCTGCCCCGGCTCACACCTCAGCGGCTTCCTCTGCAAACCTAACAGACGCTCACAGCAAAGAAACAGAAACCAAACCAGAAAAATGAGGCGGCTGCAGGAAAGCGTGTTGGTGAACGGCTGCTGGGTACTGCCGGCTCTGCTGGTGCTCCCGTTCGTGTCGGGATCTACCTTTACTGCTGTTTGTAGCCTCCTCAGGCTGCCTCTCCAGCAGGAAAGCAAGTGGTGATCGCTGGGCTTATTACTGCACGATGGGAAAAGCAGCTAAAGTAGCGGTTGGGCATGATGCTGAAGAAGTTGTCTTCCTACAGTGCCCTTAACACAAACACTCTTACGGAAAATGAATCAGCCCTCTTTGGGCTTTTTTCCAGAGGCCCCTCTGACTAATTCTGCCCAAAACAGCCAGGCTGACCCTGCGCAACGGCGTGACGGTGGCAGACAGGACTTGCTCACGTTTGGGTGGAGGCAGGGAAAAACAGTTTCGCAGGCCTGCCCAAAAAAATCCTCAGGCTGACTCTGCCAAAAACCACACCAAACATATGGTAAATGAAATTGCTGGCAGGGAGCTGGCTTGGACGGCAGGAGTGTTTCAGCACTGTGGACTGCTCGTTAGCTGGCCTGAATTGTATTTACACTGCTTTAAGCATCTCCATATTTAAGGGAGAGTAGGCAAAGAAGAGGACAATGCCAATTTTTTTGGTGTGCTTTTGATGCTTCTCCGTGCACGTTATTTTTATGACGCTGTTAGCACAGTCCCAGCGCTTGTCCCACGCCATGGTTAAGAGCAGCAACAGCGTTGCAGAAGGCTTCACCTCCTCGTAGGGCGACCGACTCCGGTGGAAAAGCAGACAGAAGGGTTTTCTCTCTCAGAACAGGAGCTCTGCCTATTTCACCATATGATCGTCCTGTACATTTCATGGAGCTGACGAAATCATGTACAGATGGGATCCATCTTAACAAAGGCTTTTATTCATAGGGCAGGTTTCTCTGCCGTATATTTTGGGCCACATTCCAGCTTGCACAGCCATATCGACCAAATGCATCCACAGAGCCAGACAAATTTCTGAGCAGGCACAAGACGCGGAGATGCTGTGCCCCTGCTGCTGTGAGCAGCGTGACCTCCTTGTGCAACACCGCGGCCCTCCTGGAAATCTGAGACTTCGAGTCATGGCAATAAACATGCCTTTCCTCTCACGGCATCCTTCACAAGGATTCAAGTACCCGATAGATTTCCAGAGCGCTGCCAGGTGCTCTGGAGAAAGCATGGCAGAGCAGCAAGATGCTAAGAAAGAGCGTCCAGAGGTGCCTGATGTCATCAGTGATTTGGGAGGCAGCCACAGGCATAGCTGTGGTGGCTACAGCTACAGAAGGAGGATGAAAATAGAGCAGCCAAACAACGGTGCCTTTTCTTGAGTTCGAGGCGTCATTTTTTCCTCCTGGAGCTGTAGCGGTGGAGTGCCAGGGGGAGAGCTCACCTCCACATCCACGGGCAGCTTTCCACCACCCTTTGCGTCCTGCAGCTTGGAGCTCGACCCTTCTCCAGCCCTACTCCATCTCCCAGCTTCTCCCGTTCGTCTGCAGGCCGTGGCATCCTGGCCCTACCCCGCACTGGTGAGGGGCCTTGGTAAGGGAAGGCAGGGAGGCAGATACCTCAGAGCTGCTGCCCTGCTCTTGCCACGGCCTCTGACTCCAGGCGCGCACCTTCCCGGGGCCGAGTGGTCGTGTAAGCCGACGGGATGACCAAACCCCAGATAATCTGGTTTTTTTAACAACCTGGTCTGGACAAGAAAAACGGAAGACCGATCGAAGTTGCAGATCAAACTTTTGGGCACAATCCAGCAGTGCGCATCAACAGACTCTTCCCCCTGCTTTTCTTTTTTGCCGTACGTTCCGCGCTCGGTCAGTAGTGCCGCAGAAACATCTCGCTTAGCTGCCCACGCTCAAAATGAGAGCAGCAACAACAACAAAAAGAAATATATAGAGGGATGACTTAAGTGAGTTTGGAAATCGCTTCTCATATGAAACGCTCCTTTAGTCACAGGCACAAAAAAGCATCAAAATTCCCTGCCTCTGATGTAAACAGCAGAAAGAAAAAGTCATCTGGAAGGACAGGATGATTCACGCTGAGGACCTGACTCGTAATATTCATCAGTGTTGAAATTGCCTCTGCAAGATGACTACATGTGAAAGCAGCACCAGCCAAATCCCAGCTTCTGCCATGAGAAGTATCATTAACGGCAAAGCAGTGTGGTGAGACTCCAGTGCCACAGCCCTTGCTCGGGTGAGTAATTGTAAGCCATCCAACCGGTCCCAGCTAAACCAGCAGTGTCGTTCAGGTAAGACTGCTTTACGTAAGGGCAGCAGCAGCAGACTGGAGCACGCTCAGGCTTTGCAGCCCTCTTCAACAGCAAAACAGAAGGTTTTTCTCTCGGTCTTGCAAAAACCCCTTCCAAGGGCTTCCTTACAAAGATGCTGCTCGAGTTGAGCGCTTGGAGAAGACTGGAAAATTCGGCCAGTCTTTCCCTTTATGTTAATCGCCCTGACCCAAGCGGTAACAGGTCACAAAAGGCCGTGCTGACTTTATGCATTGTTAGAAGATACTTTCCCCTGCATATCTGAATCTGTTTACTTAATCTTCCAGGCCTTTATCCATGAATATTAAATTCCTTGATCACTATGCATTAGGAGTCATCTTTGCACCATCTGTTTGTATTTGTCATCTAACCCTTGTAAATAATAAAATGTACTTTGTTCTCAAGTCCATGGATGCTAGCAGGAGAGCAATTACTGTGGAGGAAAAGTACTGTGTGAAACTATCGGCAGCGGCAGGACTCTGCTTTAGCTCCCCGTCTTGCCCCTATACAGTAATTAAACAAAAGCCAGAACTTGCCCCAAAGAGCGATGCTTAGCCTCCATGGCTTCCTTGGAGGCCCAGAGGAGACGACGGAGAGGTCTACGTCCCTGAAAGCGATGCGGGCGCCCTCGCCTGCGCTTCTAAAAGAAGGCATTGGCAGAAGGGAAGGCAGGCTGCGCTGCAGGGGAGCAGCCTTTCTGAACGGCAGGCCTGCCGCCGGGAGCTGGCTGCCCTGCTCAGGCAAAAACATAACCGGGCCCGGCTGGAACGGTTGCGGCTCTTTAATAGGGTGCTCTGGGCAGCTGGCCCGGGCAAGCTCTCTAAGAGAAACAACTGAGGACAAATGGGGTAAATGAGCAGATACGCAAAGTTGCTCTCGCATCCGGGAGTGCCATTAAAGAAGTGAAATAGTCACCCATCAGCTGAGAGGTAAAGTTCAGGCAAGGCTAGGCAAATATCAGGGGAAACATTGATAAAGTGCAGTTGTTACGATATCAAAATAATCCTTAGAGGGAGCTCTGCCTGAAAATTTTATTAGATCATGCAACGAGGACAGCCCTGCCCTGCATATTACTGAGGTTCAATTTAAACTTTATGAACGCGGATAAACACGCGCTTTCCCTAAGAGAGCTGTCCCGTGAGTAAGAAGAAACACGCTCCATGGCTGAAGACCTCTGTGGGCAACAAAAGCCGGCTGGCGAGCACACCTCACAGGCACGGTACCTTGCCGGAGCCGGTCAGAGACATACTTTGTGGCAGACTCACGGTGATTTACATCGCCTGAGGATTTGCCTCTCTGTGCTCTTATAAATTAACCTATATGCCAGGCAACTATCAATAAGCACTCAAATTGTTGCCGTCTAGTTAGAACCTAATGTAGCTGGTTAAAGAAGGGATAGTTTAGGAGATTAAATGGAATCATATTATTTCTATCCGACGTGTTGGTAGCAACAAATTTAGGCAAGAAAATGGTTGCCAAATATTTGTGTAACTGGAAGAGTTATCTGGGCTTGGACAAGATATCACTTGCCGCTCTGCTCGGCCTTGCAAACACCCCACACTAGGAGGTTACCTATTAAGTGATAGACAATATATCTTGTTAATTGTTAGAGCATGATGACCTTAGACTTTGCCCAGGTATTTAATAACACCATCTGCTGTCTAGGTCTGCAATACTATTATTTTTACATGAGGATTACTCTTCCTTGCTTCACAAACAAGGCTGTAATAACAGTGCTAAAGGAGAGCAGAGCAGCGTGGTATTTAAACCTGACTGTCCAAGTAAAACATACAGGAGGTGCAGCTCACCCAAAAAAATCCCAGACGCATTGTCCTGGATCTGGAAATCCCGATGTGCTGAAGGCTGAGGGGCTGTGATCCAGCCTTGTGGACTGCACTGGGGAAAAACTCTCATGTCTCGCCTGAGAAAGGGCCGGGAGTGAAATCCACCCTTCTGCAGGCTGCCGGATGCTTCGCTCTTTCTGTCGCTGTGGCTGTTTCCTTCCCCAAAACAACAGCAAGGGTCCAAAGGCCACCATTTAGGAATGATTGTGCCTTCAGATCTTTTTCTCATTGGCAACGTGCTTTTAAAGCACATGCATTTAGCGCCAAATAATCACATTTATCTGGTTTCATATCTATATCTATAAAGGGTCCAATCCTGTTCTTGCTGACGGTGATGTGATTTTCGGCTTTGGCTTCTTAGAGAATCTAGGGGAACGGAACCAAACAGTGAATTTCTCTGTGCAGCTGGTGTCTCCTGATCAGCCTTTCCACCACCTTGTGCAGCCCGGGGTTTCATGTAAAGCCACTCCGGGCGCGCCGGGAACCTGAGCCCACTGGATTCAGTGACAGAAGTCCTAGCAACTGAGCTGAGTCAATTTCTCACTCTGGAATGATGCAAATTTTGTGCAAATAGTCTTGTCTTCCTAATAAAGAGAAGCTGAAACCTGGTAGCTGGTGAGCTGCCAGATGATGGAGGAAACATTAGAGGTGTGAACAGCTCCAAAAAACAAGGCAAAGAGAAAGAGCCCAGACCGTACTTTAAGTTAAGAAGCACACATTTGCACTGGGGATTTTTTAAATGCTTTTATTTTGGGGTACTGCTTATTGGTGCATGTTACTCTAGCGTATGTATGAGGGATACACTGATCGTGAAGCCGCCCCCACTCTCCAGCTTAATTCCTGTATCAGACCTAAGAGGAGAAGTGCTTTACTTGGCACTCTGTTGCAACAGAGAGGTCAAATATGAAACCAAACATATGAATGTAATTAGGAGGGTATGTAAAATATGGGGGCTGGCTGTCTTAACAGTGTCCGAAGCAGGCATGTCTTGACATGCCGTTGGTTAGAGGATTTTAAGTATTCCAGTCTGTCGGACGGTGTATCTGGTTACATCTGAAAAGAGTTTCTTAGTCTTTTGCTCATATGATTTTTCTCGTATTTCAGGTGTAGAAGTTTGATTCCGAAAGCCTAGCGTGCAGAAACATTCACCTCTTTTTGAAGTACATGGAACATTATCTTCTTGTTACCAATGCTAGTTTTGGAAGAAGATGTGAAAAAGTCAAGATTCTTCCCATACTTGCCCTGTACCCATTCTGAGGCAAAGACGGTTTTATGGATATTTATGTATGCTATCTGGAGGTGCATATAGGAGGTCGCGATGTTTTTTTTTTACCATTTGTAAACAGAGAAACTGGTATTTTCTTATCGTATACAGTTGAGTGGGGGTTCTTTCTGTCGTTTCGCAAATAACAAGGGAATGGCTAAAATCTGTGCCAAAAGTATTTACGAAAACCTATCTCTGCCCTTTGTCTACAATTTGCTTTTAAACCTTTCCAAGTGAAGCAGTAGGCAAAACCCCCGGCAACTAGAAGCATGTGCAAGGATGCAGAAAGCTTTAGAATACGTTTCCACACCCTGCTGACCTATTCATCAAAAAGTCTGCCAAAACACGTAACTCTCGGTACAAAACAAAATCCAGAAGAAAGAACCTCACTTGCGTTAACCTACTTCTTTCCAGGTTGCGTGCCACCGCAGGCTCTCCCAGCGGAAGAGGAGCTGAGCCCGTTATGTGACTTTTTCGTCATCCCTAGGAGTTTTCCCAGCTCCTTGGCGGAGGAGGGGGCACTGGCGGGAGCGACCCTCCTTCAGCACCGGCGGTGGGTCGGGCTGGGACCCTGAGCCCAGCCGAGCAGACACGATGGTCCTCTGGATGAGGCGGTGGTGACCTCGCGTTAACCGGCGCTGCGCTTGATCACCTTGGGCCAAATGCTGCCCTGGTGCAAATTCAGTGACTTAGCGGAGCTGCATGGTGCCCACCGTGATCATCGGTTTCCTGAGGTCAAGTGTAGTGGTGCCCGGATCCTTCTTTTTCCAGCTCGCTCTCTGTTTGAAACACCATCCTGCTTCAGGAGCATCGTGCAAGCTCAGGCTGAGATTCCCATGATCCCAGAGAGCGTTTGTGGAGCCATGAATTTGACAGCAATGGCTTCAAAGGAAACGTAGTCCCCCAAACTGAAGTAGACATGGGAGTATCGTCCTCACCTCGTACCGGCATCCCACGTGCCAATTATCCAGATTTTAATACAAACCCCCATTTTGTATTCTGTGGGCACACACATAAACGCGCGCGGGCGCGCACGCGCAGAGAGCACGTTTTGCAGCAGTTAGAAGCTAGGCCTGATAAGAACAACAAAGCAAAAATCACGCTGGTAGTTAAATGCTTTTATAGCACTACTGAGCCTTAAGGACATCCCTCTGCAGTGAAGAGGAGGAGCCCTGTGCAGAGGTTTCCCCATGTCATCGTTATCGGTGGTGGAGGCAGGGTTGCTATCCCACGCCGCAGGAGATGGAGCCCAGATCTCAAGCTTCTCAGGCCCTCGTAGGAAACCAGACCCATCTCCAGAGCGGTGACACGTCCCTCAGAAGCCCTTTTAGCCCATGTGTCCCTCCCTCCTTGCCGGCGTGCCCTCCAGCAGCTCGGGGAGGGGTGGCATAGCTGGTGGTGGGCGATGGGACGGGTGTGGGTGCAGCATGAGGGTCTCCTGCAGCAGCGATGCCGCTGCCGAGGTCCCTCCCCGGCCGCCCATCCCGACCTGCTCCCTTTTGCCCCAGGAGCACCCCCCGGAGCAGCGGGATGGGGGCACTGGGGCAGGTTTAGCTGCGCCGCGGCTGCCGGCGCTGCCGGGTTTGCTCCAGCAGCCACGCCGGCGCGGCGCGGAGGGCGGCGCCCGGCAGAACCGAGCAGCCGGGGTGGGGGAGAGCGGGTCCGCTTCTTCTGGTGGCAGCGCCAGTTCAATGTGCCCACCGAGGCGGTGCTGCAGGTGTACTGCACGCTCTCCCCTGGTAGCTCACCCATGTCCGAGGCCATCTGGACCAAAGACAGGACGAAACGGTGCCCGGGAGACCAGGGCCAAGCTCCTCTCTTCAGTGTGGCACTCGGGGGCAGTCATTTGGCCTGCTGTTATGTAAGATTTAACAAAAGCGGTATAACAAAACTATTTTAAGTAAGAATGTTAATTGAAGGCTGAGTCAGGCTGCAGCTAGCGCAGAGATGTTTTTGAGAGGCTCGTACCCTTTTTCATTTGGTCTGTATTTTTCCCACTTAATTACAATGTGTGTGGAATGGCAGTCAGCAACAATAGTAACCGGCAGCGGGAAAATGGATGATGGTGGTGATCGTCCTCTTGCCTCTGGATCAGCCATTGAAACCCACCCCAGATCTGCGATACCCAGAAGTTACTCACCTCTGAGGCTGCGCAGGGCATATGGGAAGTGAAGCGGAGGACTTTCATCTGACTCTTGGGCCACGTCTCCACTGCGGCCAGGGAGACAACCGGAGGGGCCCCAGTCAGCACTGGGTAACCAGTCCTTGCTGAAGTCTACGCTGGTGTGGTTTTCCCCTGTTGTTGGGGTTAAATGTCTGCCCACGCCCCAGCAAGCTGCCACGGGGTGCCATGGGGTCCGACACAAAACGACAGCGGTGTCCTCCGTGCCGGCTGCCGTCGGCACAGCCTCTACAGGACTCTCCGAGCAGACCGTGGAGCAAAGAGGCAGCTGCTCGGTGCTCCTGATCATGATGGACTGCACGTTGAAAATGTGGTGAGACGGGTTAGGGAGAGGGTTGTTGCTGTCTGGCACCTTCCAAGCGCACGTGCGAGACCCCTGAATCCGCAGCAAGTGGCAGCTGTGCAAGCAGCTTCTGCAGCCGCCCCAGCGAGCTCACCGGCGCAGCCATTCCTCGGGCATGACGCAAGGACCTCGGCGGGTCCCATTACAAAGATGACTGGTCCTCAGTCCCTCATCCGGTGCCATTTGGGAGACTAAGTGGTACGCAAGTCCCAGCCTTTGGCAAGTTCCTTTAGCGACTGAAATTCGGAGGAGGAGATTGAGTTTAATTGCCAGTTCCAGCACAGGTCTCCTGCTTATTAATGATGCTGGTGTTGTTTTTATCAAATATGAACTGAACTGTACTTCCTAGCAGGCACCTCTTTCTGGAGCTCAGCATGAGCAGGAGGGATGTAGGTACCTGCAAAAGGGATGCATGTGATTTTTTTGCCTGAAAGTACAAGTGGACAGTGTGAGGTAATGCAATACAGCTCTGCATCATTAATGCCTAAACTTGTAAGTATTGCTCCTCAGCGTGGCTACACAGTAGTATACTACGCATATGACAGAATGTACAAGAAGATAAAAATACCCTCTTTTACTAGTTTTTACTCAGCGTATTAGACAGCAGTGAGCAAAAAGGTAAGGCGAGGAGCTGAAGCAGAGAAGAGCATTTCCCCCCTGCCCAGAGTGCTCCCTGAGGGGCTCCCTGCAGAGGACGGGCACTGCCTGGGCATCGGGAGGAGAGAAAGGGAGAGGAATGACAGGCAGAGCTGGGGGGGACAGAAACAAATTTCATTTGCATTTTGTGTTGTCTCGGATTTGGGCACACTTCTGTTAACTCTCGTTTCGTTGCAAAAGTGAAATCATAGAGCTGCAATGACTAGCAGAAATGTGGGCACCCCAACCGTATCTCAGCATGCCTGGAACAAACGGAGGCTGCAGACTAACACACTGGCTCGCAGCCTTTGCATGCCGATGCCCGAAATTCCTCCTGAAGGAAGAGTGGTCTGTTCAAGAGACTCTCCCGTAGCAGCTGCACGTCGCTCCATATGTTGTAGAGTTTCCCCTAAAGAGCAGCCCCCCTGAGGGGGGGGGTACAGGGTAGCATGGGCAGGAAGAACACCAGCGCGGTGCGTCTTGCCACCCAGCAAGGCGAGCGCCAGCATTTGGTAACTATAAAACCCTAGCGATTGCTAGGTAATCGGAGAGAAAATCCATCTCCCCTTTCTTCTCTCCCTTCAAGTCTCTTCGAACCAGCCGATCTGCGCAGAGGCCGAACCCATCAGCACCTCCCCCCCCCCCAACCCGAGCCCCCAGCCCCTCCAGGTGCCCGCGCCCCGCGGGGGGGATGAGGCAGTCACCAGGCGAGCAGAAAAGTGGGATTGCAAAACCGCTGGCGCTGGCAGGAAACCTTGAGGGCAGGAGCAGCAAAGACTACCTTCAGCTGGGCTGCCTCCCCTGCCAGCTGCGATCCCGTCCTGCCCCAGACCCTGGGGCCGGCGGCCGGCGAGGCAGGGAGGCCTTTAGGGACGGCTGGCTCTTCTGGCGGGCCCGGGAGGTGACCTGCCAGCTGGAGCTGTCAGCGAGCACCAGTTTGCTGCTTCAGGCGAACGTTTTGGTAATACAGGAACTCCCACGCTGGAAACAGCTTTAATAGCTCTGGCCCAGGCTTCGAGAAGGTCTGAGCCTCGGCTTTGACTTTTATTTTGTGTGAGGACCTCGCCGCCAGCTCCCTCAAACAGGGAAAAAGCGTTTCCCAGCCCAAACTCCCCAGCCCGACTGAGAAACCCCTTGGCGCAGCCTCCCTGGGGCTCCTCTTCTTGCTTTGCTCAGGCACACCAGCCCTTCAACACATGCAGAAAGGGAAGCTCTGCCCCGTCTTCGCAGGTAGTCAGTGCTTTGCACGCTGCATCGACGTGGGCTCGGGGGGATGAAGCGCAGACAAGGAATACGACTATCTGGGGGCTTAAACTGAAGGAGTCTTAAAGCCCTCCATAATTTTTTCAACAGACGATCTCTTTCTGCTCTTATTTTGTAACGTTTCCTGTGAAGTCTTCGCCCCTGTCCAATTTTCAGAGGGTACTTGGAAGCCTGTCGACTCCCGCACAGAAGGCAGGGAGCAGAGCCGGCGCGGTGTCGCGGAGGGGTCACGGCTTCCCAGGCTTCCTGTTTATTTTGGGAAGGGGTCACCCGGCCAGCCGGCCGCTCTGCCTGCGCCCCGGGAAGCCCCCAGCCACCGCATTCCTGCCCCCCTCGCCCACAGACAATTGCTGACTGTGGCTCGCCACGCAGAGCACCAAGGCGGGGTGTAAATGGGATAACCCGACATGCCTATTTACCCAGCCTGGGGATAAGGGGCGGAAGCTTTTCGACATCAATTGCCCTTTCTTCTGGCATCTGGAAGTTTCTCTCTGAAGTTTTTCTCTTCGGAGGGTAGTAACCTCTGAATTTCTCAAGTATTTCCATGATCCTTCCCTCGCTGCTTTTCATTCTACTGCTACTTGAAAAGAGGGCGTGAAGTCAACCGCTCAGTTGAAAACAGAATTGTTTCCTTTTTTTAAAGAAAGCGTGCAATTTTTCTGCCAAACCGCCTAGGGCAGAGCCCACCAATGGAGCAGAAGCTGTGGCCCCCAGGCTCTTGCTCGCCCTGCAGCTCCCTGGTAACTAGCCCTGCCCAAACTTTCTACCGCAAAAAATCACAGCACAATAGCAGCAGACACAGCATCTCCGTATTTTGGGAGATATCCCTGAACTAATGGCACACCGGTGTCCTGCTGCTGCTTGCTTCTCTAGGCAGGCTCTGCTTGGGCGCCTTACAGCTCTTCAGAAGTGAACACCAAACAGCGGCGTTCAACACAGCTGTCTTCAAGGAGTTAATAAAAGGCCCCCGTGTACGGCAAAAGGCAGGCACTGAGTAGCTGCTGGAGTCCCTCTCAATCCTCTGGCACGTCCTGCCTCGCAGGGAGCTAGTGCGGCGACCTCCCTCCAGCCTCGGTGGGGTATTTTTCTGCCGGTGCTTCTGTCAGCTCCTGCCGTCAGCAGTCAGCTCCAGCCCGCAGGGCCGGGCAGCCGTCGGCACGCCGCTGATGAGCGGCTCTCAGGGAAGCGTGCTCCCGTCCTGCGAGCACGTAAGCACACGTGGCTTTACATCCATAGTGATGCTCGTGTGAATAAAGTTATAAGTGGTTGTAAACATCTGCAGGATCAGTGGCTTACCATGAGCCTGTCCAAAGCCTATTTATGTCAACAGGCTGCGCCTGATGATACCCTCGTTTGCATCAGTATCTTTTTTTTCTTCCTACGGCGCTAAATAGAACACCGTTGGATGGGGATTTTTCTTTTTCTCTGAGATTTTTCTCTTTTCAGTGTGCCATGAGGCTGGCTTTGGGACCAGCATTAACGTGAAAGCAGGACATCACCTGAACTGCTGTTTGAAATGTACATCTTAAAACCCGTACATAAGAGGGTGGTGGTGCGGATTAATCTTCAAAACGATGGATCGTTTTAAATGAAAATCAAAAGCTTCAGTGTTTCTAAAATGGCGACCAGTAGCTCACTCTTACAGGCAAACACGAGCAGCTGCCTACAAGCAAGATCTGGCAGTTGCATTAGGGGCTTTTGAACTGTTGGCAAAAATCTCGCAATCCTCACCTAGGCAAGACGCCCACTGAAACCCGGGTTCCTTCAGCTGTCTGGAAAATCCTCTGGAGCAACCTGCCATCTCCAGGAGGAACGAAAACAGCAGAGATGCCATAAAATCAGGAGGTGCCTCAGAGTGGAAGCAAAGCCCCTCTGTTCCCACCTGAACTCTCCTCTCAGCACAGGCTCTACAAACACGACAACAAATACGTGATGACTGAACTCCCAGCCGTGCACTGGCGGAGGCTGTAATGGGCTGTCAGGTTCCTGCAGGTTGAGCTGGCAGGTCTTGCTTTCAGCCACGATGGCAGCACTTCGGTGGGCTCCTTGGCCCCAAATCACCTCCACCTGACCAAATCCAAAACTTCAGGGACTATTCCCAGCCTCTCCCCTCTCAGTTCAGGGAGAGTAGCCTCCATAATTCATTACAGATCAAAGAAGGAGAGGTGGTAGCACCCTCCAGCATAATCACCCTTCCCATCTTGGCTCTGGCCATTTTCCTACCACCCTGCAGGACTTCTGCCCCAACAGACGGATAGAAATAAGACCCGTGGAGGAAGGGGTACAGATCTGCAGCAGGGGAAGGACGTGGGGCAGCCCTCGATTGGGAGGGAAGGGGGAATGCCAAGGGCACAGGGGAGCCGGTGGGGAGACAGAAGGCATGGCGGGCCCCACGGAGGATGGGCGCATGGGTGAAGAGCAGGCTGGGGGCACAGCTCTGGGGCAAGGGGCCACGTGCGATCGCTGCTACCCGCTCGGAGGAAAGGCGGGAAGGGAAACGGGACCCCGCAGGGAGGGAGGAGCGGAGAAACGCAGCAGGACCTCAGCGTGGCGCAGTCAAAAATGCCAAAACGCATGGGGTGGGGAGGGGCTCGCCATGGCGTTGATGTGGGGGTAGCAGAGAGAGTTCATCTTGGAAGAGCTGCCCCGCTCTGACCTCTCCTTTCCCTTCCTTCCCTCAACCATGACATTGGGCACAACCGGGACAAGGCGAAGGCCTCCCGCGCCGTGCTGGGTTCCCATCCGTGCCACCATGGTGCTCCTCGGCCAGGCACTGCCCTGGCCCTGCGTGGTCCCCATGCCCCATCAGGTGTCCTCCAGCACTCGCGGCTCCTATCTATAGGGTTGGCGTGTCATAGCAAGGGGCGTTTCGCAGAGAACAGCCACAAAAGGATGGTTTCTGTTTCCAAAAAAAAAGGAACAAGAAACAAACGCATTATCTGTTCGATGCCTGTGCAGTTACGGCTGTAACAGTCAGCAGCTTTCAGGACTTTTTTTTTGTGATTTGATACATAAACCGCATTTCCTATGTAGCACTGCCACTATTTTTTATCAGCTTTTTGACACTGAGCTCGGTAACGTGGGCTTTTTTTTTTGCCTTTTCCACCAAAATGAATTCAAAGGCAGCAAATGCAGCGAGAACAGAACACCGCTCGACTTTTCCAAGCAGCTAGTTTTCATTAGAAATAAAGGAAAATAAATACAGATCACATTTTCTGTCCTGCAGTTAAAAGCTTGCCACAGCTGAAAGCTTTGCTTTCTTCTTCCCCTGCAGCCTCACTCAGCTAGCACTCCGGCTCTGTTCATGATCTGAAATGTGCAAACACACAGTTTCTTGGCTTTCCACCAGTATATATAAATATATGTAATTTTTTCCTTCGGAGAACCTGGAGGCTAAAGCAAGAGGGCAAAGGAGTACGTGACTAAAACATCCAAACTTCCTCTTTCATAAGCCATCACATGATGAAGTGCAATTACAATTCCTGCCTTGTCCCTGCCAATTGCAGGCGCATTGCCTCACCCGAGAAACCCGGCTGCTTCCCCCCCCCCCGTATGTGTGCGTGTGAGTGTGCGTGTGAGTGTGTGTGTGTGTGCGGAGGCAGCAATCGCTGCAGCCGGCTTGGCCGGGCTCCAGCTTCGGGCTGGAGAAAGAGGGCAGTGGGTGGAAGACGAAAACAAAGATCTGTTTACTTAGCATGCCTGGATAAAGCGTCTTTCCAGCCGGGGAGGGGAGGAGGGAAGGGAAACAGCTTTAAAGGACTTTGATGCAAGGAGGGCTGCTCGGGAAAAGCGAGCCGATGTTAACCCTTGGCTCTCCGGGGGCCGGGCCGCGGTCAGGCTCTCCCCTTCCCCTTCCTCCTGCCCCCATTCCTGCCCTCCCCTCCGTCCCCCCCCCCCCCCGCCGGCTGCTGCAGACCGGCTACGAGCCGTGAGGGCTCCGGGTGTAGCTCCCGGGGCAGCAGCCGTGGCCACCGCCTCGACGTGCGGGGCTCAGTCGGGGGCCGGGGCGGGTTTTTGTTTTGCTTTTTAAGAGCCCGGCGCCTCCCGGACGCCCAACCGGGCGTGCAGTTGCAAAGTCACCCAACCTGGCAGCGCGGCGGCGGGGGGGGCCGGCGCTAGGAGCCAGCCCCGGGACGAGGAGGAAGGCGGGGCAGGGCGAGGCAAGCCCGCCCCCCCTCCGTCCCGTTCCCGGGGGCACACAGGCGTCCGCGCCACGCAGCCCCCGGCGCTGGAAGGAGCGGCGGGGGGAGTTGGGGG
>JAVKLA010000049.1:9499239-9553314 GCA_034782735.1 Sagittarius serpentarius
CATGCTTCATTATGGGGAAGGAGAGTGTGGGGACGGGGAGGGGTGGGGGTGGCTGGATTGCGGCAGTGGGGTGTGCTCCGTCACCCCCAAGCCCACGGGGGAGCTGGCGGAGGCAGGAATCGGGGCGAGCGTAACTGGGTCAGGCAAGTGGAAGGTGCGATAGAGTCAGGAATTGCTTCGAAGTTGAGGAAAGGAAAAGAATAAGCCTGAGAACTAAGCTGAAGCAGTGAGCTTCATTTGAATTACCGGATAGGCTCCCTAAGAGATCTTCTGGCTGCCGGCATGTCTGTGCTGCACGTGTGCATTTGCACCTCGGGAAACGTTAGCATAGCACGACGGCGGGGAAATCACTTGGGAATAAGGCTGGCCACCAAGACGTGGCCGGCTGGAGTTGAGCTGTGCTGAATGACGGACCGGTTTGCGCCTGGTCTTCTCCGTCTTGTTTCGCCCCGCCGGGGAGGGATGGGGAAGCGCCTAAGGGCTGCGCAGGGCCGATGCAGAGCGTTTTGGCATGCACCAGGCAGGGGGGAATTGCAAGGGGGTGGTGGCACTTCGCTCAGGAGAGCAGTAGAAGGCACCTCGTCTTATACTTCCTTTTATAGAGAGATATATATATTCATTATAATACCTGCCCCAGCCTTCGTTCCCCCGTGTAAACCCTGGCTGTGCTGGCGTCACTGTAGATTTACGGCAGCATGGCAGAGGCGAGGACCAGGCCTCCGCGAGTTCGGAAGAGCTCTGCTCAGTGGGGCAGGAGGAAGCAGAGGGCCTCCTGACGGAAGAGCTTGGTTGGGTTTCTCCGTCTGGCAGACGGCACCGAAACTGTCTTGTTCTTGTTGGGGAGAGCTCCCCAACCATGCTAGAGAGTGGCACAGGGGAAGGAGCTGCAACATGATGCCTCTCAAACCGCCTAGCAGGGGAGAGCAAAGCTTAGAGTGGCAGCTGGGGCCATTAACTCTCTAATCTCCCCCTTTTCCTTACGTCGGAGTCTCTTTGCTTTCTGTTACACCAGTCGCCTGTGGCAGTTTCCTGAAGGGATGAGACTCTGCTGAGATTTAAAAAAAAAAAAAAAAAGGAAATTATTTGTTTGAAAATTCGTGGTTCGGACGTGCGGATTTTTGTGTGGAGGCGCGTCACTGCCCGCTGCGAGGGGCACGGGAGAGCTGCTGTGAAACCCGGCGCTCCCACGGACCCAGCATGCCGGAGCTGCTGCGCTTGTGTGGCTCCAGCTTACCCTGGGGATCTGACTTTCCGGTATAGCCATGACCTGGCATGCATCGGGCCTTTTTTTGGCTGCTGGGTGCTATCAGGTTGCCCAGGTGGCTGCTTGCCATGAGGGGGCTGCCTTGCAGTGGGGCAGCCTCCCCCACGGGGCAGAGGCTGCAGACCCGTGGGCAGGGGGTTTGAGCTGCTGCCGTGCCATAGCTCGCAGGGCAGCTGGTGGGCAACCAGAGCTGCAGTCAGCTCTGGTCCTTCACTCTTTTTTTTTTTGTTGGTTTGTTTAAAGAAAGGATGCTCTTCATCTAGCAGGCGAGGTCCCCGCTAGTGTGCGAGGCCCCTTCTCCCACACCTCCCCTTCTCAGCTCCAAAGGGTTTCGTCGCTGCCTTGCAGTGTCCCAGCCCTGCCAGCACCCCGTGCATGGCCCATGAGCCGCCCACAGCCATCCCAGGCTGTGCGAACCCCCAAAGGTGGGACCTGCCCGCCCTCCCAGTTGTGCCTTCGCTGCTGCTCGCGCAGCCGGGCAGGGCAGAGGCAACCCAGTCCAGTGGAGCACGGTGCGCGCACGCATGTGCACGAGTGGTGGCACAAGCGAGACCGAGGGAGGGAAAGACTGCCTGTCTAAGCAGCAGTGTGATGTAGGGGTGGGCCAGCTCACTGCAAAACCTCCCCGTGTTTCTCCTCCCACCACCATCCCATCGTCACAGAGAAGCCGGTGCAGAGGTGTGGGCTCAGCGGGCCCCTTGTCTGCCGGAGCTCGGAGGGGCTCCCCAGCAGAGCCGGCTTGCCTTCCCTGCACCAACCTTCCGTGCGAACTTCCATCTCGTATGTTTGGCCTTTTAAAACAGATGGGAAAAACTGGGCTTAAAGGTCAATAACCCAGCCTGGTCAGCGAGGGGGGTGGAAGCGGTTTCTCCCCCCAGCCCCAGGGAGCCCTGGCTCCCCCCCGGGCACGGCATCGCAGGCAGGAGTAAGCAAACGAGAAGAAATTGCCCTGACTTAGCAAGAGGTCATGCAGAAGGATCCATGCTGGCAGACGAGACAGTGTGCTAAAGATAACTGTTTGACAAACTATATTTACTCTCCCTTTCTGGGAGGACTTACAGGGGATTTGGAGCATTGTGCTAATATAAGGCATCCAGCGCCTGCGGTGGAGGAAGCGCCTACTCCGGGCTTCTTTGCACTTGTGTCTTTGCAAGCCATGAAAGGGGACACCGCTGAAAATAGCCTTGTCTCCTAATTGTATTCCTGGGAATGCTAATCAGCGGGCTTGCCCTTCCCACCAGCAGCAATGCTGCGTGATCGAATGCAGCTGCTTCCCTCCTCGCCACTACCATTTCCCTCGCCAGCAGCACTAGTTGTCCCTGCCTGTGTTCCTCCCTAACCTGCAGGGGAGGTGACCCATTTTCGGGGCTCTCAGAGCCAGGGGAAAGCCCCCTTGTCCATGTTTTCTGGGAAACCTCTGCGCTGGAGCTGGCTTTCTGCCTCCCAGAGCTCCCCACCGAAACAAAGGCAATGGGGGGTAGCGTCGGACAAAGGGGCGAAAGAGAGACTCCTCCTAAACAGTCGTGATTTTTCAGCTGATACTCTAAGCTTTCCACCATACAGGAAAAGAGGCACTTGAGATTTTGAGTATGCAGTAACCATGACAAATACAGAAGTACAAAAACAGCTCTAGGCAGCTAGAGAGAACAATACCGAACAAACAAATTAGCCATCTGTACCATCTCTACCTCATAAAAGTAAACATAAACACAGACCCACAGTGAAAAGGACCGTACTCGTAATAAATCAATTAGCTCCACCAGCCCTTGGGGGCAGCCGGGGGTGAGGGGCAGGGACCAGAGGAGCAGACTTCTCCCTGCCTCCCCTCAGGTTGGCTCTCTGGGCTCCCGAAAAGCTCTCCTGCAGGCTGGGGAGCGAGGATCGGCTCACCAGAGTGCTCCCCCCACAACTGACAGTGGGAGTGACACCATGGAAAATCGTGACCCCATCGGGGGGGATGTCCAGCGTTCATATTTCAGAGACTTCCTTTCCCAAGCCCCGGCCAGTGAGGGTCTTGTGATCCTTCCTCTCTCCTCTCCTTCGGGCACAGCAGGGTGTTGGGAAGGTTATAAATACAGGCAACTGTTTGCTCTAATCCGTCTCTGTCCATGGGGATCGGTAGTGCATCAGGCTCCTCTTTCCTCACTCCCAATTTATCCCTGATTGACTTGCCCATCCCATGGCCACCATTCATACGTAACCCGCAGCTCGCTGTCGTTCTTACTGGTGTCTCCTTATCTGCCAAACATGCAGGGAGAGCCGCCTTTAAAAAAACAAAATCATCCTCTTGGGATGGAGAGGCACCAGAGTGGAGGTGGTGGGGTAGCAGGGCAGCCCTTTTGGGAGCTTCGTTCCCCTCTAGTCTGCGTGGTGGGTGTCTTACTCCAGAGAAGAGCAAGGGGGAACGGCCAGATCGGGTAACCTCTGCCTTGTGGGAGCCTGAACCCCTCCACAGGGTGTGAAGACCAAGCCATTGGCCCTGTAAAGGACCCCTGCTGCGTACCTAAGGCAGGGAGCCAGACCCTTAGCGCCGCTGCCCTCCCCGCAGCCGCCTCAGAAGTCAGTGCGCAGTGCTGCGTCCCACCAGCTGGGAAAGGACGGCGATGGAACATGTCTCCAGGGACACATCTCAGGGTGTTGCTGAGCGGCTCCCACTTCTGTGTCCCCCAGCCCGTCCCCAGCCTCCTGTGACAGGCACGAGGGCTATGTGTGTGAACTGCTCCGCTCACCGCCGGGGATACCGAGGCCAGAGGCTATGCAGGGCGCGCTTGCAAAGTCGCATTGTCATCTCATCGCCGGTGAGGTCTGCAGGCAGGAAGGAGTTCGCTGTTACTGTAAAGGTTTGCGCTAGCTGTGCCTCATTGCATCCCTTTGGGGAGGGCACAAGTGGGTGAAACCTGAGTTGGGGACAAGGATTAGGAGAGCAACGCAGACTGGAGGAGAAAACAAACACACCCATGAAAGGGTGGCATGCTAAGCCTGAAATCTGTCACTGTCAGAGAAAGAGCAACAGCGGCATCTGTCTAATAGCACATACCGATGGGGTAGGAACTCTTTGTTGGTGCGTGACCTTCAAGTCATTGCCAGGAATAGATTTTGGCTCCAATTTCAACCCTAAGTAAAGCACCTTCTCCTGTCATGATTTGGAAGCTGAGGTATTTCAGTTTCCAGAAACAAACAGAGCTTGCAGGAGGCAGCCCGATGGCCCCGGCCGCTGCAGAGCCCCACGCGGCAGCGGCTCTGGAAACGGCCGGGCTCTGCACTTTTGGGAATGACACGGGGCGAAGGGACTTGGTGGGCTTCATCCCCCCTGCCCCTTGCCATCCTACAGCGGCTCCCGTACGATAATGCGGCTGCATATTTTCTCCTAGTATGTAAGAAACCGTTAATTTTTTCAGTTCGTTCAAAGGACTGAGTATTTTTAACAGTGTAATTCAGTTGTTGTCCCAGGCTCTTGCTGCTGGTTTCCATACAAGAGCCCTACTTCTTTCTGAAGATCCCAAAGCCCAACAGCCAAAAGGAAACACAGCTGTGACAGAGGAGAGGGCCCCCACCCTTGGCAGGGGTTTCAACAGCACTTAGAAATGGGGTCCTGGCTCCTCTGCCTCTGCAAACTGAGGTCTGGATTTGCTTCTTCAGACCAAGCAGCCCACAGCGGGCTGCCAGGAAAAGGTCACACGCACACGCCTGTGCACACTCTGCCTGTCCTCTCACAGCCCAAAAGTTCGTGAACCACCCTCAGGAAGAAAATACGTTGCTAAACGTCACCCGAAACGAGAGGTTTTGGTTCAGTGGAACGCCATCTCTGATACTCCTGTGGAGCCTGGGGAACCGAAACGGGAATCAGGATCAGCTCTCGAGAGCAAGCGCTGGCGGTGCAGGGGGGAGGCGGCTGTTTTCACCTCTGGTACTTAAATCTCTATACCCTCAGGAACATTTTCTCTGCTTGTTTGAAATGTCACTTCAGCAGCCACGGAGGAGAATACAAGCCTTTTGTTGCCGGCTGTGTCTGCTCGCCCTGCCTAGCAAACTCCGAATCGCGGGGGATATTACCCACCGCAGAGGTAGGACGGCTGGCTGGCAGCCTTTCAGGAACAGAGCAGCAGGCTTGGAGCGGGGAATATTTACAAGGACTGTTTAACTTGCTGAAGTCCGGCACCATTAGTTGGCTGCACACAGGCGAGGAGCATACTGCTGCTTTACGGACCCACCGTTGCCTCAGCTAGTCAGGCGTAGCGAGGCAGGGCGGATAGGAAGCCATCAGGACAGACGGGGGAGGTTTCGTATTCGCTTTGTACCCCTTTAAATGAGCACGAGGTGTGTGGCAGAAGTCCACCGTGTCTCATAAAGGCCCAGCGAAGATGGAAGGAGGCGTGCGTCTTCCAAGTCGCTAAGAGGAAGCTGGGCAAGGAAAGCCCAGCTGTGCCCTGTCGCCCCGAGGGCACGGAGATGCCGTGGAAGTGGTGGGGGGACGGGGTCTGTCATCTGCAGCCCCGTGTCTCCCGCTGTCATTAGGATGTTTAGCAAATCCCGGGATCCGATTTGCTTCCTGCAGGCGACGCGTGAGCGTGCCAGTGAAATCCAGCATAACTGGAGCTGGGAAGAAGGTATTCTGTGCACGCAGCCTGCGGCCGGTAGGCAATACAGTGACATTTAAAGTCTGTAAGGATGTTGTCAAAGCTGACAGAGCACCGAGCCGGTGTAGCAAAGGGAAAGTAAGGCCTTCATAGGTACCTGGCTTAGGGTTAACATCCTGCACATGCACAGTAATGACTGTGGCGGTTTTGATCCATCCGAAAACATTGCATGGGATTGCTTGATTCACAGCGGGCTGGCAGAGAGCAGGGGGAGTGCTCAGGAGGGGGGTTTTTTGGTCCTTTTTTGTATTTTTAATAGAAGCCACAGCACTTCTCGGTAGTGCTGCAAAAACCCCCTGAAGCACTTGAAACTGCCTGAGCTACTGGAGTAGAAAACCTAATGCTGCTCACGATGCCGCGGGGGAACCTGCTCCTCCCGGGCATCTTTGGAGCCTGAAACCGGCAGCAGGAGGGTGCCGGCTGCAGCCACCCGCCGGGGTGGCCACAAGGAGCTTTTCTGTACAGGGTAATTGTCAAACACACAGGATTCAGTGTATTACCACATCCAACAGGCATTGCAGAGAGAATTCCTAGTAGTTAACGCTCTCCCCAATTCCTGCCCAGCCGTGGTCCGGAGCTGTACATTTGGGTGGACAGGAGCTGTGGTGTCAGGATTTTCAAAGCTTGCAACTCCTGTGTTTACGCCTTTTAAGAGGTTCTCTCCTCCAGGCATGCAGACAGGGTAGGTGTGTCCCTCCCTCAGGTCTGCCTTCTTCAGGATAAAAGAGGTGGGAGCAGGAGGACGGAGAGGGTTCGTGCAGCATGGCAAGGAAAACTCTCCGGTTTACGGATCGTTACAAAACTCCGGAAAATTAAACTATTTTTCATATGTAATGAACTGTGCATGTCCTGTACAGCAATAAAAATATCAAAAGTAGTACTAAGAACTAATGTGGGCCATAAATACTGATTCGTATTCATAATATTTTCGTAGGGCCATTATAACTAAAATATAAATGGAGTTTTTATTTTAAACATTTAATATTAATCAAATGGTTATGAAAGTACATAACAAACAACTGTGACATACTCATGGCCTAAATAATAAAAATGAAATGGGTGATGAATTCCTGTGAAAATTTAATTTGCAAAAGAAAGAACATTGCATTAATAAGGCATAATTATATCATCAAATATTTACCATTATTTGCTGGAATCCATTTTATTTTTATTTTACATAATAAAACAGTGGGTACATAAAGCAGCAGGCTGGGCCCCATCTGAACTCTTTTTGTCCCCCCAGGTTGCGCAGGCAATACACTTGTAACTCAGGTTTTGCTGCTTTGTTTCACTGTTTTTCCTCTAAAGGCTCCAATGCCGCATTTAAAATTCTGGCATCTCCTCTTTTTCGTTACTCGGTACACCCCCGTACAATTATTTCAATCCACACCCCAAGGGAGAATAAATAAAGCACCCCAACGCCCTTTGCAGACCCAGGTCAGTGGGCGAGTAACCGTTCCACGCTGTCACGCAGCAGCCACCTTCACTTCTCCGAGGAGCACTGGTGTTGCCCACCACAGAAGCAGCGAGAAGACAAAACCGCGCCGAAGCTGTCAAGCTGACGTCCCCCTCCATCCAACAGCCAGACCGGGGCTGCTGGTGGCAGGGGGGCATTTAGCAGAGGATGACACCAACTGATGGCCGTACGCCCACCCTCCGTGTTTTATTCCTAGCCATGTGCTGAGGTTTATTTTCTTCCTACGGGTCTGCCGGCCGAAGGGCTTGGGACCCCTTCTGAGGTGCTTCCGCACCTGCTGAGGTGTAGGACCCTGATGGGATTTCCACGCAGACAAGTACTTGCAGGCAATGTTCCAAGCATCGGGGCAGGGTCAGCGGGAAAAGGCTGGCCCAGGGGGGCCCTCGTCATCTTGGATCGAAGCCCTCCCTTCCAGGGTGGTTGTTTTTCCATCGGCTTTTGCAAGGCACGGTTGCTGCAGCCCAGTTTTGTGTTGCGCTTGTTTTAGACAGCCTTTGCTCAGCTCAGCCAGCGCTGAGAGACTCAGTGGGTTCTTGGGGTTTTTTTAGCTTAATTTGGAAAACTTCCCTGATTATACATCTGCCAGCGTAATTTACACCTCTGAGGATTGGGTTGATTAGAGAATCAGTGAGAATGATTAATTTTATTCATTGAAGGCAGGGCTATGAATGTGCTGCAACCTGCGACTGAACTGATATTCCCTTTAATTGTTCAGCTGGGTCCCTGGCAAGCCTGAGCTGAAGCTGCACAAACTCGCTCAAGTAAATGTTTCTGGTAGCCCGAGCTTCGGCGGTCCTGCCGAGCCAAACCAAGCCCAGCTTGTCTTCTGGCTACAGGCTTGAAGTGCAACACCCCCCACGCACGCACACGTGCATAGGAGCAGCTTTTTAACTTTGGACGGAGGCATGCCCGCGTCGGATGCGAGGCTCTAACGCCTGACGCTGGCAGCAGCAAGCTGCTGAGCGTGGGATGATGTTCTTTACCCCCTGTCTTCAGGGGGCTGCCATCACCGGTGGCAAGCCCGTGTCCCTCCTGCGTCTCACGGGCAAGGGCGCTCGCTGCCCCGCTATCGGGAGAGGTTGGAGGGAAGGGAGAGCAGGGGGCAAGCAGACAGGGCTGGATCATGCTGCTATTATTTATATCATTACTGAGGAGGGTAGTGGGATAGAAAGCACGCTTTAAAATCCGTGGATACCTCCAGGTGGGGAAGCACACTTTGCAAGCACTTCGGAGGGCTAGAAATCAAAGCGGTCTTGACAAATGGGAGAAACAGTCTGAGATCAATAAAACGAAATTCAGTACAGGGGAGTGCACAGCACACACCTAGAAGGAGGACTCAAGCGGCTAACGATGCCGTGGGGAAGGGCTGGCCTGGTGGCAGCAGAGCAGGGGAGGTCCGGGCGAGCGGCAAGGCAGCAGCCAGTGGTCCGGGACAGGGAAGGGGCCAACCGGGAGATGTCAGTGGTCACGCCAGATGTGAGGCTGGGGAAATCACCGTCCCTCCCTCCTCGGGGCTGAGCTGGGCAGAGGACGGGATCGCGCTTCTCCAGGGATGATGCAGGCGAGCGCGGAAGAGAGCAGGACATGGTGGTAGCCTGGAAGACGTGGCTTACAGGGAAAGGTTGAAAGAACTGGTTTGTCCTGTCCAGGCTGGAAGAGTGGAGGATGAGGGCAGACGTGGCAACGTGTCAAATATGTAAGGATTGCCATCAGACCAACTAGGCTTCAGGTAGGCAGAGGAGGAGGTGAGCTGTTTCTTGGTGAGAGTGAGCTGGGTTAGAGCTAAGGGAAAAACGCGCTGTAACCAGCAGGAGAGGTGAGCCCTGGCAGAGGGCTGTTCCTGTCACCGAAGATATTTGAAAAAGGTTAAACAAATATCAGCTGGGGATATCAGACAGGAAGAGAGGGAAGGGGAGGGGAAGAGGGGCTGGATGATCTCTGGAGGTCCCTTGAGCCGTACATGTCCACGACTCCTGTGATTCAGGTTGGGGCAGTGCCCAAAATGTGTCTGGTGAATTCCACACGTGTCCAGAGTGACTCCTCGTCCCAAGTTGTATGTTGTCCTAAAATGGTCCTTGATTTTTGCAGAGAGGTCATGCATCTCATAAAATGGGATATTTAGGGCATCAACAGCACCTCTATCCCCAAAAGCACGGGCCAGATTTTTAGTATTTGAAATTATTTTCTGCAACCCTACTTCAAGCCTGGCTGAGTTTTACACTCATTCAGATCAAAGTTTCTCTACTGGCATGACTACAATGCCAGCACTGCCAAAGCTAACATATAATACAAATTAAATGATAAGTTGTATGAAATACTCTTTCATCTATATCCAACACTAACATTGTAACATGTAGAACCCTAACCTCCTTCCTCAAAAATAAAATAAAATGAGAAATGCCAAACAAGAGCTGCCAGGAAGAAAGCAAACGTTATTCAGCATTGTGCTGGGCATTAGCTTAACTAGGAGCGGGGGGGGGGAGGTTAAGCTGAACGAAGCCTATGTGCAGAATAGGTCAAGTTAGCCAGTGATGCCATAAAAAAGGCTGCTGTTTCAGGCATGGTCTAGTTAAGTCAGGAGAGTAAAGTACAACAGACTCAGGGATGCTGAAGCTAGAAAGCTGCACTTAGACTAGGAAAGAAAATGTCTTTGGGTATTGTTATTTCAGGCTCAGCTAACTTCACTCACCTTTTCTAGTCCTGCTTCGTAGATGTGCCCTACGGGACCCTTGGCAGTCTGAGCTACGCTGTGTTGGGTAACATTCGTCTTCTCCCCAAGAAGTAGCACACATACATCGCCGTGTTTCACTATTTATTGTATATTTAAAGAGTCAGGTCTTCTGTGAGGAAGGAGAGCTTAAACAGAGAGAAGAGTTGCAGATTGTGATTGCACGGTGAAACAAAAATAAAAAAATCAGGTTTTTCTACCTGTTGTCCTCGCTTTAAGCAACCTCTGCCTACAGCCAGGTGGTAAGTCCCTGGCTCGCGTGTATTTCTGCTCATCCGCCATCATCTCTGTGCTATTTCTTGCTCCGTTTCCCCAGTTGGCTGGGCTGCACACCAGTGCCTTTTACGGCAGGGCAGGGGATACCGGGGCTGCGGCCGCTTGCCCCCAGCCTCCCGCCGCCGCCCCCGGCCCACCCTTGGGACGCGGGGGGGGGCCACAGCGGTGGGGAGCAGGAAAAGGGGGGTCGGGCGAGGGAGGGGATATTTATCTCACCTAGGAGGAGCGCTCCGGCGTGACATCAGCCTAGCTCACTCCTCGCAGCCGGGCTGTGCTCTGCTGCCTGCCCCATGCCCGCGCCCCTGGCATGCCCGCGCCCCTGGCACCGGGGCCCGGCACCGCTCCGGTTACCCGCCTCCTGTTCTCGCCCGCTGACGCAGGGGCTAGTCCTGAGTGCGAAAACAAACGGCTGAGGGCCCACGTGTTTCACTTCGCACAGGGCAAAAGCCCGGGCAAGCCCTGTCACTCACCCGGCGGTATTTTGGCAGCGTCGGTGGGTATCAGCACAGGTTGGGAATTTCAGTCCCTGCCCATCTCCAGTGACGGGCCCCAGTGGCCCCCGACACGCTCTGGCGAATAACCGCTGGTTATCCCAGGGCAGAGAGCAGGCTCAGACTTTTGCGGTCACGAGAAACACGTTCCTCTGGGTTTATCCTTCCGACTTCACCGCCGGCGGCACGACAGGAATAGCGATTCCGGCCTCTCCAGTGCGGTGGGCGCCGGGCACCCACGTCCCGGCGCGAGGCAGATGAGCCCCGGCTTGTTTCACCTCTCCAGGCTGGAGGCTTTCCCCTGCGCTTGTCAGCCGGGAGCGGTGTCTGAGAGTCAGAATGTTTTTTCCCCCCCTGAATCAGGGCTACATTCAGCAGAGGCCATGGGTATCTACCGGGTCCTTAACTGTAAAAGGGGCCTGGCCCTGCCGAAGGAGCCGAACACAGGCAGTGAAACGCACACTTTGTATTTTCGAGATTAATGAGGCTTCTTTCACATGTGACACGGATGGCTGGATTTTTGGCAGTGCTGAGCACCCACGACTACTACCATGTTCACTCAGAGCAGGCTGGCAGGCAGCGCTCTGGAAAATTAGGCCATGTTTCTCCAGTGCAAAAGGCTTGTTGATGTGTGGGACATCAAATGTGTAAAATTATTTGCACTCTGCTTCTTAATAACAATAAAAGGATGACTCATAATTACTTTCTGAGAATATTAAAATCCTAGACACAATGCTTCTTGCACCGTACAGCGAATCTGTACAGCACAGTGTATTAAATGCTCTCCTTTATTACAGAATAGTGATGTCTAATAACTCCCGAGCTCAAGTTTCACCACAGTATTTATAATTCACATCCATAATAACATTTTCCCACTTAACAGCCCGGGGCAGACGCCACAATGCGTTAGGCAGCACGGGTGCAAATAATGAGATAGGATGATGTCATTGTGTAGCGTTCCTCCTAAGCGATCTAAAAATACTCTCTCCCGCTTTCCCACCTTTCATCATCGCCTGCTCCCTCCCGCCCGATGCTTTTGTGCCCGTTCCCATGGTAACAGCTTCTATTGTAGCCCAGACCCCCATGCAGATGTTGTCATTGATCCAACACCTTGCGGCAGCTTTGATGGCGCATTGTCTTCTCGCTTCCTGCTCTCCTGTCTCCGTTCTCCCCCAGTGAGGATGGGTTGGGACGCTTCCTCCTGCTCAGTGCCTTTGATCTGAAGGAGTAGAAGGGGGAAAGCATCGACTGGGTTCTATTATCAATCCTAATCCTCCTTGGGGTGCTTTCTGAGAGCTAAAATAATACGCCGTGGAGCCAACTGCAGGTTTGCTTGTGTGGTTGTTAAAATGGGTGCCTCAAATAAATCAAGAATCAGAAATCAAGAGCGATTAGCATTGGGAGACCCTAATTAAAACCTCTCTCTGGCAGGGCCTGGAAAACTTCTGTTTCACAGGGGGATGCTGCTGGTTTACTGCTTGCACAGTCTGATCAGAGCCTTTTTTTTTTTTTTTTTTTCTTTTCCTTTCTTCTGTTTTTTTTCCCCCGCTAAGCGCCTGGGGAAGTTTCCACATTTTGGCCGTGTTCATTGTTCAGGCTCCCCCCACCCAGGCTTGTCGCTCCAGCTTGGCTTGAAGGGAAAGGGAGGGAGGCGGCAGAGCTACACTGGAAAAGCTGCACCGTGGATTACTGCCGAAATGAAATGTAGCTGTAAGAAAAAAGCAGAGAACAAGGAAATTCTGCTTAATCACCTATTGTCTGCAGTTGTTTTGCATTCTTCACCTGTCACTCCCTGCTGGAGTCAGACGTTGTTCTCCTGGTGATGAGAACCGGACAGACGGATGGTAATGAATGTGTAACCGAAGACCTGGGCTTCTGCGTCTGCATTATTTATTCACCTAAAGCAGGAGCTGCTCTATATTTAGCGTATGATGTCAGTGCCTTGTTTGCATCCGTAGAAATTGGCAGGGAGCCACATCTCACATGATATATGAAATCACTGATAAATGCTTCTTTTCACTGAAAGAAAAACAGCTTAATAAATGCGGCTCTTTTCTGCTTTCATCTCTTCCCTCCCCACCACACTCCCTTCCCCTTCTGGGATTTGTCTCTCGGTGGCAGAGCTCAGCAGCATCTGTGAAGTGGAAATGAGCAGGCAGTACCGCAGATCAAAATGAGGCCCTGGGTATGCTCGGGAAGTCGCTGGCCTCCCAAGCCCCCCTCCGCTCCCCCCTCCGAAGTCCTGGGGTTCTGCCAAAGACCGAGCCAAGCGAGGCGGAAGGGAAAAAAGAGAGCGAGGGAGAGCCGCCTTCTCCGCGCAGCACAGGCTTCGCGGGGACCCTGGTATTCCTGGTATGTAATGAGTTTCAGTTGGGTTTTAGCAGGCGGGGAGCAGGGGGGGACAGGCAGGGCTCCCACGCGCTTTGCTCGGCGCAGAAACGGCACCGTGACAGATGCTAGCAGTTGTCCGTCTTGAACACGTCTTTGGTGCAAGCGTCCAGCAACAAAATCTTACATTCACGCTTTCGTAGGGGAAACGCAGCCGGGGCGCTTTTCTGGCATTGCTGCGAAACCAAAGGCCGTGCAAAAATAGCAAGTCTTATGTATAAAAAATAGATTTGAGTGCCAGACCTTCAGCTGCCGTTACCTGGCAAGGCTCCACCGAATTTCCATGCACTGGTTCACGTCAGCTGAGGGCCTGATCCTTAATTCAAATGTGGGGCAAGCCAGGGGTGTAAAGAAGCTCAGTGCAGCTCCTAGCTCACAGGGGCATGCCCATCCTGACAGCTGAGGGCTGGTTTTCTAAAGCCGGCAGGTGCCATGGGTTCACAGCCTATCTCGGCTCTCCGTGGCAGCGATGGTAAGACCTGTAGGGAGCTGCAAATGTATCATCAACAGATCCCGAGGCTACAGTTTGGGGCCTGAGTGGGTTGATGCTTTGGCCATCACTCGCTCAGATAAAGAACAGAGCCTGCCATGGGGCCAGTGTCCACAGCAGTGCCAAGTAAGAGGCGAGAAATAAATTTAAAATAGGCAGTGGACCCACGGAAACAATCAGACCGTTTGTTTCAGCAAGGATTTCTTGCAGCGGGCAAAAGCAGTTAGCGTGAAGCCAAAGATTTACCCTCCCTAGCATTTCCCTACCGGGGTTTAACACAGCCGCTGCCGACGCAGACCCAGTAAGAAGCAGGAGGGAGAAGACGTAGCCTTGCTGCAGAGCTGCTACGCTGCAGATGAATGACTTCGCCTGTTGAATAAACAAGCCCATTCAAGCTTCCGCTCCATGGCCATTTGCTCGATGGGTTTGAACAATAATGAACTAGGATTAAAAAAACCCTGCCCCTGAGAAATTCAGGCTGCTCCAGCACATGGGATCAAATAAAGTTGGTAGTATCATGTGGCCTGCTAATGTTCAGAAATGACATCCATGTATCCTGAGCTTATTCAAACCAGCATTTTGCTTTCTTTTTGGTGAACAGGGCGACCTGCAGGTTAAGCATCAGAGAGACATTTGGGAGGAATTAAACGGAGAAAGGTGGGGACGGAGCACGAAAGGAAATTCTTTCAAGAGCTTGAGCATAAAACATCCCTCTATAAAGGAATATGCGAGACAAGGTTTTAGATGAGACAGTTGTCCTCCCAGGAGAAACATCATGAAGTTGTTACACAGAAACTCGTTAAAGAAAAAAGTCAGCCGATGCCACGAGATGATATCTCAGTAGTCCCAGATGTTTGCTGTTCTGGGAAAAAGGAGGAAAGATTACTCTCAGGAATCCACCCTGTGTCAGCGGGGTACTCGAGAAAACTTGGAGTGAGTTTGTAAAATAAAGAAAGATGCTGCTCCTTGGAGTAATATAGGCAGCAGCCATAAATAGCTAGCTGCCATTTCAAAATGCTGAATGGATCCTGAGGGCCCGTACTGGGCAGGAACCAGTGCGATGGCTGCCGTGGGACCGGGAATTAGAAAACCTGTGTTCATTCCTGATCATGTAATACATTTTCTGTGTGATACTGGGAGATCCTGTTAGCTGTCTGCCTCCATTCCTCCCAGTAATACCGGAAAATCGCTTCTTCCTTTCCCCCGAGGTCATGATCCTTTGCCTGTCAAACACTGAGGGCTGGGGTGGTCTCTCGCCGTGCCTCTCCCAGCTTGCTCAGTGGCAGGTACTCTGCCCTCTGCTTGGGCTTCAGCCATAGCCACGTGGCTAGTCAGGACAACGGCTTACGCCCGGGCCAAATCTTGCAGAATTGCCCCTCCCTGTTACTACTCTGGCGAGCTGCAAGGAGCTCGTCTCGCTGGTGTCTGGACACCATTTTCTGCAGCAGTGTTATAACTGAGAGACCGTGGCACAGATGTGGGGAAGGGAGGGCTCAGGAGCCCCCCTGATGGGACAGAAGGATGAGGCTCCTGAGCCCTCCCAGCAGGACGCTGAAGAGGTATGGCCGGGCAAGGACTGGTGCCCATCGTCCCCCCCCCGGCACTAGCAGCCACCCCACGGAGTCGCAGCCAGCGCAGTCCTAGCTGCAGGCAGGGCAGGTGGCAGGGGGAGCAGAGCCAGCCACGGCAAACCCCGGGTGAGCCTGTGAAGCAGCTTTTTAATGTGTCTCCCCCAAAATCTCCATCACGATCAGCCCTCAGCCACCGTGAGTGTAGGGTGACGTGTGTGGCTGAGCCGCGGGGCCAGGGGAGGAGAGCAATGGCTGTGGGCTCTCCCAACTTGCTCCTGGTCGTCTTAAAGGTTGTGCATGCAAGGGAAAAGACAAGAGAGTGCCTGGCGCGCGGTGCTTTAACCGGCAGCTGGAGTGGTGGGAGTTGTCACGAGGGGGTCTGGACCTGATCTAGCCTAGCTTGCACCGGCAAATTTCCTACCGCCAGCTGTAGGCCAACATCGCAGCCAAGTGATGCACACAGTGCTCGAACACCTAAGCCAGCTTTATTTCACACTTTTCGTTGTCTCGGGAGATGTTTCCATGGAGGTTCTCGCTTCAGTGCAGCGGCCCCCTGTTTTACTGTGGCTAAAGACCTGACCGTGACTTCAGCATCATTTAACAGCCAAGGAAATGAAGTGAGAAAGGGCTGAATTGCCAACGAGCTGGGCTAGTGGGGACACCGGTGGGTGGTCCTAAGCAGCGGAAAGTCCACTGAGAGGAGACTGAATTAGGAAAGCTGTGATTACTTTTTTTTTTTTTCCTCCCCTCCAGTGAAACCTAGGAGAGAACCTGCAAAGGTTTGCTTGCGAGCAGAGGCGATGGGGAGGATGCCCAGTGGATGCATCTTCTCAGCAGTTCCCTGGAGCACGAAGCTGCTCTCTCTGGGCTGAAGCCGGCAGGAGAGGCATCTTACACTTGCCATTTTAGACCAGAGGATTTAAGGGGCATCCAGCAGAGTATCTAACTCTAAAACCGCAATCAAGCAATTAGTGTTGGTGTTCTCAAATTGCTGTACTAAAGCAAGAGAGGTAGATAAAATGATAGGAAGTCAACGACAGAGCTGGGAGGTTAAGCCAGATACACTGAGTCTCCCTCCAGGGCATAACCACAGCACATACCTTCCCCTTTGGCCCACAGCAGTTGCGTCTTAAGGCCCGTTCATCGGGATCAGTGACAGAGCTGTTCTGTTCTAGAGGGTCAAAAGCACTTTTCACGTGTTTTCTTAACACAGCAATAGCCCAGGTCTTTACTACTCGAGCAGAAGGCAAGTTGCTCTCATTGTTTATCTTCATCTAGTATTTTGCTTCATGTGAAGCTGCAAATGAGAAAAATATCTACATATCCTCAATGTCCCTAAACCCTAAGCATTTAATAAGATATAAGCCATTAGTGACCCGCCGTTCCCTCACATCCAGAACAATTTCCCGCTGAAACCCTGACAACAATGGCGTGATTCAAAGCTCGCAGATGTTTCACGAAGATTTTCTCAGAACATCTAGTCAGATGGATTTCACAAGTGGGCTCTGTTTGCCATCAGACAAATATGATATATACTAGATTCACCTTTACCCATAAACCACTCGAATGAGGCTTCATCAAAGAAAGTATGCTTTTCATCATGCTTTTTACTGGCAACAGAGCTGTGCCCAGAAGCACTTTGTGCTAAGCCTTTTTCTTGTAAATACTTAGAGGCTTACTGCTCATCCTCCCTCGTTCAGGACATGGCGGGGACTCAGGAAGGAAAATGACACTTCCACACGGTTTATGGCGTGGCCGGTGGGGAGCCTTCCTTACGCTGGGCTGGGGAAGAGAAACAGCTTACTTCCCCCATACTTTTGGAGCTCAGCCTTAATTGCAAATGTGACGTCCTTCAGTGTAATCAGTTATTCCCTTGTTCTGAGCTCTCCTAAGTGCCTGACTGACCTTCACTGTCCCTCTAGCTCTTTGTCCCTCCTGGCAACAGATAAGATAAAACCTGTCAATGTGTTGGAGAGCTCTAGCAGATCTTTCCTGTGTGCATTAGGTTGCAGTTGTTCCCTGACATTGTGTTGCCCGCTTGTCCAACTTTGGCTTTGATTGATGGAAGCTAGGAGAAGTTGTTTGGACAGATACGGCAGCCCCATGACATGGGAAAAGACAGGGTCAGCTTAGGCTCGCCAGTGTAAGAAATGAAGTGATGAAGCAGTCACCCCCTGCATCTTTACGGCACATGCAAGGAGCCACGTTCTGGGAAGAAGGTATAGTCTTCCCTTTCCCCTTCCTCTTCCTCTCAGCCTCATCCTATCTGCCCTCCCTGCTCTTTCCTGCCCTTGCCCTTCTCCCTTAGCTCTTTCCTAATAAAGACCTTAAACCCCACCTCTTTTCACATTGATCATGGCGCTGCGGTGGTATTTGCAAGCTCATTTTAGATCCCCTCTGCTTCCTTGTTCAATCCCTTTTATTGTCTTGTCGCTCTCGCGATTGCTCTTCAGGTCAAGGACCGCCCCGTGGTTCAGACCTGTACGATGCCTTGCCAAGTGCAGATCCAGTTCTGCCTGTCCCCTGCACAAGGCCACAGCAGAAGAGAGAAACCCCACGTGCACCCCGATCCACTGTAAAGCTCAAGAGCAGCAAGCTCTGTCTTAAATTTGCCTTTCTGCCAAGTGGGCTGGGCTTGTCCTGCGGGCCAGCCCTGTTGGGCTCATGGGACCTTGTGTCTTTAGAGTGACATGACTGGACATGAAGCATAGCAAAGAAGAGGTCACAGCGACAGTCAGTATGTCCACACTATAGGTTAAAAAGACCTGCCTTTTGGAAAAGAGAGGCTCTAAATCCAAGAAATAAGACCTTCGCCAAAATCTTCAGCAGCAGGGCTTGGTCTTTTACGAGTCTGACCTATGGGAGCCAGGGGAAACATCTCCACTTTGTGGGCTGAAGTCTCCTAAGGGCAATGGACTTTGTTCCCTGGCAGGAAGGTGAAGCAAGCTGTTTGTGGCGTGCCTTGTGACTGCTTGGCAGGAGCCTCTCCTTCCTGCTGCCAACTGGGGATGGGGTTAGGTGTTCATTTTCAGGACCATCTGATGGGTTCCCCTTCACAACACAACAAACAAACCAAACTCCAAAGAGCAGTACAGTTGCTGGACTCCTGGAAGCAGCTGCAGGAAAACATCTTTTTGTTGGTTCACCTACAAACTGAAGTGAATGGCGTACGCAGTGCAGCGAGGAAGAGCCAGATCTGGTGGGGTGCGTCTAGGCACCTGGATCCTTGCAGTCAATGAGCCTTGCCCGAGCATCCCCTCAGCCTCTGGGGAGGAGGCCAAGAGGAAGGCAGCTGACCGGAGGTGTCTGGCAGGGTGGGGTGGGCAGGGGGCCGGGAGTCCTGGGCCGCAGTGAGGGGAAGGAAGGAGTGCCTTTATGCAGCTGATTAGCTGTTCCTCTCTGCTGTTTCCTTACTCTTTTAGAAGATCCTTAAAGCCTGAAGTGGAAACAGTGATGCGGCGTTGGGCAGCCGCTACCCAATTTTCTCCTGGCTCTCTTGCAGACCGCCCACGGCTGGTGGGGTGAGGCTTCCCCGAACCAGCAGCTCCGCCGATACCAAATCTTCCGGCTGACAGGGAGTGGGCAGACCGAAGGAGTAAGCTGCTGGCTACTTCGCTGCTATCCCAGGTTTTTAGTTTGGGAAAGCTGGTCACTCTGTGCCTGCGCTGTGGCTGGAGGAGGCTTCTTGCCTCCTGCTCTGGCTGCCAGGTCACACACCACTCCCTCAGCCCTCCAGGAGTGCCTAGGACGTTATGGTGGCAAAGACAGGAAAGGTGCCAGCAACAAGATTGTCACACTGGAGGATGTTTAGACCCTTCTTGGGGCTCCTTCAGCAGCACAGGCAAAACTGAGTCTTGCCAGCTGCAGGCTGAGCAGCCAGGGCCACTCCAGCCGTGGGACAAGGGGAAGGATGGAGCTGGAAGGGGGAGATGTGGGGCAGGACCCAAGTAATCTAGAGCTTCACCCCCCAACAAGCTAAGCACGTCCTCCTCGGCCCGATTTCCAAGCGGTGGCAGCTGCAAGCCCAGCTCTCCAGGGCTGCGGTGCAGGCAGAATAGGTGGTGGGGACATGGCTGTTTCAGTGCCCTGAGTCATCTGCTGGCCTAAGCCTGTGGCTAGGGTCCAGCCCGGCAATACTGACATCAGCCAAAAGCCTGGCCCAAGCAGGAGCAGCTGCTCCGTTGCTCCTGCTGTGCAGCTGGCTCCCGTGCCGGGAGTGCAGGATCGTACCGTCTGTTCAGCCTGGGGGCTGACACTTTGCACAGCCTTTGAGACTGGCGCTGCTGAATCTGTGGGGTGAAACGTAGTCTGGGCCCGACCGTGCACGGTGGGTGCAATGAACGGCGGCCGAGCAGGGAAGGCACGAGCAGAGGGCTCGCAGCATCGAGACCGTTGCATTTCCCTGGTCTGCTGGCTTTTCTCTTCTTGCAGCCGGCCTTTGGAAAACGCTGGGGTTCAGTCACATCGGGAGCCACGTGAGCGCTGGGCTGTGGCCGCCTTCCTGCTCCTGGGCTGTGGCAGGCTGACACCCGCTGTGACCTCCTCACCCCGTGCCCTTGGCACAGCTCCTGGCGTCAGATATGCCAGCATTGCATAGCTGCGAACTCCCACTGACGTGGGTCAGAGTTTTGCTTGAGGGACTAGAGCAATGGCACCGCTCCGGGGCTCTGGGCTGTTGCGTGATGAGGGTGACTCACTGCTCCCCGCCTTCGTGCACACAATAAGCAAGGCCTGGACTTGTCCCTGCTCCCATCCCCCTGGCTTGGTTTCCACCGAGCTGGAGCAAGCAGACGTGCAAGGGGTGGCCGTCCTTGGGAGGACCTGGTCAGCATGCGTTTGCCAGGCTTCTCTTCCATCTGGGTAGCAGTGGATGCTAAAATAAAGACAAAACCTCTTTTTCTAGTCATTTAACTCCATTCCTTCATGTCAACCACAGAAACAGCTGTGGGAGTAACCAGCTTTTTCACCCACGTCTCGTTTCGGGGGGGGTTGCCCCCCTTGCACCCGGGTGGCTCACAGCTCTCCGGGCTGAACCGCACCAAGCCTTCGCTGCCAGGGGCGCACAGGGGCTGCAAAAGTCGCAGCGCATCTGTCTCCCTCCTTCTCTTAACAGCCTGTCGCGGCAGAATTCACTCGCCATCGCCGTGACTTAGCTGCTTCCCCCAAGGGTCTGGTCAGCTTCGGATATGCACACGTGCAACTTCCCTTTAAATCCGTAATAAATGCGCGCACACATTTTCTGCGGTGACTGCCCCCCTGACTCACACAAAAACATGTTTTAAATGGGCTTGGGGGATCTGGGCCGTCATTAAATTTCAAGGAACCAGGCCCACTCCCGCATTCCCGTGCACCGGGGACTTGGGGACGTGCATGTCGTGAAGGCCCGAACTCACGCCGCCCTTGCTGCGTCCCCCCCTCCCCAGCCACCTCCCCGGGATGAAGAAACGCGACTCCAGCACTTTCTCGGTGGCGTAGACTTCCTGCTGCAACCCTCCCTTCCCTCTCCGGCGCAGGGGAAATCTGCTTAGCCTTTACTTTCTCACACATGTTTCAGATGTGGAGGGGTGTGATTGTAAACAATGTCATCGGCCGTGCCAGAGCTGTCTGCTCCTGCCGCGCTCCCTTCCCAGCACCCCAGGGGTTCCCGTAACAGGGCGTAAAGCAAACAAAGCAAAACAGTAATCTGCTGTTCCACTGGCATTTTTTTGTTTTTAGAAAATGTTAATGATAGGTTATGTGATTACCCTAGGTTTGGCTCCACTTACTCTTTATTAAGCACATCTGGTATTTAGTAACAGTGTAAGTAGCAGGAGTTTTTCTGGCGCGCAAATGAGATTATCCAATGTTGCCATGCAGTATGGAAACTCCTCAGGGAAGCCAGTGAACTGCGTGGAGATACAAGACTTTCTTGTCGGCCGGGCATCCGGCCAGAATAGCTAAAAAATGTGGATTGGCACAGAGCTGTTGCCACGCAAACACTTCTGGAAATTTCTGTGTTCGGGCCTGCCAAATCCTTCATATGTAACATGAGTTTCTGTCTTCCTCAGCAGCCTGTCTGAAGCCTGAGCTCTCCTGTACACTTTAAAACGGAAAAAAAAAAAAAAAAAATCTAAGGCAATCTTTCAGTCCTGTTTCCAGCAGGCCCCTGCCAAGCTAACAATTTCACCGAATTAGGGGGAATTTCCTAAAACATTTGTTCGAGCTACACTGAGTGCAACATGTGGGAGACAACTGTGTTTCCTGGAGAAGAAAGGAGAGCTGTCTCGCTCAGTGGAGACTGCCTAACGTCTAGCAGGAGAAAAACAACCAGCCATGACAAGAAAATGTTTTTTAAAACTTGGCACGAGAAGCGGGTTTTATTTATTTTGAATGCCTTTTCCAGTCTGGTCAATGTAGTGTATGAAGAGAGGGATGGTGGAGGGAAGCCGGTGTTTTTGTTAGGGCCCAGGGCTCGGAGTCAGGAGGTCTGGGCTCTATTTCTGGCTCCGCCGTAGCCTTCCTGTGGGACTTGGGTGAAGCTCTTGGAGGTGAGTTGTTCCAGTCTCTGAGCTTCTCCGTGCGTTTAATGGGGGCATTGTTTGCCGGTTTCATACGCATTTGTGTGAACTCGGGCACTGCGTCCAAAATTATTAATCCTCTGCGTTTCTTAAGGAAAGGACTGGGAAGGATATGAAGCAGAAAGGCAAATGTTCGTATGTTGCTTGACCGTGCTTGGCTCCTGCTGTTGCAAGGCACTGGCCTTTGGAGCTCTAAGCTTGGTTGCTCTGTGCCTAGGGATCTTTGTGGGTGTTCCTGACAAACCCCTGTCAGTTTTGTCTCTCCCACCCCAAACAATGGGACACATGCATTGATACTGCAACTTCGTTGGCTTAGTGAGGGTGCCCTTGGGAAGGAGTTAGTCCGGGTAGTTTCTAGACCTTTTCACCGCGAAGAGAGGATTCGGCGCGGAGGCTGCCTGTGAGCAGAGGGGATTCATCACAGCAACTTAAAAGCACGTTGCGCACAATTTCTGTACGCCCAGTGACCAGCTCCAGCACTCGGGTTGTGCGTGGCTGTCCTTTCTGTGGCTCAGCTCACAGCGCGGCAGGGAACTACCGGGGTGAAGCCCATGAAAGCAGCGCAAAAGCACCCTGCCAGGCGCTGGCTGGCTGCTGCCCGGTGGCTCAGCTGTCCTCTGCGGTGAACTTCTGATGCAACTTCCAGCCACAGGAAAGAGCATCTCCTCCAAGGAGCTGGTTCGGCTCCAAGCTGCATACCAGCATAAGTGGAAGAGGGGATCTGGCTCTGCGGCTGCATGCCTTCGACCACAGCAACCGTCCCCACCTCCAAGAGGGGCAAGGGAAGGGGCAACCAGCAGCCCTTCATCTGTGCAGCACCGACAACGCTTTTGGGAAAGCGGGAGAGGATTAGTAACAGTGACAAAACCGACAGAGCTGTCCAAAGGAGAAACAGATAAGCCTGGGATTTTCCTGTCTGCTGACCCACCCTTGGATAAGCCCAACAAATAACCTCCCCATGTGGTAACTTGTGCACAAGCAGAGCTTCTTTGCAGCCCAATCTTGTCTCTGCAAACACCACTCCCATGACTGTGGCTCCTGTGGCTGTAGTGACATCCGCAGCTTGTGAAAGACATTTTGCTGCGTAGCTAATGGGTAAGGGTACAGAAAGTTTGCGGGGCAGTGAGGTGCGAGGGAATGAGAATAACCCACAGTGTAAGGAAGGGAAGGACTGCAAAAACAGGGAGTAAGAAGGTGTAAAACTCAGGGTGAGAGGTCTTAATTTCCTCAGGGAGGCAAAGATTAAAGAAGAGAAAACATCGGACAGGGAGAACTGGGGTGGAGAGAAGAGCAAGGCAGAACTGACCAGCCAGAGCAAAGAAACTGAGAAGGATGGTGGCCAGGAATGAATGGGAATGACCAGGGCAGAAAGAGAGAAGTAGATGAGACTACTGTGAAAAGAAAAGGAGTGACATAATGAGCAAGAGAAGACGTGTTTTTAGAAGAGGGCATGCAAACCAAGACAGGAGAGAATGACGTGGAGAAGACAGAAAAAGTCAGAGGTGGAAGGGGGAAAAATAAGACAAAGGCATGGGAGAAAGCAGGTGAAAGAAAGAGGCTCACGCTCTTCTTCGGTTAATGAAGTTTCTTTTTGCTTGTTCAGTATTGTGTTGCAATGTCCCAAGAGGCATTTTGTTTCTGCGGCTCTTTCGACCGCTTATGGCTGATTATTCTGTGTTCCACGACTAAGTAGTTAGAAGAAAAGGAAGAGAAAACAGCCTAAAAATCACCCAGATGTGTCAAAAGGCTTTGTCTGAAGGACTGCTCCCTTCGGAGGGAATTGTTTCTAGAAAATAGCTGAGATGATGACATCCCCAGCGAACGTGTGGTTGGCCTCTCTGTTGCCTGGGCCAAGCTGTTGGGGCTCAAAGATTTCTGAACCCTCCCCACCCACTTTGCTGCAAATGACTCTGTTCTGCTTGGGAGGGATGATGAAGAAGGGAGGATCCCAGCAGAATCCTCTTGCCAGCACATCCCAAAATCCCAAAGCTGGCTCTGATCCTGCAGGATTTGACCAGTATTCATTGAAAGTGGAGCAACTCAGAGTGCGGGGTGACTTGCTTCTACAGCCTGCTCGATGGGAAGTCAGAAAAGCAGGAGGGGATAGCAGATTTCTCTTCTGATCTGACACTCCTTTTCTTTCCATGCTTTGCTCATATTAACTTGTTGCCTTTTATTTACTTATTGAAGTGAGATATTAAACATTTCACATTCAGGAGGCAGACGGACCTGGCAATTACTGCATCAGTGAGAAACCTGAAGCCTTGGAGTAAACATCAAAGGAGAGCCTTTTCTCTGGAATTATATAATCCCTGTTATGCATATAGGCATTAAACAACACCTTACAGTAGAGGAGCAGGGCAGCTTAGTTAATATGAGCAAGGCATGTAACTGCACTGTACGTCTTAAACCACGGTTCCACGGAATAGAAAATCTGGCATAAAAAGTGCCCTGTGCTGGACCAAGACATCCCAGCCATGCGCTGCCAAGCACTGAACAAGCACAAACTTACTATGCTGGTTCAGATATTTTGACAAATTCTGGCAGACACCATACCGAATCAGGTAACGTCTGTCCTGCAGTCAGCGTAAAACTGGCATAAACACCACATCGTGTGCTCTGACTAACTCAACAGAAACATAATTGTGTGCTTACGCCAGATCCAGAACACAGAAGGAGGTTCTTCTGCAGTGCCAAAATCTCAAATTAATGAAGTTGGAAGCAGAGCCATGTGCATTAGCTGCATGCTCTGAATTCTTAGGAGTGGCAGCCGTTCATGGCAGGGGGCTTTTTCAGAACAATCATAAAAGGCCGTATTTTTTTTTCTGGGGTGACAAAATTAATTCCTTTGTTTCCAATATTCTTAGCATTTGCAAATACTGAATTGGTCCTTTTGTTTGCTGCATTCATTTACTGCAGATTGTAGTCTCAGCGCAGCTCGTGTTAGGATGACCAGTTCCCCTGCTCTCCATCACTGTCATATTGTCAAACGCAGTTATGCCGGTCTGTTTAAAGATGCTGACCAAGCATAATATTGACCGCATTGCCATGAAAGTAGTTTACCATACCGGAACCGTCACTTAAAATCAAACATTTAACTCATTTGAGATTGAAGGAAATCATTTGGTCAATCGAAACACTCCCCTTGGTTTGCCTTAATGTACATATCCCAGCGATGTGCCAGAACGGCCCTCAGTATTTTCTTGTTAAAGTTTCATGACCAAATTGAAGAAAAGCTTGCAATGATTTCTCTACCTCTGGGGAAAATCACAGACTCTCAACATTATGCTTAACCATCCCTGCTAGAAATGATTTATTCCTGGGGCTCATAAAACATTCTTGAAAGAGTAGAATTTTTGCCTTGTGACTGCAGCATATTGCACCAAGTGTCGGGCACTTTCAAAACAATTTCCTGAGAGGATGTGAGAGGTAGATTGGGATCCAAGGGGACACATTTTTCTCCTTTTCTCTCAAATTCCCAAGGCTCCTTCCCACTTCTGTAGGAAATGCAATGCAGAACACTAATCTTGGTTGACTAAAAGGAATACTTTTCCTCATTTCAAAGAGGAAAGCAAGTCTCAAAAATTGAAGCTAAACCTGGGTAACTGTAATAACGCTTGGCACTTACATGCAGGTTTTCATCTTCTAGCCACTTTACATTAAGTAATGAATCCTCAGGACTCCCCTGTGGAGTAGGTGGCCAAGTATTATTAGCCCCTTTCTGCAAATGTGAAAACCGAGGCGGGGATGTTAAGTACCTTGCCTAAAGCCACCGAGGGATTCTGTTGAAGAGACAGGATCAGAGGTTAGGAGTTTTTGTGCTTTCAATTCCCATAGCTATTGTGTCACTGAAGTATGGAGCCATAATTGAATATTGTAATGACCCAGGGGTGGAGGGATTCCAGCTACTCAGCTCCGAGCTCGGCTCCTCTGGTGGTCAGAGACTCAGCGGCTCAGTCACACGCAGCCGGACGGAGCACGAATGCCTAATGGGTAGGATAAAGAAGTGTCTTTCTCTTTGGCTTCCTCAAACACACGGTTGGGCAACGTTCGCCAGGCCAGGTCTCAGCTCAGCTCTCCAGCAAGCTGCGTCTTCATTTTAAGGCATAAGGCCAAATGCTTGCCTTGATGGGTGTTTTCACAGTAAGAAATACACCTTCAGAGGCAGATGCTGCTGTCAAGACCAGGGCTCGTGTTCCGCTACTTTTGCGTGAAGCTTGTTGTGACAGAACAGGCAAGTCCCTCTCTAGCTAATTCATGTTTCTGCAGGAGTGTGAAAAGAAACCCAGACCCCAGGGCTCTGGGCTAAAGCAAATTCTTCACTAGCTTTAGGAACAGGACTTTTCTGTTCTGTGGTCCTCACATGACACGTCTGGAGGAGCCTGGTTGTCCGTCCAGCAGAACATGTGGGGATGGATACAGCCCTGCCCTGAAAGGCATGGGCTGAAGGAGCGGGCAGCCTGCGCGGGCTGTGATCACTCCACCTGACTGGGAGCACCGGTCCTGCTTTTCACAGGGCTGCTAGGAGGGTTCACAGGTCTCAGCCTTGCCCCCTGACCAGTGTGTGTGTCTGGGACAGGGAACCACATATCGAAAAAGAGAGTATAACATGAAAACCATGAGGGAAACTATCATAATTGCCACACAGTTGCTATCACGAATAAAAGGAAGTGCGTTCCCATGAATTCAGGAAAGAATGCTCCCATTTCAGCAATCCTCAGGCAAAGAAATGCTTGATTTTCTTTGCTAAATGCCTGTTTCCGTCAGCAGTATTTGCTGCATGTTGTTGAACCACGTTGTTGTCACATCAGGATGCCATCAGGCATTAAAGCATAAGAACTGGCTTGTATCTCTCACAAGCTGCCAATGTATATTTATGTGGCGCAGAATGATACATCAGAAAGGGAAGGTCCAGAAAACGCTTTTGGTCGCTAGTGTTTTCTTTCTGACCCTTCCACTAATATGGAACCGGCACGAAACCATCCACCTACCCACTGACTCTGGCCCTGCACGTAGCGCACATATTATTCCAGTTGGGAAGTGGAGTCTATTTTGCACCTGACAGGGCCTTCATTTTGGAAAGGAATCAGAGGGTTTGGAACCAGAGACCAATCCACACCCCAGGTTTATTTTGCTTACGCGTAGGAAAAATGTGGAAATCCCCAGCTGCTGCATGAAGTGGCCTGGGTAAGGATGATTCTTGCACTGAAAACACAGGACCCTGTTTGCTCTGAGAATGAAAAGCTGACATTTTCTAACTCCTGTGAATTTTGTCTAAGGATTTTGCCCTGAAAACCACCTAGTTTTACTAATTGGTCCCTAGAAATTATGAACGTTTTAAAACAAAATACTACGATGATCTTGGAGTTCTCTGACTAATTCTAGGAGTACCACAATGAAGTAGGGTGATTAGAGTAAGAAAGATTGTGTGATAACCCCTGATTGCATTAATTGGATTGTCAGAGATTACTGGACCACACTGTAAGTATGAGAGAGGCTGGGAAGGCAACGAACCTTGCAGGGCACTGACGCTAACTGATACGCCTCTTGTTTTTTAAAATACAAGAATACAAGCTCCACCTAGACCGGAGTACGAAAGCTCCACCTAGACCGGAGTACGATCTTGTGTCTTCTCACTCGAGTTTCTGTCCTCTGGAGAGGAGAGCCCTCCACTCAGCGGTGCTGGACCCTGAGGAGCCCAGCTGAGCTGCATGCGGATGCAGAATAGGTCCCTCTGGCCAGGCCCTTCATACATGACCCCTGGTGATCACCTCCCGTATTCAGAGAGCAGACCATTTGCTGCAAAGGAGGTTCTCCACATTGCATTTGATGGTGGTGGGATTTTTGCTAAACATGAATGTTTCCAACTGTGCAAAGTGTTTATAAAGCACACGACACATGTCTGACTGAGTAGAATATGCTTTTAATATAATGTAGTATGAGCATGTGGAAAAAATAATGGAGATCGTTCTCCATTCAGAATTCAAGCACAACAAACTGTAATTACGTCAACATTTTTAGAACATGTTTTTCTTAAGCATTTCATTAAATATTAAGGAAATATAAACACATATGTTAAAAATTGTGCAAATGTCCTATGGATTGCATAGGAAGGACTTGGATTTTCCTTTCACACTGGGATTGCGTCGTAATTCCATGAGGTCATCTTTGACTGCTGGCGAGGAGGACTGGGCTTACAGTTCCCTCCCTGTTGCATGTGTATGTGCTGCAAAGGGAGGGCATGTCTGGAGCACTGACATGTATATGGTGTGCTAAAATGGATCTTCGCTTCAGCTGTTTGCCTCTTCGTTACTTATTTTGAAAGGGAAATATACTCTCTCCTCCATTACTTTCATGTGAGCAAACCCAGTTAAATCCTGTGTTGGCGAAGGGAGGCTCTTCGGTCATCAAGTATTTTACCTCTTCACAAATCAGAGAGAGGGTAATATAATTATATTAATGCTCTCAACTGGTCTGTTTTATGAGGCTGTTGTAACCAGACCATCCATTCACGTGAAGTGTATTCTTTTTGAAAACTAAAGGCAGAGGGGCTGATGTCGGGCCAGGCAGCAGTGCGTGCCTCAGCGGGGCGGGTCGATGGAAGGCGCTTGGCTTCTGGGGACCTATGCTGTGGAAATCGAGGAAGAAGTTCTGAGGCCAAACGCTGTCCTCTCCCTGCTTTCGTCTCCCCACACCTGCCCTGCACTTTTCAGTACCTCCTGCCCCACGCTTGCCTGCCTTCTTTTGTTCCTTGAGCCTTTCTGCCTGCTGGAGGGACCCCGAAAACCCTCCCCGCACACCACAGCCCCACAGGCAGCCCTGCCCGCGGCTCCTGCTGCTCTGGCCAGGACCCAGCTGGCAGGGAATGAAGAGCAGAGGAGGGAGGGGCGGCCAGAAACAGCATCGTGCCACGGCAGCTCCTGGCAAAAGGGAGGCAGAAACGCGAGGAAACGCCTGACGGATGTGTGAGGCTGCAGCTGGGTGCTGGTGAGCATCTCAGGGGAGCTTTATGCCATGTGGCTGCTTGAGTAGTTACGGGCTAATGTGGACAGACACTGGTTTCCTTCATTTTTAGTGCCAGTGAAAGGTAGGGGCAGTTACTCAGTCAAATTGACAACGGCTGCTGTGGAAAGGTTGCCTTGAGTGTGGCCTGGGAAAGGATGGGTCTGAGACTGTTGCCTTTTTAACCTCCATGGGCCGTGTAACTGGATTTTCCCAAAATACCAACCCAGCTCTCAGGCTGTTCTGTGAAGCTGACTCCCTCTGGAAACCCTGAATGATGCGGTTAATATTCTCCTAACATCTGCCGGGAGTTAACCCAAGGACTAATATTACTGGAATATCAGCTTCTGTTTTAAAGTACTGTTTTCCTAAAATTCCCCTTAAATTTTATCTGACAAAGGAGGAATAGAAGGAAATGATGCATTGGCCTGCATAGGTCCTCATCACACTAGGTGTTGGATACAGCCTGGAATTCATCTGCTCTGTTACCCACAAAGTTTATCTCAAAATTTTATCTGGGGCAAGAACACACTTAGAAATTTATGACACCAGTATCCTATGAAATAAACTGGTGTGGGCTTACCACTTAAAGGAGGTAGGGAGATGATCCAGGAAGCTGGACTATCAGTTGGTAGGAAACCAGTGCTCTAGGGTGGTTTTAGGGAGAAGTTAAGCACTGGAAGGGCTTTCCGTGGTAGAAGGTGTAAAGCCAGAACTATATTCACTGGAGGTTACTCAGGATTTCAAAGTTCTTCACTGATGAGCAAGCCAAATTATTACTCAGATAATTACATGGTAAATCAGGATCCCTGGATTCCTTTCCTGCTCGTTTCTTGTCTTAAGGTACTGGTGTTGGTGTCCACTACGAAGGAATTGACACACTGGCTGTGGGGCGGATGGGTTTTGACTGCTAGGGACTCGCCGTGAGTCCTTCACTCTGCCTCAGTGCTCTCTACCCTGTAGAGCTGCTGCGAGGCTTCGTTAATCCCCACAGAGCCCTCTGGTACTCATAGAAGTAAAAAATGTCATCGTTATTACATAAACCCCCATTTTATTCCGTGCTATAACTGATAGCTCGTTTTTTTTCCCAGTCCCATTTTGTTTGTTTTCTTCTGCTGGTACATCACTTAAGGAAGGAATTGGAAGGCTCTTCTTGTACGTGATGAACAGCCAGCCCTTCGCAATGTGTGGCCCTCGCCTGGACTTGCCATTATTCGAGGTGTAGATAGGTTTGTGTACAAGCCTGCGCACACACGTGCACGCTTGCAAAAGCACACGCTGGGTGAGCTCCAGGCTAGCCATTAGATTTCCCCTGCTCTTACTCTACTGTACATATTCCTAGTAGATTAGAGCAGAATTTTTTTTATACGCTCTTCTATAAAAAGTGTGCTATATTGATTGCAGCAGAGTGAGCTGCTGTGGTTGATATCTGAGCGCTAACCCAGATAGGGATTAGCATTACATCAGCCATCAGGCGAGGGAACCTGGCGAGCTGCCAGCCTGTAAAAATGGAAGACATTTGCGTCACTGTTCCCTTGGTAATGCTTCTTGGAGCTGTGTCAGCTGTCCCCCGGGGTTGTTTCCTTAATATGTCAACAGACATTCCTGAATCTTTAATGCTGAATAGCTCTTTTTCCTCTTCCAAAAACACTTAGGTGACAGAGTAGCTAGTGTCTCCCGCTGCCTCTATGCATTAAAAAATTAGATACCTATGTAGATCAGGCTTAATACCTTTTGCGGGAGGGTCACAGCAGTTACAGTCAGATCTGGGTGAAGCAAAAAGCCCATCTGCAGCGTGACTGCTGTTTGTAAGCACTGAGGAAGCAGCAGCCCTGTTCAAAACCACTCCTCCTTTGCCTCCGAAGCATCCCGCTGGAGGGAATGAAAGAGTCTGTGTTAGATTAGTTGTTGGAATTTGCTAACACTTGGGATAAACTATCTGACCTTGCTTTAGGAATTCCAGTTACATACAATAACTTCAGGTTAATGCCTGAAAGCTGTAGGACTGTGTGCTCAGTGACCTCTAGCTTCCGGAAGCCATTTGTCAGTGCCAGTTGTGAGAAACAGTCGGAGGTTTTATCCAATAATGACATTTTCACCTTTCTGCCTCTCTACGCAGCCAGCTGCTATTTTCAACTTGAAGAATTAAAATGCAAGTAGGGTACACTTGACCAAATTTGAGCATGTGCCCTTTCAGCTGAAAGTAAACATCCCCTGTCTCAAAGACCTTTTGTTCTTAGGTGACAGTTTTAAGTTTGCTGTGCAGTTGCTGTAGTAATTAATCACAGACTTGTAATTTAATAGTTCGGGAAGAGCAAGCGAAGAAGTAATTCTAAGAAATCACTTTGTGAGTAGCTTTATTTTGGTCAAGGAGCATTACTAAGCGTTCACGATAATTTATCACTGCTGTACACATTTCACGCAATCCACTGACCAAGACCGCCAGAGCAGAAACCAGCTCTGCTGGTTAAAACTCAGTTCTGCTGAGAGGACTGCGAGCTCTGTTATTTTGCAGTCTTGATCCAGTAGTGAAGGACTTCCAGATTCCTTGCTTGAGGAATTTGACCCCAGCGGTGGAATTTGCCTCCCGCGTAGCCCCCCACGGAGAGCTATTTCTTTAAGCTGCAGAAGGTGTCCGTATGCCTGAAATGGGCAGGCAGGCAGTGCTGGGGAGGGAGGTGCTCGCTGGGGTGCAAGCGGAGGCAGGAGGTCCCAGCTGGGCCAGCGCTGCAGGGCAGGAGAGGGATTCCTGAGCACCCTGATCTGGCAACCTGCGTTAGCAGCAAGGAAACTTCCGAGCCCTTCAGGTCGAGCTTTTGCATATGCCCACGTCCGTACACTCGCGAGGGCGACCGATGCTCCTGCCTAAGCCCTGTGCCTCTTTGTCCTTATGGTTGCCACCTGGCTGGTCTCCAACTGGCATGGCCAGCTTTATCTTCGACCGACAGGCGACCGGTGACTCAGTTCGGCGGGAGAACGTGGGACACCCACGACAAGGCTGAGGCCAGAGGCAGGCAGTCCTAGGGAGGATTAACCCTGCCCTCCGCTGTCTCGGCGTGCCGGGAGAACTGGCTTTCCCCTGAGCCCCGTGACACCTCAATCCCACACAGAGATAAGCATTGCTCAGCCGCTTGGTCCGCACCCCGGCTTCCCCAGAGCCTGCTGCTCGTCGGGGTTGGAGCCAGAAAGTGATGGGTGCTTGTTCTACCCTCGTCCTTGTGCTGCCGCTCCGCTGGGTAGGCTGGAAAAGGGAGGTGGGAAAAACGTGACCGACGAGGGCAGTCCAAAAGTGGGACAGGGTCATATGCTGGAGGCAGGTGGAGAGTACCGACTTCCAAATCGAGCGGCATTTGGCTGTAGGTTACCAGCTTGGCAAGAAAGAGGAGCAAGGCCCCGGCTGAGCAGCTGGGCTTGACACAGACGCCAGAAGCCAGACTGACCCCAGCTGTAGCTGCTTTTGCCTCTTGGCTGCCGCAGAGGCTGGTGCAGGGCTGTGGTGGTTGCCTTCTTGAGGGATACTGCCTCTGGGCTGTAGGTCTCCCTGAGGGAGAAGAAGCCCCCACAGCAGGGCCAGTGGTGTGGTGGGGGGGCAAGGAGAAGCGAAAAGGTTCCTTCTCTGAGACAGAGCTTGTAACTCATCCCTCCCAAGACTGCCTCCTTCCCTCCATTCATCTGCTATAGACCCCAGATTTCTCACCAAGTGAGATGGGCCCCAAATCTTCCTTCAAAGCCCCGACCCTTCCCTACTGTCAGCCCTGTGGCTCCTCTCTGTCTATTGCTATCATGCATTTCTATATATAACACAAGACTCCTGTCTGCTGCAAAGGGCGTTTTCTGAGGTAAAGTCTAATATATGGCAAAACCTTCAGAAACAGAGCCTTGAGAACACAATTGCTCTATCCCGACTGCTTGTGTCGTTATTCAAATAGATAGCTGAATGAAGGTCAGCTCTTGAATAGGTTTGAATTTTTATGGTGCTGTGAATGAACTGTCTCCTAGTCCCAGAAAGCTGCAAGTTGAGGTCTTTTGTACCGCTGAGAGCTAGGCTTTGAAAATCCCAGTGATATCTGAATCCCTGAAACTTCTGTCACACAAGAGTACCGCTTACGGCCACCGAGTAGCTGCAGCTGTAGGAGGTGGGTGCCAGCTTGCCCTTGAGCTCTGCACATCCTCTCAGCTTTCCAAGTGTGCTTCCTCCCCGTCTCTGGGTGCAGTTCAACACTCCCTGCCCGTGCGCCCAGAGAAGGCAGAGGGAACCTTGCCACTGACCTCAGTGGACGTAGGAGTACCCCACAACACTGACGGCAATCCACAAAGCCCTGTATAAGTTGCACTTTTAATGTCTCCTTTCCATGCGTGATGCCAGGATGAAAGGCTTCAGGGGCTATGCTGACTAGCTTTTAAATCCGACTGTCTGAAGCAAGCGCTCCTCAGAGGTTGGCACAGATTTGTCACATCACGTTCTTTCACCTGATCTAAGCATGCCAACTTAGCTGGAGTAGTTCTGATCCAGGATGTTCTGAAACAGCTCACCAAAACTGGTCACTGGAGGACTAGGCAATATCCCTGCCTCTATTTGTGCTGCAGCGATGCTCCATTAAATTAACCCTGGATGCAAGTCTGGTAAACTAAAGTACATCCACACCAATTTGCTAGGCTGTCTGCAGGTACTCCTCTGGGGACTGGATTCCACGGTGACTTACTGTTAGTCATCGTTTCCCCATGACTTCGTGCTTTTTAAGCCAAATGCTCAATATTCTGGGCAGGTGTCATATGGTGCAACTTCCAGCTGCTGTAAGCAGAGAAAGTCAGCGGCAGCCCAAGGAAATACTAAGTTAGGAAGGTGTGGCTTTCTGATGGCTAGCACAGGTCCCCGGGTTGCAATCCGAAGGACATCGTTCCTCTGCTTCACTTGTCTCCCTCTCTCATGCAAGAGAAAGTGATAGCACTGGCAGTAACTAGCACATCTAGAGACCCAGCACTGAGCATATTGCCTTTTGTTTTCAGAGTATAGTTTGAAATGAGTCATCTACAGGTGAGTCAACGCATAAGTTGCACGGAGAGGGTGACAGGCGCTATGGTAGCATAGGAGGAGCTACACCAGGTCCATGAAGAAGGGTATCACGCGTCCTTTTGTGATGCCAGAGTATTTAGAAACTCAGGCCTGTTTTTTGGGATGGCTCCTCAGCCAAATGTTCCCATTAAAAAATGGCTGGTCTGCTAACTGTGTGTGTCCACGCAATGCAGTTGTTCTGTGTCCAGCTGTTTCTCCTAACACAGGAAAGAAGCCTGGTTCACCTCAGCCAGTCAACTCCACTCAGAGTGAAGTGCGGGGGAAATTCCATGAATATCAGGGAACTTGGGTTAAAACAGTGTGTACAGAGACTTATTTGAGATTCCAGATGTTTTGAATTGTCTTTGTAAAAATAAAATGATCTTTTAATACTTCATCAACGTTATAAAAACCTTTCTTGTTTGTTTTTAACCAAAACTCATGTTTGTCCCGGACGCTTTATAAGCCTGTGCTAATTGATATCAACAGTGCAGTGACTCTGTCTGTCAGCCGTAGAAACCCAGCTTGTCCTCCTGTGCCCCGACATAGGAAATCTCTTGCTGGAGACCTGGGCCAGGAAAAGGAGCGAATGAATGTTCCCTTGCATAGCTGCAGAATGTGGGTCTAGTGAATGCTTGGAAGACCAAAGGGTAGATAGCCACTCCGAATGGAAACACTAGTTATTTCGGGTTAGTATGTGCCTCATGTGAGAAGTGCATGCTGTATTTTTGGACACCTCTGACGGCAAGTGAGCGCTCTTGAGGACATGGATGGGAACAGGAGGCAGGGAGATTTCTGAACCTTAAGGACATCCACAAAGGATATCTATGAAAACGCCTTGACAGGTCAAGGAAACAGTGTTGTGGGTAATGAATGTATCCCAAGGAAGGTAATGTTTCTAATTGCATGTGCTGGGTGTCACATTCATGAGATGAGCTGATCCTCAATGAAATCTTTCAGCTGGCTTGCCCGTGATAAATATAAGCAGCACACGGCTGATGATACGAACAAAAGCAGGTAAATAAGAATAGCATAGAATGTAGGGCAGATATAACTGAACTAGGGCTAGACTGCAGCAGAATTCGCAGGCTGCTGACGGCTATGGACTGAAATGGGTATGTGCTGTAGGGAGACCTGCCACTGACCGCTGGTTGACACGGGCACCCTGGTGTAGGTAGAAGGCTGTAGCGGAGCGCTGTGCCAACAGGCGACCTGCCACCGCCACTTCCCTGCCCTCTGTGCACACCAGGTCTCCAGCGCTGGGAATGCACTAGGAATCAGCCTTACCAATACCCGCCTTCCCAGAGCCCTGTGCGGATGAATGCAGGAGTTCTCTGAATGGATACTTCCTTTTCCTTTTTTCTAGGGTTCTGTGAAAAATTCAAAAGCTGATGATAGTTGATAACTCTTCTTTTTTTGTTGTCCCTGGTGTTACAGTTGCCAACGGGAATGAGGATGCCCCCCAGCCCCCACCCTGAACTAAGTGTTTTTAATGGGATCCTGTCTTCTATGCTGATAATGATAATTCCTTCCATGCGTGTTACTCCAATCCTACCCTTCCATTCTGGGGTTTCCTTCAGTATAGTAATACATTTCCCAGCTATTTCCCCCATTAATTTCTGTAGATTCTTCTAGCAAAGTACTGGTGTTCAGATCCCTGTGACGGCTTTGGGCGTGTAGTAGATTTTGGGGTGGGACCATGAGTGAACAACTGTCCTGGTTTTAGGCTATGGCACGGGTGAGTGACAGGCAGAGGCAGGGTAGTGATCGCCTGTGCGGAGGATGTTACCTGAAGCTGTGTCCCAGCAGGTGCGGGGTGAGAGTCATCTGACCAAAAGTAGATGTCTGTATCGGAGTATTCATCTTGATTCCCTTTATAGTCAATGGAGAAAAATAGGCACTTCTTGGGTGTGATTCATCGTTGTCTAAAGGAGACGTATAAAGTAAATCAGATGATTCACACCCCAGACATGCCTGTTTCTCTTCATTGAATATGAAAGGTGACTGGCTTAGATGTAGATATCTAAAGCAGGGTGAGACAAAGCCCACTCAAAGCATCACGTTTGAAATGGCAGCCCAGGAAAATATGCAGAAATAACGTCCTCCCAGCTAGGCAGCCTGCAGAGAGTACCTCATCCACTTTTTCTACAGCTTTTCTCTACACCTGCTGTTATGATAAGCGTGTGTACTGTGGAAGACATGCCACAGATTTTTTTTATTTGTTGACTTCTTGAGCAGGGAGATCAGGATATTGCTGCGGGTCTGTAATGTGGAGGGGAGCAGAGAAGGTCTGTGGGACTAACACACGCAGGAAGCACGATGCAAAGGTGGCAAGCATGGTCAGCAGTTCAAGATTCAGCACTGCGGGAAAGCAGCATGTTGAAGCTTGATGTTGCCATGGTGCATGTTTCTTGCATCTCACAGAGTGGGCCAGGGAGTATTAAACACCAGTCACGCTGAAGCAGCCCTCAGTCTTTGCCCGGAACGATGGAGAGGTTGTAGCTGGGAAAAGGAGTTTAAATTCACCTGATGCTGTTATTGTGTTTTGTAGAAGAGCTTCCCCCTGCAGCCATTTTGGGCTGAGCACTGGTGACGGTCTCCTCCACGCGGACTTCTGTCCGTCCATCCTCATGCAGTTCTTAAGCTCCGACCGTGCTGAGTCAGTCAGTGTTTGGCCGCCCTGATAAATCCTCCTGTTGACAGTGGTAAGCTATTGCAGTGAGCACAACAGGAATAACGAGGCCTGAAGTCAAATTAGTGCGGAGACAGGCTTTAGAGACATAAACAGACTCCTCTTCTTGTTTTTGCCCAGTCATGTCCTATGGATACAGACATTCTGGGGAGTTTTCTCCAAGTGGGAATTTCCATCTGGACACAGCACTTTCAAGAGGGCAATCAAGCCAGGGCCCTGCTGGTGTTGGATGGGGAAACACGATGGCTCATCAGTTTCCTCCGTTGGACAGGTGCCACCATGGCTGCTCACCAGCCGCTGGATGGAGGGCGACATCTTCTCAAGGTGATCCCTAGGCAGGACAGGGCGTGCAGAAAGCAGACACGGCCAGACCAGATGTGCAGTGACACAGTTTGTGATAGAAGTGGGACAGCAATGTTGTAACCACATGAACTTTAAAGGGACCATGATCTCTGTGACATAGTTGCTCTTGTTCCAAGGGCAGGAGGGGCGTTCCCTGCAGTTAAAAACATCAAGTAATGAAAGGAGAAAAAAAGTGGTGCATGGAAGGAAGACACTCTGAGATGCATTTTTGTAAGTCTTTCTAACATTACGCTTGCAAGACTGCCAGGCATCAGTGGCAGGTCCCTCATTTCCTTCCAAATATGCTGACTGTCAGGGTGCGATGCCAGGCTCTGTGTTGGCTCAGGCTGGAAAGGATGATTTCGGAGGTCTTATACTATTTAACTCTGCAGTGAGACGACTTAACTGTCTGCAGGCCTTTGCTGGCGTATTTTATTGATTATTGTATGAGGCCAGGATGTTGTGATGGGACCTTTATAAACATCTAAAAATAAAACGTTTGCATTTCACTTTGAGGTCTGATGCTTAACAGCTGAGGACCATACTGTCGGTGAGAGGCTGTGGGGCTCCAGAGATTAACAGGGTGTCGGGGCACGAGGCCAGCAGCCTGGTTACACAAAGGTATCAGAGCAGTGGCTCTTGCCTCAGCACCAAGTCCCCAGGAGGCCGAGAGCTGGAATACTGGAAAAACTGGACTGTTCCCTTCTCTTTCCCAGTCAGTCCTGTGTAGCAATCAAAGTGAAAGATTGGCACGTGGCTTTTAACTGCTGGCCTAAGTTCCTGCACTAGTGTCTTGGGAAGGGGCTTCCAGTGGCGTTGCAAGGCCTGTACCTGTCCCCCAGAGAGCTAGCAACTTGATTCGTACTGCCTATGGGACATGGAAGAAAAAGCCAAAATTTTGGTGCACATCTTCCATCTTGTGCATGCCAGTTGTGATACAAAACTTTGTGCTCCTTCTGTTAAGCTCGGACAATTCTTCAGGAAAACGGCCCCACGACCTTTCAGAGTTTAGATGCTGCAGATCTTCATAAATACCTTCTGCTGTTTTGTTAAGCACGTTTGCTTTTGATTTTTCCCTCATCGATGAGGTATGCCAGATTAGGCTGAGAATAATGTCGCAGAGACTGGAGTTACGCAACTAGTAAAGTGCATGGGATTGACATGATGTGGTATGAGGGAACCCTCAAAGGTTTCCATTAGTCCAGATCAGGAAGTTCCTTCTCAGCCCTTCTCTCGGAACAAAATAAGGAAAAATTCCCACATGCAACCCGAAGTATAAAGAGCAAATCAGCTTTACAAAGTTCAGTTCAGTCCTTGAAAAAAAAAAAAAAAACAAAACAAATCAAAAAAAGAACAGAAATAATGTGGATTTATACTGGTAAGTATATTATTAATATGGTGGGTTTTTTGGTTTTCACCAAAAGAACAAAAAAAAAAAAAAGAAAGAAGAGAGTACAATTGAGGTAATCTGGAGTGTAGATCAATGCTAGGGGATTTCAACACTTTAAACACATGCTTTTTTAACCTTTCCCTCTGTCTCTAGCATTTTCTTGGGCCTTTTTTTCATAGCAGAACCATTGCACTTCCTGCTGCATTCCCTGCGGTATGGGCATATGAATCTGAGAGCAATCAGCAGGCAGTGAAAGCAATGCAGGTAAATGAAATCACTCCCAAAGCCTGGGAGGAGCACGTGTGGGGGAGAGCATTTCGTTACACAAAATCCGTGCTGGTGGAATGTGGCTTTTTACCCCAGAAATGATTACTTCATGTGATCAAGGCTTGTGCAAATGGGGGTTGACTGTATATTTACTCAACGAAATGAACACTGAGATTAGGTTTTGGAACATCTTTCTAACGCCTTGAGTAATGTTGACTTGTTCCCATTCCCTACCCTTTGGCTATTATCTGCTGTTTAGTGTCTCTTGTTTAATCTAAGCGGCTAATGGGTCATCTTTTAGTGTTACCTGACTCAGTAACATGGTTAAAAGCCTGCAGAATATGTCAATACAAGCAGGACAGAAATGAGTGGCCAACAGGACTGAACAGGATGGACTGGTTGCAGAGACAGTCAAGTTCATCAGATAGCAAACTGCCCAGTTGCCTTCTAGCTCTCCTGTAAGGGGTGTTTTATTTGTTTATTTTGATTAATTTTTAAACTGCACCCATAAAATCCCATTGCATTGGTCAGAAGGCGTTTGGTTGCTGGATCAGATACATGTTACGCATATGACTTTGGGTGCATGACTTAAGTCTTTTCAGAAGTCCGGACTGATTGGAGGTGCCTCCATTTTTGAATGTTGTGCTTGAGCCACTTGGAAGATGTTTCAGAAAATGGTCCCAAAACTGGTTCCCGTAGAATTCAGTGAGAGAAGCAGTCACTTTGTTCTTTGTGATTGCATTGTAACGTGGCAAAACTGCATCCTTAGTCTGTCTTCCTGACTTCTTCCCTCTGTAATAGTATATTTGCCCCCTTCTGATGGAAGTCAAGAAGGTTTATTTGGTAATGCTTAAGAGTAGTAGGGAACCCAAAGAAAAAAGTACAACTAAACTGAAAAACATTTGACTGCCTTCAAATACCACTATTTTTTTTTGCCAGTGAACAGCTTTAGAAAAGCCTCTCTGATTTTCAGCTGGAATTAAAATTCCATATGCACTATATTAAGTGGCTAATTATGTCATTCATTTTACAGCCTTCCTCTGAATGACTTGATTGAAATGAATGGATTTTAATCTTGGGGTGGGGGGGTGGGGTGAGGGAAGGAATAAGTGCTTAAAAGTTTGTTCTGTTTCAGCACTTGTATTTTGGAGCATAAGTTAGATGTTTAAAACAAATATGGAATGTCTTTCCCGGAATTAAAAACTGGCCACTTCTGCAGTTTGATAATCCCTGCTGGGATGTGGTAATTGTATGTGTGATTGACGGGTAGTTTAAAGGGGCAATTCTCTGGTTCAAGGAAGCAAAGGAAGGCAGCGGGGCTATGGGAGGAGAGAAAAGTGAAGGAAAGTGTTCTAACTTACAGTCTTATTAGTTTGGCTGTTAAAATGTATTCAGTCATTCATTAAAGCTTATTCATAAAATTCATCATTCATTAAAGCACTTTGGGGAGCAGGGCGGGGGGGAAGCTGAACAGCAACAGTCATTATTTACACTAGCAATTTCATCACGGAATTAGATCATGGGGCCAGATTCGCCTCTGCATTTCGGCAGTTCAGTTTCACTGACATCATGGAATAACTACCGATTTAGACTAATGTATGGCAGAACAGAACCCAGTCCATCCTGCTTCTTTAAGAGGATGCCTTGGGCAATTTCTTTGCTGTTTTATTGCTGGCTAGGTTTTGGGATGCTTTACAAATGGATAAAAAAATTAAAGAAGTATGACAAATGGATCTTCTCGCTGCGCGATGTTCAACTGAATCATTCCATTGAGATAGTTAGTAGGAGATGGCTGTGAAAAGCATTCACATTAATAATTAGTAGCTCATTTTTAAGAGTTTTTCCCCCTGCTGTCCTGACAATTTTAAAACAAACAGTTTAGATTTTCAGTCCTCCCATAAAAGGTTCAGGGTAACAGCAGGGGACAGGAAGGGATCACACCAAAGCTCTTATTTTGTTAATATGATATACAGCGTATAAGATTGCAGTAGTCACTAATGGGAAAGAACCAGTAAATCATTGAATTCGCGCCTTTTCAAGGAGAGGTATGTTAGGTAATGATCATTCTTCTTCGTAGCAGCACTGAAATTCTTGTTCCTAACTGATTTTCAGCTGAATCTCACCGATGGAGCAGCCCACATGAGGCTGAACGGGTGACTTAACACCTGTTAATTGATGCATAGAACTGTCTGCAGGCTCTCTGCCTAGGGGCGAATGTCATGCTTTGGGAATTTCAGGCAGCATTTCTAAAACTCCTTTCCGTTGGCATTGCTCATGCTAGAAATCCTACATGTTATTTTATGATTTGGCTTCTCACTGTAAGACTGAGATACAAGATACTCCTTTCTAGATTAATGAACAGCAAGTCAGGAGACAGCAGTAAGGGAAACAAATGCTTTTAAGGCATTCCTTATCTGTACCCTGGTCCTGCGAGTATTGCATCATAGATGGGGTGGGACTGGCTAGAAGCAAAGCCATAGCACAGCTGATCTGTGCGTCCTTGACGTCCCCCATTTCTGGTGTGAGTCGACGGACTCGGCACCGAGATCTGGCACCAATCACGTGGCACCTGAGGATGTGGGAAGACGTTGATCCACAAGTCTGCTAAACCAGGTGGTATTACGGAGGCGCAACATGAACATGAGCTTTTTGGGTGTCTCTTGCTTTGCTTCGCTTCCTTAAAAATCCTCCTACACTAGGACCTTGGACTCTCCTTCTTGTGCAGGGTGATGATGCAAGTCCCAAGGAAACAGACGTGGAAAATCTGCAGCTCACGGTCATGGGGCCAGGTTCTCTGATGACAGAGAGTGGAGTAGTTCCCCTGGAGTCGGTAGACTTATTCTAGCTGACAATCTGACCTATTGAATTTCCAGTTCCTTTTGTGGGAACAACTCAGTGCATGATTTGATCTGAATTTCTGGGGCAGGGCAAGCCAGGAAGATTTCAGACTTCTAATTGGCATTAGAATGTCTTTAGGAATTCAGCCTTTGCCATTTTATCTTCTGATCATCTTTCAGGCTGCACAGCTGCCTCTTGCTTTGACTCCTGTACAAAATCCACAGTCTCCATTACAGCAGTCCTTCCCTGGTTGACTGTTTAGAGCCTGCCCTAGCACCACAAAGGAAGAGCTGGCAATTTCCTTTTGGCTGCGTGAGCTCCAGAAGAGGAGGTGGCTCTGCTTGAAAGCAGGGAAGCTCCGTAACGCTGTAGCACTCCCGGAGGAGAAGGGAAAGGGGAGAAGATAGGGACCAGTAACCAGCAACCAGCATGGGCTCCCTGGTTCTCGGTGTCAGGTTCATATTCAGTGCCAGTATGGACACTGGATATGGTAGCAAAAGAGATTAGGCGGGCATGTGTCACAGGCAGCTATGAAGACTGGAAAAAAAGTCCCTACACTTCCCCAAAACACAGAAGTACAGAGAAGACATCATGGGTTCATACCAGGTTCCTGTCCCAAAGCTGCAGAAAATGAAAGAGGAAGTACTGGCAGTAGCTCTGCTAGCCATTCCTTGGAGTCACGTGGGAAATGTAACCCATTGCCATGGGGCTGGGTAAACAGGAAGGCAAAATAAGCCCGTTCCCGCTGCTAGCTGTACTGGGCTACGGCTCCCACGTGTTTCTGCAGCGTCTGGATGTATACCAACTGCAGACTGGAAGAACCCCATGCAAAATCCTAGAAATGTCTCAGAAGCGTTTTCAGTCCTTAGAAAAATGACACATAGAGAAGGTATCTGCCCCACAGTTGTGTAATCAAGAAGCTGGAGAAACAATAGACTGGTATGCTGCCAAACTGTGCAGAAAATGGCTGACTCATGCGAGTATGCAGTCTTAAAACCTGAAGTAATTAGTGGTAGATTCGTGAGTGGGAAAAAATTGCAATGAGACCGCTGCAAGAAAAGCTGTCCTCACTGCTAGTGAACTACAGGAGTGTCTAAAGCTGCTGCAAAAGCACCCAGCCAAAAGCGGAGCATAGGTGGGGTGGACGCAGTTAGCTCAGAACGTAGAACCGAGAAGCATAAAATAATATCAAAAGCAAATGCATAAATATGAAGCAGAGAACATCAAGGAAGACCTTCAGTGCTGTGAGAAAAATGTGCACAGGAGAGGGAAGTTTGCATAGCGATGACGTTAATATGGTGCAAAAGGGCAAAAATAAAATTCTGAGCCATGTGCCAAGAGACAGCAGCAGCACTTACTTAGGAGAATGAATGCTAGGGAGACAGTAGGACGTTACTAAATGTGTTAGGTTGCAAAGGCTTCCTTAGAGCTATGCCAAAGAGGGAAAGGAATTATAACCATGCAAAGCTGAATTAAAGCAATGCAATGACCCCATGCCATTAGGCAGAGTAAATCGCAAGTCGAATCGGTGATGCCGGCAACACCAAATCCTCTGCTTTCAGCTGCACCCAGTGAATTCATCACCACACAGGGGCTCTATGTCTGAAGCAAACAATTCATGCAGGCAACACGAGCAGAACAAATAAAAAAAAAAATTTAAATGTGCTGAGCTGGCAATATTCGCTAGCATCCCTGCAATGAAGCTTTTAGGAGGCATATCAAGAAGTGTTTGAAGGGGAGGATGTCTTCCAGGCATACAATTGCCTTAATCTATTTCCATCTTCACAACTTGTGCCTCCAGGAGTGACTACAGCACAAAAGGAAAAAATAATTGGAGCAGTAGAGGGAACGGAAGACATCTTTAACTAATGTCAGGGGCTACCACAAGTCACATAAGCAGTATGGATGCTGAGAAGCCAGACAACTTACCCCTTTCTTAAAAGGGAAGTAACCTGAACAAGCACTAAAAGAGTGTTCAACTGAATGGCTGCAAGTGAGGAAATATCCAGCTTGGCAAGGACAAACATATTCATCGTACATGGGGTATTGACAAGAAGTGTTGGATAAGGAAAGAAAGTACCTCACCACATCCAGGAAAAGAGCAGACGCAAACAGCTGAGAGCACCACTGGGATCAGATGTGAGGTGGGAGAGCATCAGCGCTGTCAGCAAGATGTATTAAAGGGACTCTGAGGGATCAGTGTAATGGCTGCTGGTGTTCTGGGGATGGAGGCAGAGATCGTGTGGCAGAAGCTGTGATACATCATGATCCCATCTTCATCTGTCAGAAAGAGTCAGGGAATAGATCTAGAGCTGAATAAAACCATAATGGTGCAGGGATTGTTTGCAGCACCCTGTACGAGACATCTGTTGATCTCCCAAGGGCCGGGATCAACCTCAGCAATCTAGAGCAATACAGCAGCTTCCTACTCTCAGATGCACAGACTCCATCCAGAGTCTGTTGGGATTTGTAACCTGTCCGACAGCTTTTCTTCCACATTTTTCACACATGTGCAAGTCATTGATATAGCTCCTGAATGAAGATGCAATACGGAGGACTGGTGTCATCACAGGATGCAACTATCACACGTGTGAAGGAGCAGACAATTATCCCACCTTTAATAAAGAGGCAGATACATTGCTAAGGAGGAGTACTACCCCTTAGAAAAAGACACATTCCACTTGCTAACCTATAGCTTGATTTTAGCATCTCCAGCAGAAGAGAGAGAGACATCCAAACAGAAAAACTAAATCTTTCATTAGTATCTACAAGTGGAAGGTGTTGTCAGTGTAACCATGAACAGGAAACCACTAGAGCAGAGAGTGATCATGAACTACTGGCGAGCATTTTAGATTGCTGCTGGCAGCCCCACCTCACCTTCAGCACGTGCCTCTGAAGCATTCACGCTAAGTTTTAGGTATGCAAAATGAAGAAAAAGGCTGACATGGTTATAGCTGCCACTGTACACAGCCCAAAAACACGGCAGCTGAGTGTGACTCTGACAGAAACAATGTAAAGACACAGAAAGCCGCAGTCAAGTCAAAGTCACCACTTAAAGGACGTGGAAGAAATCCAAGATGAAATCTTGTGATGACCTCTGTTTTTTCTATTGGAAAGGCCAGAAAGCAGGGGAAAATGTCCCCATTTTCAAGACTACTGGGTCTACTGAGACAGGCTGGATGTACAGGAAATCACAATACCCAGATTGCAGGGAACGGACACTTTCTTTGGGAATTGCCCAGCTCTTCTCTGGAGCTGCAGTCTATGCAGAGGAAGCCAGTAACACTGTCTTGGCTGAATATAGCAGAGGCTAGCCAACATCTGATGGTCTTTTGTGGCATGTATAGAGCAACCTGCAAAGAAGAAGTGGAAACACATTGCTCTTCCCACTGTCCATGGGGAGAACAGGAGTGCACCTCCCCACCCCAAATCTAGTTATTTGGGCTGCTACTCAGACTTCTGGTCAGTGGGTGAGTTTAAAGCAATGAAGTGCTTTAGCAGGCAGAATATCCTATACATGGGAACACAGATCTCTTTGCTTGCAATCCATTGTCAAATTTACTCATTTTGATCATCACCACAGCATCGCCACCAAATGGCAAAGCCAAATCAGCACGTAAAATGCCTGACATTTTATTAATGCCGGAGAACACGAAGAAAATACATAGCATCTCTGTTCTTGAATGGAGAAACAATCTCACAGAAAGCCCGGCTCAATCTGCTTCCTTCTTCTGATGCCTTGAGCATGGCATCATTAACGTGACTAGCAGCGATGAAAGGAATCACTGACAAACAGAAGAAACATGTGAAAGCCAAAGCCTCCTGCGAGTGATGAAATAAAGACCTCCCAGAACTACCAGCAGGAGAAAGTATTCCTATCAGACTGTGTCCTCTGGATATATGATGTTCTGGGATGCAAACTGTTTTCTTGAGCAGATAAGTTCTTGCTCATGTAATATAGCATTGGTAAACACATATTGCCATGAAACCTCAAATACATTAACCTGCTGTGTACAGAAGACACAGAGATAGCAGTGAATTACACTCTGCAGAGCTGATTGACAGGGCACAGAGCGAAGCAAAAGAAAAAGAGCAGTGACTGTGGGAATAAACGCAATACCCCAGAAAACACATTGCTGAAGAACTCAAGCAGAATGCAGTCGTGTGTGATCACGAGTGAAGAACACACTGACTCCGATATCAAGCCCGCTTCCAGGTGTACACACGAGGCAGTACAGTACTCTGGCATGAAAGAACAGCCCCTTCAGACACAGAGGAAAATAGCCTTGCTCCCAAAGGAAGCGAACAAAAAAAAAAAAAAGAGAAAAAAAAGCGGTACATTATCTATAAAATGAGGCAGATGTTAAGCATCTAAAACGGTACATTAAAGGTTCACACAGGTTGTGCTATTCACGTTTAACGCTGTGGTCTCAAATAAACTGAAGTGCCCAGTTGGGACTTGTCATGGACTTGGATACTCAGGCAGAGGATAATGTCACCTTAGCAAGCGCCGGACGAGAAGCACAGGAGGCCCAGAGAGAGGGATAAACGCGCAGCATTGAAACCCGGAGCTGCAGGGAGCAGGCAGCCGGCAGTCTGGGTGGGAGGCAGAGAGGAGGCAGGGAGCGGCAGGGCCCCAGCACATCAGGGAGCGCAGCCCTGGCCGCTCAGGCTTCCCTGCCTGCCGCAAAGGGCAGGAGGAGGGACCTACCTGGTGGCCTAATCAAAAAAGGGCCCAAGCTCCCATCAGTTTTTTTTTTCAGCCTGCTATAATAAAATAAGCCTAGTTGTTCGAAAACTATTTGGAGAACGTATTTTTGCGGGCCTTCTGCTATGGCCGAGGAGTTCTTGGGGTGCTTGTGGGACAGCAGATTTAGGTGCCAAAACGAGTAGGAAGAGGTGTGTCACACTGACCCTTCAGACCCACCTCCTGTCATCCAGTGCTTGCACTGCAAAGAGGGGCTCCCCATTGCCGGCATTTCTGTCCTGGTCTTTCTGAAGCCCATTCTGATTACTGAAAGTGCCACCAAAATTGCAGTAACATTGATACTCTTTTTTATGTAATAGTGGATCCTTTACAGAGAAAAATCGGGGTGCCTTTGATCCGGATCATCCCTCGGGTGTTTAATGTCTGTCTTAATACGGCATAAACCAGACACAGAAGTTAGAGAGAGAATATTTAAAGACTGAACCAGATAAAACCAGATGTCAGCCCCCAATTGTACATTTCTTAGGTTTACAGCAGACATATTGCTGCATTCCAGGTCTTCACTGGCACTCATGAGAGGAAGCTGCTGCAGATAGGGAGCTCTGCAGGGTCTTGTCACTCAGAGAGCAAATACGGTCTGGAAAGTGTAATGTCTTTTTCTTCTTGTTACATCTTTGGGTAATGCAGACATGATCTTCAGCTACCAGCTGAACAATAAATCAAAATGCTTGCAAAACAAAAGCACCACCACCACCCCCAAAAAAAGAAAGACAAATAAAAGACACTCTCTCCCCGACAAAAATTAGACACAAAATAAAAGCAGCCACCAGCATTTATATTAGTTAAGTAATTTTTTTACTGTCAATTGGCTTTAAAACAAAGCCTCAGCTCCACACTTAAAAAGAATACATTTCCCATGTTAGTCAAAATCAGTCTTACACGATCTCACCTAAATTTTTGGACACAAAATGCATCGTCGAAACAATTCTGGTCCTATTTTTGTTTTAAACACTTACATCGCACTATGAATAATAACACAATAACTTCCTTTAAGGGCTGATGTCCATAACGGGAACAAAATGACAAGAGCACTCCTTTAGGACTGTGGTCTCCTTCCACCATCTGCTGGGCTTCCTTTGTCATTGCAGGAGTTAAAAGTCAGGTTCTTTTTTAAAAACATGATTACCTATTTTAATCTTTTCCCTTTCCCTCATCTCTCAGGTATATTTTGTCACTTATGAAGCCCTGAATGAAGAAGTATTGCTAATCCTTACTAAAATGTCGTATCTTACCAAATTTATTGCCAGATATGGGGGCAGTTTTTAAGAGAAAGGAAAGGTTTAATTTTTTTTGTGAGTATATTTTTTTCTTTCCAAAGTGAAAGAACATACTACTGACAAAAGGAGGTTGTTTCCAGTCTCTAACTGACTCTTTCTTAACTCCGTATTACGCCATACCTGCATGAACAGGGTTTTGGCTTGGACGTCATATCATAAGCCATGACTAACCAAGTATCTCTTGCAACTTTTTATTAACAGTGATCCACAAATTAGAAGCTACACAAATGTTTCCTTTCCTAAGAGTCCAGGATGAATCTGCCCCAACTCTGGTTAGCTGGGGAAAGTATTTATGTAATATAAGCTGACTATATTTACATAGAATTATCAAGAGATGAGAAATGCTGAATTCCCCTTCCACACACGAAGTCAAACATGCGCACACCTCAATGCTATTTTTTTTAGACTTGTTTTTCTTAGTAGCAGCACATTTTAGGATGCCTTACAGTCCAGAATAGGGAACTAGCTAGCATTTATGCATTTAGTGTCAAAACCTATGTATCAACATGGACATTCAGGACCTTTTTGGTATGTGAGAGGATCTCATCAGAAAGGTAAAGAAGGAACATGCATTTAGGCCTTGTAATGATACTGAGTTTAGAACAGGCTTTTACGATAGTTTGTCTGAGAGCTTCCTTGCAGAGCTAACCAAAAGTTGGGAGTTTTCTCTCTGGCTTCTTTTGTTTTCCAAATGTTTTTGTGAGGAAAAAAACGCACCATTTTCTGTAAACGACTTCTTTTTTAAGGCACAGGTGGTCAGCAATCTCTACAGTGTGCTTACAAATGTAACTCCAATATGAGCATGCATTATAAAACCGGTTTCCCATGAAAAAGATTGCAAGAGCTCCAAAGAAATAGCTTTGCTCAGCATTCATATATACAGCAATTTCAATGGGAACCAGAAGGGGTCTAGGCTAAGGTCAAATGCTCCTGGAAGATGCCATCTCTTTTTTTTGAAGAAAGCAATTTTTTTTACAACATAGTGCTATGCCTCTACAGTGGGAAGTTTCAAGAATTACGCAACACTGAATAAAAAAAGACAACTAATTAGACGCAGTGACAGGAGGTGGAGGTTGAAAAAAACATCTTAATGTCAAGATTCTCAAAGATGGAGAGTTATTTTTGGTGCCTCCATTTTTGGGCAGCTACTAGAGGAGAGCCACACTTTCAGAAAATGATTCAGCTTCTGAACGCTGGGTTCCATTAAAGTGTTTCCATTGCCCAAAACCTGATGACTAATTATTGTGGTCTTCAAGTTGTGTGATTACTGTGGTACATTTTCCTGCGCATAAAAAAGTGGTAATAAATACCTCAGCAGTTTGCTTTGAGGCTTCATACCTTACTGTCTATAAAATGCTTTGAATGGACTTTAATGGAAGACCTCATAAATGTGTAAAAGACTACTATTATAACTTTTTACGAGATTGTGATTTAAAGGGTGAAGCAAAAAAGAAATGTTGTGACAATATGATAAATGCCTCTTTTTCACTGTTCCTGTACGGACAGCAGGAAAAGAAACCAAGGTAGACCTGCAAGACCAAGGTAAATTAATTAATTAAGAATTGAAAATACTTCAAAAAAATATCCACTGCCTTTATAATGAGACTGTAAAAGTGAGGTATTTCTAAAAATGAGCTGATCTGGGGGTTTGTCCTTTGATCCCACTATCTTTAAAGTACACTACAAAAACCAAAGAGATTGTAACCTCTTGGAAAACCTTTTACAGCATCAAACAAGAGCCCTCCTCTGACTTTGAAGATATCCTGCAATCAATTAAGAAGGCTCTAAATGATTTTGGAATGAGTCAGGAGTTTTGCAGAATAACTGGCAGGCTTCCACTTAAGAGAAAATCACTGGGAATATGAGAAAACAGGGAAGATTAGCCATCCCCATTAAAGACAACAGCATTAGGAGCTGTTTTCAAAACACTAGAGCTTCTTCTTGCCTAATGCTTTCAAAGCTGCTGTTCTCAGCTAAACTGATGAGTTCTTCTGTGTGTTTATTTTTAGTAGGGGAAATTCAAAATAAACTTGGAAGAAGTTCTTTGAAGTCAAAGGCACAAGTCAACATCTTGACACAACTGACTCCTGTTTTTTTCCTTGTGAGGTTAGTTAAACCAGCATAACCTAAAGTACTATGGAAGATGAAGGAGACTATTTTAAACCTGTTTTTCCTTGCTTTACATTGATGTAAAAGACTGTGAGAGATGGAAGGCAGCAGTGGTCTGAGCCTTTCACGTCCTGACTTCCCGCTGAGGAAATAACCTTGCTCAACTGTTGCCTGACAAATTCCTCCACTGATCTGAAAACCAAAGATAACTTCTCTGTACCTAGTGGCCTACCTCTGTGGTCCCAGAAGGGACAGCAGATTAACTTCAGCTCATCCCTGAAAAGCTGCTCACCTGTGCTGTATTTTCTGAAGACGAGGAGCTACAAAGTTCTTCATACCCTGCATTCTGAAAAGACACTGAGTTGCAAACCTTCACGTTTGCAAAGAAAAATACCTAGGAGTTGGAAATACAGTGAGAGCTTCCTCCCTGCCTTCTGCCCTCTCTTCCTTTCTTCTTGCCTCCCTCCCCAAAATCAAGTGGCATTTTGCTCTGTTCCCACAGAAGTATGTGAGAACCGGGTTGGTCCTTGTGGTTTGCTTTGGTTATATTTGGGAAATTTTTTTATCTGCCTTCCTGTAGTATTACTCCCAGTAATAACACCAGGGCTTTAAAAAGACTAAAGGCTCCCAGGGTTGCAGCTGGTAATTTTTCATGCAGAAGCTACAGAGTATTTTCCCCACTACAGTAGATCCTCTTATCTGGTTCATTATCAGTAGAATCCGCTGTACACGAAAATCCAGTGGCAGCAAAATACTCAGGCATGAGCTTAGAGATAAGCTCGTGTTTACATGGTTTGCTAGATGAAGACCTATAGACAAAAGCTGTTATGGAGAAACTGCGATACCATATGGACATTCTCTCAATTGTCACATTTCTTCCAGTTCTATATATGCTTTTCAGGCTGAAGGCTGGAGAAGCATAGATTACGTACATTTTAACAGCCCTTTTGCTTCCCCGTAGAGCCAATGGTAAAATCTATTTAAACTTTACCATGTGGCTCTGAGTCCTAGCGAGGGGGAAGAGGTCAAAAATGAATGGTGCAGCCTACAGCTGAATGGAAAGTCCTAAATTTTTTTTTAAAACGAAAGCAAATGGGGTCAACAAATGGGAAAGCCGACTGTTACTGGGAAGCATTTTAATTCTAGTTTGTACAGCAAATGCTCTTCAGCTACACGAAGCAGATAAAAAAATGCCTGCAGATTTCAGTAGTGTCCTGTCAAGTAGGTTAGCAAAATAAAGACAGATGGCGAAGGATTATATCTAATTCTTTTTCCTAATTCATCTTTTCCTGACCATTCCACTGCACTCAGTCTAACTAGAGATTTACCAGCTTAACTTCCCTTCTATAGCTCACAGTGACAGACCACATAGTATACAACTTCCCATCATTAGGAATGTTTAACTGGACAAAACTGCTTTTCATCAGCTGCCTTTAAATGCTGCTTCTGAATGAAGGATGTTTACAGTGTTACAACAGTAGAACTCTAGCTTCATTTTTAAAGCAAACATCCTAAAAAGCCCAGGAATATCAGAGTGTTTCTGGGAAAAGTAGCTGTCCTGCTCAGTCAAAGAAGAATTTCAGGCTGGAATCTCTTACCTAGATGGGGGTAATCTCACAGCACAATACTAACAGTACTGTCCTACAGATACCTTACTGTTTCTTTCCTGTGCTCTTTTTTCCTGTGCAGATAAAGAAAGGAAGCCATGTAGCGCAGCCCTGATACTGCCGAAAGCGTGCAGTCCGTGATTCAGTGCGAGAGGGCCCGTTCTGCAGCCACGGCTTCTCGTTGCCTGCCCGATTCTGTTCTTCCTCCTTCCCCACCCAAATATTTAAAGCTATCTTTGGAAAATTCCCACTCACTAGTTTTTGATGTCTCTGTTTTCAAATGGCTGGCTTGAGAGACACTGAGCCTGATCTTCCCAGGTGTTGATGCTCAATAATAGCGCCTTCAGGAGTCAATGGGGCACTGACAGTATTCAGCACCTTCCTAAGCCTAGTTTATAGTATCTTCAGGGAAATGGGGAAGATCGCATCCAGCATGCGGTCTGTGCTGCCTCGCTACTTCTCCTAATTGCTCTTACACCTCCCTCTGTACTAACACCTCTTGAAAAATCCAGTTCTGGGCTCTCTTTTAGACAGTCCTTTTGGTTTTCTGTGCATTTATCATTCTTCTCTTTCAGTTTCTGAATTTCTCCCATAAAGATCCGGGAAATGGCAGTTACCTTTCTTCCTATACCTTTCGTTTTACTTTCCTCTCCTCTCTTTTTCTCCACTGTCACCTGCTGTCTTTTCACCAGAAAAAAAAATTGGAAGGCACATGTCAGTGACAACAGCACCATCTTCTGTTCTGCAGAGGTTATGAAGGCTTCACTCTCGTTTCTGTGAGTCCTTCAGAGATGGGTCTGGTTGAAAAATTTGGAGCTAAGAGCTGGATCTGAACTAACTCTTCATGAGTTTCGATGTCTGAACAAGTCTGATTGTATGTGGGGAAGTATGGGTTTATGAAAGCCTACAAAAACCTCAGCTCTCATAACAGTTACCTCTGTTCCTTTACATTTGTCTTTTATTCTCCTTCTCATAAAAGCCCAGTTGCAAAACTTTGGCTACTTCTGCTTTCCTTCCCTGTGGCTTGACACATTGTCAGTTTCTGATTTTATTTATTTATTTGTTTATGTGTTTATCTACCACAATTAGTGTTATCCTTATTTTCTACTGATAGTACTGCATTGATTGTCACCGGGGGAAATACGCAGCCCAAATAGATGACAAGATACGCACAGACAGGGGATCAATGTATCAGTCCACACAGAAGGCCATAGACCACAGAAGGTCATAGACCATGTGCTGCCTAAAATTTGTGTCAGTGTGACAACAAAGGGATATTTGGGGAAAATGAGGTGGGAGTTAGCACGAGAAAAAGCATGAAGTCTTACTTGAAAGTCTAATATATGGACAATTAAGACTGGCAGCATGGGTAGGTCAGTGTGGTATTAGATAAGAGGATGGGGAAGGACAGACTAATGGGTCTGAAAAGGGAAAGGGAAAAGAAGCCGCATGTGTTTGATGTGGCACAGAAGAGGGAGCCAGCAGAGGGGCATAAAGGGAGAGGTGGCAAGGTCAAACCAGCAGGCTAAGAAAGAGATCTTCACAACAGCAAGATCTAATTACGGTAAGATTGCTTTTGTTAAGCCAGAGAAGGGAAGGTGGATGTGGTACGATGACAGCCCAGACAATATTTTTAAGTATGTGGGTAGATAGGAATGGGCCTGGTTTGGGGGAAATTCTGCAGACAGAATTTGCAAGGCACAGGGTTTGTTCGTCTTTCACAATAGAGTTTGGGGACAGAAACGTGGAGCTAGCTACTCCACAGGTAGCTTGTGAGCGGTGATAGCTGACATACTATAATAACAGTAGACATACTGTTAGTCAGATTGGGATATAAGAATCAGACTGGGATGCACATGTTGGAATTAACACTGAAGTGGAACCGGAGAGGACAAACTCCAGGCTCACAGAAAGTGGGCAGTAAGTTCAGAAATGAAAGGGAGGAGGGAGAGAAGGCGATAGCTGGAGGGACAAGCTGAATCTCATTTTAAAACGGTAAAGACATGCTTGCATTGCAATGTGAAAGAGCCAGAAGAGAGGTTTAGAAGCAATGTCGGGAGGCAAATGAAGCAAGTGTGAGAGGATCAGGGGATAACAGCACAGCCACCTTGTAGAAGTGCTGTGACCAGCCTTCCTGGCTACATATGAATTATTTCCTCTTTCAGTTTGAACACTTCTGCCTCTATCCCTCTTAGCAAGGGGATTCAAGGACTTGAGGGCAAACTGACAAAAGATGAGGTGAGTTTCTTCTTTCCCGTTCTCACCTCTTGTAACTCTTTTCCTTATCCCCTGGCAAAGAGCAGAAGTTTCTCAGTAACCGCCCCTTTCTAGTGCTTCCACTTCCACTCATCTTGTCCAGCTTCACCTAAACCTAGAAGACACATATATGTCTGTACTTGGGTATCAACCTTTACCATAGTATCTGGTCCCCTTTTTCCTTCTATGCTCCTCACTGCAAGTGCTGTCTTGGAGTGAGATTTGTGTACAAGCTATGTGCGCTGCTGGTTTTTTGCACAACAGCACTGAGGAGATCTAGAAGAGGATGTGAATATACCTAACGATGCCTTAAGGTTTATTGTATGGAGCACATCTGTGCTTTTCATTTCATTCTCCCATTTTACTGTGGGATAGGGGTGTGGTGGGAAATTTTCTGCACGACCCTTTTTCAGATATCTCCCATCTACTTCTCCTGCACGCAGTGGGAGATGAGAGAAAAGGCTGTGTTACATACCTAGTCCTCCTAGAGATCTTACGCTATGCATACACGCTCCCATGGGCTGCTGCAGCCGGCATCTCTGCGGTGTGTCAGGGTGACGGGATGGTGCAGGTGAGAAAGAGGGGCACACGCTTG
>JAVKLA010000049.1:9553765-9568726 GCA_034782735.1 Sagittarius serpentarius
GGGGAAGGGGACCCCTTTTCCAGCTGCAGGTCCCCCCATCCTGGCAGCACCAGGCAGCCTCTTCCCTGGGTGGAGCTGGGGCTGGTGCCAGGGGCCACCTCTAAAGCTTCCACAGACAATCACCCAGCAGATCCCTCCGGCAACCTGACATCAACACCTCCGATTTCCCCTAACAGAAAAATGCCCTATTTTTGCAAACAGAGGGGGATCAATTTCTCCAGAGGTGCTGCTGCAGAATGGCAGGGTGGTGTAAGGGTAGGTAAAAAAAGCCCAGATCAGCAGAAGCTGACACTACCTGGAAAATACAGCTGCTAATAGCATCTCAACAAGAAGGGCCTTGGGTCTAGAAACCGCTGTACCGCTGTTCAAGACGCTGCGTGAGCCCAGCTTTGGCAGGCTATGGAGGGGCAGGGTTTCCCCCAGCCGCTCAGCCCCTCGCGTGGCCCAGCCGAGGGGCAGCGGGTTCTGAAGATGCTGATTTACGACCTGGGCAGCGCGGCGGCTGGTGCAAGCTGCAGAGGCTGGGGGTGCTCGCTGCAGATTTGGAGAGGTTCAGCTACAGCGTCTTGGCTTGCAGCCCTGGCAGCATCAGATCTCTCCATGCACAGCTGTGGGGCATCCTTTCTAAAGCGAAGCCTGGTGGTGGGGTAACTGGGCCCTACAGTCCTGGACAGGCTTATTTTTAAGGCAAGGAGAGAAAATACCGGATGCCTGGCTCTACAGCAACGTGGGGCTGTTTCAGATAGGCAGGAGTGAAGGAGCTCAGCAGCCCTCAGCAGTTCTCTCATGCCAGCGTGCTGGTGCTTGTCAAATAAAAATTCAGACGCTCTGTGTGGTTTCAGAGGCGGCACAAGAAAAAAAGGTCGCGGAATGAGACTGGTGTGGGGCAGGTGCAGAACAATGAAAAAAAGATTTGTCTTCACCCAACATATAATTCAGCCAAGGAAAGTTTTGCTGCTGCACCCTGTGGATGTGAAAAGTTTACAAGGATAAACTCATGGAAGAAAAAAAAAAACCATCAAGGACTATTAACTATAGGAACAACTCTTCCAGCTCAGTAAGTCCTTGAGCCTCAAATTGCTGGAGGCTGGAAAGTCTCATGAGGAAATATCACTAGAGGTTTTTCCTGTTTAGACAGATTTTTCTAGGTGTCCACTACAGGCAGCTGCCGGACCCAGGCTCCTGGGGCAGATGCACCTTTGCTCTGACTCAGTATGGCTCCTTGCAGAGCTGCAAGATACACGGCTCGGGCTTATCTGAAAGATGGCAGCTCCAGCCCTTCAACGTCACCTGTGCTACAGACCAGGTGACAAAGAGCGGAAGATGCGGCGCTTCCTGTAGCGTCTGCTCCAGACGCGGCCATCTCCCGTCCGAGATGCGTGGGGCTTGTCCAGCCTTCACTGGAGAGCCGGGGGGAGACCACAGCCACGAGTCAGGCTGGGGCAAACAGCCAGAACCTCCGTGCGTATGGGCGAAGGGGGCCTGCCTGAGTCCTCGCTGGCGGCAGCGGCTCCATCGCAGTGGAAACTTGGAGGGCGCATTAAGGAACTGCAGAATAAAAAGCATCCAGGTTTGCTTTCAGTGTCAGGGGCTGGCTGCCTCCAGAGCACCTCCCTGGAGGCTGGGTCTCTGCCCGGTTGGAAAGGAAGACTACGACTTGGGCCGTGCTAGTGTATTTATTTCCAAGTCCCACTGGCAGGTGTGCTTGTCTATACGTCATGTACGCAGGAGGTACTTGCAAGTGATGGTTCTCTTGAATCCTGAGCTTTTTTATTTACTGTAGCATAGAGGGAAACATCGAAGTCAAAGAACAAAGCAAATAGATGCCATCTGCGAACAGTTTTGCTGGAGCAGAAGTCCTTGCCTCTTCTATCAAGCGTGTCACGAGTGTCAGATGAGTCTTGGCCTCAGCAGTCAACATGCCAGGTGTGTCACATACATGTGCTTTCTCTGGAAGCCTTTCAACCCGTCTATCGAGCACGTTGTTAGCGGCGGTGACAGGCCGCTTGCACCGCACCACACCACGGCTACCGGCCTGCAGTTACTTGCAAATGCCTCAGCACTGCAGGGCTTGCAGAGGCAACGCTTCAGGCACTCACAGCGTCATTACCTGCGTGTTTTCTCTGAAAGCAATATGACAGCTCACAGCCCGGCTGGACCGTTGCTCTGGGCACAGTCAAGGGAAAGGGGGAGAAGTGCAACTTCATTACAGGAGATGTAGGCACTTACAAGTGCCTGAGTGGCGAGGATGGGATTTTGTAGCTTGCTCTCACACTTCAATTCCAGCCAAATTGTGATCTAAGTGCTTGTGGAGCTAGTAGTTGCACTTCTGAAGGCCAAGTAGGGTACTTGTATGTGCTCAAACCCCACAGAGCACGGCTGCCTTTCTCACCTGGCCTCTCCTCCAGCGGGTGTGAACAGGGACACCCAAACGTGCGGTCAGAGCTTTGCTGCGGCACTGTCCATCCTGCTGTGCTGCCGCGGGGATGGGGCGGGAGCGTGGGATGGTGCTCGCCGCAGGGCAAAGCACCGTCCCCCCTGCAGCCTCGTCTGCCAAATACCCTCTCAAAGGGTGCTTCTAAAAGGGTCAGCAGCTCTGACACACCGTGGCCCCGAGGGACCACGAGCTTTGGGGCTGGGCTGTGTGCCGCCTCGCAGTCCCTAGTTTGCTCCCCAAGAAGCCGCAGCAGCTGTCCCTCCTCCTGGTTGCCAGTCCCAGGAAGAAGGCTTTGCTTTGGGGTGCATCCCGAGGCTATCCCCAGCACGCCAGGCAGTGCCACCCTCGCTGCCAGTTGCTTTTCACGTGGACTGTACAGAAAAGAGAGGGAAGAAAAAAATCTCTCCGAGACACTCCACACTACGGGACAGTCCCCAGCACGCCCGCCGTGCCACACGAAGCGGGGCGGCAGGACTGCTGTGCTGCCCCGTGTCAGGATGCCCCATCTGCCCAAGAGCGTATAGACCAGTCTGCCTACCAGCCCCCTCCCCCTGCGCCCGGGTCCCTTGCCGGCCCGTCTTCTGGGAAGAAGACAGCCATGTTCCTCCTTGGGTACGGAGGTGGCTTCTCAGGAAACTCCCCTGCCACCTCTCACCAGCACCAGGTGCCATGGTGAGGGGCTGGAACACATGGCAGGAGCATCGCACAGCCTCCACCGCCCTGGCCCCTGTTCTGGGTCTCTGCTTCATTGCTACTTTCCCAAGGCGGTGCCGATAAGAAACGAAGGACAGCTGGACACGGCTGAGACCACCACTCGGGTCTGCCTCCTCCACTGCTTCTGCCTTTTTGGGAAGGAGGGGATCCGGAGCAGGATTCGTCCCCCGGCACGTGTCACCTGCCATGGCACAAGACCTAGCCTGGCTGGGAAGCTGCTGGAGAGCCCCTGACCACCCCGGCTCTTCACGCACAGCCACGCACCTGGGAGACCACGAGAAGCATCTCCGCGCCGGCATGTGCGTGCCCATGTGGGTATCCCTACCCGCAGGTCGGCTTCTTTCCCCCCAGACCACAGCCATATCCAGTGGTGCGAGGCGGTGCGTGCAGACCCAAGGAGCAAGCTGCATGTCCAGGAGAGCAGCGGTCAGCCCTCTCCACACCTCCTCTCCTGGCGTCCCACCAGCACCACAGCTGACAGCGCTACAAGACAGCTGAAGACCACCAAAATATGCTTTTTTTTTTTTCTTTTTTTCACTTTTATCGAAACGGCCAGCACATCCAGCTAGGATAACAGCAACACTTCTCTGCTTCCAGGATCGTTTCCGGATACCCTTGCTTCTGTACTCAAAAATAACCAGTAAATTTCTTTTCAGGGTACGGCTACCTGGGCAGGTGGGTGGGCAAGGCAGCAGACACCAGCTGGGCAGGCCAGGCTTTTGGCAAGGACATTTTGCAACGATTCCCGGAGCAGCCTCTTGGCTGCCGTCACCGTGAGGCTGGCCAAGCTCTCCCGCCTTAGAGGAGCGCTTCCCAAAAAGTTAACTCTCGGTTCCTCCACGCAGCAAGGGCTAACAGCCTCGTCTGAGCACTGGAAGTATTGCCTGGGTGGGTGAGCAAAGAGCTCCTCAAACGGTGGGCGGAAATGGGATATTATTGCTGTTATTGCTGCTAATACGTGCCTGCTGGTGCAGCGAGGCAGGAGGGCCCCGCTGGTGCCTTTTCCTTGCAGTTACTCCCAGCCCTGGCAGAGCCCCCCTTGGCCCCGGGGTGGTGGGTCACCGGGGCCAATGCCAGGTACCCATCCACCCGGTCCAGCTGCCGGAGGACACGGCGTGCCAACGGTTCCCAAAATCAGCAGCGGGGATCTGCAGGGAGCTATGGGGCTTTCCGATAACGGCCCCACTCCCCTGCCGTGCAGCTCTGTTGCTGCTGTGGAGCGAGCGTTCACGTGGGGTGTAGGACTGAGGGTGTACGCAAACATTTGAGATGCCCCCAAGGAGAGCAGCTCTGGGGGAGTGGGCTTGCCGCCCCGCTGCCTGCCGTGCTGCCTGGCCCCATGCCCGTACCTGCTGACCAGCCACAAGTCTCCGTCTGCCAGCGTTACGCCGATCCTCTACCAGCGACACACACACACACACACGTACGTTTTGGCTGCACGGAGGTGAGGGCAGCCCGGCTCTCCCCTCCGCAGCTGCTGCTGACTGCAGCCCCAGAGCAGCGCGGGTGCAAAGGATAACTATGCCGCCCTGCAAGCCTGCTGTCGCACGTAAGAAAGGCGAGGGCCCCATTAGATTCACCGGTTGGGATCAGAAACGCATTGCGTGCGCCCACAACCTGGGAATTTTCACTCGGAAGGGGCAGGCAAAGGCTGGTGCGCATCCGCAGAGACGTGGAGATAGCAGCTCAGGAGCAAGTTACCTCTTTCCTGAAGGAAAATGTGCAAAGGCACCGGGCTGGGGCTGACGGGGGGGCCCAGGAGCTCGCGGGTGCCTGGGCTGGCTGCAGGGAAGGACATGTCCCCGCTCCTTGAGGACTTCTGTGCTGGCTTGGCTGTCTGCATGGGGTGCCGCTCGACTCAGCCGGCGGGAGGGAAGGGGAAAAGGGAAGGCAGAAGGGCGAGGGGAAGAGGGGAGACAGAGAGAAGGAGTCACTTACCCTCACTCCCATGAACCTGTCCCTCAGAACGATCCATGAAAGCAAGAACACAAAAGCTTTGTTGCAGCAGAACAACACGGAGACATCCGTAGTGTTTATTTTCTTTATTGCATGTAAGTAAAGGTAGTTTGTGAGTGTCCAAAGAACACCAAAGGGTGCTGCCTTGGTAAAAAACACCTTCAAAGTCAAGCCATTGTCTCCAAAAAATCGGCAGCACTCCCTAAAACAAGGAGAGAAAGGCAGCATTATTACACAAGACAGTCACAGTCTGCAGCAAATATATGGGTTTATTTTCTTTCTTGCTCCTCTTCTTTTCCTTTGGGGAAAGAGGGGCGCAACCTTAAAGAGGAGAAGAAAAACAAGTTTCAGCATCTGCTGCAACAGCCAGCACCTGCTCAGGGTACGAATGTGCGGGGGCTGCAAACACGGGAGGGATGGCATCGAAAGAGCGAGGGGAGAGATGAAGCCAGGAGGTGACATTTCACCCTCGCCGTGAGCGCCCTCGCAGTGGACATCTTGAAACAGCGTGGGGTCACCCTCCTCCCTTCAGCCCTGCGGGCACCGGGACGCTGAGGGGCCAGGGCCAGGGCTGGCAGCAAATCTGCCCCACAGCCCGCAGGCCCCGGCGCCCATCCGTGATCTGCTCCGCAGGGCTTGGAAGGAGCCTCGTGGGAGCCTGGCTGGGGTTTTTCTTTTGGTTTGTTTTGGTTTGGTTTTCCACCCGAGGAGTGGGACGTGGCTCAAGCCCCCCCCTGGGAGCATCAGGGAGGAGGTGGGTGGCAGCTGCCGGCTGGGGTGAGGGTGTGCAACGGGGCCTGGCACGGTGGCACCCGGGGGTGCGCCGGGTCAGCCGGAGCGGCAGCAACAGGGCAGGGGAGTCCGGAGCTCCCGCGTACAGCGAGGGCTGGGGATGCTGCGAGTCCCCAAGGCGGGGGGCAGCCAGAGCGGGTACGGCCCTGCTGTGCGACAGCGGTTGGTTTGTGTCCCGTCTGACAAGGAGAGAGCCGAAGGGGCACAGGGAAGGCACCGGGGAGCTTGAGCCTGACCGAAGGAGCGAGGCTGGGAAAAGACCAGGTGGAGGAGCTGAGGGGCGAGCGACAGCACGAGCACCCCAGGAGCGGGAGGCGCCGGTGGGGAAAGGGGACAGGCGGTGAGGGGCGCAGCCTGGCCCTGCTGGCACGGCGCCGGGCCGGGGCCGGGATGGGGCTGCGGGGCCACCTCTGTGGAGGCACTTTCAAACCCCCAAAACCCCTGAGGCCCTGAAGTACTTTAATGAGGTGTTTTGACAAAAGTTGAGCAAAATTAAATTTTCCTCTGACGACGAAGGCCAGATAGGCTTTCTCTGCTGTCTTGAATTTCAGGCTGTTTGTTTCCTGAGACTGGGTGTGTAAGGCTCATTACTTGGAGCCTGATGAAAGTGTGATTTTTTTTTTTTTTTTATTCACTTTCTCAGAAGATGGGGCTGTATCAGGTGATTACCTAAAGAAACCCGTCCATGCTCTGAGCCTCTTCAGGTTTCCCCCATCACTAACTCTACCTGCCTACACCCCCTCTGCTGCGGCAGGTACAAGGCTGCAGGGCAGAGGAAACGTGGCGGGGGGGGGGTTGTGTTTGTTGGGTTTCGTCACCTGTCAGTCTCCCGTACCGAGCCACGGCTGCGCAGAACTTGCCCGTCTCTGGATATGATGACCCTGGGCTTTGGCTGCTGTACAAGGACACTTTCATTTGAGCCGCTGGTTCTGCATCGTGTCACTCAGTGTCACAGCCAGCACATCAGCGTCCCTTGTCCTTTATGAAATTACCTGCCGGCAGCAGCCCATTCCCTGCCAAGCCTCTCAACTGCCCGTCTGTGTCGCTGCCCCTCTGCACCACAAACTACGGACCGATCTTCCCACCTGCCATCCAGGGCCGTTCAGGGGTGGACACAGCACCGACAGACGCTGCCTGTGCTCAGCACGTGGCCTGGATCCACTATCCCCTTCCACGAACGCTATACCCACTTCAAGTCTGGCCTTCAGCCCTGCAAAGCACTGGCTGTACCAGCCACTTGCCACAGGGGACGCAGGGAGTGCACGGGGATGCAGAGAGACATTGAAAAAACCCAGTCCCGAACTTCACTAGAGGCTTAAACCTGCTTCCCAAGACACCGGGGAGGGTTTGACTGCCAGGGTGTCACAGGTAGCCAGGCTAATGCTCTGAAGACAAAAAAAAAAAAAAACCAAACGCAGGCACAGTTTAAATTAAAGGACGTTAAGTATGAGAGGGACAGGAAGACCGTAGTCAAATGAAAGGACCAAAATGGAATTTATGTCGGGATTCATTCTGGGGAAAAAAAGTTCCTCCTGCCAAAAAATCTGTTTCCCACATATAGAACTGGGTATCACTATTTCATGTACAGTAGAAGCATGTGCTTTTACTGTACTGTGGGCCTGATCCCTGCTCAGCAGGTACCACTGGATCTGTATGGTAGCACAGCCTGGCACTCGCCCCCATCCCTGAAGCACCCAGTGTAGTGCCGCGATGCCCCAAAGGACAGCCTTGCCTTGTCTTGGATCAGGACCCTGAGCTGCGTTTCCCCGCTTCGGAAGTCTCCTCTCACTGGCTTATACAATAAAGCTTCCTTTTAGCTGTTTTGGCTGGTTTTATCAAGTCTGAATTGCTTCTTGCAGGCTGGCTCCAGCTTCCAAAGGAGACCTCATGGCGGAGGTTTCCTCACCCAGCACGGGGCTGTAAGGGAGCTTCTCCCCGAGGACACCCGGGGTTGTGGAGGGTGCTAGCAGGCTCACCCCCATGTGCACAGCGAGTGCCATTATCCAAAATGGGTGCACTGTTGAACCGTCAGCTCTTTGTGGGGTAACAGATGGGTTAGATGGCTTTCTTGGACCTGGCCTCTTCAGTGAAGTCTGAGGAGCGTTAGGGGGAATGTGGTATGTTTCCTGTGCCGGGATGACTATATACGCCGTACAACAACCCCCTTACATTTAATTGTCTCCCCAGGTTTGCTACTGCTTATTGGGGAAACTGATTTTTCCTTGGTGCCATAACGCAGCTTGTGAAGCTGTACCGGGAACCGTTTGATGACGAGAGTTGTCAGTGAGTAACGGTAGAGAAATCATTACGGGAAGCAAGACAGGACTGTGATACAACCTACGCTGTAATCCCAAAACAGTCGGGGGACAAAATCACTCCAGAAAAAACAGCCTTCAAGTTTAAATATTTTGACAGAACATTTTGGACACAGTTGTTCCCGCTGTCCAGTAATTTCAGTTTTGCCCGCAAGGGTACATTGTACACAACGAGTATCCTGATGTTTTATGGATACTCCTTGGCAAAACCCGAGCTTGTGCCCTTTGGTGCTCCAGGCATGCCTGACTGCGCCAGGAGAGCCCGCCTATGAATATTTTAACAATCATCTCATCTGCTAACAAAAACGTTACTTTTTAAGAAAGACAAAACCCACCCTACCTGGAGGGCGGTCTGCAAGCATTCAGCATCCTTTGGAGCCCGGTTCAGCACTGTGGACGAGGCCTGACCCCAAGTCTCCCAAGGCCACGGGATAGGTGGGGAGCTGGGGTCGGTTCCTTCAGGTTTTACAGGACAGATTCTTGCAGGTCTGCCTGCCCGTGGCAGGACACAGAGGGAGTCCTCTACTCGCACCAGAGCAAGCTGGCTGTCTCTGGGCTGGTGGGGAGACGGCGTTGGGTATCTCCTCCTGGGACAAACGTGCACTGGTGGTGGAAGAGCCGCTGGGGAAGGACCTCGCTCCGGCAGGGAGACCAGCAGCCTCCTCTGGCGTTGTCTGCCAGGACCAGCAACCAAGCTGTATCATTTCCAGGATAAAATACACTTTCTGCCTCCGTTTATCCAGGCTTTGGTGAGCCGGTCCTGCTGCACAGCTAGCTCTAGCTCACCTGGGGTGAAGAGGGAGGGTTACCAGATGCCTGGAGGCCGCAGGCTTTATTTGGCTCGTCTCCGGGACTAAATCCCTGCTGTTTGCCAACGTGGGCAGAGGAGCCAGAGGCGTGCTTTGCAAAGAAAGCGAGCAGGGATCCTGTAAACAGCCGCTCCCCTCCGCTCCTGGTGCTCGCCCTTGCCCTGTGTGCTGGGCAGCCCAGTGCTGCTGGCACACGGCCGGCGTGGGCAGCCCGCAGGCAGCCCAGCTGCAAGGAGGGGGGCCGTGCCCGAGGGGAGCAGTGGTTTTTAGCAGTACGCAGTGTTTGCAAGTAGCTGGTATGGGCATACAGCATTTGCTCAGCACGGCATCACTACAAATGCCTACAGCTGCTGATGGCACGCCCTGGGCCCAGGCACCGTGACACTGGCGTGGGTTTTCTGGCAAGCAGAGCCGAGCGGGGCTGTCACGGCGTGCACACAACCAGTCCCTGTCCATCACGGTCCTCCGCGGGCTCCCTCTCCCTGCTCACACAGTGCGCGCTGCTGCTCATCGTCCTTCAGACTCGCTGGAGAGCTTTCAAAGATCTCCCGGGCTGTACACCTATTGAGCAAGAGCCCCTGGCTTATCTTAAATCAAGGCACAGTTAACAGCAAGCAACCTTACTTACTTACAGCGTGTGTACTTTCCATGTACCTCCAAGACATCCAGCTGGCGGAGGCCCCGAAGACGCTCCGGTAGTTCCCTGTGAGATGGATGTGCGTGCATGTGGCTCTAACAGCCTGGCAGAGCGCCGAGTCCCGGGGACAGAGAGCGCTAGCGGAGAGCTTCTGCCCACTGACCTTTAGGTATGTACAAGCAATTTTCATGTTTGAGCCTGGACCCCAGGCTCTGTTCAGAGCTGCCGGAGATGCGCGTCCTGGAGCTGCGTTTGCTGCCCACCCCAGGAAGCACTGAGCCCAGGAAGAAGCTACTTCTGTTTCACTCTTTCAGGCCTAAAAGGGACGCCAGGGCAAGGAGCACAGACACGGGCACCTCCAGAGCACACCTGGAAGGAGAAATCCCACTCCTTGTGTTAAAAGAGAAATTGTCATCAAAGACTGACCAAGCCTCCTCCTGCCCGCATTACCAGAAATCCTGCACCTGCCCGTCTCACCTACCACCTCAACCCGAAAGCTGCCTTGCTGCTCGCTTGCTGATACAGTTCCGTTTGCTGGGCTCATCCTGCTTTGCCCATGGAGCAGTGGGACTTTGGGTCTGGACGACGGCCAGAGAGGCCATAGGGAAACGCAGATGCAAAGCTCAGGCGTGCCCCGGCCCCGTGCATCCCCCGGTCACGCTGAGCATGACTCCTCCTGGGCAGGGGAGCTGCCCGGCTGAGACGATCTCTCCTCAACTCTGTGTTATCCTCCACGTGAGGAGTAAATTACTACAACTGGGTAAGGCGGCAGCAGACAGCAAGGAGCTTTGGCGTTGCAGGGCGTAATGCCTTTTTTTTTTTTTTTTTTGAGATAAACTAGCTTCTGGCATTATTTTCCTTGATTCTCCCATCATGAGCTAGAGCTCCATTGTAATCACAGCAGCTGGTTTAAAAAATAAATGCAAGGCATTAGCCAATGCAACAGCAAAGGCCTGTGTAATACTGGAATGGAAATGTCAAAGGAAGGATACTGGAAGGGAAACACGCTAACTGCCACAGCAGCAATAAAAAAAAAGCCTGCTCCCACTCAAAAGTGTCATGTCCACGTTCACAGACAATCTGAAGGCTCATGACTGAAATAAAAGGCAGGATTACACTACTGGGAGGAGGTCTACATGAGAACTGCAGCCCGGTTCCACGTGGCCCTTGGGAAGTGTTTCTAGAGAGATGTCACACGGCGGATGTGCTTGCCGCAGGGTGTTGCTGAGGGGCTGCTGCAGCCGGCATCTCTGCGGTGTGTCAGGGTGACGGGATGGTGCAGGTGAGAAAGAGGGGCACACGCTTGGCCTGGTTGCTCTCCTCTTCCTCAGGATGCCAGCTGGGATCATAGGATCATAAAATCACAGAAACGCCTAGATTGGAAAAGACCTGTAAGACCATCTAGTCCAGTCGTTAACCTAGCACTGACAAGTCCCCCACTAAACCACGTCCCTAAGCGCTACACCTACACGACTTTTAAAAGCATCCAGGGACGGGGCCTCCACCACCGCCCTGGGCAACCCGTTCCAATGCCTAATGCCCCTTTCGGTAAAGGAATTCTTCCTAATATCCAATCTAAACCTCCCCTGGAGCAACTCGAGGCCGTTTCCTCTCATCCTATCGCTTGTTCCTTGGGAGGAGACCGACCCCCGCCTCGCTACAACCTCCTTTCAGGCAGTTGTAGAGAGCGATAAGGTCTTCCCTCAGCCTCCTTTTCTCCAGGCTAAACAACCCCAGTTCCCTCAGCCGCTCCTCATGAGTCCTGTGCTGGAAACCCAAATCATCAGCAAAGTTCAGATAAAAATTAACAATAACAGGCGTTTCTCTTCTCTGTCCTGCCTCCCATAGGCTCAGTGATAGTATTAAATGACACAGAGAGACTCTGGTCAAGGGAAAGGAGTGTGTAGTAAGCCCTACATCTGTTATGGAGAGTTGAGACCTATTTCATGGCCTATAGATAGTAGTGGTCTGTGAAGAGGACATGTCCAGACTGGCCATTTATTTCAGGGCTGTCTGCTGTTGTGGTGGACTGGTTTTGGTGTTTCAGGTAATTCCTCTTAGTTTTAGGTTTCTAAAACAGATTAATCTGATTGAGGGAGAATATCTCATATGGCGGAAATAAAGAAAGCAGCTGCAGGCTGTCCTCTCTGAAAAAAAAAACCCACAAGCTATGTCAACCTTTGACCTAGCCCATATGCTGAGGTTGGAGGGGACCTGGATAGTTCAGGGAATACAGAATATCTTCTGAAGAGGAGTGCAGAGTATCTTCTAAATATGAGAGATCAGCAGGTGTGGGATGTCCTGAGAGCTGAGGCTGATGCAGTAAGCCCAGGCTGAAAGGGCTTTGGGATCCTGGAGGTGGCTGCAGCTGGCAGGCTGGGGGCCTGCAAGCAGGGCTGGCTTGGGAAGAAGGTAGTAAAGGGTTGGCACAAGCTTGGAAAGTGGAGAAAACAGAATGGGACATGGTCTTTGGTGAGGCAGGGGGATGTGTTGGAAGTGTAGAGCTGGAAAGCACAAACTTAGGGTCCTAGCATGAGGACACTTAACGAGTATGTCAAAGGGGTGTGAATGCTGTGGCTCTTGCCATTTGAAAATTACAAACTGCTTCTCCTCGCTCCTTTTCTCTCTCTTAACTCTCTATCCACCTTTCTGGTTTGTGGGGTTTTTTTTGGTTGTCGTTGTTGTTGGTTTTGTTTATCTTTCCACATCACGTTCCACTTGGAAGCTCCCCAGCCTGATCTCCCATGGGCCTAGTTTCTCGCCTACTTCTTTTGGTCTGATAAGATGATCTGCAGTGAAACAGTTTAAATTTAAAAGCTGATGTTTAACTTGAGGTAGTAAGACTTTAGACTTGGTGCCCCACTGTGATAAAAATAAAGGCAAGGCAGAATTCAGACAATAATGGAGAAACAGCACAGCACCTAGTATTTTATTCCATTTTGATTACTACTTGTTGTGCAGACGTTTAATGCTTCATTTAGTTAAGTCTTACAGGGTAGTGGAAGGGAAGAGTAAGATTCTAATAAGGAAGGGATATGCTGCTTGGCACTTTTTCAAGCCTGATAAAAGAAACACCCACAGTTCATCAGACTGCATGCTATAAGTAGCAAATGAAAGAATTACTAAAGACATCAGAGCAAATGGAAAAGCAAACAAAATGTATTACGGCATGAAAGAGATTTCAACTGTAAGCGTCCTATTTACTAACATACATTATACTCATTCCTCATCTGAAATGTTTTCCTGCATGTGAAACAAAGAACTAGGTTTTACTTTACATTTAAGTAAACGTATCAGTTTGAACAGTTTTCTTGAGCTTTTTCTAGATTCTGTATTTTATATGTAACTGAACACATGCAGAGTGGTAAGGCATACGGAAACTGTTAGCTAGCGGGTTTAAAATAATTCCTTTCCACCTTCTTTTTCTAGAGTGTATCGCATATATAGTCACACTACAGGTGCATTTCCAGTAAGAAGCTTCAGCCATTTGGCAATTGGTAGGCTCTCAAAGCTAACAAATTTCTAATAAAGTTTGGGGAAAATGGATAGCCAGGAAAAGGGGAGACTGTACTCATGTGATTTGGAGAGAGTGATCAAGTGGGAGCTCACACTGAAAACTTTCAGTAAGTCTTTCTTTTTCATTAGATGCCTAAGCAACGACAGCTTAGCCAAGGTAACTCCCAAACCCATTGGAAACCATCTTGTATCAGTGCTGCTGCACAGGGAATTCGCTGTCCATTGCTTTCGCAGGAACAGAAGCTTCCAGGTTTGCCCTTTCCCATGACCATGTCTTCTAGGAGAGTAGCTTGCCACCATTTTTGATGTGCTGATCTCTAAATTTTTTTCATGGGAATTGTAATCTTGTATGGCGAATTTATACTTATTGGAAATCAGGTTGCTTTTCTTAGTTACGCTTTGGCTGCCCTAGTACATTAAACTGCTTGGGAGTTGCTCTCTGGCCCCAGTGCCAGTGGCCTGGCCCCTTGTAACAAGCTAATGGTGTTACCATAAAAGTCGGTAATAAAAGAACCCCCTAAGACTTGTCTTTAAGTTTTAGAAGGCAGGCATTCTTTATTGCAGCGCTGGATGCACGGGGGATAATTCCTCCTATCATGCATACCAAAACTTAAACCAGTACCTGACTGTATAGATCAGTTATTTACATATTCATCGTAATTCCCAGAATAATCATGCATATTCATTCTATTTCCTGGAACTAATTACAATATATGCATCTTCATTACGCATGCTTAACAAAATGAGTCTGGGGTCTTTTGAGGGTCTCTAGTGGCAACCCGTAGTCTTCCTCACAGCGTCCGCTTGATGAACTCCAATTTCACGCGTGCTCAGTCCTTATGGAAGCTCCTTTATCAACCATTAATTAGTTTTGACCAACTCAAGGCTACAAGTCCTCATTACTTAGGCAGTAACTTCACGCTTATCTGTCACCAGTCCACCTGTTTTCTTCTGCTTTGCCTTCAAGCAGTAACTCCCGTCTCCATAAATACATCAGACAGTGACTCCTGTCTTTTGCTTATCTTACTTGAGGAATGAAAGGTTAAAGAACACAGGCCGCAAGTCCCTTTTTGTATTTACAATTTTGCTTACAACGGCACGGAGCCAGTGCCTCGGAACGCCTCCAGTCTCTTTGTGAGGCAGACGCAGGGCATCTGGGTAAACTTCTGGGATGCTGCGATGACAACGTAGACTGGTTTCAACAGGTTATATTGGCCTAAGTGGTAACAACAAGCCCGACAGACGGAAAAACTGAGCCTTTTGTGTATTGCTGCTGGGTTTCGAAGACACACAACGAAGGAACTTCACCGCCTCAAACATGAGGTTAAGACCCAAGACATGCGAGGCCTTCCCGCGCTCGGCCCGCGCGACCACACACGGGGATCAAGCCCGCCCTGCAGCCAGGCCAACTGGCAACATGCGCAGGGATACACCCAGCCAGGCATGCGCAGGCCTGTGGGGGGTTCACGGCACCGCCCCGCCCCAGACACCAGAGCTTTCCAGGCGCCTTCTCCTCAGCCCTTAGCGCGACAGCGACGAAACTCCCCGCCACTTCCACCACCGACCCGGCCGGGACCCGGCCGGGCCCCGCCCGCCCCACACCCCCGCGGGCGGCGGGGCCGGGCCTGAGGGAACCGCCTCGCCTCCCGCCCCTCAGCGCCGCGCAGGCGCGGGGCTCCCGCTCCCCCTCCCCTCCCCTCTCTTCCCTTCCCTTCCCCTCCCCGCAGCATGGAGGTGGTGCTGGCCGACGCGCTGCTGTCCCGCTGCGGGGATCCCTGCGCGCTG
>JAVKLA010000049.1:9568826-9583605 GCA_034782735.1 Sagittarius serpentarius
CTCCCCTCAGCCTCCTTTTCTCCAGGCTAAACACCCCCAGTTCCCTCAGCCGCTCCTCATAAGACTTGTGCTCCAGAGCCCTCACCAGCTTCGTCGCCCTTCTTTGGATGGGTGGTGTAAAGCCCACCTGGGAGCAGAAGCGGCTGCTTGGCGTTCAGGGCACCCTCTGCAAGGAAGGACGGCGGTGCGGACAGACGGAAACCTGCTTGTAGGTATGAGATAAAGCAGCGGGCAACCACACGGCGCAACTGAACTCGCCTTGCTGCCGCTGTGGCACGAGCCCCGCTGCAGTAACAGGCCTCAAGCAAGGCTTAGCAAGTCCTGACCGGCACCGGCCGGGCTGCACGTACCAGCCGTCCTCTCTCCCAACTGGGGATTCTGGTCCCCTGCCGCTTGTCACAGGGTGCCCTGGCAGCTTGGCCTGATGGAAATGTGCAATGGGACTTGGGAACAGCACGTAGCTGCTATGGCACTACAGGAACTGGGCTGGGATGAAAGATACTACAGAAAAGCCTAAGGCATTGTATTTTTACTCTAAATTGTTTGCTGGTTTCTTAATCTTTCATGTACTAGTTCTTGGTTTTCCTCATAATCTTTTTAGTGTGCATCTGCATTAACCCAGCAAATGGCAAATTAGCTTTGCCCCATTAGACATGTCTCCAGCACAAGAATACTAGCAAAATACCTCCGTCACTGGAACCGAGCATCCCCAGTGATGTAAATCAGAAGTTGTCAGTGCCAAAATTGCACACTAAGTAAGAGTTAATCATATTGAAAGCAGGTGTTGCAGTCAAATAAAACTTGCAAACAGAGTATGACAGTAAGGCTCCATTTTTGCCCCACTGAGCTCACAATTATTCACCTTCCACTGCCTGTTTTGTCTTTAACCATTGCTAGGTAGCTGGGATGTTTCTCCACTGCTTTGAACCTCGTGCAAATGAATGTATAAAATTCTGCCAAGCCTGGAAGGAATGCTTTTTTCCCCCATTTTGAAAAAAAATCCCACCTGTGAAGAGGAAAGGTAGACAAGAACCAGAAAAAGCACACACAGCATGTTCCTCCAGGCTGGGGGTTTGGTCTCTTGATACTCCTTGCAGAACAAACCTATGCCAGGAAGGTTAATAAGCCATTGAAGCTGCCGTTACATCTTTGGGAAAGATGCAGCAAAGAAGAAAATATCTGGGAGGAATACACATCCTAAAAGAATACTTTGCACAAGCTGGTTATTCCTCTTTTCCAGACTGTTAACATTTGTTACAATTTTCTCATTTTCTCAGTGTTCATACTAGAGCCTCCTCCTCCTCCAAAGCAGGTTTGGATCTGCTGTTGCTCCTAGCAGGTGATATTTTTCCTTTGTAGACTGTGCTTCTTACTTTGACCTTGCACGGTCTGTACCTGCAAATTGAATTTAGCTAAACTGTTCTTTATTATCAGCAGAGTGAGCATCGCCTCCCCGGAGCACAACAAAGCCACCACTGTGCCAGTGAATCTGGCCTCTTGATTAGAGACTGGCAGGCAAAACATGTTTTGCTAATCCCTGCACCGATTAGGCCTGCATGGATAAATAAACTGCAGATGTGCTGTTAACAGTCGTACATTTTCCATTCAACGTACGAAAAAAGAGACATGGACTAAAATGTCATGACATGCCTACTGGGGGGGGACTCGCAAGCCGGTTGCGGTAAGCAAAAGCAAAGAAGACAGACAAGGTGCCCTGGCTGTTAATAGAAGGGAAGGAAACTAAACCCAAGTTTAATTTCTCCCAGCGAAAAAAAAGCCTAGGACATTTTTTCGCAATTTGTCCTGTTAGGGCGGCAGCAACCCTCATGCATTATGCTCACAAGAGGAAGCAGGCAGAAGACTGCTGTACAAATGAAAGACACAAGTTAAGCCAAAACATTTCTCAAAAATGGTCTCCAGGAACGTACATGATGTATTTCCCAGACAAAAGGATCATGCCTCAAGCTCCGCTTCCCTCCCCCTTGAAGCCAGTGCTGACCTGGAGGGCAGTCATGACAAAATCAGCTTCTCAGGTCGGCGGATTTGAAAGCAGCGCAAGGGAACGGTGAGCTCATGAACCCCATTTTACAGATGTGGAAGCTAGGGCACAGAGAGGTGAAGTCCCTGGGAGCTTGAGAGAGGCAGGATGAGGGCTGCCTGTAGGCTGCACCTTCGGCGAGCTGGGGGTTTGCTTTTCCCGCATGTTTCTTTTATAGCCAACTCCTGTTACTTATCAAGACAGCCCCTGAGCGCCTTTTTCCTGAGTCACCGCAGGTTCACATGCCAGCAGAACAGTTGCACGGAGGCTCCTGTGGCGTGGCCCGGATCATAAAATGCTGCGAGTAAATCCGCTAGCCTCAGCACTTTGCAGAGAGGTGCCCGGGATTCCTGCCACGGCTTTTATTGCCCCGCTGGTCCAAGGCTCCTACAACAAAACCCGTACACCCCTGCCTCCAGCTTTCCTCCGGTGCACCTGGAGCAGCTCAGGAAAGCTGCTTCCCAGTGCTGCGAAGGCACAAGCTCCTCCTTGGCTTCCACGGGGCAGAGGTCCGAGACCTGCCCTGGGTGTGCTGATGCCCCTTGCCTGCCCTGCTGCCTGCACTGCCTGCTGAGGCACGCCGCAAGCCGTGGCCATTAGCCAGAGGACGGGGCCAGGGGAGCGGCCGTGTCGCTCCTCAGAGATGCTCTGTACTTACCCAGTCCGGTCTGTCCGTGCTGGGGACTGAGCTAGGGCTGCAGAGGCAGCCCTTCGGTCTCTCGTTACACCCTGCTTAATGGGAGACCGCAGCCCGGCAGGTAACATCAGCCCCGCTGGCGGCACTGGTTTCTGGACTCGGAGGCAAGGGGTGTCCCTTTTTTTCCTGGAAAATAACTGGCATGTTTCAACTGGCTGTATAACTAATACTGCCCATGGTAATGGCCCGTTAGCTGTTTAGTGAGCGATTCATCATGATCAGGCATTTTTCCTTTACCAGATCTGTGCTGAAGAAGAGCTGAAGAAATGCTTGGCTACTGGCAGAAAAATCTCAAGCTTGGAGCATCCTGTCCTTAGAAAGGACAAGGTAGCAAGCGCAGCCTGTCAAAAAAGCACCATTTTTGCAGTTGATTTCAGTGGGAAAAGTTTCTTTAATCGATTGCTCCCGTCTTCAGGGTCAGGTCAATTTGCAAGCATGTCTACAAACCTTATGCGGCACGAAATTCAAGCAGCAGGTCACTCATGGACCATGCTGTGCCGTGCCAGCGTGCTGCTCCCAGCCCGGCAATGAGCCAAGCTCCACGCCACGCTCACGGCCACCACAGTAAGGATTTCACCCCCTTCCTGGCATGCCCCAGCAGGGATCCCCCCCCCCCCGTCCCATGCTGTCCCTCCATGTGCCTGGGGCCCACGCTGGAGGGGGGTCCCCAGCTGAAAAGCAAAGTGGGCTGCCGGGCTGTGCTCTAGCCCCAAGCCCAGCCGTGAGAAGGTGGCAGAGGGGAGCTGCCGTGGGGTGTGGGTGCTGCTCGCACGGGAGGTTTAGGGCTGGGCATAGCCCCATGGTTGCTGGCATCGGACCACCTGCGAGGGGGCAATACTGCCGGTGGGGCTTTTCCCCACAAGTGGAAACGGCTTTTACGTTCCCTTCCTCTAGCATAGTTCAGTGGCACAATATGATGCTCCACCACAACGTGTAATTCAAAACAGTTCTTTCCAGTTTCATTTAAACACAAGTGATGGTGACGTGTCTCAGGGCTCTGCTGTCTTGAGGTGACACAGGACCCAGGGACATCGGACTGCGGAGGAGAGAGGTGGGAGACAGGGCAGCACTGCCCACTGCCAGCTCCAAGTAACTGGGGGCTTCCTTCAGAGGGGCTGCGGGGTGGCAGGTCCTGCCATGACCCCCAACAGCTCGTCCCACCCCCGCCGAGACCTGTGAGCTGCAGCTGATGGTGCCTGCGAGGAGCTCTGTGCCTCTTCTGACCTTCCAGGCGTGGCTGGCAGCAACCCCCGGGGAGGGAGTTTGGAGGCCTGGGGTGAGGGCAAGTCTGAAAAATCACACCCCCTTCCCACTGCCGGTGCCCCCCGGAGAGCTCCTTGCAAACCTCCTTCCTGCGGGAGGGAACGGAGGCAAACCGCAGCCCACAGCCCCTTCACGAGCTTGCAGCGGGGAGAGAAGCAAGGACCTGGCCAGGGAATGCCAAACCTTGAAACCAAGAAAGGACGGAGACGTTCCTGGTGTCAGGTACCCCACGCCTGCTGTTCTCAGCTCTGGGGGTGAATTCGTGCAGAGGCAGCACATAGAAAAAGGCCTGAACTGAAGCTTAAAGTAATAGGTAGATCTGGGGCTTGTCACCAAACCTACCTGATTACCTGAACTGAAAAATAACAGTTCAAGGGATTAAGCAGTTTCTCAGAAATGGATGTTATCTAAAATAGTCTAATGGCTTGTTAATGCCCATTGTCCCATGCATATTTTTCTCTAAGCATGTTATTAAATGCAAGAAATAACCACAGAAATCAATCCAGCGTGCAGCTGCCACTTTCACACGTCTGTGTCTGATGTTGACCATTACTTGTTTCTACACACGACGTGGGGCTGATGTTCTGCCTTTAAGCTTTTATCTGGTTTGGGAGCTTCCAGCTCATTTGCAGAAAACGCGTTCTGATAGGCAATGAAATGAGAAAATTATCTTCTCTTAAATGAAACAAAAAATCGCCAGGCTGATCTTTCTTCTCCGAACTACAGAGACAGAAGCAATTGGTTTTGCTCAGCACTGTACACACACCAAACTAGGCATTTACACAATAAATGGTCCCAGGAAATGCTTAGCTATGGATTTACATAATACACCAGAATGGCTCCAAAAGAAGCAAATAATACAAATCTTACAAACCACCTTAATACACATTTCCAAGACAAGACTTAGCACACACTCAGAAGCCTTAATGAGAGACTGTTTAAACTAACATTAAAAAAAAAAAAAAAAAAGCTTAAAAGAACAAGACCAAACCACAGGGAAGATTCACATCCTGTAAACTGCTTTAGCAAAACACCAGGGTGGGAGTCTTGGGCTGCAACAGCACAGGGAAAAGTCTGCAATTTGCTGCACCCAGGGCACTAAACCTCTTCGGTTTGCCTCCCTCCATTTCCAGTGAAGAGCGGTAGCCCTAGGATACACTCTACAGCTTTGACATACATGACTGCAGCAAAGGCTGCAGGAAGTGGATCGCATTAGGACGAGTATTTCATTTGATTTTTGCACCCGGACGTGCTGCAGAGTTTTGCATCTAGGTTGTTTGTTGTTGTGGGAGCGGGACCGCCAGCCATCTCCGACGGGACATGAGGGAAAGCGTTAAGGAGAAGGTAAAGTCGAGCAGCACCACTACTGCGCTGCTGATACTTTAGAGGAACAGGACCGCCAGTAGCAGCGTGCGCAGACAGCGCAACAGATTTCCCGCAGAGTTACATCTGTCCACGAGCCCCCGGGTGAGCTGAGCGCACTCCGGGGTGTGTTATCACGGCAGCCAGGCGGTCCCGCCGAAGTCACGCCTTCAGCTTGCTGCATGGGGCACGCTGGCAATTGTGGGTCTCCCACCTGGCCTGAGGGGACGTGCCGTTTTGGAAAATGCGGCAAGTATTCCCGGCAAGAAGAAGCTTTTAATGTGACAACATGTCTTCAGCGATCAGACAGCTGAAGTTACCACACGGTGCATTATCCAACATCTTCTGCCTTTACACCCTAGAGGCACCCAGAGCCTGAATTGCTTTATACTCTTCTAGACAACTGGCATCACACAAATAAAATGGGATACTGTTGCTATATGCAAGCTCCAAACACCCACAGACCAAGCAGACATCACACTTGGACGTAGAGATGAGCTGCTTAGTTATGCCCAAAGACTGCTTCGTGGAGCATGAGGAGACGCAACCCTTGGCTTGGTCTGGCGTAGCACGCAGGATCGGCCTTAAATCTTAGTCAGAGCCTACCAGCGCAGTGGCCAGGAGGTACTCGGGCCGGACACTGCCCCTCCACAGCAGCAGAGGCTGAAGCTGGAAGCGGCAGCGAGGGGAATGAAAGCTTCACAGGTGCCTGGGGATTAGTGACGTGCCCACGGCGCATGCAAAGGGACGGCTCCTGCTGTGTTGCGGCAGGGCTGGAGGACGAGCTAGAGGGAACCGGTCCATTTGCGCGGCAGGGTGTGAGGGAGGGAGGTTACGTCGGGCCCTGACGTCACGTCCAAAAGGAGTAAAGACAAAGGAGTGTCAGCTCTATGTAAAGCCACGTGCAGGCAGGCCAGGGCAGAGCGTGAAGAGCAGTTAGTGAGCTGCGCTGAAGCTAACGACGACCCTTACGGAGTTATGGAGCAAACTGACAAGATGAGCAGCAGCGAGTTGCCAGACAGTATGTACTCAAAAGTTCAAAAAAGCCCAACAATGAATCGGGGAATTCCTAACAGGGCTCTGTAGCTTTGCCCTTAAAACTGCCTTCCTGCCCGAAGCAAGTAGCACATCGATTCTTTACATTTAATCAGCGCTGCGATTGTGGCTGGCCATCCATTTTGAAGATGACCGTTGCTGGTTAAGACTGCCCTGCATCACCTCTTCCTCCTCCTGGGTTCATCGAGGAGCGATGAGGACAGGGAAGGCCCAATTCAAGGAGCACGCTGGCACGGCCGGGGTGTTCCCGCCACTTGCAAGTATTTTCAGCCCAGCAGACTGGCAGGTGAGAAGGTGCCCTTAAAGCCTGACCCCAGCAGGACCCCTCCACTTACAGCAAGCACTGCCCCGGCCGCACCCCAGCTTTTGGCAGGGGCACCCCAGCTGTCAGAGGAGCTGCTTGAGGGCCCCTTTCCCCACCCAGCGTGGCTGGGTGCTGTGCTGAGGAGCAGGGGCTGCATCCAGGCTGGCCAGGGAGATGCACCGGCACTGAAGTCACACCTGACTTGGGTCCTGCGTGGTCCAGGCTGCCACATCAACGTGTTCGCTAATGTTGGCCTTTAAAAGTGAGTTAATCAAAATTTTTTGGGGAAAAAAAAACCCAACACAAGCCCACATTGTTTTGAATGTTACCTAAGCGGTCTGGGCAATTCCCTGCAGGTCCCAGCAGTTTGGAGAGGCACCTCAAGCAACGTTACAACACTTCAGTTACTGAAAAGATGAAAAGTCTCCCAAGGAAAGCACTGGAAAGGGCGCTGGGAGCCTGAATTTGAGGTCCATGGTGACATTCTATCACAAATTCCCCCCGTGTGAGCGTGGCCGAGTCGCCCAGCCAGCCTGTCCCCCCTTGGCTCGGCAGCGGGGCGTGAGGGTAGAGGCTCGCTGTTATTCCCCAGGGCTGTGTTGAGGTAAATGCAGGCAAGCATTTGTGCGGCATTCGGCGTGCGGTGAGGGACAACATACACAAACTACGGCAGAGAAAACCTAAACATTAGGCTCTCAAGGCTTTCACTGCCGGAGTCAACATCATCACTGCTCTCCGTCATCATCCAAAATTTCCATTGACGTCAGTGGATGTTCTGGGTGTGAAAGGCCTGCAGAGTCTGAAACTGTGCAGCGATCACTTGCAGATATCTTAAGCCTGGCCTGATGTGATTTATATCCAGCTTGTACTCTTCAGCTGTGACCTGAACCACTTACTAGTTTTTGGAGCAGTCAAAATGAAACTTTTAGGAGAAGCTGGCCAGCTGGCCCCCTGTGAATTGGATTGTTGTAGCGGTTGGTATAGGCAGACAAAAAAGCGTGCAAGAATAAAATGCTTTTCTAATAGCTGCTGTCTTGGCTTCTGGAAATGGAGGGGTTTGGCTCTGTTGATTTTGAAGTACAGTGCTGACAGGAGGGGGAACAGTGCTGTTGTGTCTTGGGAGAAGGAAGGAACAAGACAAGAGGCAATACAAGGAGGAGAGAAAGGTCTCAGTGGTAACACTGGCTACACAAACACCCTGAGACAGCTATTACTGAAACACACGTACGTATAAATGTGGGACCATGTATCTAGAATACACATACATACATACACTCACATGCACATTTACTTCGGACCTTTATGCCTGTGGCTTGTCAGAAAGACTCTGCGTGGAGCTGCAGTTCCACCTGGGCAAAGCCCTGCCAGCCCATGGCCCTTCTCGCTGGTGCTGCCAGCCTTAGGCCATGGGCATAAACTATTGGCTCTGTATATCCTCACTCCATAGCAGCATCAGGCTGTAATACAGAAAATGAGGGAAATAAATCAACTTCATAGCCTAAGTACTAATTGTTCACCACCCTGACAGGATACTGGGACAGCTGGGAACAGGAAGGCACGTGAGTTGGGAGATGCCAAAAGAGACACCATCAACTTGGCAGCTAGTCAATGAAAATAAAGTAAGTTATACAGAAAAGAAAGCCGAGAGCTCGCTGACATAACAGAGAAGCTGACATTTACAGCACACAAATTGCCCCTAGATGCATTAAGTAAACCGGGATATAGAAAGGAAATAAACTTTTCTAAATACTTGTATTTGTGGTCATTTTTAGAGTACCTTGTATGAAGAACAGGTGACTGTCTTCTGTTTGAAGTTTGTTTGCCTTTTTAATTGCACTGCTGATGTCCGTTTACCACAAAACCAGAGCACTCTCTGCCCCGTACTCCCTTACTCTCTGTTCCTCACAATGTCATCCCAATCCCGCACACAGCAGTGCAGCCGGGAGGGGAGCGAGTCCTGAATGACCCACAGAAGCGGAGCGAGGAGGTCTCAAGACTCTATGATGGCATCTACCTTCATCCGAGAGCCTGATTTAACAGCACCCTTCAGAAAAGCAGCGTATTAGAGACTGAGGAAGTTGGCAGTCTTACGTCACATGAAATGAAGGAGTACAGCTGATGAGTTTGGTGCCAAAAGGGTGGTGGTATAAAATGCGATGTACAGCACTTCTGAGATTCGTATTTCCAAACAGCTTTACTTGTTTTGACCTTTCTCCCAATAGGCTAGTCCTTCAGAAAACATGTTCTACGATACGTCGCTGTTGCCAGCTGCATTAATTTTGTGCAAGACCTTAGTATAAATGGTAAAAACAGAGTTATGTGTAACACAAATGGAATGGCTTCCCTCTGTGTTACTGGAACATTTACGTTTCTCAAGTAGCATACAATAACTGAGAATGGCTTGGAAATCAATTACCTGTTGTCCAGGAGAAATATGTAATTTTTGGCTCCCCATATAAGCGCTTTCTTGTTTGAACAGTAAACAGGCAAAGTCAAAAATACGGACACCCACTGTGTTTTTAAAGAAGGATTGGTTAGCACAAAAATGGAGCCAGAGCGGCTGAAACTCCAAGAGACTGTGCTTATGAAGAGTTCGGTAGATACAGCTCCAGTGAAGAGCTGTGGGAAACTCGTGTGGTCTAGATCTTTGAGGACATGTTCTACAAATGTTGGTCAAAAAGTTGTAAATTTTAATTTTCATTCAATTTGCAGTGAAACAGAATGCTCATTCACTGAAACAGAAGCTTCTGAAGAAGGGTACAGGTTAAAACACAAAAAATACTGAAAGAGGTTTTGAAATTGTTCCACTTGAACATTTTAAGTTAAATCTACCTTTTTAATTCAAATTAATATTAAATCTATAGTGGAAAATAATTGAAGTGATCAAAATCAGCAGAAAATATTAAAAAAGAGCAGGCAAGAACGTATCGCAGTTGAAAGGTGGTTTTATTTTCATTTCCCATCTGTGGATGCTCTTGGATTTCACCTTTCATCCATTTGGAACAAGATTTCTTTTAATGCCTCCTGGAAAAAGAAAGTCTATTAATGACCCTTTATATTATCCCTTAATAACTCTTCAATGTGACTTCATAAAAGGCACTGCTGACCCAAGCTTCTATGGCAAGAAAGAACTATGTCTTGAGGTAGCGGAGTTTTCCCTCCATAGCCTTACAATATAGTTTATAGTTACCTTTGTAAGTAGGACCCACAGGAGGAAATATTAGAAGAAACCGTAAACTTGATTCTGCTAGAGAGATCATGCACCTGCCAGTTTAGCAGCCTTGTCTCTAAGGAATTTTCTCCTCCCTACTTTTCAGAGTTACAAAGGAGTCTGGAAAATTACGGGCAGTATTATGTGAGGATCCTACGTAAAAGCAAAACTTTCTCCCAAGACTATTCTCAAGATGTAGCGTACAGAGCATCAACTTAATTTTCTTTCTGAGCACCAGAGGCAGGTCCAGAAGATGGATGCAAGCCACATTTGTCTTTCAGTCTTCTTGCACTCTGAGGGGTCTACATCCTCGTAGTTCTTCTTTCAAGCTCTTTTTATGCCTACAGATTGATGGGCCACTCACTCTCGCATGGTTCAGAAGCTGAATCTCAGTTTCATGCTCCATCATTCTGCAGGCCATGAGCTTTCCTCCTTTAGACCCTTCAAAGAAGCAAGGAGGACTACTGAGTTTCATGCTGGGTCCTTCTTCCAGAGAGGAAGCCGAGTTATCACAGAGCAGCTCTAGGAACATGCTTTGTCTCTGCTCTTGCAGCTCGGAAAATTTCCAGCTCCTTCCATCAGCTCCTTGCAACTTCCCAGACACTCCAGGCGGAAAGCACTTGACATTTCAGAATTCGGGGTTGGTAACCCTTGCCTCTCCTCTGCTGAAGCCAGCAGCCTCCATTTCCAACGGAGCTACAGCCCGTTCTCTCCTTGAAAGCTGTGTCATTTGCGTGGGAGAAAGGGCTGCCTATGGGCTGGGTACACACAGGGTGTAAAAAGGTATCTCCAGAGACCTGCCGGTAGCAGCCACACGCCCCTATGTGTCTTCTCCGGGACGTGGGCACTGACCGAGGAGGGCGACGAAGCCGTCCGTCAGACAGCAACAGACGCAGATGACTCCCAGCTGCGGCAGGAACGACAAACTCCAGCAGAGCCTTGCCTGCTGCTGCTGATGTGAACTTGGGGTCCAGAAGCAGCAGAAAGAGTGAACAAATACCCCAGATTCAAAGAGCCGCAGTGACCCCGGTACACATTTTGTTGTACTGGCTGGATCAGGGCTTTAAAACAGGTGTCAGCTGCCAAGGCTATTAAGTCTTACGCTCCTCTGATTTCCGGAATGGTGTAACTTTATTTACCAACCTGGCTTCTACTGGAAGTGTGGCGCGGCACGTATGCGGGTCACCCTTGTGTCCCCACTGTTGACTCTTAGAGCACCCACATTTGGCGCTGACTTTTCTTCCAGTTGCTGTCAATGTCCTACTCTGGACTTTGCAGCCAACATCCTCGTTAGAGACAAAATAAGAACATAAATACCTAACGGGGTTATTAGCCCTCGATTGCTTCATTCAAAATGAAGTAAAGCAAGCACGATACTAAAAAGAACAGAGAAGAAATGCAAGAGGAGAGAGAGATCAGACAGGAATTGATTCATTCTACAAGTAAACAAAGGGGTTATGGCACTGAGGTGATTACACTGCTTAGAGATTATAAGAAAATGAGATCTATTTGAAGTCCCTGGAAGGACCAGAAATGAGAACAGTCGTGAGGGATACTCAGGAATTTGAAGGAAGCAGAACTTAAGGAGGTTTCAGATTTGCCAGATTTAAAAACCAGACTCAAAGTTGAGATGGTGGAGAAAGACAGCGCTTGTGACTAAAAATTGCTGGAAGCTGTGAGCCCCTCTGAATGGGATGCTAGCCATTATTATTTATGTGCTTGGATGCGATACACAGCTGTTCTTCAGAGGCCAGGAAGAAATCTGCTTTGAATCTGAAGCCTTCCACAGATACTGTGGTGCTCTGTGTGTCTTAAAATGTTGAATTATTTATATGAAATATTTCATATTTTTAAGGTTTTACTCTTACGTGGTAAGAGATGGTGGAGCATCAAAAGTCCGGTGCCACAGAAGTAGGAAAATGCAAAGCAGTAGGGTCTTGTCATTACCGTGCGTGTCGGGGGGGAATGTCAGTGTGGTTTGGATCAGGCCATTACAGCACACACTGCTCTCCTTCCTAGGGACATTTTTTATGTACTTGTTCTTTTTCTTTTCTATTTTTATTGCCTACTAAACGGTTTCTTTTGGCTCTGCTTTGTGTGATCCTCAGTGCAAAGAAAACAATTCTGTTCAGAGAAGCACTCTGAAAACTGCCCTGATGAGGAGCGAGCCGGTGCCTCGCTAGCATCTAATGCACCATCCTGATCTTGGCTGTGAATCCACAAATTAGGATTTTAACCTAGTCATTGCTGAAGGTACCGATTTACTTTGTGGAAGACTGGAAACCAGAAAGCAGCCCTTACCTGCAACAGTAATACCACAGGAACCTTTCGGAACACGATGCAGAACTCCTGAGTTAATGAATTGGAAACCCCATCTGCTGGTCCAAATGCTGTACTTGTGTCTTCAGCGTCAAAATTATTGAAAAAATAATACAGCGTAAGCCTTCCCCTCTGCCCGGTCCGTGTCAGTGAGGCATTCACTCAGAGGTGCCTGCGAAGGGATGGACCTGGAGCACACAGGAATTACCAGCCTGCGTCCAGCCGAGCCCCGTCCTGTCTCTGGCAGCTGCCGGCGGTGGAGGCACTGGGGACATGGCACACATGTAGAAATCCATCCCCCGGGGCAACCTGCCACTTTCTGGTCTTTCTCTTCCTGCCCTCCTGCTTCATCCACCTTGGATGCATTAGCCATGTACTGTCACTCAGCCTGCAGGACAAGTGTAGCTCCCTGCAGTTCAGGAGCAGTGAGAATTAATTACCATTTCATTAATTAAAGTGCTCTGAACCACTTAGGTGTAAGTGCAGAGCCTAATTACAGCTCTGTTGACTTTGACAGAATGATGCGAACCACTGTGATAAGCTCCTGACCATCCGCTCAGCTCAGTTTGGACTTTGCCAGCCCTGGGGAGCGCGCTGCATGTGCTCGGTCTGCCGAATCTGGGACTCCTTCCTCCGGCAAGGAACCATCCGTATGGGGTGCTGCGACAGCGCTGCTCCGCAGGGTGGTTGGGATTCACTAAAACTACATCTCTGGAGAGAAAAAAACAGTACCACTACCTTCTGGGAATTAACGTATTAGACAGAGGAAGAGTCAGGATTATCCAGGGAGGAGATAAGACTCTCTAGTGAGAGCACCTGGAAGACTTGCGAGAAGAGCCCTTTGATGGTTAAGTGGCAGAGACTGACTGCTGACAGGCAACTTGAGGTGACTCAGGAACATGGTATCTGGATTTGTCTCAGAAATGTGACTGTGACACTTGAAGCCGCCAAAGGAAAATGACGGCTTTTAACCTGGATTTCCCTTAATCGGAATAGATCGTGCATTGCATGCTAGAAGTGTTCTGACCATTATCTGCTTCTGTGTTTATTACATTTCGATGTGCCTCTGGTAATGGCTTTAATAAAGTGTCTGGAATAGAGCCCGTTAAAGAGTTTTCTTACATTTAGATGCTCAGATACCATGCGATTGACTGTAGCAGAGATGAACACCCTTTTATGACAGGGGATTTCTAAAATAAAACATAAGAATATCAGGAAAGACCCTCACGTACTATAACCTGATTTAGAGTCACAAAAGTAATTTCTGTTCTCTGACTATTTTTGACTATAGAAATCAAGCTCCTTTTTATCTACATCAGCAAAGCGTGCAGCACATCCATTTTTACAGCACCGACTTTTGGCTAAGATGAAATAGTTCTGTGACATACAGCTGCAGTTTATGGCATCTTCCTGGATTTCATGGGTAGAGGGAGTTACAGCGAGTGTGGGACTGTGATTTTCTGAGCAAGATGGTAAGGGCTGTGCAATGAGCCTCCCTCCTTCTTGCTGGTTCTGAAAGCCGAGCTGCAGTGAGGAGAGCCAAGTTATTTGCCAGATACAAAATTACTGGGTTAATTTGTCTTCCGCCTTCTACTCCTGCAATGTGCTTATTCCTTCCTTCATTTTGGAAAATGACCTTGTGATCCTTACTTGCAGGATGACACTCTGTGTCCATAGCAGCTGCACAGACAGCAGTGAAAAATCTGCTCCCTGCTCTTACAGGGCAAAAAGCACCGGGTGTCCTTGCAGGAGGAGTCAGCTCCTGCTGAAACCCTGCAGCTTGCCACCTAGGAGAGAAGTGGACTTGATCTAGCCATGATTAATGCTTGCTTTGTGGGCGTGCCTGCTCTTTTTTTTTTTTTTTTAAATAATGGATTTATAAAGCCCGTGACTTAAGACTATAATTGTAAAATGGCTTTTATGGCCCTCTCCCAGATCTGTGGCTCCGGAGGCCAATGTCAGAATGTGCTACATAATTTGGATCGGATACCCTTTGGTTGCAGTTATGGTCAGTGCAATTGCAGCCCCGTACAACGGGTTGCCTGGAAAATGAAAATGGTTGGGTTTATAGCAGAAAGCATGTGAGGAGGAGGCACAGTGCTGTTCTGAGAGTGGTTAAAAGCAGAGGAGAGGAGCATAATTAGCTGGCCTGTTTCGGTGTGCCTGCGAATCCTTACACATGCATAGCAGGGGGTGTTGAAAAATTTAACAGAATTACTGCTGGGGATGTATCACAGCCTACATATACTGTAAGCACTTACCTCAGTTTAAGTTCAGACATAGATTAATTTAACCAGATAACTTGTTGGCATTATCTGGAAAAGCAAGCTTACATCTTTATAAGACCCTCAGATTTCTTTCGACCTTGGATTTCATAAACTGCCTGGCAAATTTGGTGGCCTTCTACGACAGGGTTACAGCGTTGGTGGGTACGGGAAGAGCAACTGACGTCATCTACCTGGACTTGTGCAAAGCATTTGACACTGTCCCATAAGACATCTGGGTCTCTACACTGGAGAGACATGGATT
>JAVKLA010000049.1:9584349-9609400 GCA_034782735.1 Sagittarius serpentarius
TTATAGCGGCCTTCCAGTACCTAAAGGGGGCCTACAGGAAAGCCGGAGAGGGACTTTTTACAAGGGCATGTAGTGATGGGACAAGGGGTAATGGCTTTAAACCGAAAGAGGACAGATTCAGATTAGATGTAAGGAACAAGTTCATCAGTGTGAGGGTGGTGGGAGACTGGCACAGGTTGCCCAGAGAAGCCGTGGATGCCCCATCCCTGGAAGTGTCCAAGACCAGGCTGGATGGGGCTCTGAGCAAGCTGGTCTAGTGGAAGGTGTCCCTGCCCGTGGCAGGGGGGCTGGAACTGGACGATCTTTAAGGTTCCTTCCAACCCAAACCATCCTGTGATCCTGTGAAACGTCTTTTGGTTAAGCCAGCCCGGCTATGCTGGGCTCAGTGCTGCAAGCCTTCTGGGAGAGCTTCACAGTGAAGCACAGTGTCATTTGCCTGCTTCTCACAATGGGCTTCCTCTTTCACTGTCATTAAAAGGCTCTGGACATCTTGCATCATGTTCTGACATGAACAGGGGGAGACTGAGGCATTATGTTGGCAGAAGGCAGATCTCGGGCAGAAGAGGAATCAGGCCTTTTGAAAATCCTGGGTTTATCCTCATCTCTAATGACATTTGTAATTATTTCCCTTCTTGTTCATCTGCTAGGTTGTGCTACTGCATCACATGCTGTTTTAGTTAGGTTCATGGTGACATCCATGCAGGGGTGAGAAAAGCATCCCCCCGATGTCCTCATCCTTCTGTCCAACCGTCCCTCGGCAGGTACTGTGGGACCACAGCCCTCCTCCACAGGGCACCGAACAGCTGCTGCAGAAGTCAGCAATCACCAGTTAAATGAAAAAAAGAGCAGATTTTAGCAGATCCGTGCCTCAACCTCGACTGCCGGCCCTGTGGCACAGGTGCTGTGTCTGTTTCCCTGTTGGAAAAGCACCTAGAGCAAGCTGGTGGTGCAAATCAGGATTTGCTGGATGCTAATTTCATACAAATATTACGCAATAATGATACTTACATGGCTGTGTGAGCTAGGCAAAGGAGACACAGGCTTAGATAATGGAGATCTAATCTAGCATGCGTGCTAGGAGAGGAAGGGCATTACAAGTCAATAGAGAACAAAGACACCTGAATGAACAGTTCAGCAAGGAAAATGTTCATGGGCTTGAGTTAAGCCAGTGCTGAGCCTGGGAGAAAGAATAAGACAAAGAAGAAGATTAAGGCTAAGTCTCCTCACTGCTCATGGCATCTGAAGAATGTGTAAGATGATGGATGTGTTAATTAGCTCACTGCATCTCAGTAGCTGAAATTGTTGGTAGGTGGGCTGAGCCATGAACCAAAATATTCCCAGCATGTAAGAGAGGCTGAGCAGGCAGCTTCAAGGTTTTACGGGAGAAGGGAGCAAACAACGTCAGCTGCCCAACAGGAAAATATGGAATAATACCTTGAAGATACATAGTGGAAAAAAAAATCTACTTAATAATTCTTGCTCTTTGGTTTTGATATGTATTTTATTTTATTGCTATGCTCATTCATTTAACGTTTTCTCTTCAGGATCAATAGCACATGTAACAACAAGGATGACTATACCCCAAGTTTAGGGTACATGGTCAATGCATTCTTAAAAGAGAGTTTTCCCTACTTATAGAGTATAATTTGTGAAATAACAAATAAACTATTTTACTAACTCCCCATATCCATGTTTACTCATGTTCACTGCCAGAATGGGCTAATTGTGTTTTATGTGAGGCTGTTATTAATACTTAGAGCATCCCCAGAGATCTTTGAAAATTGAGGTTTACATGTGTTAGGAAATGGCTCGCAATCACATTTAATTTATATATAAATCATCTTAGAAAGTAAACCAACAGAGAAAAATGATTGGTGTTGATGAGATTCATTAAATTTCTCATGAAGATAATATAAAAAGAATTTGACAAATAATCTATAGACAGCACAAATGAGCAAGCTGCAAGGAATTACTGGATTTCTCCGCCTTCACACTGAAATCCTAGGAGGACCATACCAAATTAAAAACATAAATTCATATTCAGGTCCCTAACGCACTGACTTTTCCTGACTGAAGACTGTCACCGATTCACCATAATTCAAAAGGAATTACGGGTGATCGAATCTGGATTTTCAAATAGAGGTAGGAAGGTTAAGCACGGTGTCTCTCGCACAGGGCATCAGCCATGGTGGGATTCCAGCCCAGGAGAGAGTTGAAGAACCTTGCTGAGGGGGAGTTTTGCCTTTTTGGAAGTGGGGACAGTATCTGCATACGGCTGTGGAGGAAGGAGCATGTACCCAAAGCTAAGGATTTTTTAAAACTTTTAGGTGTATGGAGAATGAAGAGGGCTGTCGAGGACATTCGTTTCATACTGAACATGAGTGGGATGGAAAGCGGTGTCAACGGAGGCGAGAGCTCGTCCCGCAGCCCGATCGCCCCGCACAGCCGGGTCTCTGCCTGGGGTGAGGGCAGCCCGGGGTGGCAGGGGGTGGCCCGGTGACAAGGCAGCCGGGGCACCCTGTGCCGCAGGCACACCCATGCTTGCGGGCAGGTGAGCGCTGGGGGTGCCTCGTCCCCCCTCCCAGGGCTCCAGCTCTGCTCGTCGGGGCGAAGGGATTTTCAGAGCAGCACCGGGCAGCGCTTGCAGACAGACGCTTGAGAATCAGCAGCCTTCCTGCTGCGAGAAGGCAGGCGTCAGCTCCCCCAGCAAACAAGCTGGGGCCTGATCCTGGAGACTCTGCTTTCCCACCGAGACCCGCAGGGGAAGATACATGTTGTGCAAGGGGATTTCCCCCCCCCAGTCAAGGGCACGAGCCCACATTTACCCTAGAGATAGAAAGTACAAAATCTGTGGCTTCATTTTCCTTTCTTTTTCAACAGTTTGTATTTTACAGGAGAGCTCTTGATCTGCATGACACTGTACGAAGACTGCCAAAAGTAAAACAGCCTGTTACCCCTCTGGGATATCCCTGCTCTTACAGGATAAAGGGGCTCTGCATGTGTCTTCAAATGGTGCATGTATACACACAGGTATACATGTGCATACGTATGCACATACATACACACATATACATAGGTACACAACCTAAGGAGACATTTCCAACAGCTTTCATTACTGGTTACTCCTTCCAACCGAGTCATTACAGTTTCACCACAGTCTTCAGTAAGAGCAGAGAAGCCAGCAGCAGGACCTCAAAAATGCAGCCCAAAATATCCCGACACCTCACCGAGTCGTTCAGAGTCACAGTGCCCTGCGATACCCCTATCCAACCCCCCCAAATGTACACAATGCAAAATCTGGCTCATTTTACTGTAACTGTGCACTGGGTAAACTGTGATAAATTTGGCTCTGTCAATACCGCAGCTACACAACTAGAATAAAGAGCTTCAGGAGTTGGGCTCAGCCCTTTCTCAAAACTTAATGCTCTGTAATGACACAGAGAGAGAGAGAGAGAGAGAGAAGTACTGAACAATAGTTCATGTTGTTACTAATTTTAGTGTCGCATCTCAGTTTCTTCTCAGATTGTCTCCCAGGAAGAGCGACAAGAGCAGCAACGTGGTTTCAGCCTCTGAGGTGAAACCATTTGTTCAGAAACCTGGCAAAGGCGATGCCTGTTTTGCTACCCCACTTTTTTCTGGAACCCGAGCGGCGAGCGTGCCGCTCCTCCGGCAGAGCACCGTCAGCGCAGCGCAGGGATCCGAAGAACCTCACCCGTGCGGGTGTGCAGAGCACCTCCGAGGTGCGCAGGGCTCTGGGTGGCTGGGGACGCCGGCTTAGCTATCTCCTAGGGTTTGCTGGCTGCTTTCCCAGAGCTGGAAAGCCAGTCGGCTTTGCCGTGCCCACGCCGGGGCTACCCAAGGGGTACAGCCTGCTGAAATCTCACTACAGCACCGGGGATTTATGAGCTGAAGAGCCGCAGGGCGAGCTGACCATAGGGGAGGCAGGTGGCTCTTTTGCTGAAGGGATGCCACAGCAGGAAGGGCAGCTCCTCCGTTCATGCAGAAAGACCAGTGGCACACAGTGACAGAAAGCAGGTGATCCTGTCATCTAGCTGGAAACGTTTTCCACCCCATTGTACATCATCCATGCTCGTTCACTTAGCAGTGCTGGGCTAGAACGAGCAGCCCTAGTCGCTGCACGAGAGCGCGGGAGAGGCACAAGACGTGTTGCAAAGACTGTAAGGCAGCTATTAGGAATCAGCCAGGCCTGCTGAGGATGATGGGGACATCAGCATGATTTGTATCAACTCTAATGGCAAAATCAATTACTACATTCTCAGAGGACCATAAGATAACAAAGTCGCATCAACAAATCTTGTCTGGTCAGTGCTGTTCGCGTCTTTAATTGCCAGGAAAAGGGAGCGCACCAGAACACGGGACCAGTTACAAACCGTGTCCCTGCGGAGGAGGGATTGACCAGGTAAGCATGCACTTAAGCCAGGACACGTCTTTCAGCTGTCTGCATTTTGTCAGGCATGGAGGGACTGTGTTCAAAGCCTTGGGTGAGCCGAGTCCGTGCTAATGAGCTTATCTGCAGGAGCAGGTTAGATCAGCCATGATAAACCTGATGAAGATGGGCTTGCGTCTCACCTGCTGCTGCCGGTCCCGCAATATCCTCGGTGTGTCTGTGCTCGTGAGGACGGATCTGCTCAGGCTTTACCTCCGAGAGAGGAGAGGCTCCTGAGGACGGAGAAGTGTCTGCTGGAAACCACATGTAGCTGCTTATGCCTGTTTGCAGGACAGGGCACGTGTCTCAGCCTTTCTGCGGATGTGACCCTGTGACAAGCCTTGCCCCTCAGGAAGGAGTGCCATTCAGCATCACTGAAAATCAGTACCGGCACCCCTAAACTGCAGTAATTTAGTCGAATTACTTATTAAAGATAGAGAAAATAACACTAGCAAGGAATCAGCAGGGTTTGCTGACTACTCTTTTTCAATTTGGCTCATAAACGTTGCTGGGGAGCTGGGAGCCAATTTCAGGTGACTTACACTAGTCCAGATTCTCGTCTTCACTGACCCCAGAGCTGCGCCGACATGAGATATTTTTGGTTTGAAAAGAGTGTAAATGAACTGAGAGTTTGGCTCATGGGGCGAGGACTGGATAACATGATGACAGAAGGGCTTTATAAACATTTATTATTCAAAATCTCTTCTGCAAATGCGAATACGCCTAGGCAATTATCTCACTTTAGCTGCAGATGGGCAATTTTGATGCAATTATTATGCACCTTCAGTACTACAAAGCTTTCAGTGCCATTCCTTTTGAAAACGTCTGAATTAAACAGAATGACAAAACTAATGAACTATTGCATCTCTTTCCTGTCAGCTGCACAACATCTAGGAGGTGCCATCAGCACGCCTCATGCGGAGGAGCCGCGTGGTCATGCCTGTTAGCCCCAAGGCATGCAAATGCCAAGCTTCCCACTGAAGGCAAACCCAGCTGTAGCCTTCAGTAGCCGAGTTACTTGAGGAGGGATGATTTGCCATTGCAGGTTCGGCTCACAACACTAGATTGATACCAAGACATTATTTGTCCTCTCTCTCTCAAATTTCCCTAATGAGATGTTTTTACATGTGCCTAAAATCTGTGGTTATTTACTGTTCTGTGCTAGACAAAGGCTTTTTGGGTAATGAGACTCCAGATACCAGCAGCATAATAGTGGAAAGTGTCTGATGCCACATCGACAAAGAGAACAGTTTGTTTTTAGCACAATTGCTATGGAGGAAACACACTTGTCTCCAGTTTCTCAAAACCACTTGTCTCTGGTTTCTTGCAGCAAACATATCCGGGAAGCCAGCTGTTGGTTTTTTTCTTTTTTAATCCTTAAACCAAAACAAAGTTCAAGAAATACAAAGCAGCAGACAACATTTTGCAACTTGCCAGCCAAAAGTAAGGTCCACAATTAACTATACGTATAACTGGTATGATTTTCAAGAGGAACGTCCTCATTATGACTCCTGTTTACCTAAAAATAAAGCCAATTTGCTGCTCACTTTTGAAAAGATCCCAAGAAAATATCTTTAGCATTTTGGTAAATTTTATTTGTACATTCATTCTTGTTAAGAAACAAATCTGTTAACAAGCGAAATAACTGTTGCTGGTCCCTACTAACTTCTGAGTGACTTGTTTGGACCCCTGTAACTTGGATGGCTGCTGAGCCCAACCAAGCCCTGGCATACCCCACACTAAGAACCTGCAACCAGCCACAGGACTCAACACATGAGCAGTACTACGGTAAGAGCGCTGTCCACTGAAATCACACAGGATTTACTGACTAAGCTTAGCTCGTAGAAGAGCTACAAGAACTATCATTCATGCGAGTGTTACGATTCAGCAGAGCTCATGCAATCTGCTCTCACAACAGGCCCCATCTGGCCCACCATCTCTGACTCCCAAGCATGCCCTAACCACTCTTTCGGGCTCTTCTTGTTTCTCAGACTCCTGACAGCTCAGCTGCACACTGAAAGAAACCACTCCCCTTGTTTCAAACACCTCACTCATTCTGTTTGATGCCACCTAGCTCTTTCCTCCCCTTCTCCGATCCATGCGTGATTTAGCTGCCCTTTATCGTATCTCCCTGCAGCTTTTCCTTTTACATGATCAAGAGTTCGACTCTACTAGAAAAGCCATGTGGAACTTCGTAAGGCAGAAAGTAATGGCATGATAGGAATTACCTGGAACTGCAGAAGAGTACGGTTGTTTAAGTTGTTTGAAAACGCTATGAAATTGATAGATTGTTAAATGCTGTAAGACTTTCAGAGTTGGCCTTAATTGCTAAAAATTTCATGAGCAAGGGCGAGTCTGCAGGTATGTTAATGGAAGGCAGCTCATCATTTGGCTGTGTGTCACTGTATCCTCTTATGGAATACTATTTTTCAACATCAAGATTTTCTACTTTGGTTCTCTGGAATAAAAAGACACTTTTAAAAAAATAATGCAGGGGAGTAGGGTGAATTTCCACCCGGTCAAAGCCTGAGTTCGCCTTTGAAAAAAGGAAAGACAAAACACATCTAACTAGTTATTAGCTTGATATTTTTAATATTCACTAAGCCAGACCCTTCTCTGATAAAAATCAGCATACTGTCATGGGACTCAGTGGAGCTGTGCCAGCTAGGGTCAAGTGTTGACTGGACCCGTCACATTAAATATAGAGAACTTCACGAAATATTGAAAAAGCTAGGTGAAAATTTGTTTGATTATTAAAAGCAAGTTAAGCACAGACACTTTATAGTGGGTTAATACCACTTTGGTTTTTTAATTTCAAGGTTAATTAATAAATCAAATCCTCAGGGCTTGAATCCACATGTTCTTGCTTGAGGACAGACAAATATTTAAGGTGGCTCTAGCAAAAAGGGGCAAACAGCAGCAGAAGGGGTACCATTCATACCAACACGTTCTGGCACCTGTAATTTCGGGGTACCTAGAGACAGCATATTAAAAGACACAATAAAGTACACATAAATTTAAATAATAATAGTTGTGTCTCATTCAGTGTCTGCAGATCCCTAACTATTAACAAAATAATAAAGGAGATACGATGTGGCTCTGCACTGAGCAGGCTGGTCTAGAGACCTCCCTTCCCAGCTCCCCAGCAGCCAGAATTACTCCGAGTTTCTATGACCTGATGTTCAGGATATCACGGTGAGATGGTCTAACAACAGCACCGTTTGTTAGATGTTGAAAATATCAGACAGCATTACTGTCCAGCTACTGCACAGCTGTAGCTTCACTTTTATTCTAGGTACTGTTAAGAGGTACTAAAAGCAGAGGTGCAATTCTCGCTGTTTTCTGGTGTGCTATTTAATAGGAGAGCTTTTCATAGCTGATGAATTATCTTTCTGCACTCCAGCTGAAAGCATAATAAGCCAAACTAGTGAAGAAAGCTGTAGTTTCAGTGCAGAAAAAGCAGGATATAATTTTCAGTTGGCTTGGCTGGTCTCTACAATAGATACAGTGAAGAGAATTAAGGGAAAAACCCCACAGTATTCTGGTGAAGCAAAACATTTTTTAGATGCAAGGTCAAATGCCAGATGACACGGAGGAACAGAGTCCTCCTGTAGCAAATGGACCTGGGCTCATACCATCTACGGACGCCCCGTGTTAGCAATGTACTACATGAAGGTTAATACTGCTCTGTCAGTGAAGGGACATTCACGATGACTTTGAGACCTCTGGGGTTTAACATTTGCTGAAAGAGAAGGGGGATGCCATCCTTCACTTAAGATTTCCAGAGGCCCATTCCCCCTGTGGGAGTCTGAACATTTTACTGAGGCAGAGGAAGGTTTTCAAAGCTATAAAGGAAACATTGCAGCAGTCTCCACACGCTCAGAAATAAGCACCTTAAGCAAAAAAGTAAAAAATCCCCCAGCCACAAAGAGAAGGAATGTAATTTATACATTAACAAACCATGAGGAAACAAAACCAGCTCCACGTGGGGGGGAAGCGCTCAGCTGGAGATACGGGGAACAGTGAACAGATGAGGCAGCCGCAGTGGACATGGTTAGTGTAGACTTGCTGAGTACAAGAGACCAAAATAACATGGCACTGACCGTAAGGCCATAAAGTAAATGAGGCTCTTCCCATTAAACTTGCTGAGTTTTAGTCCTGACCCCAAGGACTGACAAACAGACCGACAGGAGGGTTGTTTCTTTTTCACAGCTGTGCTGCAAAGAAGAGGTCTTCACTAACTGCCAGCCAAAGCAGGTGAACGAGGCAACAAACCCAGATTTTGTTTGTCTTCTCCACTTTGGATCAGACTCTCTGGCGGGAAGCTACCATTTGGAAAGGTGTTTTAGCACTGGAAAACACAGAAATGGTTGTACGTGGGTAAGCAAGTACATACATGAACCTGTCCGCCCATCAGCTCATATCTTACCATTGTTCTTACCTCCCAAAAATCTATGATTGTTCGCGGACAATATCATGGAGCTGCTTGACCGAGTTCTTCAGTTTCTAACGCCCTGTTCATATACTTGTGTTGCTGCCAACCTTCACCTTTGGCTATTTCTCCCTTTTTACCAGCTATAGCTTTGACTAACAAGCAAGAGTGGCCAGCTCCTGCAGACCCGGGCTGAACAGGATCTTCAGCCAGGTACTTGTGCATTCATATGAGGCTGCCTTTTCATACGAACACAAACAATCCTGGGAAATCTGGACCCGGTCCATAACCACTAGGCAGCTGGACAAAAAGGTTTTTTCCACTTCTGTAGTACTGCCAGCCTCCAACACTTCTCACTGTATCATCCATCTTTATTGAGAGCTGTTAATTATAGCTACGAAGTCTGTTACCATACAGGCACTTTCCTTTTTTAAAGCAGCTTTAAAGGTAGCTGCCTTCAAGACATTTTGACACAGATCTGGGCTGAAAAAAAAAAAAGCAGAATTCCTTATCACTCCCTCCTGAGTTTTGTTGTTGGTTTTGTTGCTGTTGTAAACAACATGGGAGAACCTGCCTAGGATATTCCCTGTTTAATGAGTTTGTGCACTGAGTGTCAAGGTACTTGATACGACGACCAGGGTAAAACACTTTCTGCAAAAAGACCAGCTGTGAACTCTAATCTTCTTCCATATTATGATGACAGGAAAAACAGCATACCCATGCTCACCTAGACTTTCTGCTTCTTCCCCCCCCACACTAAACACGATCACACACTCTTTTCCAGGTCCCTTTTTTCCTCTGCCAGCCGTAAAATGCAGTTACTTTTCTGTTTGCACTTGCAGGTCATGCCTGGAGGCAGGGAAGGGAGGAGGTGACCCCTGAGGTCCCTCTAACCTGTCCTGCTTTGGTTCCACAGTCTCCGTCAGTGGAGAGGGATAAGCACGGGTAGGATCCGTAGAGGTGGATTTGCTCCTGAGGTCTCCTGGGAAAAGCCCTACAGCGGGGAGGCTTGGCAGCTACTGAGCAGAGGAAGAGGCAGTTAATGAAGCGCAGTGTAACTACTGACCAGAGATCGTCCAGTGCTGCAAGACACGACATTTTTTTCCAAGCAAAAGCCATTACATAAACACGTTGTTTCATAGCACATGCCCTGTCTGCAGGTAACAAGGACAATTATTTCTTTCTAGTCCTTTCCTCAAGCACTGTTACCTCATAGGAGGCATATAATGTAATTATTTTAGAGCATCTGTTCAAGCCACAGCAGAGAAGACAGAAGTAATGGAACAACAAGACAAAATTACAGGACACCACTTAATTCAATCATCCTTGGAATGATTCTGTAAACCAGGCTCAAGATTAAAGAACATGTGTTTCTCCTGATCAGGCAGTACCCAATTTTTATTCTTGATTAGCATTCCACAAAGGTCCAAAAGCCCAGAAGAGGCGATCCTCAGCAGATGAAGGATCTCCAGATTAAGGGAAAGCTTTTCACAGGGCATGAATGTTAAGCTGTTTTCAGAACTTCACGGTCTGAAACACAAACGCGATCTCCAAGTATAAACTGGGAGGCTAAATTAGAAAGGACCGGTTTCCTAAAGAAGGACCCACGACCATTTTCTCACAGAAGCTAAGATGCAAGCTCTCAAAGGCAGTGTTAGCTACCCGAATGGAAAGAATTAGCAAACTAGTCAAACAGAATTCGAAAGAAATTCTCTTAAAGGTGTTTCCAGGAGATGTAAAAGGTGGGGTAGGTTTAGAAAGGGAGGTAAGCATATAAATGCCACCTTATGTTCCTGAGACCACCACGCAGGCTTCACATTGCGAGATCTACCTCCAGAGAAGTTAGGACTTCGGCTTCAATTTTGGGGTGTTCTGCCAGCCACTCCCCTCGTGAGTCCCATGTAGGTACCAAGCTCCCACACCATGCATTTGAGGAACAGAAAAACTACCACCTTGAACACCGGTCCGGGAGCAGTTTTTTAAGCTTTTCAATGGAAAACCTCAAGAGGGGTGCCACCTCAAGTCTAGTTAGGCACCTAACTCTGGGATGGTGCAGGGCTCCCGCTAATAGCTAGTCTGGCCAACAGACTTTGGCTCTCTCCTCAGCCTTTGTTGCTGTCTACCTTACATGCCTCCCATTTGTGTCTCCTCTGGAGGTGTTTGCTCTCCCTGTGCATTTTAGGAGGAAACCGGGCATTTGGCTCCTAGCCGGCAGTGCCGGAATATGCAGTCTGGCACTGAGGAGCTAGCTGTGGCAAATTTCCTTGCTAATCTAAGCTCTGGTACTGTCTTCAGTGTGTAGAGAAGATGTATGTGAACAGGAGGCTACTCTAGAAAAACTCTGGAGCTGGAGGACTACGTATTTTCTCAAGAACAGGCAGCCTGCCGAGCATATTTTTGACAGCTGGATGAGAAATTTTTGTTTCAGGAGCCACAAAGAGCAAGAAACCATGACATTAATCTTTAATCACCGAAGAAAACAAGTCTCCCCAAGGAAGCAGCTGAAATGACAACTTATGCGATCATCTGGCAATAATGCAGCACAGCTGTATTATGTCAAGGAAGCAGCGAGAAGGCACCTCCAGAACTCCCGTGGGGTGACGCACCCCTATCCCATGTCCCGTGGGGAAACACTTTCCTTTTCAAAAGGAAAGAGACAGCAGCTACCAGAGGTTTTAACAGGAAGAGGTAATAACTTAGCTTTGAGGAACAGAAGTTAGCCACAGCGTCACTCCGAGCTGTGTGGCTTGGGCTTCAGCTGAGCTAAGCCCAAGTGAACGCTCCATGACCGAGCTCGATGCTGCATGCACAGCAGGTTGGACATCGGACAGATGCCCACCAGCGCTGCCTCTACCACAAACACAACGCTGTTCCAGCAGGCTTCACTACTACTGCTACTTGCTAATAGTGCAGTTTGGCCTTGTCTTCAGCTAGAACCCCTGGAAGAAAAGCGCAGATTCAGTGAAAACAGTCTGAGAAGCGATACAGTGGCCTATCAATAACACATCACCAATAACAGTTCAGACATCTGCAGGAGAGATATAAGTGACCACGAGTATGATAAACCTCTTGCACAACATCCACATCTTCTTTTAATTAATCGCTTCGATAGCAAGCACAAAGGTAAGTAAGTCCTGACAGACTGCTGTTGAGATGGAACTGATTTAATCTGGAATTTCTTCTGGCTCGTACCTGTCCAACTCACATAAGAATCAGATGCTGTATCTTTTAATTTCAAGGATTCTTTTTCTTCTTTGGTTGTTTTTTTTCCCAACAACCTAATGGGAACTTGAATTGTAAAGCGATTTTATTTTGAGGAACACAAAGTAAATAGGTATTATTTTAAGGATGATGTACTGAATTAGACAAATAGAGTTTATAAACTGAAGGTTTTTGAAAGAAAACATGCTTCACTGCGTGACATTTGCTAAAAACACTTGCATTCATCATGTCTTGATGCCTTCGTAGCTTATTTATGACTCTGTTAATGCTGTCTGCTCTGGTGGTGAAGCTCCCGCCTAAGTAGTAATATAAATCAGTAGGATGCCAAAAGTCAACCACACTGCAACATTTTAATGCTGCTGGGTAAGAGAGACTCATGAATACAAAATGCTGAAAATCAATAGTAAAAAAGCATCCAGTCACACCAAATCAGGCTCTGACCTTCTTCCCCCTTAGAGTTGCATCGTGGCCAGGAGGTTGGTTACCGGCGTGGCCGGGTTCCCTGCCTGCTGCAGCAGAGGAGGGCAGTGGCCACGGTGCAGTGGGTTGCACTTTCCTATGAGTCAGGATCAAACTGATGGACCCAACTCCTGGAATTACTGGGGATGCCAGGCTAGTGCCTCGTCTCCTCCATGCTAGCAGAAATACATGTGAAACACATTTAGAAACTGGCCCACATTCTCCTGGACATCATGTGAAGCTATGGCACTGATAATTTCTGGCCACTGAAGAGCTAAGTCTCGAATCTGAGCCCATATGCATATAAATCAAGCGTGACTCTTGTGAAGTTACGTTGGTAAATCAGAGTAAGTGAGATCTACGACCTTAGTCCTCTACCAGTGTTGCCCCAGTATTTGGGTTCGGTTTCAAAGAAATAACTATACCTTGGTGTTACCTGCAACTTTTTTCTTTCTTTTCAAAGAAAAATCTTCAAATTCTGAAAGATTAGTGGCAGCTAATTTGGGGGCAGTATAGAGACAGAACTTTGGTTCAGTGAAAAAGAACGTGTTAAAACATGTTCAAATGTGGTTGCAGATCAGTGCAGGTACATGCGATGATTCTTCCGTTCACTCAACAGATCAAGTGCATTCAAAGTTGTAGAAGAGATTTAGTTTTAGCTTCTGGTGTTTTCTTTAGCTTTATGAAATAAAAATCAAGATCTAAATGATAAACACATAAATAAATAATCACACAAACCGTTCTGGAAAGTCCTGCCTTTTCCTTCTCAAAAAACCGTTAGGTAAGATCGTACCATCAAAATGAACAAGCTTTCTGAGGCATTCTCCTCCTAAAATGTGAACACAACTCTCTGTTATGCCCCCAGTTGACACACACAGAGTGAATCCTTAAATAAGGTGTGTTTTGTCCTGCCTAGGGATACACAAAGCTAAGCAATACCTTACAGAGATTTTAATTTAATCTTTGGTGTAGCCAGGAAGCTTTAAGCTCTAGTGCTTTTAATTTATGTTACCTCATAAATTAATAATGTAGGTATGACGGAGGCTAGCTCATCAGATTAAATGTGTCATTTTATAAAGCAGTTTGGAAGCAAAAAGTATGAAGCCAAAATGAAGTACTCTTAAATGATCCATTAGGCGCATAAATCATTACATGTGTTATTTCTGGACCGGACAACGGTTGAAATGAATGATAATTCAGTTACTGTAATTTTATTTTAAGCTAGTGAGCACTTGCACAAGAACTAAGAGAGCGGCGCTGACCCTGGCGTGCTCTTCTGTGGTCTGCCAGAGCTCTGCGTCACTCCCCACACACGCAGCCCTGCGCCAAGGTTGCGTGGCACCCGTGGGAGCGAGTGGGGGACAAGTTCTCCCTGAGCAGGCTACACTTGGGCACAACTCTGGCATTTGATGGAGCTGCACAGGGAGCCTAGAGCAGTTTGGACGTGAATGCACGAGTTTCGGTTTACTGTGAAGAGTGACTCTCCCCCCATGCCGTGGGCACAACTGATAGTCTACTGCAGCTTAAACAGAAAGTTCCTCACCATGCAACACGGGCCAAGCAGAAATCCTTAATACTTTACATTATGGCCTAACACTCAAAATCTTATAAAGAAGCTGAATAAAACTGCTCTTAAATTTAATGTGCTACTATAAAATTTTGGTGGCAAATTTCTTACAATTATTTGTGCTATAAAATGGGAAAAAAAAAATCTGTGCAGCTTTAAACCGGTTTGCATCCATGACAGGTAAGTTCTTCTGTGAGACTACAAAACATACAAGTTCATGTATTTACAGCACAGTATACATACATACTGGTACAATACAATAGGAATTTAAAACCATAATAAACCATATAATCTGTATAGGAGGGACTATCCACCTATTCACTGTCGCTACATTTTATGATCCCTCTTTTGTAAATTTTTCCTAACGCTTGCTGTTCTTTACATGCTCTGTACCTGTGTAGCGAGGTACCCCGAAGCGTGCCTGCTGGCTCAGGCTCGGCAAAGCCACCCACCGAGGAGGGGGTGGTGTGAAGGCACTGCCTGTGCCGCGGTGAGGGGGGGCTGAGCTGCCCGGCCCTGCTGCGGAGGAGGCGGCTGCGCAGGTGTCCTTGGGGAGATTTGCTGCCAAAAAACACGAGGTGCCTGTGGATTTCAGCAACCCGTGTCGGCAAGATCTGAGAATCCCTCCTTTCCTTTACTACCTCACTGCTAAGGTGACTTAGATGTCAGATTTCCATCTTCTCCCACTACCGCCTTTTCATTTATCTCATCGCAAATTCCTGCCAGCGAGCTCAGATAATATATAAAACACAGAGGACGGTGAAGGATAAAAGAAGCAGAAAGTGATTATGCAAGTTTCTTGTTAGTTCCAGGTCAGAATTGTCTTATTTTAACTATCCAGGAGTCCATGAAATGCCTCCCGAAGACGTCCAACTATGCCTGGAGTGCAAGCTTTCCTGCAGATGGTAAGGCCTCATACAGAGCTGCAAAGTCTCTGTATATGTCTTTCTCTCTCTCTATGCATATATATATGTAATATGCAAAAAGAGGGAATAATTAAGAGGGGATGCTGGAACACAATGCTCGGGTTTTCTGACGTACATGCATGTGACATCTCAGCTGTAACGGAGCAAGCAGACGAACAGTAATTCTTTTCGCAGTAATTCTTAGTGCAGCCCCACTGAAAGGTCTCAGTTTAGACAGTGGACATGCTGAAGCAGACACTATGTAAACACATGGTAAGGGACAGCCCTCCCTCCTCCCTAAAGGACTGTCTCATCCAAACAAAGAGAGAGTACAAGGAAACCAGAGGTCTGCAGTGACTTGCTCAAAACCACAAAACAAATCTGCAGCAAAGCTAGGAACCAAAGCTGTACCTCCAAATGCCCAAGTCTACCCTGACGCCAAGGAAAAACGCTGTAGATTAACCCTATTCAATCTGCTGGTCAGGCACACAAAAGCACGTTCTTTACTAAGCCTGCTGCAAGCTTACTTGTAATGATGTCCCCCTGCATCCCAAGCAGGCTGCAGGGCTTGCACCTGCTCTTCAACTCAGCCATCATTTACTTAAATGGAAGACATAAAACTACCAACCATATCAATTAACTGCAGCAACAGGGAGTATAATGCTCTGGTTTTAACCCCAGGGATCTGGCGAACCACAACCGCTCACCTCAGAATTCAGCAGTATTTAAAACATTACCTGACAGCAGCTGGAAAGAAAAATACTTAAAACCCAAAGAAACTAAAAGGTTGTTGTTTTGGGCTAGCATTTGTTATTGTTTTTAGATTAAACTGTTGCTTTCTCTAACCTCCGTACTTCCCTCATCCCTGAAGCAACCATGTTTGCTGTGGAGCAAACAACAAATACAAACTGAAGACTGAAGTGCACGGAACATGGCGTCTCATGAAAATGCCTTTAAAACTTCTGGATGCTGCTCCAGGACCTGCAGTGAACAGTGGAATTCCTTTAGCTGCAGCCCCCGAATGATTTAGAAGATGAAGAAACTGTAACGATGGCTAAGCAGGAAAATCACAGCATTCGTAATCGTTTACTTTCCGAGCTACTTCATTAAAAGGCTGTGAGCCCCACTGTGTAACAGAAGGGGAAAACGTCGTTCGCATCCTTCCGTGTATCGGGGAAGCTCTCTGACACGGGACATCTTGATGGCTGAGTCATCCCATCTGTCCCAGACACCTCTCAGGCCAAAATGAGATGAGCTGAAGAAGCGCTCACCAAGAGGCAGTCCTTCAAGCAGCCAGAGCATCCTCAGCCCTTCACAGAGGACGGGCACTCGGGGCTTTCCATGAGCCCTTCAGGCTTCGTAGGTTTGGCCTGCCGTAAAGACAAGGTGTGCTGAAGACAAAGTGCTGCCTTTGGTTATGACCGCGCTTCCTTCCGGAAATAAACACAACAGCTGGGATCACAGCTTGGCCTTTGAAGTCAGGGGCATAATGCCAGGAAAATACTGCAATACTTTTTACTTGGCTATTCAAGGCACTGCTCTAGTCCTGAGTTTGGAAAAGAAAAGCTTACTTAGCTTAGTCGGAGATTGCCATAAAAGTCAGCTGTGGGTAGAGGAAGAAGATATTAATAAAAAAAAATGATGTTCGCAGAGGTTTGAACAGAAAACTCTTGAGAAGTAATTGCAGAAAATGCAGACTTTCATTACATGACTTGTATGTATTGGAAATAAACCTGGATTTCTTGCTGTTGGAGTGAAATCGTATTAAGATAGCACCTAGCACAGGACACACAATGAATTCAGAACAACCTGGAGAGGAAAGCATCTGCAAGTTTGATTTAACTGACTGATTTGAATAAAATGTCCACTGGACATAGAGAAGCATGCAAGAGCTACAGGAGAAAAAAACAAAAGCTCCCATACCTGTATCTTTGCTTTGGAGACTGCTTTTCAGCGGACTTAAAAACATGTCCAAGGTAATACAAAGGAAAGAATAAAAAGTTCCAGTTTGTTGCAAACCATGTTAGAGTGAAGGGTGCATCGAACTTCTTAAAGGTCAGTTTTGCAAGCTGGGTTGAACCCGACCAAGAGGAGCAGACACCCAGGACCACCGCCACACCCCAGAACATCTTCTTGAGTTGCGTCACCGAGCATTTCCAGCAACAGCGGTTCACCCTTCCACCGCCTTCCGCCCCGGCTTGCATCTGTGCTTCGGCTGGGGCTGGAGACTCCCGGGAGCGCTCATCCCCTGGGGAGAAGAAAACACAAGGCTTACTAAGGAAATCCAGCCTGCATTTTAGTTTTCAAATCCTAGGCCTTTCTGAAGTCACGTGGAGCTTTACCAGCAAAAGAACCCACCCGATGTTGCCACAAAACGTCCTTCGTTTTTAGATCATTGCAAAGCCTCTGATTCAACTGAGGCATAATTACAATGCAAATAATAATTATCACCTCTAGATTTAGAAGCCACTGAGTAAAATGGAAAAGGAAATTACATGTTGCTTTGATGTACACAGAAAGGCTTAACACACCACTTAAACTGATGCTGTTAGGACGTGTAAATGAATGAAAAATACGGCATTGAGTTCAATAAAGCAGCAAAGGGGATTACAACAACACTTGGAGTTGTTATTGTCTTGGAAAATGCGGAATTGAGCAGCTTATGGAATATGATGTTTCTTAAAAGGAGAGGGGGGACAATGTATTTGATCTTGCAGTAAAGCATGATCACTGCAACGTTAAGTAGCACGCTTAACACTGAACTTGGACCACCAGGCATTTCGGTGATCCCTTGAAAAACAGCTCTCCTGAGGCTGTAGCCAGATGGCAAAAATCAGACCAACCCACAGGCTGCCCTGAAGAGCATCTCAGACTCGGCAAGCCTAACTTTTTTTAGCTCAGTCCTGCACCAAATGAGACCGGACTGGAACTTTGCCTCGGTATAACTCAGCCTAGCATGCTGCTGGAAATTTTTCTCCTAAAAAACCTTGCCCCTTACATCCTTGAACATGAATTTTTATATCCCTGCTGTCATACCACTATCGGCAGACACTCTATCCAGCTTGTGAATGAATGAGCAAAGCCAGGTTAGGTGGTTCAGTTCCCACAGAGATCAAGACCTGCTGGCAGACCTCAGCAGCAGGCCACTGCCTTTAGGGCTTTCACCTGCCTGCCTTAAAGTCACCCCATTTAACATCCGCTAAAGCCATCAGTCACCCGCATGCACACTCAGCAGTGATTTCTCTTAAAGGCTGACTTCAGTTTAGTTGGCCCATTCACTTGAAGGAGGATGTGACAGTAATTCATGTTGAAAGCCATGAACCTACAACTTCAAAAGTGTCCGGAGGTCATTGCATGCATTGAAAGGTGAAAAGTGAAATACAAGTACAGCCAGGACAATGAGAGACCATATTATTGCCAAACGTTTATGTAAGTTCAAGGCAGACTAAGAGAGATCCACACGCAAGAAATCCTTCCTTATCCTGGTGAGAACCAGTATTTGGAATGGAAAATCTCTTAAAAGCTCTTATTTCAGGTTAACCTAAATTTGTATTTACGCGAGCTAATACATTACTGAATAAAAGGTTTATTCCAATGGAGAAAACTACTTAATTATTTCTTTACAGATAAGAAATGCATGATCTGAGCTAAGAGTACCATTAGTTTGCTTAGTAAAGCTGTGTTTTGTAACGGGAAAAACTGTGGCTTCTGTTTGATATCCTGAAGTCTAAAAGGAGTGTACTGCAGCAAAGGTATAAACATCTAGTCTTTTTGAGTGGCTTTAAGAGAGATGGGGATGTTGCTGATCTCTCCATTTGTTTCAGTTTTCAACAGAAGATTGTGTGGGCAGCTTCCCGCATAACAGGAGATGCACCAGCAGGCCAATAAATCATCCAAAGTTAATGTGGCTTTGTATTAAATACGTAATGGAAAGGTTACAAGCTACCCGCTAAATGTTAGCAGAAGCTAGAATTGAAAAAAGGCTGCCTGTGAACCCTTAGCTCATTCAAAATCATTTAAATACATTTTCTTTATAATACATTGCTTGTAACTAATGCTTCTTGCCTCACTCGCTGAGCAGACCAGTCAGGGCTCAGTTTACCAAACAGCGGTACATTCATTTCTTTGAACTTCACCACGCAATGGGCAGCTGCCAGCGCTCTCTTTGCTGCCCACCACACAAGTCCCGCAGTGATTACTAAATTTTTCCTTTCCTCTCAAGCTTTTCTACTGCTTGTTGTCACTGTAACACCAAAAACTTCACACACCCTAACCAACACAGGCATCCTTCCCATGGACCACAGGGAGAGCTGGGCACAGAAAAAACTAATCCAGGCAGCCAGGGTGCCAAGCGAGAGCTTAGGAGGGGTTTGTGCTGCTGTGTCAATGCAGGGAAGAGCCTTCCTCCACTCACAGTTTACATTTTTGATACTACTTGCAGAGGTAGGCAAAAATGTTCCTCCTTCTAGAAGACAGCCAGCAGTGTAGCTGCCCTCCTCATCCTCTCTGCAGTTATTCCCCCAAGAAGCAGGAAACCAGGATTTAAACCCCTCCTGCTGACGATATTTAACATTGAGGAACATGCCTTAAGCCACTAAGGTAGATGATATCTCAAGATGAGTAGGTGCTCTGAATCACAACATTGAAGCTGTGTTATTTTTTCTAAAATAAGAACTGCTCACTGAGACAGCAAGATACCATGTCTGGCCTTCTGGCCCAGTAGCCTTGGCAATCACTGAGAAGGGGGAAGATCACACTATGCCATCTGATGCACCAGACACTCAACATAAAATAATGCAGTGTTTAGTGGACACCCCACAACAGACGCCGGTGAGGATCTTCTCCCCACCAGGGGCTGAAGCCCCCCACCCTGCTCCCCACTGCACTCTGCACACGCGCATGAGTCAGCAGCTCATTCGGACAGCTTGCGTGACTGTCACTGCCTCTTAACTCTATTCCATGGCAATTACTCCCTATGAAATAAAGGTAAACTTTACCAATGTTTTCTCTGCTCCATAGGCAAAATGACTTGTCCAGGTACATGTGATTGTTGTGTTAAATACACCAACAGAAACATTCACTTGCAGCAAAAGACAATACTGCATGTATCACTTCTAAAGTGATCTGGCAGCTTGAGGCTTACATTTCCAGGGGTGCACATTCTTTGGACGCATTTACATGCTGGATGGAGTAAAAACTTATCCTAGGCATGATGGGCTTCAAGATTATGTGCCCTGCATTTTGGGGTAAAAATCACCAACCCGGTGATCAGCAATTACAAGCTGAGACTTCTTTTAATTATCCATCAGTGAAATTGCATTGTACCCTCATGATTTCCTGTGCTGCCAGAGGGCTAGATGCCAAATGGGCACAGCCTTTTACTGCACCGTCCTCGATGATACCTGGGACGTAATCTGCCCCAAGCAGTCTTTGGAAATGGCAGACGCTACAGATGATAATACACTCGTGTGATCCCACCCTCCCATTTACCATGTTGCGGACTTGCCTGCCAGCTGGCATGCATAACACCCAGAGTCGTACCTTTCCCCACCCAGTCCCTGTGTCCCGGTGGGGACAGTTTTTGTCACCCAAGCTGCAGGTGCACAGATGGGGTGACATCAAACCCACACATGGAGGAGAAGCTCCTCACTCTCTTTCTAACACTGCTCAAGGGCCAGCTGGCAATAGAATGCACAAGAATTTAAAGACAGCAAAATGGCTTTTCAGAATGGATGAGGCAGGACACTAAAGAATTTTATTTCTGGACATCCTCCTCCAGACTTTTAATGGGTTTCTTCCTTTACCCCTTGTAGCAGACTGCTCTGTATGCTACTGCATCCCCCAAAGGAGTAAATCAAGATGCTGAGATAGAGGAAAAATGCCTATCTTGCTTTTACTAAATTTGGCTTTTCATTCTCCCTTTTGTTCATTCATTTTCCTGTTTTGTAAATCCCAACTGGAACCACTCTTCCTCCCTTTCTTTCAGCCAGCCTCTCTCCCATGGCATTCAGAAGCAAGGGAAGGAAATCACCTCCAGCGCTACTGCCAATGCCATTACCCACAGAAACCAGCCGTCCTTCTGTCTCCTCCATTATGGGCGAGACCCCTCTCAGCTGACTTCAGATACCTGTGGTAGGGACGTCTAAACCTGAGCTACTCACTCCACTCTCCCGGCTGAGGCCATGGAGAAAACCAGGCGCTGGAAGGCACTACACACCCCACGTAAGGCCAACGCCTTCGATGATGTGCCCTTTCTTACTGACTACAGACGCTTGCACTGGGTTAGAGAAAATCCACCCCAGCAGATGTAACACCTTTAAATAGCCTGTCTAGACCACTTCAAAAGTGCTTTAAGGCTTAAGACTCCTGTGCACAGCTAGCCAGTTAAAGGCTTGCCATAGAACCACACGGTACCTCCCTGTATATGTTAAAAATGTAATACTGATAAAAACCAAGGGTGGCATTCATCTTCTCAGCTTGAGACATCTGCTGTGCAGACTTGTATATCTGAGACAGTCATTTACACTTTCTGCATAGTTCGTAGACAGAAAAAAGACATTTCCATAGCACGATTTATCTCCTCCTAAAGTAGACAATTAAAACAAGCCAGATGAATCACGCTCTCCAAGTGCTTGTTTCTCTCCACCAGCTCTCAACAGTCTGGGGCGACAGGCTCAGAAGTAGGTGTCTGTAGTGTAGGTGTCTGAAGCTGGGTGAGATGAGTCCCCCCTCTCCACCGCCGCTGTCAGAGAGTAAAGCCACAGCAGACAGCACTGGTAGGCTCAGAGCTGGGCACCGCTACACAAACATATGTAGCTGTCACCAATGAACTGCTTTAGCTGTTGCCAGCTAGCCAGCAAATGAGTGAAAGAAGTATTACAAAAGCACTGGGTGCCCTTGCCAACCCTTTGGAGTGAGAAAGTGACCCTCACAGGCTAAGGTCCTGCCTGTTAGGGACTGAAATGTCCCTAATGACAACACACAACTCCGCCAGCTTCCCCAGGCTATCAAGGTCCTTCAACGTAAGCATAGTCTTAAACAGCTCTTTAAATCAGGCTTCTGGAAAAAATTCTGACGAAAGAATCCTCACAGGTCTCTCTGACAATTACAAACGAGCCATCCTCAAGGCATTTCTGTTTTGCCAGCCTCTCAAATGTTTTGTAGCTGCTTGGGCATTGCACAGAACAAGTTTGTAAAGCTTGCAAAAATATATGCTTATCAAAAATAGGGGAGAAGGAGCTGAGGCAAGTCCTGTAAGACAGCACCTGACCCTCAGCGTGGTTAGAGCTCTAGAAACCCATGACATGCAAAAGGATTGGAGCTGGACACTACCCAAGGTATATTCCCACAACCTTGAATGCTGTGTGACTTCCTCTTCACCCAATAATTACTACATGGAGAGATTAAGTGGGAGACAATTAGTTCCAACACAATTACTTACCCGTTAGAAACATACCTAAGAACCCACAGGATGACTTCTGGGGGTGGTTTTCTGGACACACAATACTATTTGCCTCAGTAACAGACTTCCAAACTCCTCAAAGTGTTTTTATGCCATTCCTGTCTACCACACTAGCTATGCATTATTGAGCTGCCCAGGATTTTTGAGCTAAGCTGTTAAAAAACAGCCAAGGCATCGTCCTGTGAAGAGAAGATGAAATGCCAAATCCACCAAGTGATTTAGATCTCTAATTGCCACTGTAGTTGTCTAAATCTGCAATGTTGATATTTATTCAGGTATGTTGCCCAGGCATTTTCTTCACAGTTGGTCAGGTTAAAGAGTGAGGTCTTAGGGACTCATCTGTCACCTGGCAGATCACCTGCTAGCTCGTGCAGCTTTCTCATGCCATTGTCAATGATGACCTCTCCTTTCACAGGTCATCCTGATTGACAGCTGGTTTTAAGGAACTGTTAATACTTCATTTCGGAAGCCAGTAATCTCCGTCAACCTCTCCAAAGGCCTACATCTCTGCTGCACAGATCAGTAATGACAGCACGCACAGCCTAACTTCTGCATCAAGGGACATTCCCTCCTTCTCCAAATTAGCTTTAGTCTTGCCAAGGCTGCTTGCACCAGCTGTATCCTCCTCCCAGTCCTGCTAGAGCTCCTCAGATGCCGAAGAATCTGTCCCCGGGCATGCCTAAGCAACGTGACTCCTAAGCAGGTTTGTGCCTCTCTCTTACACCCAGACCCTGTCAGGATTCAAAGACACATTGTTGTTTGACGTGGGCACCGGTGATAGAGCCCGGAGCGGTCTGAGGAGTATTGAGAAGGATTACAGAGCCCTGGGAGCAGCGGTAAGGGACTCTAGAGCACAGGTAGTTTTTTCATCAGTCCTGCTGGTCAGAGGGAAGGGGTTTGAAAGGGCCAGTCAAATCTGGCAAATCAACAAATGGTTACAGGACTGGTGCCACAGCCAGGGGTTTGACTGCTTAGACCATGGGACTTGCTTTGAGAAACCTGGTCTACTGGCGGCTGATGGGGTCCATTGGTCAGAGAAGTGGAAGGTCATCTTCAGTCACAGGCTTGCCAAGCTGCTGAGGAGGGCTTTAAACTGAAGTGATCTCATTGGCATCGCGGAGATGTGGTGGGGTGGCTCTTATGACTGGAGTGCTGGAATGGCTCTTTAGGAAGGACAGGCAGGGCAGATGAGGAGGGGGTGTCACCCTCTATGTCAATGACCAGCTGGAGTCCAGGGGGCTCTGCCTGGTGATGGATGAGAAGCTGACAGAGAGCCTATGGGTCAGGATTGGAGGGAGGGCAGGGACAGGTGGCATTATAGTGGGGGTCTGCTACAGGCCACCCGACCACGAAGACGGAGCGGATAAGGCCCTCTACAGACAGACAGGAGCAGCCACAGGTTCATAAGCCCTAGTCCTCATGGGGGACTTCAGCCACCCCAGTATCTGTTGGAGGGACAACACAGCCGGGCATAAGCAATCCAGGAGGTTCCTGGAATGCGCTGCTGCTGATAACTTCCTTCTGCAAGTGACAGAGGAGCCAACGAGGAGAGGTGCTATGCTGGACCTTGTTCTCACCAACAAGGAGGGGCTGGTGGGGAATGTGAGGCTCAAGGGCAGCCTTGGCTGCAGTGACCATGAAATGGTGGAGTTCAAGATCCTTAGGGCAGCGAGGAGGGTGCACAGCAAACTCACTACCGGGGGCTTCAGGAGAGCAGACTTTGGCCTCTTCAGGGATCTGCTTGGTAGACTACCACGGGGTACAGCCCCGGAGGGAAGAGGGGCCCAAGAAAGCTGGTTGATATTCAAGGATCACCTCCTCCAAGCTCAGGAGCGATGCATCCCAGCAAAGAGGAAGCCTGGCAAAGACGCCAGGAGGCCTGTGTGGATGAACAAGGAGCTCCTGGACAAACCTGAACACAAAACGGAAGCCTATAGAGGGTGGAAGCAAGGACAGGTAACCTGGGAGGAACACAGACAGACTGTCCAAGAAGCCAGGGATCAGGTTAGGAAAGCTAAAGCCCTGATACAATTAAATCTGGCCAGGTACATCAAGGACAAGAAAAGCTTCTATAGGTATGTCAGTGATAAAAGGAAGACTACGGAAAATGTGGGCCCTCTCCAGAAGGAAACGGGAGACCTGGCTACCTGGGATACAGAGAAGGCTGAGGTACTCTGTGACTTTTTTGCCTCAGTCTTCACCGGCAAATGCTCCAGCCACACACCCAAGTCACAGAAGGCAAAGGCAGGGAGCGGGAGAATGAGGAACCGCCCATTGTTGGAGATCAGGTTCAAGACCATCTAAGGAACTTGAAGGTATACAAGTCCATGTGACCTGATGAGACGCATCTGCGGGTCCTGAGAGAACTGGTGGATGAAGTTGCTAAGCCAGCATCCATCATATTTGAGAAGTCGTGGCAGTCCAGGCAAGTTCCCACTGACTGGAAAAGGGGAAACATAACCCCCATTTTTAAAAAGTGGAAAAAAGGAAGACCTGGGGAACTACAGGCCAGTCAGTCTCACCTCTGTGCCTGGCAAGATCATGGAGCAGATCCTCC
>JAVKLA010000049.1:9610111-9620315 GCA_034782735.1 Sagittarius serpentarius
TGGGCTGCATCAAAAGCAGCGTGGCCGGCAGGCCGAGGGAGGGGATTCTCCCCTCTGCTCCGCTCTGGTGAGACCCCACCTACAGTACTGCGTCCAGCTCTGGGGTCCCCCAGTGTAAGAAGGACATGGACCGGCTGGAGCGGGTCCAGAGGAGGCCACGAAGACGATCAGAGGGCCGGAGCACCTCCCCCATGAGGACAGGCTGAGAGAGTTGGGCTTGTTCAGCCTGGAGAAGAGAAGGCTCTGGGAAGACCTTATAGCGGCCTTCCAGTACCTAAAGGGGGCCTACAGGAAAGCCGGAGAGGGACTTTTTACAAGGGCAGGTAGTGATGGGACAAGGGGTAATGGCTTTAAACTGAAAGAGGACAGATTCAGATTAGATGTAAGGAACAAGTTCACTGTGAGGGCGGTGAGGCACTGGCACAGGTTGCCCAGAGAGGCCGTGGATGCCCCCTCCCTGGAAGTGTCCAAGGCCAGGCTGGATGGGGCTTTGAGAACCTGGTCTAGTGGAAGGTGTCCCTGCCCGTGGCAGGGGGTTTGGAACTAGATGATCTTTATGGTCCCTTCCAACCCAAACCATTCTATGATCCTATAATTTGAGAGTTTCCATCCCTCATTTTCAGAGTCACCTCCAGGAAACATTTCCATTCTCTATCTGAATTAGTCATTGGAACAAGGCCTAGAGCCTCACTTTTTCTCCTCTGGGCAAATGACCACCTCACTTCATGCCTTCCCAACAAATAAGGATGTTTTCTATTCTAAGCAGACCAGCTTTGCTGATATCTGGGTTCCCCTGGCCTTGGAGGGACTGTGGATTAGGGCACCCTCTTGGGCAGACAGAATCCCTGCTCCTTGTAGTACAGGGGGTTCAAGGCTGCTCTACGCACTGAGCTGCTGAAGAGGAGCACACACTCCACCTCCACTTTTTGAAGGAAAGGTTTTAGCCACTTAGCTGCCAACTCAACTCTGAAATAGAGGCGTAAGTGCTAGAGAGAATGAGCGTTAGTGAGGAATGGGCATCTTAGCATGGCATAAGGCACAGGTCTCTGCTCGGCGTTACCTACCGGGCAAGCCAAAAGATTAATCCGGCAGCCTCACCAGTGTCCTCTGACGGAGGTCAACAGGCACATTGATAGAGGAGATGCAGTTTCCCTTTCTCGGTTTTTAAGAGACTTCTGACAAAATCCCACTCCAAAGAACCTTACAGAAAACAAGCAGCCAGGGAAGGTGCTGGAATGGATAAAATGGTCAGTGCAAGATAGGAAACCAGTGAGGATTAAATACAGCAGTGGGGGAAGTAGCTGAAGCTCTGCAGATGAGTGCTGTGGGACCTGCCCTCTTCACCATAACCATAGGTAACCTGACCAAGAGGGCGAGCCGTGAGGTGACAAAGTTTCCTAATGACATGAAATCAGGCAAGTCAGCAAGGGTAAGGGCCAGCTGCGAGGGATGACAGGCTACCTGACTGGGTCATAAATCGGCAGATGGAGAAGTGTGCTGATAAAAGAGGTGGAAGTGGGAATAAACAACACACGTGCTGCACACTCAGCGGTGGGCTCTGGCCACTGCCAGCAGGGATCCTGAGCCCTTCACAGGCTGCTCCACAAAAAGGGCAATTCAGTGTTTAGGAGCAGCCAAAAAAGCAAGGTAACTGCCAAAAATTACTAGGAACAAAGCAGAAAACAGAGAAAAAAGTTTCCTACATTGGGGGAAACTGCAGCTGTCAGCACACCCACGCTGCGAGAAATGCATCTCAGGCTGGAAAATACACCTTCCTGACCAATTCCACCAAGCTGGAGACAGGAGCAGATGGACCTTTGGTCAGGCCCCAAGTGGTGACTGTGCATGTGATTTTTGAGGAAATTGCTCTTGGGTTCCTACAGGGAAGCTGTGAGTCCCCACAGGTGGCTGGCGGGTGGGACTGCAACACGTAGTGTTGCAATGACTTTGGGTTTGTGCACATTTCCCCAACTATCCAACCATGGTCGGTGCTGAAGGTCTAACAGACCAGTATGATATTTTTTGATGAATACCAATTAATGTATCGTCATGGAAAAATGACAAAACCCCATAAACCTTTATTAAACCAGTTTTTAAATGAGAATATTTGGTCAAAATGGCATTGCACATATGGATTTTTAGATGCTTTTTGGGAAACTGTAAAAATTTAAAGCACTTTCTTTAAATACTCTGCTTTTACAGTAACAGATAAAAATAATTTTATTTAATTTGATCATGGAATGGCATGACTAAATTAAGAATAAATCAATAGAGCAGATGATAGCTTTAAAATCCACAGCAGAGGTTATTTTAAAGCACAGAACCAGCGTATTAACCTATTAGGTCAGAAGGTCTGAATTTGCTTGAGGCTACAGAATAAAGGATGTAGGTACCTGGAAATGGGGAAAACTGCATGAACACAGATTCAAAGCAAGACAAATGCATTCTGAGTTCAGACCCTCTTTTGCTATTGGAATTCGTAATATAAATTAACTAATTATACAAAGTAAAGTGTTATGATAATCTATGCAGGATATTCAAACTTAACCAATCATCTCACCTGAATTTCAGCAGGGTAGGGAATAGGTCTATTGGCTCACTGGCAATCAAGATGATTCTCCTGTCCTCTTGTCTGTGGAAATCTGTCCCATATCACTGATACCACCAGATCATCCATATAGCTTAACTTGTACCAAACAGGCATAAGTTTCTTGTAATAGGTACTCCCAAATCTTAAAGTATTACTCACAGATACAGTGTTTCTATCACTAATGGTTATCATATATTAATTCCTGTTTTATCCTGTACTAAATATTATACCTGATCTTACTAAAAGTTGGAATTAAATAATCTGCACATATTTGCTGAAGATATGCTAAATTCTCCTCCTTAGCATACATTTGCCTTTCGTCCTCTGTCAAATACTCCAGCAAGGCTTCCTGCAAAATATGTATTCTGATTCCTGTTCGTGATACAGAGAGAGCTGAGAAATATCAACTCCATACTGCAGCAATTTGGACTTTAATCTATTCAGTTTATCTTCAGAGGCAACTTCTTAGAAATTCTACTAGAAGTAAGTGCTGCATTCGAATGGCCCTCATTAAAATATGATATTCCACTTTGAATTTTATGGGGTGGGGAGTTCCCTGAAATACTGTCCTTTTTATTATTAATCAGAATTCATGACTAAAGTCCAGAGTGAAAATGGAAGATACTGGGTGCTTATTACAGTACCAGCATTGTGGTGCTGGAAAGTAACAGCCATAAAAGCATGTAAAGAATAATCCTGATTGAGATACATATTCTTGATAGTATGGAAAAAGAGATATTTTTTTTCATTATTCTGCATTCTCTTCTTGAATAAAAATTGGACTGCAGCTTACAGTTACCTGGCGAGGTCACTGGGAGTTGCGGCATTTACTTTAAGGAGACCAGCACCTCTGTGGAAGCAGAATTTCCATTAGAACAAAAATCAGCTATGACCAAAACTGTATTCTGGGCAAATTTTGATCAGAGTCTGTGCAAATTTCACCTTGAACAAAGGTTTGAGAGATGATTGTCTGTTCTGGAGAAAAAACCAGACTGGATTCTCTGCAGGAAACCGCTGTATTAATTAGGCAGGTGTTTGAGTGCCACGTACCTTTCTTGAGTAACAGTTTTATCTCCAAGGCACATTCATATCAGTACACATATACAGGTATTTATATTAAGAGGTAAGTAAATTCATGCTAACTGTGGAGGCTATGCTGGCTGCATTTTACCAAAACCAAGACGATGTTCTTTCTCCCTTATGGAGCTTTTAAAAATTCAGAGCTGCTTGGCCTTCAAGTAAACACAGTTTTAGACAGAAGATTTTGCTATAGCCCGTTAGTTTCCTGCATACTGAATTGTAACTCCAACTGATTGTTCTCTTAGAAGCTAAAGAGTTAACATGCTATTGATCCTCAAACACAATGGTTAAGTTCAGACCAAGCTAGTTGGAGCATCTGTTCTCTGTCAACCAGTAACCAGATAACAGCGTGGACTTGACATGGACTTGAGCGTGCTCACGGTGCTGGAGTAACGCACATATATCCAGAGAGGTCCCCACACGATTTGCTGCTCAGGGATCTACCAGAAGAAAGAAGTGGATGCCTCCTCACTCACCTCTCACCAGCAAGCTCAGCAAAAGCTGGGTCTCCTTTGATAACAAAGCTAGGTTTCCTTTGATAACAAAGCTAGGTTTGGCTAGACCCACGTTGGCACCAAGGCACTCAGTGTAACTCCGAGCAAAAATACGTTACTTGCAAAAATTCTTTTTTCTGTTTTCTCTCCGATACTCGCCACTTCCTCTTTTCAGTGAGAAAGGGTTTTGCAACCCACTATTCCTCACTTGTTTCAGTCAGCAACAGAAGAGGGACTCGTGCCTTTCTCAGCCATAAATACAATACTATCCTTGCCGAGACTTGCATTAGGGAACTTGAGGTGACTGTGGAAAAGGCATTTCTAGATCATACTTCCTCACTTTTGTATTTTCCATGGCTGAATTACAAGACTTACAGGGCTCACTTTTTTTTTTTTAATTTGAGGAGGGGGGAGGGATTTGGCCAGAAATAGTGATACTGAGCAAAATGTATACCTATTACTTCAAGAACAGTCAACATACCACTTTTGTATAACCAAAGGGTGCTAGATCCCATGGCAAAATTCATGCCTTGAGTAGGACTCACAAAATTTCCAGGCTAGGTACCCCTGCATTATGCCTAGGCAGAGTGGATCCAGGTTCCTGGAACCGGGCAGTTAACATCGGAGGTGGTACCTGGCTTCTCCAATACTTGGTGCCTACACATTTGGTGGGCAGCTCTGCCTAAAAGCAAGCCAACTCTGCACTGCTAAAAACACCTTGTTTCCTCTTGCCTTTGATCTTATGCTGCAGTGGCTGTCAGCAAAAGTCAGTGAAGACAACAACGTAAATCTACTTTTTTATTGGCCAAATTCCTGCTTCCGCGGGATGCTATCCAGGTCTGCAGTGGCATCTCACGGTTTATAATTAACAAAGATTAACTGGGCTGTGGACTAAAGGTTGGTGATGGTACTCCAGCCAAGCGGAGGGAGCCACTTAATACATTAAGTGAATGTGCTGTGCCGAGTATAATGCGCTAGGAAAGCTACAACATAAATAACGCTGTATATGAGGCTTAGAACTGGGAAATTGCCGGGGAATACATGTTGAGCTATCATAAACCTTTATGTTGAACTAATAGTCTTTTCTGAACTCTGGCTCTTACACTGAACTGCTTCTATGCTACAAATCCTACTGTTTACAATTGTCAGCCATTAGGAAAGAGGGACAAGATTTCTTTTACAAGAATTATAAAATGAAAATAGAAGACAATGAGTGACGCTTTCTGGTGACAATATTTATTTTTTACTAGTTCTTGTTCCAACTTCTCACAGGAGAAATCTATAATTAAATAGATAGACTAGTAATCTGCTTATTTTTTGAAGAGCAAATGCCTAAATTGATTCAAAATGACTAGAAAATGCACCTCGCTTCATTTAGGGATAAGTGGGTGAAATGTAATGGTCCGTGATCTACAGAAGGTCTGAGAAGACGATCCAATGGCTGCTGTTATTCTTAAGTTCTGTCACTGTAAATGAAACTATTGTTTGTCCATATTTGTACATATTGGCTCATTTCAGCCACTAAAGTAAGGAAGCTTGGATAAATCTTTAATAACTTATCTTTCTGCTTCGTGATGCATTAAAGCTCCTGCTCTCGCATTAGTTTAGTAACACCAAAATGGTCTCATTTTATTTTTGTATCATTTGGGGAGGGGACATACAGTGCAGAAGTAATGAGTCACCTCCAAACCTATAGCTTGTGAGTTTGCACAGGCGAGATGGTATACGAAATAAGCAGTGGGACACGATCAAAGATGAGCTGGCGGGAATCCCCAGTGAGTAAACCTAGCACAGCTAAGAGCGGCTCGTTTTGAGGCTGTTTAAAGCCTAAGAAAGCATGATGCCATTTGGGAAGGAAGCCAGGTGTTATGCAACAAGAAACTCCTCACGCCTTTGGAACAAGATCTTGGATATCTGCTCAAATATGCCGTGGTGTTAGCTGAAAATACTGCAAGGAACAGGAAAATTGGGCAAAAGCTGCCCTGGGGCAAAGCCAGAGTGTAATTACTGCCTATGTGCGCTTAACACTGAGTACCCATAGTAAACAAGGAAGAGGGTACCGCTTTTCCACCAGGGGAGTAAGTCACACTGACTTTCCCCTGTAATAACAGAGCGCATGCTGGCAGGTACCATGGAGCAGCAGACACACAGCAAATTTACACCCCCATTCCTTCCTGTAGCTGCACGCAAACTTATTACCTTTACCTCTAGATCATTCACTCCACCCCAGCTCCGGTCAGGAGCGAGCAAAAGCTGCTTACCACAACTATGGAGCAAGCACAAGGTGGGTTTGATGGTCTCTGCCCTGATGGTGAATGTTCACGTTGAAGACTGTCTCCTGTGCAGAAAGACAGCCTGAACAAAAGCGAACATTTTGCAAGTTCATTACTCCACGCAGCAGCCAGCACGCATTCCTCGCGAAGGCCGCTTCAGTGGAGAAGCACACACAAACCCAACAGTCCTGGCTGAGCCACCGAACCACCAGCCTCTCCTGCTCTCCAGCTGTTTCTGTTTTCTAGAATGCACCAGCACTGCGTATTTCTCTAACGTACAGCTCTCACAGAAAAAAGACCACTGGGCACAATTCTGGCTTCTAGAGATGCTAACTCCTGGGTGAGATTTTCACAGGGTCTGCCCTAGTGCTCAAAGTACAAACAAGCACTGCCTGACTGCCAAAACCCTGAGATGCCACCAGTAGAACACTGCTCATAGTTACACAGTATTTATCCAGAGATATATTTATGTAGCATTTGAGCTTATTTCCCAAAAAGGAAGTCTCAGGAGGAACCTGAAGTCACTGATTTCAGTAAAAGAAGTCTTCTCCCACCCCTACTGAATCCATTCGTGGCAGTGCCCTCCCGTGACCAGAAAACATGCCTGGGAAGTTTGGGGGTCCACTCCTATCTACTGTAGGTCTTTTCTTGCCTGCTCTGTGAAAAGATGTGCTGCTTGTTTAGAGACGAGTTGCTTCCTTCTGCAGTTTTTTGGCTGCTCCATCTGCAAAATGAGGATAATAAGAATCGCATCTCTTAAGGAAGCAGACTGCCACTCATGAAAGTTTTTGCTGTGCTCGGGATCTTCAGTTTGTGCTTGCTAAAGAAGTGAAAAAGATTTATTACTAAAGTGATTACAGTGTTGATATGCTTGTGATGAATTCCCTGCAGGCATGCAAATACATTAAAGGCCAAATTCATTTCTCATTCGTACTTGTACAAACTCCCTGCAACTCCAGTGATGCAGACAAGGTTACTCCAGCTGAGCATGTGGCAGAATCTGATTCCACAGCAACTCATTTTAGACATTTATGTCTAATAACTGAAAGCAGAGAGGTACTGTTTGCCTTATAAGCAACTCTGAATATCCCCAGTCACTCTTCCTGACAGAACAGTGCAGAGAAAACATGCTATATGGGGGGGCTGCAACACCACTTGCCTTGGTGCTGGAAGCCTGGGAATAAGTAGCTCTAAGTAGGGGCTAATTAAGTGGAGGATGGGTTTTCTCTGGCAAGCTCCTCATGAAAGTTGATGTTGCCTATCTCTGGAAGATCCCACGATGCAGAGTAGGGATGAAAATATTTACCTTCCCGAGGAAGGGAAGTCATGTCCTCAAATTACACTGTGCTTTCAGGTACAAATAGGGTGAAACTAGCCAACTGGCTGGTCTGAGAGGAATGGCCACTGCGGTACGGATGGAAACTGGTGAGAAAAACAACAGAAAGACGAACAAGCACAAATCAGGCACCGAGCCTACATCTCTCAAAATACGAAGTGTATGCAATGGTACCAGGCACAGAAAACACATGGCCTGCCTGAGTGCTGCATGTAGATACAGTTGTCTTGAAAAGTGCTGGTATAGCAGGCTCAGAGCATACTGATGATTCAATCTCTGAAATAATTCGAAATGGCAGTCACGCTCCCGAAGGCGCACAAAGTCCTTATCTCCCTTTTAAAGCAAAGAAGCTACTGCACCGACAGGAAAATAGAGAGAATGTTGGAAGGCTTTACAGCAATGCATATCAATGAAAGGCTCCTCTTGGCTAACTATCCTAGAGTGAAACATATTCCTAGTGGTTCTGCCAAAGATCCTTGAAATGCTTTGATGGTGGCTGATAGGGGAGAAAATAATCGTAACCACAAAGCAGAGGAAAGTTTTTGCTGTCTTGCTCTTGCAACGCTGGCTACACCTTTGCAAGGGACTTGGGCTGCCAGAGAAGTTTCGGAAGGCAAATCTTTGCCAGAAGTATGGCAGCCGGATCAAGGGAAGGAAGCAGCCCACAGTATGCCCACTGCCTCACTTTATTTTTGCCTGTAACTACATCTTGGCTTTTTCATATGGCTCTAAACACCAGCTGGCAAAATTAGTCAATATTAGTCTAAAAGGAAATGTTGTCGATTGATCTGGAAAAAGCAGCTCTCAAACAGAGCCAGTCTGTTCCGCCAAAAGGAAACAAACAACGAAGGAAACTCTTACCTGCCTCTGTACAACCTCTGGGCCCTATCATACACCACCAAGGCAATTTAGATTTTGCCACTGATGATAAAGGAAAAAAGAATCTGAAATAAAGAAGGAAAATTCCAACTAGGTCAACAAAGTCCCTGGTGGGTGGCAATAGGGTATCTGAGAGCTGGTATGCAGAGCAGACATGGAAGTGCTTGAAAGGATTCAATTTTACAGCACAGGGAAAGATTGCGCTGCTTCTGTTTCTATATAAGGTAGGTAATAAACTGTATTTGAACTGGTAGAAGAGGAATGAGATGACCCACATTTCAAAGCTGGAACCCGGTGGGTTATTATTATTTATGACTCATAAAGCATGTGCAGTGCACCAAAAGAAAGGGAGACGTGCTCCCTGCCCAGAGGAGCCTCCAATGCGAACCTTGAGAGAAACATTCTACTGTGTACGGGGCTAACTCCAAGGGCTTTTTAAAATTCTAATTATAGTGTAATGAAGATCATGCCTGCTCTTCTTTCGGTCAGAAAAACTGAGATCCTTTCTCCTATCTCTACAGCAGGTGGTTTTTATGTTGGGGGAATGCAACAGCTGTATTCTCCATGAACTGAAATAACGACCTTCAGGTACTCCTGATTTTCCACTTTTACTTGCTGGTTTTAGTGCCTTTCCCCCTCTTGGGCATTTCTGCATTTTCTCACTTTCTCCTCCACAGAGCCAGCGCTACCGTTTTTTCTTTTCCTTTATTTGCTCCTCGGTTTTCCAATAGTACTTTTTTTCTTCTTCATGAGCTTTCTATGGAGTCTCACATTCATATTTTACCTCTCACTGTTCACTCATTTCCTTGTTTGAGTTTTCTTCCTCTTTGCCTCATCTTGCTCATCCCTTTCTGCCCTTCCTCCCTCCACTCCTCTCAGTCAACCTTTTTCCTCTCACCAACCCATTCTCTCAACCAACTACCACATCCCCGAGTGGATCCCCAAACCAGTGGCTTTGCCCTTCCTTCAGGAACTGAGCTCCGTATCCACCCCTCCGATGGGCTCCTCTTCCTGACCTGCACCCTCCTTCTGCTCCTCCTGCCTCCGCATCACCCCCCTCCGTCAAACCTGCTCTGCCTCTCTGGGACGTGGCCTATAGGTTTTTACCCAAGATCGCAGCTCCCCGCCCCAGACCTCCCCACCAGCTATGCCCAGAGCTTCAGAGCTCTCTGGGAAACGCTCCAGAGCACCTTTTCAAGGTCCCTAGCCATGATCCCTGAAAGTCTCCAAAGGTCCCCGTGGTCCCTGAAGGTCTGTCAACCCCCCCTGCCCTGCTCTTGGGCTCCTAACGTCCCTCCCGACCGCCGCTACCCTGCAGCTGGATTGGTAACTAGAGGTGAGGACAGATGCTCGGGACACAGGGCTGTGTTCCTCCCGTCGAGGATCAATTCTGCCCAGCATCCTCCCTCCCTTCTGCCAGGGGTCCCACCCGGCAGGTACTTGCCCAAGGGCTTGGGGGCTTGCTCCTGGGTCCCGAGGGGAGCTCCGGGAGAGGAAAGACCTGGGGCAGGGGGGAATGCCCGGTGGCGGGGGAGCTGCGCGACCCCACGGC
>JAVKLA010000049.1:9620835-9670450 GCA_034782735.1 Sagittarius serpentarius
GGGGGGGGGGGGGGGGGCGGTGCCAGGAAGGCAGGCAGGCAGGCAAGCAGGCAGGCAGGCAGGCAGGCAGGCAGGCAGGCAGGGAGGCAGGAGACCGGGGTCTGGGAGCAGGCGGGGAGCCCGGACCGTCATGCGGCGGCCGGCAGCGATCCTGCTCGCCGCTGGTGTGCCGGGGCTTCCCGCAGGGGGCCGGGCGGCCGGCCCCGGCGGCTGCTGCTGGCGCTGGGCTACGGCACCGCAGGGAAAGGGCTCCCGGCTTTTCGTGCTCTGCGTGGTTCCCGTCTTGCTCTCTTACGGGAAGGGATAACGTGCACTCTCCGAACCCATTTTTTGTTTGCCCGCGTTATATCCCTCCGTTACTCTCCTTCAAGGCCAGTCACCGGTCTGTGTCGATTTTCGTCCGTGCCTTTAGTGATTTCTACCATCCTCTCCACAGCCTTTCTGTTCCTGCCGCGTCCTTTCTACAAGGGAGACCGAAACTAGACACAGCAGTCGAGACGAGGACACACCACTGATTTATCAATAATATTCCAATACTTGCAGTAGCGTACTCTACAGCTTTCTTAACACAGCTTACCAACTGCTTTTGGAGGCATGAAACAGAATACCCTCCATACCTACACACAAGTTAGATAAAATGTGGTATTTCACAACTGGATGCTGCTTATACGTAGCAACTTTTTATGGTAGGTTCCCCCCCTGCCCCCCCAAATGATTTTAAGACCCCCTGTCATGACATACCAACATACCAACAACGCGGGGTAGATTTACCCTCTGTTGACACGCAAAAGTCTAATGGGTATTAATTAACAAGACTCAATGCAAACAGATCCAGGAGAGAACAGATTCTAATGAGTGAATATGAAACATGTAAAAAAAATCGTATCGCTGTAAGCAAAGAATCGGCTTTCACAAGATGGTGATCACGGGGAGCGCAGCACCCTTTACTCCTAGTGACTTCTTCTGTGGATAAGAAAATACTTAGCACATTTACCAGATTCCAATATGAGATGCGTCAGCAGACAAAGACGCAAATACTCAACATTTCTTAAGATTTGGTCAAATTAAAATGAGTGTGCTTTGCAAACAAGACCAGGCAGCCATCAGTACTGCACAAACATTCCAAAGTATTTGTTAATTATACAAATACTAGCTATTGTAAAGCAGACCCAACAGACCGTTTAGCAAACCGTGGGAAAACACCACCTTACTTGTGCTGGCCGGGCAGCTCTTTATATTTAAGAGGCAAACTTTCTTGGTGGGTCACATCCAGACTATCATTTTGCGCAGGTCTCATCGGGTGACCTGCAGTCTGATGAAGCTCAGGGGTGGTTTGCATTTCCTGTGCCTCTTCTGTGTCAGCCTTTGGGATGAGCTTGATCAAAAAAAATCGTTAGGCTCCTTTTAAAGTGAGCCTTCCGGAGAGTACATTCATGTGCTCAGTGCTAAGACCACAAAAGCTCGGCTTGGTCAAATGAAAAAAAACTGGCTTGCATGGTTATTTCCAGGCCTTCTTAGTAGAATTATGTGATCCATTCAGCTTCCTCTGATGTTACAGATCATAGGCATGTCGGGAACTGTGGGTCCGTCTTGTTTCACTGCACTGTCTCATCTCGGAGCCCAATTACTTTCTGATCTTTGAAAGAAGTTACATAAAAAGAGGCAGATCTCACCTCGGATGGTTCTGTCCACAAAATATTCTGCCATGTTGAAGTGCCTTTTATCTGAGGATTTCAAAGGATGGTATAAAATATTAACTCATTTTACACCGCCTCTGTGAAGAAACTTCAGGCTCACTGGTGGGTAAAATCCAGCCACAGAATTTAAGTGACTCCCTCAGATTCAGATGACCAGTAACATCAGAACGCAGATAGCCTTGGTTGGCCTCTGCTATATAAGCAGGAAACTACTAAATCAGCATTTTACAGCCAAATTTCACCTACTTTTCCTAGAGGTAAATGGCTGTGCAAGGCAGGACAATCAGACTTCTCTACTGGCTATATCTTGTAATCAATGGGACATTCATAAGAATTAAAAGGCTATTTATTAAAAAGTCTTTGTTATACTCTTTCTGCAAGGTTTATGCGGTCTTATTTGTTTAAGGAAAAACTCAGTAAGCACATTTTTTTACTTCGAGGATGGTGCTGCTCACCTAGAGAACCATACTGAAAACAAGACAAATTATTATTTTTTGGGGTTTGATGGCATGTTATTTTAACTCTGCGTATATTTAATATTGCGGGACTTGTAGAGTTGTTAACACGTTTCAGGCTTGCAATGTCTTACTTAAGCCTAGAACTCCAGATGTCAAGGACTTGTATGGCAGTAACCACCTCCTGCGGCTGGCTGGACCTCTGCTTGCCTAGATGAGGGTGTTGTCCAAGTGCGCTGCTTAGCAGAGACCGACGCACCTCTTCCCTCCTCCGATGATGCCTTGCACGACCAAGGCACTCAAGACTCCTCTCTTTAGTCTTCAGTTTCATCAGCCCAGAGAAGCTTCAAAGGCACCCAGGACGATTAGGATCCAACTAAGACCGGTTTCAAATTGGGGTTAGGACATCCAACCACTTGCAGGCATTCGGAAATCTTTTGCCCAGTGTGTGTGTGAAGTATAGCTAATTGAGGCTGATGCAGTCTGATATGGCTCCGCTCGACCCTGATCCCAGAGCATTTTAACTCTGTCAGCCTCTGATTTCTCTTGCTGCCCTTACAGGTGCACACGCTTACACTAGAGATCCACACTAGGCCCATGTCTTACACTGTGCATAAAAATATCAGCCACATGTCACAAGAACAAAAAGTTGTGTTTATTTAATGAAGACTAGGGTGCCTGAGGACTGTATTCCAGGGGCACTACAGCAAGAGTTGTGTTACTTTCTGTAACTTGTAGCACCCTGCAGCCTCCCCACCTCCCCAAGCCTTAACACATTTACTGCTGGATTACATTTAGTTTAATTTACAGTAAGCATTTTACAGTATAAGCAATGCAAAGCTGATGCACTCAGGGTAAAAGCTCAAGTCAAATTTATGGCTTTTTTTCCTTTACACCACCACTCCTGTATTTGAGAAGCAATGGAGGAGAAGCTGGTGGCTGCCTGGGCTGCAGACAGCTTATAAATGTGGAGACGAAACTCTCAAGGCATGGAAACTGGAGAAAGCAGACTTTCAGTTCCCATCAAAAGCAAGGATGCTTCATGTGAAAAACAAAAGGTTGGATTAAAAATCCAGGATAAGATAGATAGAATTTGCCCAGTTTGAAGAATTTGTAGTTTGACGGAACTGGTTTTGTTACAGTCAGTTACTCCTCTTCATTTTAGATTAAGAAATTATAGTCGTTGTGTTGGTTTTTTTACACATAAACCTATATACGAGTGTGCTAACATCCAGCATCATACTGCTTTTAAGCTCATGTATCATCACCACTTTGCTGAAAGATTTCTTACTGACACAGAAAAGTAGGTTCAAGACAAAACTAAATTCTCATTGTTATGTGTGCTACCACCTTTGACTTTTATCCTATTAGCTAGTTTATTTGGCCAACATGAAACACGCGTCCCGTTGGCAACATGCACAGTTGGTATTTCTCCAGTTCAGACGTCTTCCTGTTTAGTGTGCTCATTAATGGGACATTAATGAATTTAAGCGCTTGCCTTACCACTGAGGGCAATAATTGTTCTGCTTAGCAACCCTAAAGGAAATGGAGTGTGGACTTTTACTTGTGTAGCCAGCTTCCTAATGGGCTCCATCTCATGCCCAAATGAATTCATCTGCCAGGAGTCAAAGACATGTATGAAACCTACCCAATCTGTCAGGAACAGATCATCCTTTCCTCTAGTTTATTTGAAGAGATTTGGTGAACATTCTCCACAAATAATTATTAGCCTGTTTGTGAGGAGCTTGTTCTACTTGAATGCTGTGTTAGTTTTGTTCGGCTACCATCTAAACCTTTCTAATCTGTTTTTATTTCTCAAGAAAAAAACATAGATGTCAAAAGCGCATTGCCAACACAAATAATAGCTATTTTGGAAGTGATGTTTGCTGTCCTGTAATCATTCTGAAATCCGCATTTAGATGCGCTGTCTGGTGACCATCCACCACTATTCTGTTTGCACGCCTCCTACGTTCACAACCTCCACTCAGAACAAATTCACATTTTTGTCAAATTTAAATACAGTCTTTCTCTGCAATATTAGCCTAGCTGTAAGGACGATGTCTTTCCAACCTTCCTTGTTCCAAAACAGTTCAGTTACTTCCAGTACCATGTCTTGAATTCACAGAACAAGGCAGTGAAGGGAAGAGGAAGGATTAAAACCTGTCTGGCTAGAGGTGTTTGCCAGACTGCACCGCGTGGAGACTGCTGTAGAATTACTGCTATACCTGAATGCCTTCTCTTCAAATTTGATCAGATATACAGTGCTACAGATAACAGTCAAATCTGAGGTGTCCATAAAGGTTGTAGATTGTATATATGACCATATATCCAACAGTTCCTAGACACAGATGCAACGTCTTGGTGAGAGTATCTTCCTCATGTTTTTTTTAACCTTCTGTTTATAACTGCTGTAAGCATTACTGAAGGAGACAGCACTGATGAATTTTATATCCAAATTTCACAAAATATTAACTGTATGCAATATTTTCTCAGAAGCTCTCCTAGTTTTGTGCATAAAGAACTGCTGCATTTCAAATAATACTGGTGAATTCCACAAAATGTAAGAAAAAAAAGCTAGTTTAAGTCTCAGAGTTTCAACGCTGGACTATGTAACTTTGATTTTCAGACTCGTGCTTTAGGAGTTTGACAGGAAACATTCATGCTTTAAGCGTGTTTTAGAAAGGAAACATTTTGTCAATGTTTATGTTACTTTGAATTTTATAGAAAAGTTCATTCAGTGCCCATGGGGAGGTATGGGATTGCGAAGTGTTGTGAAGGAAGCCTCACATTTTACAAGGGAATCGGATGTTTGCCAAGCTGCTTCAAACCTGCCTGACGCTGCCGGGGGACAAGGGCATCCTAAAGCCACTCCGTCTCAGTCTTCATTGTCTTTGGCAACACAGGGGAAATGAGCACTGGTATTAGCCCAAGGCAATACTTCCTCAGAAATGGACACGCAGGAGAAATATGACAGAGACTATTCATTTTCTGAAGGCCACTGGGTCTGCTGCGACCGACCGCAGACTGAGGACAGGTGTCTAAAGGTGGATGGCCCATGAATACAATGCAAATTCAGACTGCTCTGGTCACAATTACACGATACCCATGTAGCTCCCTCAGTGGACTGGCACTAGACCTTTGCCTCTCTACAGGTGCAGTTTAAGGGAACTGCCCACTTTTGGACCAAGTGGCTCAGGAACAACTCATCATGTGGTGACTGTGTTTGTTCAGTGAGGCCACCTGCAAGGTTTGCCTTTAGGAGCCGTGACCTGTAATGAAATACAGCAATGAGACTACCTAAATAGATAGCATTTCTTGATATTAGTGGTGGGAACGCAGGAGAAACTGAAAAGGAATAAACCAGTAAAACACTTGAGATGCCCATTTGTCTTCCTGCAGTTTGTCATTCCCTGGGAAATCCAGCAGGCCCAACAGTTTTGCCTGGTAGAAGCCGCTCTTTGCTAGCTGCTCCTGACAACTCCACCAACCCTCCTTCTCTCTCTTGTCACTTTTTAGCCATTTCAGATGTCGATTCCCAGAGCTAAGCGGTTCCCTGTGCAGTTGTGGCTGGAGACGAGAAAGTAGCGTGCTCATATCCTAACGGCCTGGCAGTTTTTCTAATGACCCTCCTGGGTTTATCAGGCAATTGCTTTTTCTTGCATATTTGCATATGGGATGCTGTCTAACTACGAGACCTTAATGACCCCAAGTCATACAAAATACATCATCATGCCATCAATATCAGCAATTCCGTAACAACTATTTCTTAACCCTCTCATTATCCAGGATACGTACAGTAGTAAAAATAACTCTACATTCTTCACAACAAGCCCACTCCTGGCCAGTTGTCTTTGTAAAGCACTGGATGTGAAGTTCATTTAAACGTAATTGTGCATGTTTTCCACCATCAGAAACAGTGTGTAAGCTGTCTTAAACCTCTACTGCTGTCACATCCCAGCTTAGGATAACCTGACTCCTCTAGTAAAGATGCGAAGGCCAGGAGACCATGTCTGGCAGTAGCTCACACTTCTAGCATTGTAAAAAAGTAGGTGAAAAAAATCTGAGGTTGGAACATATGAAAACAGAATTTAAGAATCTAAAATCTAAAAACAGGATTAAAAAAAATCCATTGTTCAGACTGGCTCAGAAAGAAAAGAAATAAGATCGATCTGTGAGACAAGCTTTTGTCCTCAAAGAAAAGGTTCTTTCAGAATTGACTGAGCAAATAAGCATATGCTCCCGGCGTCAAACACACAAGCAGAGACCATGAGAACTGAAGACATGAGCACATTTTTTTTCTCCTTCTCACCTGAATATTTACAGAAATCTACACTGCCCTCCCAAGTAGTATCAGGCAGGAAAAGATCAAAAAATGAGATGAAAAAGGGACATCCAAAGACCTTTCAGAAAATAACAGTAAAGACACTTCCGAGCAAATATATTCTGTATTTCAAGTCACCCTTTTTATGGACAGTGCTCTGTGATGAAAATCGTGACGTCTGTCAAATTTAAGTTTTACTGCCAGCTGCTTGCACAAAAGATTAGGTAGGATGTAAGCACTGCCAGTGGCCTGTGGACTGGAGAGGGTTTCAGCCTACATAAATATTGCCAGATATTTGCCAGGAAGAAAATTGCTGCCTATCTAAAATTGAAAGATGAGTAAGAGCCAGCAGGTCCAGACCGATTCCTGTGTTGCCCTTTTACCAGGAAGACTGATTTTAAATACTTTAAATAATTACATTTTTCCTGTTCTCCTCAGTATACTCTGCACTTTGTCTTTCTTCTTATTTTTTATGTCAGTATTTCTTTTGTTCTTTTTTTCTTTGTGATGTCTTTTCCTTTCCTCTTTCCTCTTTCCTCTTTTTCCTTTGTCAAATTTCTCCCAGTGCTAATACTAAAAAGCTTGCAATATGAGCTGAATGCCACATCCACTTACAAAGTTACATCGACAAACAGAAAAAAGCATTCAACTGTGGGTTCCTGTTTTTATTGTTCGTGTCCATCACAACCCTTAATAGCTAGTACTGGGATTTCTGGAGGTCTCTTAGACCTCACAGTTTACAGCTTCAAAGCAAATTCGCTGTCGCTGTCCAGAAGCTGTGCACCTCTCAAGCGCTCCTACCCTTTGCTCTGTGATTTTACGTTTCTGTCTGTGCACACTATCGGTCCTATGTCCAGAAGAATTCAAGATGAGGATGAAAAATAATGCCCTAGGCACAGCGTCTCCCCAGATTTTCCAACCCTGCCCTGCTTCCTTACAGGAGCTCCAAGCGGGGTCCGGCAGAGCAGGCTTCTGGGTTAATTCTCAGGAAGCAGCAAGTCAGATCCCTAGAAGCAATAGGTTAATTTTCCTGGGACCTGTCACTGAAATGCTTAAATTAAGTAGCTGTGCTGATTGCCCTCAGAGAGACCATTCAGTTTGGCACACTGAGTTCCTCCTTCAAGCATAGATTTTATTTAAAAGGTATTACACAGGATGAACCTTTTAGCACCAAGTGCTTTGTAATTATATCCTGCCTACCCTGCAATCCTAATCACTCCAGTCTCCCACTCTTGGAGAGGCTAATTGCTTCTTCTTGAACCCACTGGCTACTTCTCTCTTTTTTGGGGGCTTATCCTCTTACTTCCTTCAACCGCTATTAAGTGAGATACTAATACAGTTCGGCCTCAGCTGTTTTATTATAATATGAGACAGCAATATAAGCCTGCTTCCTAGAAGAATACCTGCCTTCAGATACTGGGAAAGGAAAAGGGAGAGAACGCTGGGGTGGGAATGCCTATTATAAAATCTAAAAGTACCTACTGGTGTGTGCTACAAGCAGCAGCAGTGCGATCCTCCCACTCCATTTCAGGTTCTGCCACTACCGTGACACAGGGCGTGAGTTAAGTTTCTGCCACAAGTTACTCATGAGTACCCTGGGACATAACTTAGCTACTTGCTTAATGTGCTTTTGAGATCCTATGCCGAAAAGCCCTGCGAACAGCCAAGCATTACTGTTATTAAACACTTGAAGTGTATCTGACAGGCTTATTATTTATAATTTATCACCCTTTCTTAATAAAGAGGATGAATTTATTACTAGTGCAGAAGGTGAATGTATTGTTACTGCCGTTTGTCACTAGCGCAAGAATAATCAAAATCTTTGGATCATACGCTAAACCTGAGTTTTTGAAATGACAGTGAAACAGCATTTCATAGACCAAGAATTACCTCTCTTAATATTCTAGGTGTTCGTAATCTTGTATGTCTTTATAGAGTGAATGACTTTAACCTCACAAGTGCATTGCTGAGCAATACAATGTCAGATGAACGCCTACAGCAAAGGCATATTGCCTCATATTCATGTGAAACACCACGGAGAAAGTTTAGTCCTTTGGGCTGCTTCAATGCCATGGGGGTTTTGATTAGAGAGCGGGGTTAAAGACGGGAAACGAGCTCAAGGTTGGGGCTGGAAGATTAGGAGGGCTGCCCTGTCCCTTTGGAAAGGAGGTACTTTATATGAAGGATCATAGATACGGTCAGGAGATTCATAACAATGTAAAACTAGAATAATTCCACAGGTTTCAGTGCAGCCATGTCAGATGAATGCACAGGCAGCAAAGAGTATAATCTACCCCAAATATCTTGCACTGAATTCAGTCTTTTACTTAGACTGTAACATTATGTTTGTAGCAGCCCTCAAAAAAAAGTCATGAGACTGAGGAAAACTGGAAGTTTTTTCCAACAGAAATACTTCGAATAAGCAAGGCAGGATTGTAACATTATGTTCTCTGTTTGATGAGTTTATTTAGGTTAAAATAAGCAAAAAACTTGCGGGTTTTTTTAATTCTTCAGATTAGAAATTCAGTGAATATCAGCTTAGCTCTAAAAAATTTCATACATCCTGACCAGATATTGATGAGATGGTCTAACAGACTGCCTTTGATTTCAGCAGATACAGGGGAACCACAGCCTGAGGGTCTGTGAAGGAGGTCAGGAAAGGACCAGGGAGAAAGTGATGGTTTATCTTAGTCACTCTTGTGCTTCTCTCTATTTTTAGCTGGCACTATACTATGGCACACAAATTTACTACAGATATCTTTTCCCCACCCACCCACCTAGGCACAACGTATGTGAGCTGTTTGTGGAGGTTCTGTATGATACACAACTTTTACACTTTGTTAGCTTGATTCCTGCCAACTTTTAGGAGTTTGCAATTTACATATTGTTGCAAAAAAGCAGAGATTTCTAGTCTTCCTTGGGACATGAATGTCCATTGGCGGATCTCGTCTATTTTTCTCTTGCAATATGAGAAGAAAGCGGGTGTCATGGGTTCTTGCTGTTGCTTGCTAGCCAGTAATTGCTGTATAGATTTTGTTAAAATAGGCATGACGATTTTTTAAAATGCTGGAGGAGAAAATTCATGTTTCATGCTTACATGACAATGGCTTTGAGCACTGAAGATGTGTCATTCTATGCTATAAGCCCTGTATTTTACACAAAAAAAAGACAGCTCTTTATAAAGACCTGCTGCTGCTTATCATTAATCCCTCAGCTTCTAGACTGGATTTAGTTAATACTTTTGGGGAATGAATCTGGATCATTAATTAACAGTACCAGGGATATCTGTAATAAGATTACGCACACGGTTTTACATTCCCATGACTCGGTCGATTTTCTTTTGAAGTAATGGGAACTTGGACATTGCACTCAATGCACTCATCACTGGAACTGTCATTGCTGATAAAACAGTAATAATAAAGCACCTAAAAAGGAAACTAAATTTAAAAAGTAGACAAAAATATTAGCTTATAGACTAGAAGGAGGGAAGGTCACGATAAGCTATGAATCCATAGGAAAGCTAAAAGAGGGCAAAGCATTAGGCAGAAATACCCAAGACAGAGAAGGAAAAAAAGGACCACTAGGCAGGATAAGCCGAAGGCAGAGGGACAATAGTTCAGGCAAGCATCAGAACACAAAGACAAAACACACTTGAAATCAGAAATAAGAAGAATATTGGGTTAATTCAGAAAAACTGAAGCGCCTGCCTTTTGTGAGGGAAGTCCATCTGTGTTTCAGATAGAGCATGGGAATTCAGCAGATCCTGTTCCTTTTAGCTGGAGTAAAAAACAGGCTACCAAAAGCACAGATTTCTATTACAAGGAGGCTCCTTGTCCTATAATGTGTTGTTTGGAGTTAACACGTATCCTTGTGCAAAGGGACTTCCAACTTGTTGTTTAGCTGCAGTTCGATCCTTTCACCACGGCCACCAGGACAAATTGTTTGGAGAATCCAGCTGATTTGTATCCCTCCCGTCACGCGAAGCAAACCTGTTGGATACAGCCACAGGATTGTTCACTGGATGGCACATGGATACGAAGTAGGAGTAATGGGGAGAAGACTGGGACTTCATCGGAGGCTCCCCTGGCTGGTACCCTATGGTCTTAGCATAACCCTGGGGGAACATCAGCTTCTGGTGTCACTTATTCGAGTGGGATGAGGCATGCTCTGATCTTTGCTAGGAACTGGACGATGCCTGGATGATGGTAGGATAAGGGACCCGAGAGCAAGAGATGGCCTGTCAATCTCCCTCTCGCCTGTACTGAACCTCCATCAGGCAGGCTCCAGCCTCTGCACTGATGGCAGAATCATTCTCCCGAGGTCTAGAACAATGAAACTTTCCCCCTGGGGTGGCTGTTTGCGCTCTTCTTCCACCTCCCACTCCCAGCAGATGTAGGTCTGGATCTCAGGTTAAATTTCCGCTGAACTGTGAAGCAGCAGGAAAGCAGATTTATATCCTGCATATTATTTCCATCAGCGTTCCCCCAAGTGTATATAAAACATTACTATAATTCCGTCCTAGGGTTCTGTTGATATTAACAAATCACTTGAATTTTGCTGTAAGTAATCAAAATTACAAGTACCTTTTATTGCCGTTACAGGCAGGAGGCAAATGTGGCTGGGACCTTGTTGTTCAGATATGTGTAATAATTCAGGCAGCAGCGTGTATTTCTTCAACTGCTTTTCTTTTGTGCAACAGTCTAAAAACCTTCAGCAATGCAATAGACAGTTCCTCAAAGCTTCAAAACATAAATCTAGGTCCCATACCACCTAATGGAAATAAATAGCACAAATGCCAAACAACTTTTTTCTGATTAACTACGTATAAAACACCTTGCAAATAACTTATAGCTGTTTCATGTAGTAACTCACTGAGAAGAAGTAACTCTTCACTGCCAATTTAAAACTGGCTTGGATATTAGCATTTCCAGTGCAAAATGTAACACAAACTGAGTATTGCTCATGGAGACCTAAAAAATAAAGCTTCAGACTGAGTCCAGGCTCTCTGGCTCTTTCAGACACCTCTAGGAATAAGCCAGCGCTTCATCAGGAGTAAACATAAAACTTGCTGTTTGCTCAGACTTTCCTCCACTAATGGCATTTCTCCAGGACTGACTTTCTAGAGAGGATTAAAACAACAACAACAAAAAATGAATGCAGAAAAGAAGGGAAAATCAGTAAGCAAATGCATTTATAGGAGACTGAAAGGTTACAAGGCCTCTCAGGCTCTATTTGCTGAAGCCTTTAATCACCGTATAGGGCATAGCTAGTGCATTTAAAGGAACTTTAGAAACCCTAGTCGAAAAAACATATGTACTCCCCAGGCACAATATTATATATGGGAACTGACGAAGCTTTTTCTTGGTTTCTTTTTCCCATCAAAAAGCTTATCTTGTGCTCTTTTCCAGATTGTTCAGATGAACAAGGGAGGTCATGAGTAGAGAAGCAGAATCATGCCCGGAAGGCTTGAGCGAGATAGATGAAAGAATCAAAACACAGCTTTAAATCTACAAGGAGCTAAGACCACTGCATGACTAAGCTTGAGGTAAGTTCTTGCCAGTCAAACAGGAGGAAAGACGCTTGGTTTTGTTAATCAGGAGCTCAGAATAGTTTTTGTCATCCCAACATTTAAGAGCTACTCATATAATCGTGTAAAATAAGGTCATAGAAGGCCTATCTGCGGGAGACTTTTTTTTGAATGCTACTTTTGTGTCTGACAAAGTAAACAGGGCATCAGCTGAAGATAACAATCCAAAGGCAAAAGACAGGCAGAAACATACTGAACTTATTACTGTAATTAAGGCTACAGAAAGAGAGGACATGAAATACTAACAAGGCAAACGGGAGTGCAAGTTGGCTTTGCCAAGATAAATGCAACAGAGCTCAGTCCAGAACAGCATCCAAACAGATATTCACAGATAGCCTACATTCATTTCATTATTTTAGGAGTGTAAAGATTTACTGGAATATTACTTTAAAAAATAAGAATGTTTTTGCTGTCTGGACAGGATCCAGATGTGGATCCCTTAGGCCAATCTCTTTCCATTAACTGCAGAAGCACTACAGAGAAATCTCCCAAACTACAACACTTACTTTTAGAGGAATACATTTAGATGAAATGTGGGCCTTAATTTCTATGTTTCAGTGCACGGAAAACAGGAATAATAATAATACTCACTGCTTCATCTAAGTTAATGTTATATATTTTAAAGAGTTCTGACCCTGCTCTCTCTCCTCTGGCAGTGTATAATATACATAAAGATAAAGAAAATAAGCTGTTTGCACTTTAGTCAATCTATACCACCTACATTAAGCTTCACCCAATTTAACTGCCAGTTAATGTCCTACTGCTGTCTAAATCCCTAAGCAGCAGGACTGGTTTAAGTCCTTTTTCTTAAAAAGCAGCCTTCTTTATCTTGCAGAGGATCATTCAACAGCTCCAACAGATATTATTTCTTAATGAAGACAACACCTAAATAATGACATTCTATGTCACTGAGCACCTAGATAATGACATTCTATGTCACTGAGCACTGAGCCAAGCTAGACGTTTTTATCTCACGACAGCCTTATCTCCCCTATATCTTATCAAACATAACTTTGTCATATTTTATTGCTCATCAGGGAGAATCTTAAACAATTCACCCTTAACCAGTAGCGTCATCTGCTCATCACACACTTTAATCATTGAATACCCCCAGAATTATATATATTTATATATGAAAAAAAAAAAAAATACCACCAGTTCAGCAGCTTGCATTCATTGAAAAAGCCTTTACCTGTGGTGTGGATATTCCATTTCCACCTATCATTCCCTTACTGGGTCACTGCATACAAAGAGAAAAAATCCCTACATATTTTATTTCACAGCATTTTTTACCCCTCCTACTATTAATTGTGGTTTGGGTTTTTTGTTTTGTTTTAGTTTGTATTTTTTTGACAGAAAAAGAGTCTTTAACTGAAGAGACACCATGTCCTATTGCATTACCAGCAAAATGACTGCATTTCAGTGTGCAGAGCTGCATAACAAGTTCAGCCAGCCTGGTCTCACTTCCAGATAGTCTGTAGTTTCAAAATTGTTTTCTCTGCTTCAGGGGGAGTCACTCAAAGTTACTGAAGACCTTGTTGTAAATGTGTGATGTCACTATATACTGGCAACAACCAGGGTCATTATGTTCCGCCTTTCCTATATGTCTGTCATTCTCTTTCCCCCATTCAGCATGAAGTTTAGGAAAGTGTTTTAATCTCCTGTGTTTTTCTGCGTTTCACCTGGAGAAATTATGTTTTCTTTTTTATTTCCAACCCAAAATAAGTACAATGCATCTGGTATGACAAAATTGCTACCCAAAATGACTGCCAATGACTGCCTGATAAGTGCTGAGTGTTTTAGGTTTCTGGGTGGTTTTTTTTAATATTTGGAAAACTTTGGGGTGAAAGGCACTGAACAACAAACAGAAATCATTACTGCTTCTCTTGTCACTTACATACTAACATTCAGCTATTCTCCCACCTGCTTTATACTGCACACAAGCATTAACAAATTGCATTTAAAAAAGGAGGAAGGGAGGTTCTTTGGAACTCCCCTGGGTGCAGAACGCCAAATGCTTCACAATTTGCCAGTAATAGAGGGGAATGCGAGACTATCTGCTGCTGGAATAGCACCATCTCAAAGAAGAAACACATCATTTATAAAATGTTAATGACTACAGATATTCCATAATTAGAATCACTGCTGCTTCTGCTGCAGATAATACAGATGGATGAAAGCGAACAGAGAAGATCCGCCAGGCTTGTGGGAAAATTTTTTGCTGTTCAGCACTAAGGAAGATTATGAGAATCCAAAGCCTAAGTAAGAGAGAAGCTGAATAAGAAGAAAGAGTCAAAATACACCTGGATGTGAAAGGCAAAACAACTGTAGATAATACATAAGACTGTGTCAGAATGGTTTATTATTAATCTCAGCCAAGGGCCTATTTTACTGTGTTTTCATTTTTCTTTTCAGACTTGCCCTCCTCAGTATGTGTTTCAATGTGAAGGAGCCCTAGGGATTTGCCATGGATCCCAAGAATGACTTGAACTGAGCCTCAGATTCACATGAATAAAAGAAAGTGAGCATAGCACAAAATCATTTATATTAAAATCACATAAATTAGTATATTGTAAATCATCCACTTTTATCCCCCGTGCCAGTAACGTGCCCTGATTCCTTACGACAGCTATATGTATTAGCAAGCTGGATGTTTCACCAGCTGAAGCCAGGGCAATGGCAATGGGAGGACTGCTTTCAAATGTTACATTTTTTGATACATGTGTGTGTTATGGGTTTTTTCTGCTGTATTGCATGGTTTATAATTTCATGGATAGTATGCTTGGTGCTGACATTACCCCGCAGCATGTTTCAATTCCAGGCCTCATACTATGGAAAAGTATCAAAACACCAAATAACGAAGCTGCAACTTCAGCTGACTTGAGCACATCTTCAGAACTCTGTATCTGCTTACAAAGTGATTTGCTGAGTGGGTTTAAGTAGATATTTAAAGCTAAGAATGCGCATTAGTGCTTTACTGATGCTGATCAGCCTCCCTCCCTCCTTCCATGTCACCTATTTGATTTAACCCTAGAGCACACATTTCCCATTCTTTCAGCTGACGCTGTTGGGAGTACAGTGTAACTCCACCCAAAAAGTCCCATCCTCTCCTGAGTCCTGCTGAACTTCTGGTCCCAGTATATTTTCCATTGCAGGAGCCCCACAGGTTAGTTTTGCCCCATGTGAAAAACACTACTTCCAGTTTCACAGCTGCTGCCTATCTGTTTTACTGGGTAAGTAATCAAGAGCAATTCCCTTTTTTCTTGTTTTATGAGAAAATTCAAACAGGAGAAGTCTGAAACATGGTCCCTAAACCATTTTGCCTGCACTCACCTTGCTCTCTCCTATTTAACAGTTCTCTAAATGAAACAACCCTGTCTTTCCATCCTCTCTTCATTCTGGAACTTCTCTATGACTCTGGTCTTTTCCCCACCTCATGTTTATCCTATTCCTGCTGAAGATGGTTTGTGAAAGGTTGGCCAAAACCGGCCACAACAGCTAAATCTGATGTAATAAATTATGGATTTATAGTTATGGGGAATTATGGTACTTCAGTATGGAACCCACAAAGACTCTGTGAGAAGAGTGTTTCTTTTAAATTTAGTGGTCTGACTTAATGTGTTTAATCCTGCCAATAACTCTGACAAAAGTCAGAGAAAGAAAAGAAAGAACTCAAAATACTAAGTCACATTTTAATGTTTTTAATGTTAAGGGAGATAGAGAGCTGGCTATGTGTCTTTCTTGTAAGCATATTTGTGAGACTAAAACGCAGTACAGGTATTGCCTTTCATAATGCGTATATCGCATTTTCCTACAAAAAGGAGAAAATGTTCACATTACAAATCATTTCGTCTGGGACAGAGACTGCAATATAATGAGCAGGAGGATATGGCTGTTGCAAAAACTCACCTCTCCTATAAAGAGAGGCTTTGCACAGTCCAACCCAGACAGGCTTGAACAATATTACAAGCACATTCATTAGCCAACCCAGGCTGCAAATACAATACATTTCCCTAAATGGATTAATAAGAAAGGAGAGGTCCTAGAATTGCTCTGACATATCATTTACACACATCGCCATCCTGACAACTCTTAAGTATTAGAGAAACTCCAACACAGAGATTGTGTGCAGAGAGCCCACAATTTATTATAGTCTACAATGCAGCATCCTGGATCTGTTGATTAGCCCTCAGCTGCAACAGCTAAGAGATGTCTCAGAAAAACTTTAGGAGACAGCAAGAATATTTCACATCTATCTTTGGTTTTATCTCACGTCTTCCTTTTTTAACATTCTTATTTATAACTATGTTTTCAGGTTTATAATCAAGAATGTAGCCTATTGCTTTGCTAGACAACACTTGTTTTCATTCACTTTATGCCTGCCCACCCTTTAGATCTCGTGAGACAGACAGATTACTTTCTCTGAAGCAAAAGCTTCAAATAAAGCAGTGCTACAGTCAGACTCTGGGTGCCTGCAAACCAAGACGGCTCGGACTTCCACACAACAGCAGGTGAGGAAAGTGTGCACTGCTGCGGATGAACTGTTACATGTGGAAAACCACGTGGAAATAAATTCCAAAAAATGTGCATGGGCACCTTACATAGTCTTTAGAAAACCCATCTGTGACAGAGCACGGGTGTCCCCCAGCTCCCCAGGCCAGGCACGGGTACCCGGCACAGGCACAAGCCTCTCGCACGCATTCGGGGAGGGAGGAGAGGAGGTGCGTGCGCTCAGGCAGCTGGGAGCTCTGTAAGCACAAGGCTTTGCCCAGCCATCCCGCGTGAAGACCTCAAGTATCCCACAGCATTTGACAGTGATTTTAGGCAGAACTTGTGAGCGAGTACTTCTCTCTCTGCTGCTTCTGTGGATGTGTTCAAAGAATTCAGTGGAGCAGAAAGGCTCCGTTCTCCCCTTTGGAAGCTCAGTTCGTTACTTGTGTGAGGAGATGTCCTGACTTTCCTGAGCACATCTGCACAAGCCTACTGTCTGAACTACTGGCCCTCCGGAGTAAGGTATCTGCAGGCTGGTCTTAAGGGTGAGATCCAAATTCCACAGCAGCCAACAGAAAGTCTACTGCTGATATCTGTGGAAATATCACTCCTGGCTTAGGGTAACTCACCAAATGCTCGGTTGGTCTATTCCTACTGAAGTCCATGGAATTGTAGCAGAAGAGAAAATGCCCCAGAGCAGGAAGTGTTTGATAAAGTCACTGTTTCTGTAGCAGTGAACTGGAAAGTTGGGAGTGCTGGAAAGTGCAGAAGGTTTTCAGTGGAGGTTGACAGAACCAGAGCAAGAGATCAAAGAGCCCCGGCTTGTCTCATCTGTGAGCAGCTACCTGACACCTGATCTTCAAATAAGATAACGATATGGGATCTATATGAAAAATGTGTAGGTATTCAGAACATCATATTTATAACCTCTACATATGAAATCTTAGAATGTACTGTAAAAAAATCTTCACATAGACACGTTATTTATAGAAAACTCACTGTCATTTTGCACAACTTGAAGGCAAGACAGAAAAAAATCCTGAAAATCTTATTTAAGTAGTTCTAGTGGTACAACATCTAGTTTTATTTCCTTCCTCATCATGAGGACATTTATACATAACTGGTGCGTGATAATGAACAAATAAGAGAAGATCATTATTAGAACCAATGACGTACTGTATAGTGACTTATTGTGCACTCCAGATATGGCCTATCTCAAATATTTCTCTTTGGTTTGATCCTTACCATAAAGGCAATAGAAACTGCTGCTCTGCCTTTTATAAAAGATCTTTGTCAAAGCACTAGAATTGGACTCTGAGCCACCAAAATGCATTAGGCTTTCACACAAAGCATGATAGGGCTCTCCCTCCTCACTCAGCCATTGTGGCTGGTTGTTACAATCACGCTGAGATTGTTCTGATTTGGCTCTCTGTTATGCCTTTTAGAGCTGAGACAAGACATTCTGCTTGCAGTATTACTAGGTGTATTTGGCATTTGCTGTGGTCAAGCGTGGCTGTTGTTAGTGTGGAGCCACATAAGGAGAGACTCAGCACAGAAAGGGCTAACAATGCTGTGATGGGAGCGAATCCCTGACGGAAAGTGGGGGGAGGATGGTGCATGGAAAGAGTACTGGTAAAAGCATCATCTGTATTACTGTATATTGTCTGTGCTGTCTTTGAATAACCCAAAACAAACAGAAAGATGAGAGTTTGTTAGGATATGGATAGTGAATACGTCAGATACGTGATTTATAAATATGATACAGTCCTGGCAATGTAGTTACCATCAGGAACTAGCACAGCTGCTATTTCACAAAATGCAGTAACCATTCAAACTTGAAGGAATGTGCTAATTAAGAAACACGGTGGGGAGAAAGAAAGGTCCTACTTGCTGTATTTGCATTTTTTAATTTCAGAGCTTGGTGCCAGAGAAGAGGGTTAAAGGCTGGCTCACCACAGCCATTTGCTCATAAGCACAAATTTACCTGCTGGTGGGCAGCAGGACTGAGATGAGGGATCAGAAGAGGAGAATCCATCCTCAAAAGAGGAACAGGGTAGATTTAAACTGTAGGAGGGCTCCCAAAGCAAATCAGAGCGGCAAACTAAGTTGCCTATTCTGCCAGGTAGTTTTGGAGCTTCACTCCATGGGCAGTGGATTGCTTCCAAAAGGACACCTTGGCTATCACCGCCAAGTCCACACTCAGAGCCCTGGCTGCCGTGGAGATGGGGCACTCCAGCACTGCAGGCTGCTGTTTTCTGCTTCTCTTTTTTGGTTTTGTTTTCCATTATCCAGAGCACTACCCTTCACTAGAATAAACTTGTTGTTTGTATTTTAGGCTAGTATTTGAAACAGACTTGGGATAACGTAATGCCCCGTGGTCTTCCTACTTCCTGGGTAGTCAGGAATCCAAACCAAGAGGGGTGTGCAGAAGCCCCCCCATGCCTGCAGCCTACTATCTATGAAGGGACCCGCCGGCACCAGAGGTCCTTATTGCCAAGCGTTAGGGAGAAATCAGCCCTGCCATGTATTATCTTCTGCCTCACATGCAAAGGTATGCATGGAAGAGATCATTTACCACCTTGGGTGACCCTCAGGTTAACAAAAATATCTTTGCATGGAAAGATACGTGTATTCCAGAAACCTAGAAAAGGGGACAAACTCATAAGGCTGGAAGACAAATCAGTAATCTCTCCTTACAAGAGCAGACAGAAGCAGAGTTTTGTTATTCCGAGCTGTTACAGGGTACATCAATTAATTTGCAAGTAGACTACATGGCAGCAAAGGGTAGAAACACTTCCGTTGCTGACAGTACTAAAAACAGATCAAAAGATCATACTACCAATACTGTAAAGTGGGATTTGAGTTTTAGTTGTTCTGAAGAGCTGTTAGCAGTGGAAATTACCTCTCTACTGTCTCCCAAGACAATCTTTTCAAGCAGTGAGCATGATCCAAAGGTAATTAGCATCAGTGGAAAAAACTCTCGGGTGAAATTTGTGTCTGCACTGAAGTGAAGATGAAATGCTTTAGTCACGGGGGAAAGGATTTCATCTAATGAACACCCAGTGAAAGGGTTACACCCAGTGAGCACTTCAGACAGGAACAGCTCATTTCCCTTCTCTTCCCCACCTCTTCCTCTTGGCTGTCTCTTGGACATCATCAGGAACTCCTCCTGAAGATCTTGCAAATAAAGAGTGTTCTTAAGAATGACAGTAGGTGCACACCTGCAGTATGGTTCTGGGAAGCTTTCTCTTACAGGTATAAACAATCCAGGCTTGAGTAAGCTATAGAACTGGTAACATTTACACTAAGAAAACTATGTGAGGAAATGGTCTGAAAAGAATAGTATTGAATGGGCAGCCCCTCCTTCCACCCTTTAAACTAAGGACTAGTCATCCATCTTCGTATCTTTTAACATAAGGTATTTTTAGAAGCAATATGAAACAGAAGTAATTTTAGCATCACCATTCATAAGTTTGACAGCTTTTGTAAGGGAGGAAAAATACGTAATGTGAAACAAATACATGGGATCGGAAGAAAACCCCCAAACTGCCTAATGACCAGCTAAAATACACATTCTGACTCATACTTTCCAAGGCTTAAGAAAATCAGAAAGATTTCAAGAAGAAGGTATTTCAACTGAGCTATGAAGTCTTTAGGATAAAAGCTATCAAACAGTGCCCTGGGTTATATCAGTGATATTTTAAATACACTGTGGTATCCTTTTCTGCCATCATTTGCTTAATTCTATAGTCAGCCCCCAAAATGCATGTATTCATAAACCAAGTTCTGCTTTTAGGAATGAGTGCACTTGACTTTTAATTTCAGTGGCACTTGGGTGCACCTATCTCAAATCCTCCATGCTTAATACATGTCCTTCATTTTGTTCCCCATCTTCAGGGCATGGTACACTGCAAGAGTCCAAAATTCAAGTGCATCTCTAACTTTCCTTATCCAGCGCTACTGAGTCATAGCAAAGTGATTATTAAAATACACGTTCCTACCCTATTCCTCATTCATTTCAGGTGAAAATGCCAATCAAAAGTTCTAATTGTCTTAGCTCTACAGAGCTGGCACAGCTTTAAGGACGGCCATTTGAGATTGTCTTCTGCCTGCACATCATCAACAGTCCCTTCCAGGTAAGTTCCACTTCAAAACATCTTTAGTATGGGTAACTGTATTACAAGTAATTGTGTTAAAATCTTTCTGCATAAGATCCCCAGTGACTTTATAGTTCAGAAAGAAAACAACATATTTTTCTTGTAAACTTACTAAGTATGAACTTAGTACAGAGTTTCTCTCTCATACGTGTTTTAGGCTGAAACCTCCGCAGACCTTGTGGGGAGGATGCACAGACAGACTAACAGAAGCTGGCTCCCTTTTAGGCTTTCTGTATTTTGGAGAGGAGGGGGAAGGGGAAACTTTCACTGAGAAAGTGAATCATTTGTCCTGACATGTTCAAGTTCATGGAAACCCTAAAAAACAGTTATCCTAAGTTGAAGCTTTGCCCAGCAGTGCCAATCCTGCTCTTATTTTAAAATGTCCTTAAACGATTAACCTACGCTGACCTGGAATTTTGAAGAGTGCCAACAAATCCTCAGACAGAATCAACGGTATGTCTCTTGGAGATGCTGTATGACGTTAGCATGTACAGGATCTGAACCAGTAGGTCTCTCTCTCTCATCCTGCAGGGACGATGCAAAAGTTGCCTTACTACCAAAGGAAGGCATTTCTTTTCCAGATGAAGAAGCTCACACATGAGAAATGCTGCTACACATATCAAGTCTTTCTGCTGCATAAGGATCCAACTTACTGAAATGTCACAAGACTCCCTGTCAAAAATACAAAGCTTATTTGCCAGTGATACCCTCCTACTCTGCTGCAGCCCACAAAATGCTTAAAATAACCAAGCAAAGGTAAGCTTCAAAGCCTTCTGCCTTGGGCTTCAGTTTCAAACAAAGCAACTGAAATTTAAACAGAGGAAGTAAATGTTGTTCTGTTCATGATTTCACCCTTCAACCAGAAATAAATATAAATCCCCTTATTCCTTAACTATTTCATGAAACTGTGAATCAGTTGAGTGTTCAGAAAAGTGCAAAGCATTGTTAAAAGTTACCACGGTGGTGTGATCTTCAGCGTGAAAACACAGAGTGCTTGGGTGACCCTGCCATCTTCGGTCACCTTGTAAGTGTGGGAAAGGTGTCACAAGTTTTCTCCAACGCATCTCTATGTTTTCTCTATCATACTACTAGGCAAGTACTTAATACTGGAGGCTGTAACATCCTGAACAATCTTCTACCATCAGCTGCTGCCTTCAGTTATAGTCAGCCTAGCAGGCTTTACTTTCCAGTAACCAGCCTGAGTCAAGAGAAAGACAAGGAAGCTCCTACATGGCTGTCAATAACATGTAACTCTGTCACGCTGGCAGATTTATGCATTAGGGTTCCCTGTGTCCTTTCTTTTGCTTGCCCTTTCCAGCTTTCATTCCTGCTCTTTGATCCACTCGCAGTGGAAAGAGCTCCTGCTTAACTCTCCTCTGGAATGTACCGTGGCAGGTCACGGTCTGTGCTACATGTCTGCTGGGTGACCCCTTTCTGCCTCAGACTATGACAAACCTGATTCCTCTTCATTCCTGTCCCATTCTTCTACCACATTTCTGTCCCTTAATTTCAAGTCAATGATTTTGCGGCTTGACTCTCTCTTCCTCCAATCCTTCCCAGCTTACAAAGGGCTGAAAAGCCACATTTCCTTAGACCTGAGCCATAAAGAGGCACTGCTGAATGTGCTGGGAAGCACCCTGGGGTAGCAGATGTTAAAACTGAGATTATTAAATATTCTGGACATGGAGCAGCACAAATGGATTTGAAGAGGTGAGCTTCTAGCTGTTCTGTAAGTGACATGAGAAGAGTTAACTGCAGTTTGGGTAGCACAGAGGAACAATTTCAACGAAAGAAACCCTGAAATGTCAAAGAACAGAGTTATAAAACAGACCATTGTTAACAAATGGCTGTTTATTGCTAACACAAAGTGAGCGTATGAGTTGAAGCTGGATTATTTCTGTGTTTACTAGAGAAAGAGACAAAAAAAGTCATTTGTATCCTATCAGTTCATAAAACTCAACAACTCTTTCCATATGGCCCACTACTATACTGTTTTACTTCAGCATATATGACTACCAATTTTTGGTCTTTAACAACGATCCACTGAGTGAAACTCTCTCAGTATTAGCACAGATACGTCCTATTCCAAGTCTAATGTTTTAGAGGAGAATTAATTTGAGATAGTGACTGCAATAAACTTCACACACGTGAAGTTCTTAGAATATCATGCATGGACAAAATTTACCATACCACAGTTGACTTGTAAATGCACTGGTGATTGTATTGCTTAGTTTGGGTTTGTCACCTCAGTTTGTTCATGTGAGTATCTGTGCATCTTTGGAAATGCCTTGGCACCTCTTTTGTGGTAGGAATTAAATCAGTAATACATAATGCATGGTAGTAAAACCACACTGCAGAACACGATCTCATGAAAGTGCCACAAAGAGGAGGGATTGAAGTTATTCAGACAGTTCAAGGAAAATACCTTGAGACTGTTTTCAGGAAATGCTCTCCAGGACGTTGCATCCATAACTAATTTCTGTTACCGTGGCTTTTTTCTGCATGTGTTCAAGCAGCTAAAAAATGGGCAGCAAGTGCACATGCCAGCTGAAAGCCCCATTCCCTTGCTTGTGTGCAATATAAAGGGTGATCGGTTTAATATTTCTGAGAGCTAGGCTATCTGCTCCCCTCCACCAAATAGTGGGAAAATCAAAGGTAGGAAGAAACCTTTGCAGCTCACCTCGGATTTCACTGGCAGTCATGCAGATACGACATTACGAAGCCACATATGCCAATATCCATTAAGTGTCTTTATTGTAAATAACATTGTTTTTTTTTTCTCTGGCAAGCAATCTCACCCCACTGGAAGTGCCACTAACCCATTACTGTGTAACTGAAATAACATTTGCAATGTCATCTGAGAAAAGGCTTCAGCCTGAAACTTATTAACAACCTAAGGATGAAACAAAACTCTTAAACTGTAATTTGAGGGGTAGGTAAATATCTAGCAGACTTCATCGCAAGGCAGGTGAAAAGCAGCCCAGAAGGCCAACCAGATCCTGGGCTGCATCAAGAGAAGCGTGGCCAGCAGGTCAAGGGAAGTGATTCTCCTCCTCTACTCTGCTCTGGTGAGACCCCACCTGGAGTGCTGTGTCCAGCTCTGGGGTCCTCAGTTCGGGAAAGACATGGACCTGCTGGAGCGGGTCCAAAGGCGGGCTACGGAGACGATCAGAGGGCTGGAACACCTTTCCTATGAAGACAGGCTGAAAGAGTTGGGGCTGTTCAGCCTGGAGAAGGGAAGGCTCCACGGAGACCTTATTGTGGCCTTCCAATACTTAAAGGGGGCATATGAGAAAGATGGGGAGAAACTTTTAGCAGGGCCTCTAGCGACAGGACTAGGGGAAATGGCTTTAAACTAAAAGAGGGCAGATTTAGGTTGGATATAGAGAAGAAATTTTTGACAATGAGGGTGGTAAAACACTGGAACAGGCTGCCCAGAGAGGTGGTCGATGCCCCATCCCTGGGAACATTCCAGGCCAGGCTGGATGGGGCTCTGAGCAACCTGATCTAGTTGAAGGTGTCCCTGCTCACGGCAGGGGGTTGGACAAAATGGCCTTTGATGGTCCCTTCCAACCCAAACCATTCTATGATTCTATGATTCGGCCCACTGTGTGAGAAACAAAAAAGCGAACTAGAGGAACCCTACCTGGCTATGGTGAAATGCAAGGCAACATAAGGAAAAAATCAGCTATCCAGGGGGACAGTGAGCTCTCAAATCTTTGAAACACACAGACTCAGAAGTTACAAATCATAGCGTTGCACAAGTGGAGCAGAAGGCTGTTTTCTCTCCAGGCAGGGTGCTGAGGGCTTGGAGCACCTCGGAGCAAGGGCAGGCTTGGTTGGTGCTGGGGACAGGTCAGCCATGATAGCCCGGGCAACCGTGACAGGGAAGGGACAGCAGCAGAGGGTGCTCCTGCACGAGTTGGTGATGGGAGCAGGAGCCTCTGGGGATCCCAGTATGCAGGTTGGTTGCTACTATGTGCTAAAATCTGTGTCCTCACAGCTAGTTGGAGCAAGCTGACAAAAAGGAGCTAATATCACACCTCCATTTTATGCATGGACATGTCCCCTGTTTCTTCCAGCAGAGACTGTGGTATCAGAAAAATCTGGAGCTTGGTCCTTCCCGTGCCCAAAAGGAACGGGAGGCATCGCCTGCCTCTCCTCTTCAGGCTCCGGTGGAGAGGCTGCTACTACTCAGCACTGCCCTGGCCTCAGTGAGACCTCACCTACACACCAGAGGCTTCACTAGAACAACTGCACCAGTCAGGACTGTGAAAAAATATCTTGTCCATAAAGTATGCAACTGTACCAGAAAACGGCCCAGTATAGCTGTCATACTTGCAGGAAACCCTTTTGCTGACCTACCTTACTTTGCTTCTGAATTAAGCCGTACAGGCAAAAAAACCCCTTCTCGTAAGAAGTAAATTTAGGAGGGTTGCACTCGGCCAGTGCAGCCACATCTGCGAAACCTTCTTTAGTAGAGACAAAGGCTGAGTTTGCCAACACTTGCAAAAGAAAGAGATTGAGACCTGGTTTTAAACTCCAAGTAAAAGAAGTTCATTCAACCCGCTGGTCACAGAATTGTGAACTGCCAAAGATGTAAATCTCCTAAAGCAGAGGCAGTAGCAGGCATGACTGCTGGGGGGCACGATTTAGTCTTTGGATTATAGTACCAACTGAGGAATCCAGCTAAGATCGGTCTGACATGACAGTGATGTGGGGGCAAATATATTCAGGCTGGTGTCAAGACAACCAGACAAAAGCTTTCTGAGGTGAAATGTTTTCTGTATCTCAGTATTCCAGGTGTTTCATGCAGCCACAAACTAAATGCACTCAAAATTTTAACTCGTACAGCAGTTCCAGAACTTGCTTCAGGTTGAAAAAGCAGAATTCGCAATGATCTCAGGCATTAGGGCCTCTTCTCAGCTGTTCTTTGAAAATTATGAGCATCAGGGAGAGCTAAACCCCATTACACAGCATGTGACATCAAATGCTTGAGATCTTACGCCATTTTCTACATTATTAATTTTCTACCTGATAACAGTGTGCTCCTATTATTTTTGCCTCCCACTCTTGTTCTATGATGAAAACCCAGCAGTAAAAATTCAGGTTAATTCTTTTTATTCTTCTCCCTCCTGCTGCTGTTCTGTCAGAGCTGCTGCAGGAAAGAAAAACTGTAGCAGAACAGCCTATAAAAACATTGCTCTACCCCGTGTAGTATTAAAATTGACAGAATTTCACAGCTCCCTGTCTCAGACAGTAAAGAAAACAGTTCTTAATTTTCATGTTCCAACTACTATTTTCCCATCATCACGGGGTAGCAGAAAATCAAAACCACCCACCACCTCCTGCACAAAAGCCACCCCCAGAGCTGCACAGAGAACACTGTCATCTTCCAGTGGCTTCAGTGAACCAGTTTTCCTGACTTGGTGTTTTGCTGGTGGTTTTTTTTTTTTTTTTTTGCTTTCTACATAGCCATTACTATCCAGTGCATGGCTAGAGACAAAGCTTCGACCCGCTCCATGGCCAGAAGGGAAAGGCGCAGTCACCTCTGTGCAAATTCTCCTCCATCACCTGATCTGGAAGCACAGTGCAGAAAGGGATGGGGCCAGAACTTGCCGCAACATGAAAAGAACAAACAAATCTGCAATCTCTTCTTTTTGCTTTGTCCAGGCACAATAATGTTACTTAGTCATGTATTTTATAAGAGCGAGTGCCCTTTGTAGCTAACACCAGAGATTTGTATAATTAGCAACGGACGGGTCACTAACGATTCAGGTAAGCACCTAAAAATGTCAATCCCTATTACAACCTTCGAGCTGCTAGCGCTACTACTGAGATTTAGGGGACTATATTACTATATTGCCCTCTAGTGTCCACAAACAAGCGAGAGAGTATCTTCTTACTGCTTCATCTCAGCACTTCTTCAGCAGGGAAGTTCACAGCCCTACATGCTGCTGAAGAGCATGCAAGGGGTTCACAGTATTACCTACTAGACATGCACTGCTCTGCCGGCTCATGGTCACGGGCTTTGCAGCTGCTGCATCAAGGTTACACTTTCATTAAATCAAGTAAGAACTAACAGAAACACTGTTAATTTAGGTAAGGCTGGCAGACCCAGCCTATTGCCATCTGTTCCCTTGCATGGGGAGAATAGCCAAGCCCCCCACAAAAGCCGGCCAGGGCAGTGCAGGTTGCTGAGACCTGGGGCTTTGCAGTAAGGTCCCTTAGGAGTCTACTAGTCCTTTAGGTATGCCTGGTCATCTGCACGGGGACCTACAAGGGGACGTGAGAACGTGCAACATCTGCCTCAGAGCAGCCAGTCCGTGAGGAATGTCTAATATAATACCACAGCCCCATAGGCAGCATTGCTTGTGTAACCTGTTGAGATCAGAAGTAGGTTACAAGCCACCCTTCCGCATCCCCGTCCTGCACAGAGATGCCCTGGGGACACATCAGGCTCAAGCAGGAGCCTTTAGGTGATGTGTCCTGGCTGACGGGGGTCTGGATGGAGGACCAAAAAGATGCCCCATAAAGGAGGAGGAGTGGTATTTCCTCACAGACCCTAAGCTTTGGGGTGATGTGGAGGGAAGGGGGGCCTGACCCATCTGCATGCAGGGTGACGCTTACTCCTTGGAGGAAAGACATACGTAACACTGAAGTTGAGCACATGTGAACTTGGAGAGGTTACTAACAGTGACTCCGCACAGAAAAAACCCCAAACTTTCTCCTGCTCATCCTCCTAGCATTCCCATTGCCTTGAAAGCAAAGACGCCCTCAGAAGAGAACTGTAGTGACCACACTAGTAATACCTTGCAATGCTTTTATGTTAGTGTAGATACAATACTGGCCGTGCAGAAGCCCAGAGAGGTTAACCTACCTTCTTCAAGGTTATAGCACATGGCCATGAACAGATCCAGACCTCCTGGCTCCTAGGCCTGTGCCTAAACCACAACAGAGCACCTTCCGCTCAGCAAATGTGCTGAGGGGTTGCACAACCTGAACCTACTCCTTACATTTCTTTCTCAAGCTCTTGACAGCAATCCATTACCAGATACTTCAAACTCAGCATTACAATTGCGATCTGCTGGTGGTGGTGACACACGTACTGTCTTTGACTTTTGCAGATATGTCTGATGCCATAATCAGGTCTCTTTTAGACAAAAATCCGATGGATGATTAACAGCTGAGGTGCACTGTATCCTCAGAGATCTTTAAGGATATACAGCGACTTTCAGTATCATCCATGAGACTTAAAACGTGTTACTTCAAGATCATTTTATTGCCACAGTTTAGGTACTACCATTTATTGTAACTTCTGCGTTGACAGAATCCTCTTCACTTAACTGCTTTTGGTTTTCATCATAAAAGGTAGGTGACAGCCAAAGTTTCCTGTTTTTTTTTTTTCATGGGGTCCTCCCTTTAATGCAGTCTGCTGAAGGAACGATTCTCCCTCTCCTTACTGATACTTCATTCGCTCCAGTTTTACAGACACACCCAAGAACTGCGCTGCAGCAGCACTTCTCTGTTGTCATGAGAAGACTATTTTGAACCCTGAAATCTATTATTTAAAATTGCCTCTTACTCCAAGTTCTTGTTTCTGATTTCACAGAACTGTGCAAAAGGAATAATTCAAATTCCTTTTCTTATCTTTTCTTTTTTATTTGGAGTTGGGGAAGACCACATATGACTTGGGTTCTGGTCTACTAAAGCGCTGAAAGGGGCTTGCTGTTAGGTTAGTAATAGGAAATGACTAAACCCCAGCAGAGGAATGAAAGAAAGCAGCCTCTAGATGAAAGGTCTAACCAAGCCATCATTATGCTTGGCTTCCAAATTGGTAGCGGGGACAGAGTTTTGGGCATAATTCAACAGAAATGAGTCACTGAATGAAATTCAGTTTTACAGCAGAAAACACAAAAGTGTGTTTCACTTCTCAGCATATGAGTGTGCCACAGTATAAGCAGGGATGCTCTGCAGCTGCAGAGAAGAAGAGAGATGGAAGGCCATTAAAATTGCCTCTGCATGGCAGGCACTGGGCTGAGGCATGTCAGTACGTGCTCTGTATAGAATACAAATGGTCTTTAGAAGGAAAACATATTTCACCCTTTTTTAATTTCTCCACCACTTACGCTGTCTTCTCTTCCTCTCACTTCAGGGGTTCTAACCTGTGAACCCCAATCACCGCCCCCGCCCCAGACAGGCACAGACCACCTCCCAAGGACAGGAGATGCTTAGGCTGCAGTATCAAGGTGTGCTCCTGCACCCGAGAGCTTGTTGTTCAGGGCATAGCATCCTTGTAGAACAAAACTCAGCGCTGTAGCATGTGGGACCGAGAAGGACATGCAGAGGAAAATCGTAGTATTGGTGTCTTAGTATTTCACCTTCCTGTTGGGAAATGCTGTAGGATCAAGTAATTGCAACCTTAATGCTGATCTGGGCGAAAAGAATTTAGAATGGTTAAGTTCAAGGAACAAATTACAAAGGTTAGTTAAGTAAACACAAAGCACCTTGAGGGCCAGATATTCAGGTCAGACACCTGAAGGTACTGGTCTGTATAGATTAGGAACTTCAAAAGCTGGTAATATGCCCAATTTCCACCAAAATTAATGGAAATTGAAGAGACTTAGGTCCCCAAAACTCTATCAATAACAATAGGTGTCTCTCTGAATCTTTAGGTTCTTTGCTAACTTTAAATGCCTGGCCTAAAATCCAGCTTTCAGCAGTTAGTTCCATGTGTTAGATGGATCAGGCACACAAAAGCTTTCAGAAATATTTTTACAAAAATAATTCAAAACATTACAAAGAAACACATTGTCATATGTTCCTTGAAGTTTTCAAGGGTACATAGGGATAGACAGATGCTTATCGAATTCATAGAATTGGTTTTAATCCTATTAAAAAGGAAAATATCAAAACAATTTTATTAATTTCATATAAGCACACACACTCCTCAAGCAGGAGGGAATGTCGTAGGGGTAGTTATTCTAATATTTGCCAGCAATGTTCTTCTTTTAAGCGTTTTGTAGACAAATAGCCCACTGCTTCCATACACTTGATATACCCGCTAAATGTATTCCAGAATTAGCTTTATTAGACACTGGTAATAGTCTAAATATTGACTTTCGTAATCCTCTTTAACAGTTGCTGCTTTCTGCACTTGGAATTGACATTCCTCTCAGCACAGAATATACCAGTGACTATGCTGTTTAGAAATTATTTGGGTTGCTTAAATCCTTGGATGTGTTACAAAAGACAAAAAAAACCTGAAACAAAATGTAAAAGAGGAAACATTAAGCTTACTGGCAATATTTAGCTATGTGAAACATCCATAATTTATAAATATCCACATAGCTTCTCAACTTCTTTCCCAATAAACATTTCAAATCAATAGTTTTACTTTTATGCTTCATATGTATCATCTCAGCTGACTCGGTATAGATCTGATGCACATTTCCATAGACTTAAAATACTTATTGCAAAATCATACTTAACTCATGAAAAAAGCTCTGAACACAGAAAAATTAAAACAAAAGAAACATAGAATTACTGAAGTAAAAGAAATGCTGATTTCACCTTGTAAGTGGATTGAAAGTTAATTACTTTTTATCTGAAAGCAACATGAAATTGCAACATGGACGACATTCTCTGCTCTTCAGCAAAGCAGGAATAGTAAATGCAGTATGAATTCCTTATAGCGTTCTCTACTAGACTGTGGTCCATATGGCCATGCATTTCTCAGCCTTGCCACTGCTCCCCAGCATGGATGCCCCTGCCAGCATCTTCCCTGGGGAAGAGGCAAGCAGGGAAAGAACAAACTGGTCTGGGAGGGGATGTTTCTGCTTGCTCATTTCTGAACTGGAAGGCTTCTGGACAGACAGTAGACAGCAACACATTTCTGGCCCATATCAACCTCTGCTATATGCAACTCAGTCAAAAACTTTCTCATTTCAAACTGAAGGCATGAAGAAAAAGACAGAAACAAGCCCCACAGTGCCAAAGAAACTCATTCTTGCCCTCTGCCCAGGCAGCTACCAAAGTATTTCAGACATTTTACGGTGCTGAGCAGCCAGCTGGCTGTGGCCAAGACGGGTGTCTGTCCTTCACACTGGGCTCTGCTGGTGCAGGACTGGTCACGACACAGCCTTTCATCTTCTATTTCGTTCACAGACTTCATTATGATGGCAATCTTTTTTAAAATTAAGAACTACTGTAGAAAACCTGTGTATCAAAAGCTGTTTGAAGTAACAGGAACACACCAGTCAAATTCTGATCATGGGTATTGTTTTATTATTTATTTTAAAACTCAAGTTTGTTCTTTGGACTCAAGCTTTTTCAGATGCATGAAGTTAATAACGTTAACTCATGTCAAGCTGAAATCTATTAAAAATAATGGGCTGAGAGCGCCATGTTGTCCATCACCTTTGGAAAAATAGGTTCACCTCATACCCTCAAGATGCAAAATTCTATTAAGATTCACATTTGTATTTTAAAAGTTTATCTATTTTTTTGCTTGTCACTTGTTGAGGATGAACTCTCCTGTCTCTAACTGGAAAAAATTGCTGAAAGATACTTTTAAATTACCAAGGTTATAACAACAACAAGGGTCTTGCATCTTTTTTCTGTCAATGAGAAACTATTGTACAAATGGAGTTCTGATTGCTGACAGTGTTCCCTTGGGACCACTACAAAAAACCTCCACATCTTTAAGGTGAAGGTCACATGCATAGGTATTGCTGTGGAACTAGCATAAAAACCGTAATTCTTTTGTTATAAATAATACTTTTAAAAAGATATCTTTGAAAGATACCTTTAAAGTGAGGCAAATGTGTTTAAGAAGAAATTATCTTGGTTTATCTGGTTTCCAGGTAAAGCAAGTTTTCACAAATAACCATTTTTGAACTGTCTGTGCCAATAATGGCACAGGATAAAACGCCGTTGGTAATGTTTCTAGGTGGAATTACAGACAGATCACATCCTACTTGCTCTTCTACACATGCCAGTCGTGTGACTGTTGCATAAGCGGATCTTTATTTACTCATTTCACTTTTGCACCCAGTGAGAGATTACCTACTGAATTACTAAAGTAAAATTTACCTTTTCAATTCAACCTCTGAGATGCGGGATAAATACCTACTTAGATGCTGGAATTCAAGCAGGCAGGATCCCTGTCTGGAGCACTTTAGCAATTTCCATTCATTTGACAGGGAATGCAGGTCCTTATTTTAGGAGGCTTTCTTCCCTAGACATCTAAAATTCAGATCCAAGCTAGATAGTCAGGAGCAGAGTTGCAATACCTAGATGCAAGCTGGGCAGGCAGACTGGATCTTATCCCATGTGATTAACATTTTATGAAAGCAGGATGGTCTTAAAGTGAAATCTCTCTCCCAGTGGTCTTTCTGCCTTCAAATATGGCCATTAAAATCCTAAACTATTTTCAGCAATTCTATATGATTTATTAAATATTAAAAATCTAAGTAGGTAAGGAAAATTACTGTGCATTGCTGTCAACCTGAAAAATAGCCTGAAATGAAAAGTTTTGGAGTCAGGAATTCAGAGCCGTATTTGGATCAGCACAAGCAAAGTAATGAGGCAACTTCAACCTGGAACTACAGACAGTAAAAGGAGGTCAAGAAGTATGAATGCCCAAAGGAATGAAGGAGCAGACAGTCTGAAGCTCACAGAAGGAGAATTAAACAATTGCAAAACAAGAATTTTAGAATCATAGAATGGTTTGGGTTGGAAGGGACCTTAAAGTTCATCTAGTTCCACCCCCCTGCCATGGGCAGGGATACCTTCCACTAGACCAGGTTGCTCAAAGCCCCATCCAGCCTGGCCTTGAGCTGAAATTGGGAAGCAATTTTGAGCTGAAATTGGAAAGCAATTAAATGATACAAACTTTGGATGAAACAGTCCCATCACTCACGTATAAAATACCATGACTGCAGTAAAAAATACACTAAACTTAGAAGGTAAAATAGCAAAATCAAAAGAAACACTTCACTATTAGTAAAACAATCTTTTCACTCAAGATAAAAGTACATACATTCTGCATGTTGCATAAAACGTTTTGGTTTTGCAACAAGAAATCATTGTATCAGAGGTTTTCAGCTGACCAGCTGCTACTGCAATGGCAGCAGATGCCCAGCTTGCTGTCCAGACCCCTGCTGTACCCCAGCTAGCCCTTGTTCTGCAAAGGCTCCTCACAGCGTTGTTCTAGTGTGCCCCACAAATCACAAGAGGTTGCACTTCCCATGTGTTCCCATTTCTCTTATATGTTATGCTGAACACTTAGGCTGAATTTATGCTTATGGGGTCACAGACAGAAGGGCTGTGCATCTTCGTAAAGGACAATTAAATGGTAGCATTGGTATCTGTATCTTATATCACTAAGAAGTCCCTAAGTTTTCAAATAAAATGAAGCAATGGAGTGCTGAAACATCTTCCAAATCAATGGAAAGAAGTATTTGAAAATCTCATTAGTAACAATTGATTAGAGTCAATCAGAGGTATACAGTGCTTTGCAGATAGTTTTTGTCAAGCAAAAGCTGCCATGCTATGAATACATCTGAACATGCCTGGCACTTGGCGGTGAGTTTAATCATGATAAATTGTGGCAGATGTAAAAATACGACTAATCACTCTGTGAGTACGAAGCATTACTCACCAGAAATTAACGCGTATTCTGGGAAGTAAATTAATTCCTGCTGTCCTTTCTGAAATACATATTATTAGACTTACTAATTTTGAAAGTGACTTTTCCAAGGTACAATATTCAAACACATAAAGTATTTGCTAGCTATCTCTCATAAAAAGAATGAAACATTTAAATACGACATAAATTGTATCACTGAAATAATCTCCCATTGTTGGTAAGCTTTTAAAACTTAAACTACATGGGAAGGGCTTTCTAGAAAGCAATTAGTTTTGCAGAAGTAAGTAATCACAATCTAAATTTCAAGGAGTTATTCTACATTCGTTTTCTACATTGTTTTTACATCCGTCATCCTTTGGCCTGCGTGTAGTTCCCCTCCCCTTCTCAAGGACAGCACTTGCCCTGGAAGCTTCATCGGCTGCCTAACACTTCACACACATCTGGCAGCCCTTCACGTGCCTGCAGCGGAGACTGCAGAACAAAAGCACAGACGTTGCCTTGGTTTTTGAGATGCTTCAGAGGTCCTCCACTTCTGTATCTCCTCGTGTCCTGACACAGCCAAAGCCCCGCTGGAAAAGCCCTGAGTTTCACAGCACTTAGGCTGTCAACAACACAAACTCATCGCCAAGTGTGCAACAGGGTATAAAAGCTGCCTTTGCACACGCAAACGCACAAACACGCCCGGCTGAGGGCAGAACAGAGCGGGTGCACAAAGCGCCCACTCTCAGGGGAGAAATGTTTGGCTGCCGTAGTGGTTACCTAACTGAGTTTGCTTTGTGAATACATCCAGGTGGCTTATCCCTTGGAGATGCTGATCCCTGGAGAATGAGCTCTTTAAGAGCTGTGAAAGACAGCTCCACTGGAGCCAGAAGTAAAAGAATAATGAGGACAGTCTGACCTAAGACAAACCTTCTAAATTTGATGTGATGTGGGGAAGGGAATATCTATATATTTGGGGGAATCAATACTAACAAAAATATTTAAACAATGCAAATATGGAAAGGGCAATGACTCATAAGAACAAGAGCAGTACAGCACTAAAAAGGTTAACATTCTACCTAATTAACAGAATAGCTTCTAAGGAAGATTGTGAAAGAAAAGAAAAATCCAGGAAACATAAAGAGAGAATTCTAGGGTAGGGAAATTCAAATACACCTTGTAAACCTCTTTAAAAGGCTTCTTAAGAGTTTCTGATTCACATTCTTTTACTCTGCCACACCTCCTCTCAACTCAGTATTTTGAAGATTAAAGCAAATATACTGGAACAAGTGCCAACAGGCTCCTGCTCTTTAAAATGATCAACCAAAAAGCATACATTGCACTCTAGCTGCTGAAGCTGCAGAGCTTTTGGCCGCTCTGATATTTTTGCCTTTCTCTCTTTTTTTTACTATTTTACCCTCTCAGTTGCCTATTATGGGCCAGTTCCTCAAAACAAATCTTCAGCTCCCTGTCAATAACAGTAAAGACGTCGTAGTGTTGCTCTCTGTGTACTTTGGAAAACCTGAACGGACTTAACATGACAAGCACATTTTAAGAACTACTCCTCTTTGCCAACTGAGGTGGAATAATCAGATTCCTGTACACACTCCTCTTTCATTACAATTCAATTGGGCCTACACAAGTAGTTTCAAACACAGCAATTTGTGTGCTTATACCTGCGTGAAAGGTGAAAAAACATTTATACTTGAAAATGAAAATGAAGTAGGATGTCAAAGTCTTGGGAGCAAAAAAGAGTTGGATGATTACAATGTAATCTTATAACACAGGGATGCCAAAATGCTCTATGTCTGCAAAATCTAACTACTTAATAATGAAAGATTCTTGCATGCTACATTGGGGTCATCAATATCAAGAAAATGAAAAAGTTTCTAACTGTATCCACAGGGATTTCTTTGGGCGACGAAAAAGACGACATTGCCAGCATGAGCAAATAGCTGTCAGACCTTCAGGAAGAGCTCTTTACTGCAGTTACTAAACAAAAATAGGCATTTCTAATAGAATTTTGCCTTGCTGTGGTTCACCCTTGCTCGTCCACCATATCCATTTGTGGCTGATCTTCCTGCAATAAGATGTTGCAGTTTGTAGGTTTTACTAGATAGACACAATAGATACCCGAGATACACATTTTAGCTGCCACTTTACTAGTAAGGCAAGCATTCTCCCTTTGTAAACAGAGCTTGCTTAAAACCATGTTTCTGTTGTTGCTCGTAAGATACGCACAATGCCACAGTTCCTACTGAAGTTGGCTTCATAACTCTATCACCACCTGTAACCTGTGAGTTCTTCCAGCTCTTGAGTAAGTTGTCGAACAGGCAGTGATAAATGCTGACGCTGTCAGACCAGCAAAGTCCAAGGCTCCTTACTACCAAGAAATTGTTAGTAAAGCAGAAAACTAAGTTTCTAAGACCTCAGAAGGGAAAGGAAGAGGTCTGCAATGTCCTAAGGAACGCAGGGCACTGAATGGGAGTGTCGTTCTTTTCTCTTGGAAGAAATCTACCCTCGCTTTCCTGAGAGGTGAGTGACTACCTGGAAGAAATAGGAAGATGATTCTCCTCACTTCTCAGAACCCGAAGACTGTCTGACTGGTTCAAAACCAAATCAGCTGTAACATCATTATAGCACCTCAGATGCAAGCTGGTTTTATACTGTTCATCTTTATGGATGATACAGATTTGCTGTAAAGGCCTACAGACTACCCAAACACAGCAGCTCCAATTACTTTCTATGATTCAGAGCCTCCCCAGGTTGATTGTGGATTCAAGACATACAGGATTCAGTAGACATCTCAGCAAAAATGGGCTAATGGTTATTGCTCTAAGAGTGAGGTCAGAATACTCCCTTGTTTTGCTAGATAGTTCCCGCTTATGTTGTGAGATTCCTCCAGATAATTTATCTCAGTCTGCTCTCCCAGGGATAAAAAAGCAGCTCTGGCTCACTCGTTCTGCTCTGTTCCCCTCTTAAAGACCAACAAGCATTTGCTAAGTTCATTCAAGAACTGACCCTATTTTACACCGCAGATGCTGTGCTTCACTGTGCTACAGCACTAAGGAGCTGTGCTGACAGGCAGCATGGGACTTCGATACTGAGCCTCAGCGACGACTGTACTGTCACTCCTCAGTAAGAGGTCTCATTTTCAGCAGTGCTGGCTGTAACAAGTTCTTGGCTGGAATTCTGTTACTCTTCTTGAATTTTCGAGCAAAAAGTCTATAAGGAGTTCAGATGACTGAATACAGCTCTGAGATGCCAGCTATAGCCAAGAAGGTTTGAAAAGATTTTGTTTCCGTACAGGGAACAGGTGGTATAGTGGCTGCAAATTGTATTGCTTTGGAGATAGCCTGACGTTTTGAAATTGGTGCTGTTAAAAAATACATGTAGATCTTATTAATCCAAAACTTTCAAAGTCTCTGACATCAATTTACCTGAAGAAGCGTAAGCTCAGGCCCCCAGAACCACCTCCTTTATTTGCCTATGCTGAGATTAACTTGGAGGTGGATGCGAGAGCTGACTTTGCATTTTCCCTCTTCCCAAGTTGTCGGAGTGCATTTTAATGCGCTCTGGGCTGTTTTAACTGGGTTAGCCACTGTGGGACATTTGACAACTGGATGAAGATGGATGACGTGGTCTGAATCTACAGGGCAGGACACCTGGAAAAAGAAACCAGGTCTGTGTGGACACAAGGGCACCTCTGTCTCCTGTGTCCCAGTGCATGCATGGTGACCAGCTGATGCTGATGGGGCAAAAAGTTTAGAGCCTTTAGCCTCTCTCCTCTGTGAGTTCATATTTGCTCTCTCTTTGGTTTGCAAGGGGCAAAAGTTACACAAACACGGTGGAAGTCAACAGTGTCAGTAATGATAATCAGAAGAGCTCCTACTAACGTGAATCAGTTTTTCAGGATTGTGAGTTCTGTCAATGCCTGCTCACATCAAATTGCTCGCAAAATGGCCCTGTATTAGCTTCCTGGAAGATAACCTTCTCTGAGACTTTTTAGAAATATCTTGATTGCTCAGTCCCTTTTCTTTACCGTAAGATTGTAAATGCCCAGAGAGTTCATTAATGAGAAGTTCAATAAATGATGGGAATACATTAGCAGGTTGAGATCCTTTGTGTCATTCTAGTGAAAACAATTCTTTCAATATGAAAAACAACCCATAGTCTTTTTTTTTTTTTTAAGAAGTACAAAGTATTAAGACCTTCTGCCTCATGTTAGAAGTGTGAAATAGCATCACTATATACCACTCACCACAGGCACAGTGCTAATTAGAAATCACAACTGCAATGCAATTACTGAGAAATGATTGGATTTTTTTATTGTAACTGAAATAAAACCTCCTGAGCAAATTTTGCAATAATTTAACTATATAAAGTAGGAATCTCATTTGTTTCTATTTTAAATTCCATTTAAAGGCTTCTCACTTTAAACTTAAAATATGAATGTGCCATGACTTTAGGAAGCTGCTTGGCAAAACATTGTTTAAAAATTGTTACACATATTACTATTTGTACAATCAAAAAAAAAAAACCAAAAAAAATCTCAAAAGAAGTGTTTTGAATCTCCATCTGATTTGTTCCAGCGCAACAGAGAATAAATGATACTCTGGCTCCAAGAGAACATATCCTTTTGTTTCTGAGGTCAAGGCAGGGCCCCAGGATTTGGGGTTGAGTTGGCTGCACATCAGCGAAATTCCCAGCTGAGTACCTGGGGGGAAACAGCACGATGCACAGCAAAGTAGCAAAGACTGTGAGAGCTAAGTCTTCTGCAAGACTGGCTGAGCTGGTGTGTGAGATCAGGGAGTCCTGTCTCTCAGTTGTGAGGAAATGTGATCAGTGAAAGGGTGGACATTGCTGTCAGGCAGAGCAGTTTTTAGGGAAACAGTGGCCTGTGACCGTGCTCTGTACATGAAAAACAGAAACAAGAAAACTAACAAAACCATTTAGCATGTATTGCGCATATGTGTGCGTCCACGTGAATGTGCCTGGGCACATACTTTGCGGGGGGGGAAGCTCTGGGAAGGAGTAAAGGAGAGGGTGAATATACAATAATACCTCTGGTATGTCCATCTGCCTTCCAGCAGTTTGCAGCCTAAGAGCTTTGTGAGACAGAGCCTATCTTCCTCTCTTTGTTTAGCAGTCCCTTTCCAGCTGTAAATTTGTAAAATTTTCTGTTAAATATAGGATTATAGAATATCTCAAGTTGGAAGGGACCCACAAGGATTATCGTTTCCAAGTCCCTGCTCCTTGCAGGGCTACGTAAAACTAAACCATATGACTAAGAGCGTCATCCAGACAATCTGGCTTCTTATATCACATATTTATATCATTTCAAGATAGATGTCTTGACTTCTATTCTCACAACAAGAAGTACTTTCTAAGGAAAAAATCTGGAGTGAACAGTGACCCTGTTACCTTGACGTAAACTTCTCAGTCTTTCTGGACAAAGTTTCATGTTTTAAGAAAGGTCTAATTTTAGTAATTTATTTTGTAATTTCCCAGTTCTTCCCTGCCTTCCCTATGTTCTTTTTTTAGCTGCAGTGTGCCCAAATGTTTTGGGAAGAGCGTTATGAGAAGCAAACCTTGCTCCATTCTTCTAGGATACAGCAACCTTGGGTGGAGGGCTTGGGGGCATCTCTATGCCAGAATACAGAAATGCCCAGGAGAGAGAGCAGGAAACAGTACCCATGAAACACAGTGATGGAGCTGCTATACTTCAATTTAAATATTGATGTCTAGATCCTGAAAAGCATCAAGTGCTGTAGTTAAACACAATATAGAAGCACATGTTCAGGTTTAGGGGAGGACTTGGGAGAAGTCAGGCCATGGGTCCAACTCCAGGTCCTTTGGCTGGGAGGACTCTACAGTGGCTGACATTTGGGCCAGCGCCTGCCCCCCAGGAAGGAGCCCAGGTGTTGTACACCGGCATTACAGAGGCTTCAGAGGGATGCCTCACCGGCGTCCCTACGGACGTCTGCAGAGGTTCCTGACTACAAGAGAAATTTTGTCTCTTCTCATCAAAAAGTAACTGGCTTATTTCTTGAAACACGGAGTTTTTTCTAACTTACGCACTACTTTTCATCTTTTGAAGTAAAGTACCATGAGCAGATAACTAGTACAGATCAATTGAAATTACTATTTACAGGCTGGAGATCTACTTCTTCCAAATCAGCTCAAACCTTCCTGCTTTCAAATGTCTTTAATTTGCCATGAACAAAGCAGAAGAAATCTATTATTCAGGAATGAGATTTGGGCTTATATTTGATCATTTTCCCTTTCCATAGATATACTAGCACAAAGAAATCTTTATATCACTGAGCATTTCAGATAAAAGCTGACAGCATCTTCTTCTGTAAATCAACAGAGGCATCAGTGGACTTGATTCATCTACACAAAAAATCAGACTGATCCAAAATATGTTCTATATAATGAACAAATAAAATCTTTCTCCCTCAGCTACTCAATATGAGCATTTACAAGGCTTTCAGGAGGTAACTGTAAATGTTTATTTTTAAAAGCCTTCATTCCTGTGAAATGCATTCACGCTACTCATGCTACTATATGAAAAAAAAGCTGAGATTCACTGAATTATCATTAGCAAACCTCATACACTTTTGATTTTCATTATTACATTTTTCCGTTACTGATAACTAGGAATGCTTCAGGTAAGACTAACTCCAGTGCAATCACAGGGACAAAGCTTGGGTATCACCTAAGTGCAAGGTTTATTTGACTAACGGTCACACCACTGTACCCATGGAGGTACTGCGCCTTCCCACCAGCCCAGTTACTGCAGCTGGCCGCCTGCGTATTCACCACCCACTCCAACTGGAAGGCAAAATGCATTACCTTAGACCTCAGTGAAACTGCTTTAACGTGCAATTGTGCACATGGGAGTTATCGCAGCTCAGCTGACTGACACCGATCCATTAAGCCGCAGTAATATGCTTCTCTTGCTACCCAGCCCCTAACATACCTGCTAGCCCAAACCAGGAATAAAAAGGAATTCACCCCTTTGCACTGACAATCTTTTCTGTTGTTTCCCAGGCACTCTCATTTTTTGAGAAGTTCTGATTGCTAGCATTTTACCTATAATTTTAAAAACCCTGTAAATTAAGACTACCACTATCACCTTTGGAGTTTTACTATTTAATAACCAGGTGTCTCCATGTAAAGCAGAGGCTGCAGATTGAAATGGACGCTACGTGAAACTCTTAGCTGCTTTAGAGGGTATCAAAGAGTAAACTGAACCTAGTATCTCCAGAACTGTCTTAAACGGACGATTGCTGCAATTAACATGCAAGACATTAATTTAACTTGGTGGTTACTGTGACCAATAGGAAAATTAGACAGCTGCCAACAGCATAAAGAGCAAATAATTGGAATACTTCCCTAACTTGTTTGGCAAATAAAAAAAACAACTTAGTAAATACATATCTTTTTTCCATTCTCAATATGATACTGTGAAAGACACTCTCAACTCTTGATACTATAAGAGACAAGATGATTCATTTCACTAGGGATTTCCTAGTTAAATATTTTAATAAATATACATAAATTTATCCAGGCTTCATTTTCACATATTTGGAAACAGGAAAAAAAAATAAGGAATACAGGTTTTGTATTTATTTTTAGCTCTGCTGCTGTCACACTTCAAAGTAGTTTGAGAAAAAAACCTGCACCTATTCAGTCATGAATTTCTCCCAAACCCATATCTTCCTTATAAATCAGAGTTCGTCCAAGCTTTCCCAGCATGTGTCAACTGATCTGACATCTGCTGGACAAATGATTTCCTAGGCATGGAGGCCCAGATCATGACAATAAAAAGAACAGAGAAGGTGTTTATATGCCAGTTTGGTACCACTACCACCTTCAAAACTGCTACTTCACTCTCACAGGATCTTGAGCTGAGTACGAAGTATCCTCAGGACTAGTCCCACCTGAGAACAACTTAGCTGCTCAGAGATCCAGCATGCGCTCAAACCCCAAAGGAGGATTTGTCCTGGGAAGTGGTCTGTCTCCAGCCTTGCCAGTAAGCCAGATTTCTGTGGGTCCCTATACAAGATGCAGAACTCAACAAGTGATGTAGGATGTGTGTTTCTTTAAGGATCAGAAGACTCACTGGAGATATGGAGTATCACACTTAAGCCCTTCCTCCAAAGCTCCATTCAGATCTCCCAAGCCCATCTGAGTCCAAGCGAAAACCTCTCTCACATTCTCTACTTTACGTAAATACTAAAGTGCTTATTGGAAGAGGGATTTGACGCTGTTTCCGAAAAAAGTGCCCCAAACTCTAGAAAATCAGTGTCCTTTTCTCTGATTGAATGCTCGTTATTTATACAACATGAAACAGCTTCAACAGGAAAGAGAGCTTTCTCCCATACGCCAGAAGAAATACAAACATATCTAGATAACACCTCTCTTTCCAGCACAATATGAACATATCAAGAGGGCCAGTTTTCTCTGGCAGTTTGAGTCAGGAAAATGCGTAGTGTGAGGATACAGCTTCCCAGCACCCAAGATTATTCCTTAAGTCTCTCCACTGCTTTCCAGCTGTAAGACATTCTCAGCATGCTGGTGGCTTTGCACGTGGACATGGAGAAATATGTAGACACCTACGAGTTTTGGCTGTGGGACTAGCCATAGCTGTGAAATGGGGGTCTCAGAGACTGCCTATATGGTGGGCTCTGATGAAGGCTTGGTTACGCAGTGCATTAGGACTGAGTTGGGAGGTCTCAGCAGCGCCTTATGTAATGTCTCTCTTTCCAGATTATGAAACATTGTTCAAACTAGAGATGTTTTAAAAGACACCAGTGAAGACCAGATGACCTCAAACCTTCTGGATCGATGGTCAGCTTTCAAACTTCCTTGTGGCGTACCATACATCATTTTTATGCAAGCTTTTATTTGAAAATGATACAAAACTCAACTGATAAAATTATCTGACGTGGACTCATTGACATGTTTGGAACCACTGGCTAAAAGTAAGAGGAAAGTCCTTAGCTTACGTTAGTAGCTGGACTCTGACCTTTCTCAGTACTAACTGGAATGTGTTATTCCCTTGGCAGGTATTAGCAACACATGACAAGGGGCGTTGCTTTTAGCCATTCTGCCGATATCAGCATTGTGTGATACCATGATTGGCAGGCAGTGCGGAAAGTGGTGGGACTAAATAACTACAGAGAATTAAAGTACCCTCTAATGGTCTGAAGGCAATCACTGATAGCTAAAGCATCTTGTTAAAAAGATACAGAAAAACTCACAGCTCCACACTTTAGTGCTACGGCAGTTGCGTGAACAAAATCTCAAACATGTTTCCAACAGTTATTATTTTATCACATACCTTCTTCTGCTAAAGTTCCGGCTCTTGGATCAATTGATCGTATAAGCATTTCAAGATTTTGCAACAAAAATATTTATAGATGATAACACTGTTAAAAAAAGGCTTGAAACCACCATCTAAGCATAACTTCATGCCCTTAGAAACCAGGCTCAAAAAACAGAGTCACAACATTTAGGCTCAGGACTGTAAGAAGAAATAAGCATATGGTGTTTAATGAGATAATGCCTTGACTGTGAAGGGCAATTCATGGCTTCTGAGTGCTTGTGGCTGGTGATAGAATTTCAAGCTCTATCAATCAGAGCACTATTCATGAAAACCTTGAGAAAAAATACTGGACACCTCCCCACCCCAAATGCTGCATGTGCGTGGTACATTTTATGCCATCCAACAAAGAAAACAGTGACCAGATGTAAGTGTTTTCATAAGCATCACATGACACAGCAATGAAAGAATGAGAAGCTCTTCAGAAAATCAGCTGCAAAGTCAATAGAACATCTTGTTCTACCACATTTCTAACCCAAAAGGTCTGAAATCACCAGTCCCAAGTTGGCAATAAAGTAAATTTGTCTTCAACTTAAAAAATTTTAACTGGCTATCACAGACTTGCATATACATTGTCCTTGAGATTAACCTGTTGAGACTGGCAATAGCTAAAAGCATGGTTTTTTACTTGCAACTGATGTCTATTTTAATAGCTGCTAGAAGTCCTATCACATACTGGATAGCCCTGTGAGGTGCTGTAAAAAGCAGAATGAGAATAATGCCACTGGCTCAATTATCTTACACTTTATGTGTGGGGCAAAGCAAAACAGAGAGGAACAGGAGATGGATGATAAAGAACATGAAAACAAGTCCATCTTAGCAAGTCAGTAAGTTCATTAACACCTTGGATGCTCCTCAGTCTCTACATTTTCAAATTCTTGTAAACATCAAAGAAAGAGAGAGCTCTGAGGGTGGGGAAGGGATTAGTATTTGCATTGTGTTTGTTCAGATTTTTCAGAGCAAAAATTCCAGAGCCTGTGATCAGCTAAGCCATGCTGCTGTGGTTGATTCCTATTCATTTTACAGTAACTATGCCCATACCAGTTCCTGAAAACACAGATGTGAAAGCAAAAATACTCTCTATGTGCCTATTAAGAGCACCACAAAGACCATTAACTCAGAAAATAATGAATTAAACAGTATAAAATTAATTCCTGCAGTGCCACCTTGTGTTCAGATACAATTCCTAATCCTAACAATCCCTCAACCTTTATTTGTGAAAATGAAGCCTTCCAGCCCTGGAAACAGATTCACGCTAAGACTAGTTTAACAACTGACCATCTCTTCAGACATCGAAGAAGCTGCTCTTCACATGTTTTAGCATTAACCTCCTTCCTGGAAATTCCTGGAGTCCCAGGGACCTCAGTTCAGACGCCAGATTCTTCAAGAGCAGGGAAACGCCTCAAGCCGCAGCAGTACCTGCCAGTCAGGACACTCCATGATAAACTAGGAAACAGGAAAAGTCCCTGGAGAACAGATGAACTTGCTGGAGTTTGGAACTTTCAAGAAAAGGATGTTGCAAAAAACATTCAAGCAAATTTCATTAATCTGATTACAACAGGTCACAAAGATCTATATAGAAGTACAGACCCAAATTTATTCTCTCTCCACACAGTGCTGGGATTTATAAGCAACTCATTTTTAAATGCAAAAACTCTGGTGAGAAAAGGCAAGCAGTCATTCTCTATGCAGTACAACACTAAAGTAGGTCACTTTTATTCTGTAACAGAAAACTTGCAGAATTCCAGGGCAGCCCAGTGGGGAAAGTGTAGGAAATAAATATCAAAACCCTGAAAATTTTCCCAAAACTAGTAGCAAAAGTGAGAGAACTCCCCTGAAGCTGAGTACATTAAGGCAATTTCATCAGTATCACAAGGAACTAGATGCCCTTCTCAAACCCAGAAAGCAGCAGATATATTTATTTATAAATTTATGTTATTTACATTTAGATATATTTTTAAAGAATTTTAATCACCACAGCTCAGGGACTTCCTGACCACATACGGTTTCCACAGACAGCACAGACACCAGTGGTGTGAGCTTATGGGTAGGACACGCATCTACAAGGTGCTATGCAGCCTTGGGAAGTTGAGGGTGCGCACAGGGGCTTAGCTGGACACGTGGCTCCGTTTCATTCCTTGTAGTATGAATATCAAACGTGCAGCACCACTTGGTACTAACCTAGGACTGGAGAAGCTTAAATGGTTCAGTTAATTGCTCTGCCGCACTCTTCCTAAGGAGTGTCAGTAGGCAGTGCTCATACCTGCAGTGCTTTGTGAGGCTGCTCCAGAGAAGGGACCTGGCAGGGGTATCCCTTCCAGGCTGCCAAAATCACATGGGCATTGTCCTGGGGAACAACTCATGCAAAATGAGGCAGAGATTTCTAAAACTCATATTTTACCCAACTCATGAGCACCTCCCCTGCCACTGATCTTCCAAAATAGCACACACAGGAACACCTGCCATGGCCTGTCAGCATCCTCACTGACATTGCTGATCTCATTTACTGTGACATGCTGTGATTTAGTGAGGATGAGGAAGGACAGGAGAGCGCGCAGGAGGTTCCAGGTAGCTTGAGGCAGGAGGGGTCACGGAGTTGCTCTCCCGGGAGATGGCAGCATGATGCAGGATCGTGAGCAGCACCAACACCAGCCATACCTTGGCTGTTACCAGGTGTGTGACCAACATTGCTGGACACTGCTGAGCGCTGGCCTGCGGTGTCTCAGCACTTACGGGCCAACGTAATGTCGTCACTCTGGTGACAGTCTGTTGGATGCCATTTCCAGCCAGGAGGACTTGAATTCGGTCACTAATTCCAAGATGTGAAAGGCCACTTTCATCAAAGACTGATAGAAGAGCTGTTGTAGGATGGGAGAACTGGAGATCATCTACTTCAACCCCTGCTCAAGCAGGGTCAGCTAGAACCAGTCGCCCAGGACCATACCCAAATGTCTTTTGAATATCCCAAGGACGGGGGCTCCACAACCTCTCTGGGCAACCTGTGCCAGTGTTCAACCACTCTCACCATAAAGCCCCAGTGTGGCTCTCCAGGCCCTTCACCACCTCTGCCAGAGGGGTGGGAGCATTCCCAACCCAAGCAGCTGAGACAACACTTGGCACTTGGCAATCCTCGCTCCCCTCCACTCTAGAGTGCAAGTTACTTTCTTAAGCTTTAAGAGGATTTCAAGTATTAGAAGTGTGAATGTGCGAGCCCTTCCTTCAGCAAACACCACAGCTATTTTAAAGAACTGTGAGATTAAAAAAAAACGCTGTTCAAAAAGTAAGATGGGAAGGAGACCAGATGTAAGATAAAAGATTCAGAGGCTTCAGCTACTTTGAGCTTGTGTTCTGCAGACTTCTCTTGCAACTGGTGGAATTCCATTAATATTTGCCTACCTGGATATGTTGAACTAAACATCCATATACACCGACTACTCCTTCGGCAGCTCGATCCAAACTAACAAACTCTTTGCAAGAAAGCTGCTGTCTTCGCTCTCCCTAACCTCGGACTGTGGCTGCAAAAAACCCTTTATTCCTGAAGTATGAAAAGTCTCTTGACGTGTGGACCCTCTCAACATTCAGTCATGCCAAAGATTTTGCTACCCTGAGCTTTGGGATAATGTTTTGACCGGTCATTGCCCGGCCATGGCCGGAAGAGGGAGCACAAACCCCTCTGCTTTTATCCTTAGGGCTCCACCAGCAGCAGAGATGGTCTGTTTATTTGTTTTTATTTTTTTAACATGACATGTTTGGTTCTAAATAATTTATAGAATCTGTTTGGAAACTCAGAACACTCATCACACAATGCATGAAATCTGAAGATAAATGGATGACGATTTGGGGCCTGAGAAATAAGAGATCAAAATCAGGCAGGATTTATGGCTACTTCAGAAACACAAAAAATGCCAAACCTGGAGTTACGACTTTCAGTCCTTGAGCAAAATAAATCTTGGAGTACTAGACACTTTGTGTGTAAATATACGTACGTATATATATATTGCATATATACGTATGTACGCATGCATGCATATGTATGTTTTCCCATATCTAAAAGGAGAGTGAACATTTCTACCTCTTTACAAAGAAGGAAGAAAGTCTCCCTTTTGCAGCTGGGGACACTCAGACACCAAAGACGCAGCAGTGATCTCAGGCCAGACAGCACTAGTGACAGCGCTGGCAGGAGAATCTCAGGGCTTGTGCTCAAGGCTGGGTGCAGACTGCCGTGCATCTGCTGAAGGGCTCGGCTCAGCTCTAACGTGGTTACAGTTTACAGGCTGAACCATCTTCCATTTGCTAGGCTCCGAGTCCAGGCAGAGCAGCTATTTGAATTGTCCTGCGCTGTTATCATCTGGAAGGCTTGACTCCCACTCTGTTGTCATAGCCTCAAAACCATATTGTCTCAGTGATGAGAAGGTGTTAAACTGTCTTGTCTGGTTAGAAAGTAGACATGTAGGTATATTGCAGCAAGAAGAGCATCCTATAGGGATGCGCTCGCTTACAATATGTGGGGGCCTGTGAGGTATACCTTAGGAAATCTCAAGATTTTTAAGACAAAATTAAAAGAAAACAACTACACGCTAGCTAGTTTACAAAGAAGAGGGAAGTATCAATGCATCTATGGGTATTGCGACACAGTACCAAAAAAGAAGCATGTGCTTTTGGCTGCAAAAAATCCCAGTGCAGAGATAAGCACAATGAAATCTTTGTGCAAAGAATTGTATCAGTTTCATTAAGCTCAGACTTTGAGGGAAATCTATAGCATTGCCGTTTGTCCCAATTTCACAGTGATTCTCAAGACACCTGCTATTCTGCTTCCACCACAATTGCGGACATGTCCCTATGAGAATCTGAAATACCTTTAAAAACATTCCTAGTACTGTTGGTTAGGGGGAAGGGTTGCAAACTTGATGCACATGCACTCTGGGATTCAGCCATAAGATGAGAAATTGAACAGATAAAATAAAGAGCAATAAAATGTTGTTTTATTATTATATCTACTGATTTTCAAGCCCTCCCTCTTATTAGATTTCTGACTGGCAGTTCTGGAAAGCTTAGTGATTAAAATACTGAACATCCAAGAAAAGTAGGAGATGCAAGTACCAAATTTACTTGGGCAGTATAAAGTAAAATGGAGGCCTGGATATATAGTCCCAAAAATCTGGCCTGCAGAAAGAGCTGGCTAGAAAGCTTCTGTCCTCCAACAGAGAGAAGGAGTAAAGGAAACAAAAATCTACATGTCTTCTTTCACCACGAGACCGAAGAGGGGAGAGCTCCAAGTTCCTCAGAGAACCAGTTAGCCAGAAATAGAAATGAAAGACAAATCCTCCGAGCAGCATGCAGGCCTTCTCATTAGTGGCATTCCCAGCATCCAAGCTAGTAAGTAGCAAGAAATGGCAACGGCAGGACAGCAAGGTTTCTCACTAAGTCTCAGAGTTCAAGACGATGCTAACAAATCCCATTCCTCCTCACTGCCCCATTAATTTTTCATCTCTCACCCTAGTCAGCTCATTCAGTCTTACAGCTAGAAGCTACCTGGAAAATAACTGCAAATCCTGAATCACCATGTGCATAAGTCCCACAACATGTGCTAGCCCACTTCTTCACTTACTTGGACTGGGAAGGTGATTATTAACAGAAACTGTGCAACAATCCCACCGCAAGGAATGTCAGGGGCTTAGTGAGCGTGCTGTCACAGAGCAGCACCAACAGCCAGTTTTCTCAGAATGAAAGAGAGGATTTGGGGTTTGGAAGGGCATCATATTTTGCTCCTGTATTGCACAGGAACATTTGCCAGTATTCAGTGGTGCTGTCCTCGGAAGAAAGGAAAAGTCTCTTTTTTCCCCCAGCTGGTGTCCGGGAATAGAAACACGAACCTACACAGTCAGTGTCAGGTTACACATGACCCGCTTGGCTGCCAGCTTTAGGTATGGAGAAACATCCTTGATCCTGAATCACACTAAGTTCATTTCCAAGTGCACTGGTACGGTGAAAAAGTGTAACAATGAACAAGAACAGTGTTTCCATCAATTTTAAGGAGTTCTTGAAACTGCCAGGATGCTGTAAAGTCATCTGTGTAAATCTCAGTGGGCTGTATCAAACTACTTTTCCTGGGACTGCTGAGCCTTAGGTTTACCCACCTTTCAATGTTAAAGCAACAAACTCAATACTGAGTAACAGAAACGTGCTAAAGAATTTATCGTTATTTCCTCTTAAGCACAGTCTTCAAGCCTCTTCTTCTTGGCTTCTCCCACTTACCCCTCCTTACTGCTGCTACTTCTCTGTCTTCCTGCCACCGCCTCCCACAGCTTCACCTCAGCAGTTTGGCACAAGCACACAGCTTGAGCTCCCAACTTAGCTTTAGGGGACGGGAGAATCTAGTAAGTGGGTACTAGTGCTCTACACTGGCCTATGAAGCCTTCTGCTCACAAGAGCTTGAACCATGTCTCCATTGATAGTCTTTGTTACATTCATGCCAGGTCCCTTCACCCCTTTACATTTCATAGAATTACAGAATGGTTTGGGTTGGAAGGGACCTTAAAGATCATCTAGTTCCAACCCCCCTGCCGTGAGCAGGGGCACCTTCCAATAGACCAGGTTGCTCAAAGCCTCATCCCATTTCTCTGGGTATAAACTACATGTAAAAATATCTTCACAATTACAGAAAGAGGTTTTAATGCAAATGAGAACAACACTCAGGCTGCCTAAAATATGTCATATGTGCCTTTTGATAGGACATGTGTCGTGGTTTAACCCCAGCCAGCAACTCAGCACCACTCAGCCGCTCACTCACTCCACCCCACCCAGGGGGATGGGGGAGAGAATCGGAAAATAAAGTAAAGCTCGTGGGTTGAGATAAGAACAGTTTAATAGAACAGAAAGGAA
>JAVKLA010000049.1:9670550-9686846 GCA_034782735.1 Sagittarius serpentarius
CTGAACTGAAAACACAGCGCTGTACCAGCTACTAGGAAGACAATTAACTCTATCCCAGCCGAAACCAGGACAACATGATACACTTCGTTCTGAATTATCTTTCATACCACCGTCATATACCAGCAACACCAGTCGTTTTGAGAACACGACTGTGAGACTACGTAGTAAAGCTGAAATTAAAGATCAAAGAGATATGACACAAATCCTATGAATTTCAGCATAGTCTTCAAAGTGTTGCAACCCTGTACTCATCACCTGCTCCCTGCTCATCTTCCAAGTTATCTACTAGCAGATTGTGTGTGCTACTTCCCTGCAAACACTGCATGGGAAGTCAAAGGAAGGTCTTTGGTGAACTTTACGTGGGACACCACACGTGATAACAGACCGCCCATTATGCACTGCTTTGCTGTCTGGGTGCCAAAGGACTGACTTGAAAGGTCTCTGTGGGTATATCTCAAGAGTGGTGAGCACTGTTTTGGGAATACCCACATGGACCTGTAACTCTACACAAACGACTGGGACTTCTGCACAGATAGATATCTGTTGAGACCAAAGAGTACTGCGTCAATAGGCTGATTATCAGCTCCATCCCTCGCTGGGGTCACATAGGCTGAGCCTGGAACTGTGCTGAAATTATTTCAGGGCTCCTGACTCTGGAGCAAATTCATTCAGGGCTACTGTGAAGCCCTCCGCATGGTACTGGATTGCCTTGCACTGACTTCCCCTGTGTGCTTCACGGTATGGAGTACACCTTGACAAACTTTTATTCCTTTGTTCTCTTGCCAATCGAGCATACGTTATCAAGACCAAGATACATTAAACCTGTTTTATTTTCAGCTTGGACGTAATATTCCTAAGCTTAAGACCAGGCCCAATCACCTCAGTGTCAAACGGCAAAAGAAAAAGGGAAGAAAATTGAAAACAGACTTCTAGGAAAGCTCCCAATGTCACAGATTTCTGTGAAGGCAGCAGGAAAAGCAATTCAGAATTGGGTCATGGTGGAAAAATTGTTACCATTAGCTGACATCAAAAGGCAGGTTTGAGAGATTTAATATAGTATGAAAATCCCACAGCAAATATCATTAATAGAACTGCTAGGAGAGAAAGTAATGCTTTTCACCTGTGAAACAGCTGCACTTCGTACAAAAGTCTCTACTATTAATTTGGACAGTGACAATGTTTCTCAGGAGCCCTCAGGAAGTACAGAATATTCACCTCCAGATAGAAGATAAAAGCACCATCCTTGCAAGAGAACATTACTTCTCTTCAGGTTCATCAAATGTATTAGCTCCCATGCATTGTGGCTAGAAACATACGCTTAAAAGGAGAATGCAGGACTCCACAGTGGGCGAATACTTCATAATCACTGACCCTGCCAGTCTGTATCTGCAATTAAAGTCTCCAGCCAGGCAGGGGCAGTGGTAATTAAACTTAACATGTAACCTGCTGGCCTCAGAAAGCAGCAGTTATTAACAAATCTGAGCAACTTCCTTCTCACGCAAGCGCCATTACTTAATCCATTCACTGCCAGGAAGGAACACAAAAGTCAAAACCATCTAATGCTCTCAAGGGAAAGGAAAAATATGAACAAACCACATTATTTAGCACTCGTGATACTTCATCACGACAGAAAACTTTCAACTCAGAGGTACTCATTGGCTTGCAGACGTATGCCCGCATCAAGCAACAAGAAGAAAAGAAAAATCCTAAGATCACCTTAATAAAAAGTACTAAATATAGAGTTCTGTCTCACAAACCCTATACAAGAGTTGAGAGAATTTCTACTCCGCATGACAGAGTTCAGTGGAGATATAAGAACTAATTCTTAATTAGCTAAACTGGGTCCTGAGCATGGTATTGGCACTTAAATATGGCACCTAAGCCAAATAGCCTGTTCTGAGAGGCAGGGTAAATTAGCCTAGATAGAGCACTCTGTAAACATAGCTGTAGGGCTTCCAGAGCCTACACTAAACTGGGCATATATACACAATTTGTTTAAAGCTAAATAGATAACATCTGACTCATGGGCACCAGGAAATCTGATGTGTGCACCAGTGTGCCAACAGCAGTGACCTGAGACCCTGGAAAACAAATATGTCACCTGATGACAGGGTAAGACTTATGCCAGATAATCCCTCTGTTTGAAACTAAGAGGTGAAGAAAGCACAGCTAAAAGTTGTAATTGCTGTAGTTCACTGAGTGTTCCCTGGGGCACTGTATTCTGAAGCCTGGAATAAAAGCTATCAGCATCCTGAATGGAGCTGTCAAGCCGCACTTGTTAGCAAAATTGGTTGAGAAGATGAAAAATCCCTTTTCACTTGCAACTGATAGAGCCAATAATTCAGGCTTGCCAGAAGAAGCCTCAAACAGTGATGACATCTGAGGTAATTTGAAACCATCTAGAACTCGTTGATGGGTTTCTGTGAATTTGGCTCCCAAGGGAGGCTCAGAGATAAGCAGAGCCTTGTATAAAAATCTTTCCATGGATGAATTTTTATATCGCACAGAACACAGTATTTCCTCAATGACAGGTATTCTGTAGAAATGCAAAAAAGTCAGATGTGGAAGACCTTGATGGTCTACACTCATCTGTTTGCCCAAAGTCCCAAGTTCATATAGTTTTCTTCAATGTATGTTGGGATCATTCTCAAAAAAAATATTTGAGAGGTCCCCCAACAGCTTGGACAAAACCAGGGAAGTCAGGGTGTACACCACTACAAAAAGCTTCTTGCCACCCAGTGCAAGGCAGCAAAAATTAAAAAACCTAAGGCTTTGCTCTGTTAGGAAGGGGTTTTCCTGCTGTTGTTTGCTGTTTTTTGACTAGATGTTAAAAGGTCCTAGCAGAGGTGTTTACATGCACTGGATGTACACGAGTGTTAAATGCATTTGTGTAGACAGAGAAATACATTTTTAACCTGTTCATGTCACAAATGTAAAAGTTCCTGAGAAACCTTCCAAATGAACTTGGAGAACTTACAGTGGTTTTTCAGTAAGCCACAGATAAGTAAGCTCTCATCTGATCTCTAAACCATGAAGAATCTCTTTTCTTGATGACAGGCTACTCACAGTATGTATCACCATCGCAGGATGCAAATGCCACTTGCAAAGATTTACACATTTTCTAATGGTGTTGCTGCTTTTCTTCTGGAAGCTGACAGCTCTGCTTGTGAGCTGTCACTGCTGCAGAACCCTGTTCTACACCATTTTGTCTACAGACAGGACTTGAAGACCAGGAAACATTCAAAGCACATAAATATTGTTCTCAGGGGAACAATTTATAGCTTTTCTCAACGGATGGAGACTCAAGATATTCTTAAGAGAAGCCAAAGTACCTGAAATGCTCAAGGGCAGAAGAACTGCAGGAGGTTTCATGTTATGCGTTTATTTTTGTCAAAGGTTGTTGATCCATGCGTTGGACACAACCTACTTGTCTCAAGGCTGATAGTGGCTGCAAGGCTTATTCACACATATTCCTCCTGCAACACAGGCACAGAGACAATTTTTTTTAGAAGTGTTTAAAGAAACACAGAAAAATCATGAATCGTACTAAGAAAGTGAATGCACCCTCTGCTCATCACAAGTACAACCACAAACAACATTGCTGGAAATCTCTTCTGAAGTCAGCCCAAAAAGAGTTCATAATCCAAAAGTTGACCTGAATCTCCACTTATCAGTAATGCATCTAGTCAACAGTTATCTTGAGTCCCTGGGAACCACAAAAGCTTTGCTGGGTTCAGTCCAGATTAAGATCTAGGTATGAGGCAAGAAGTAACAGAAGGTTATGGACAAAGCTGGCAGGGTGCACACTGCAGCTTACTGTTGGTCAGCAAGACTGTCAAGTTGGACAGTAACTACACAAACTAGCCACTGATGACTTTTGCAGACATGACAAAAAAAAGAAAGCATAAAGGATGATGAGAATGAAAATAATGAGGCAGTTTGTGCCGCTCAAGCATGGGAAGAACAATGTGCTTGTCTGAAAGATGTAAGCAGTGGGCGGATAGCTGGCATCTGCAGCTGACTGGGGGCAGAAACAACCACTCAGTACCAAGAAGCACTTGGGAGTTTGTTTCACCACCATCACCGTTCTTCCTTAATATATAACCTTACAGAGATGCCCCACTGTCAAGAGAGTCCCACCAATGTTTTGACTGTGGATATTACATTAAATACATTTGTATTTTCACTTGCGTTCATTAACAGTGTGTTTTTTATTATTTCACAATGAAAAACTATGCTGAGCTAATAAACAGCTTATATCTCTGTCCAAGTGCTAAGCAAATCTCCCACAAGCCTGGGGCTGAAACCAGGCAGCTCTGTGGTAAGTGGTTTTGCAGGAATTCTGGGGAGAGGCATTTGCTAAACATAGCCAATTTAGCTACCAGCCTTTTTTTTCCTTTAAGGAAAACTGGCATCTGGAAGAGTCATATTTTAAGGAAGGCAGCCTAAGGCAATTCATTTTCTTAAAAGAAGCCCAATCCAACACATGAAGCAGCTGGGTTTTGGTGCAAAATTAGATCTCAAATGTCACAACTGAGCCCTTCAGGCATAAGAAGAGATGTGCTCAAGTCAGAGAACTCCTCTGTCTAGAGCGGCCCTTGACCTTGCTGAGATCCTTGAAATCTGTTAAGCTGAGAGATAATAAATCTTTTTAAGCCTTCTCCTCTTGGATGAGCCTCAATATCACAGGGTCATCAATGAGGTTTCTAAGCTCTGATGCAGGTTTTTCTTTACCGACTGACATAATCTGAGGTATGGTTTCTAGAAAAATGTCTGTGACTTCACCTCCAGGGAAGCTGTTCTGAAATCTGACTGATAAACTTGCAGCTATTATGACCAAACTCTGACTATGAATTGAAGACACAAATTTCTTTTCCCAATAGACCTTTCATATTACCAGATTCAGCACAGATTCTCCTTTCTAATGATGAGAAACTAATCTCCATCTTTCAGAAAGATCAACTCTTCAGTTGGAGATCAAGAATTTACACAAACCTGACCATTTTCTCCAGCACCAGCTCCACCTAGGAGTGAAGTGCAATGTGTGAAAAGTGCAGATTGCCCATTCACTGGCCTGAAGCACTGAATGTAATTCTTAATGTTTTTTGCCTTAGCGAGACTCCCTGGGTCTCAGAAGCATCTCCACGTAATCCGAAAGGATGGATTCTAGCAAGTCAAACCAGTCTAATCTTAAGTCCGCAGCAGCATGTTTTCTCAGTGGAATCCTGCTATAATCAAGACCATGTACAATTAGTTTCCTCCTTGCAATTTAAGTTACTGCATTAAAAAGTAAACATGTATAGTGCAGCCTTGAAGTTTATACTTGACTTCTATTCTATTGGTCTACTGTGATGGCATTTTACCAGCTTTCACTACCCCATTAACTGCCTGATGTGAAATCTAGCATATGATTTACAAGATGTAAACTATCTTTCCTGTACTCAAGAAGTGAACACAAGTTAACAAGACACCTCATTTTCGCAGGTATTAGGTCCACTTAGGTGATTGTAACACATAACCCAAACATGGAAAAAGTGCTTCTTACTTCCCCCTTAAGGCAATTCTCAGCATTTCTTCTTGAATGCTTCCTCTTCGGGCTATTCATAACCCGGTTCTAAGATGGCATTCAGCTACCTGGAACAGCCTTCCCAGGGACACGGTGAGAGGAGTCCCCATCACTGGAGGTTTTCAAGATGTGACTGGACAGGGTGCTACATAATCTCATCTAGGCTCCCTTTCCCATGGAAGGTTGGACCAGATGATCTTTTGAGGTCCCTTCCAATCTGGGCTGTTCTATAATTCTGTCTCACATCCAGTGATTTCATGAACCTGAAGAGCGTGAAGTTTTTCAAACTTAATTGGCCACATCATTTCTGTACTTTTTAGTCCCTTTATTCTGGAGAATTTGGCACACGTGATGGATTATGCATAAGGCATGAGTGCAGAAGTGCAAAAGCACCACTGAAGTTCTTCAACTAAGTATGCATGAACTACATGCATCAGGATATTAATCAAATGCAGATCCCATTAGTATATTGCCAAATTTTACATAATCATTTTTCACTGCTTGAGCACTCTGAGGCTCAAATAAGAAAGTAATTTTTCTGTTTGCTGAGTTATTAACATTGGAGGTTCCAGATGAAGACTGATAGTTCTGCACGCTGTATAACGATGCAATTTTCCAAACAGGGGCCTGCAAGTGATGGGACCCTGCTGTTTTTACTACTCCCACAGTAGACTCGAGCTCTCAAGAGAGTGCAGGAGACCTTGTAAAGGACTGTGATTTACAGATTCATGGTCTTTTGAGGAGAGCAGAAGATGAGATATACAGAAGGAGCTGATGCATGAAAAAAGCAAAGACAAATGCAGGGCAATTTACAAAAGGACTTGGCTTGAAACAGAGGTGGTGCTTTCTTTCCTTACATGTTTTCAAATCCCAGTGGTACTTCCCTGGCTCTAAGTAGGTTTGAGTACCTTTTGCAAGTATAGCCCAACTTTCACAAAAGATTGAAAATGTATAGCCTTCACGGTGAGCTGAAAAATGCTTTTGGCATTATCTGACAGAAGTGGCCAGGACCCTTTTACGTAACAAACAGTTTTAGCAAACTACATGATGTAAAAGCATATCATACAAAACACTTGCATGGAGGCGTCACAGACCACATCCTTGGGTTTGTGGCCATGCCTCTGTTGTCTGGCCTCCTGCACTCGTATGCAGCCTGCAGTCCTGCTTTAGCTGTGGAGCTGCCCAGTGCAGGGTATTTTGTACCACCAAATAGTTTGTTTGTTGCTCACATCTAGGATTATATACATATATGTGATAAAAAAAATCCTGCACATTATGGAACATTTATCCTCATTATTTCAGACAGTTGTCTACAGATGGATGAAAGTAATACATAAATAAGATATAGCTATAAAAATAGATAAAATAAACTTACAAATTAGGGTAATGCCAGGAAGGAAACATGCTATCATTATGCCTTCTCTTTAAAAAAAAAACAAAACAAACCAAACAACCCCCCAAACCAAGTATTTTTGTATGTATGTATGTATGACTTTGGACACTGTTCTTTAAAATTCATTTACCATTCCCATTTCACATCTTAATCTTCCCTGATTCAAGCCCGTAGGAAAAATCCTGTAGCTCTCTGAGTAATTACTACTCGTGCTAGCTCTCGTATCAACTGATTTTTTTTTTGTTTCCTCATGTGACCAATGACTGCTTTCCTGTTTCCTTCCCTCCTCTTTCTCCTTTCTGTTCTTCCTCCTGAATACCCTTTCTCATGCCAACAGAGCCGCTTTTTTTCTTTTAAAATTGCTGCCAGAACAATCCTGTATGAAACATTGCCTTAAAGGCTTACTCTCAATGTATTAAGCTGCTATGCTTCAGATACTGCAGAGATAAGCACCAAAAATATTAGTGGAAAAAAAAAATCAATAAAATAATGTACTTTATAGGTGTGCGATCACGAGCATGATATGGTTGAGCAATTAAGTCGCAGCATGCCAGACCTTTCAATCAAAAGAATATGAGAAGAATGGTCTCTGAAACAGTGACAACCAATGACTTGCCAGACCCCGATTAACAAGAAATGAATGCACAGTGTAAGGGTTAGGATTCGAGGAATCCCTGAAGATAGACATGTCACATACAGTTAAGTGAATGTAGCATGGGCACATTTAGAAAAGACTTCCTGTTTTTAAATATATTTCTGGCTCCAGCATTACTCCCGAGAGGGAGTCTCTTTCGACATGGAAACACCTTTATCTAAGTGCATCCTTGGCTAATTGTTTCTACTGTAGTTTTCAGATTTCTAAATTCTGATTCTTGATACCTTTGCGCTTATACCACTGAAAGTTTATACCCACCTTGAAAAGTTAGTGTCATATTCTCCATCCCCTTACACTCTTTTTGCACAGATCTGTAAAATTATATAAGGTGCAGTTTCTTTCTGTGTTTACACACAGTGTAGAAAGATGGTAGTATCCTTTAAGTTTAAGAGAGAAGGTAGGAAGAGAAGAAAACCAGGGTAGGATCTTCCTATTTATATTCCCTACTAAACTCAAAATATGTTCTCCCACTAATTCAGGAAGCACAAAATGGACTTGAGACATGCCGTTGAAAAAATGAAAGCAAGATCAGTAGCTCCCAAGTATCCAACAGAATCGATAAAACATTGCTGTTGTTGTTGTTGTTTACATTGAAAAGAGTGAAGCAAATCCTCTCCCTCTCACAGCTGCCCTGCTAGGGAAGGAGAAAGCCAGCTATGAACATGTCTACCTAGGTGGGTCACCTTTGCAGTCCGTGCAGATGCAGTAGCTGATGTGAATTAGACAATAAGCTGCGGCCATTTCCCACCAGCCAGCTGGCTCTCACCTTGGTATGACTCAGCTTCCACAGGGTTTTCCTTCTCACTAAGTTTGCAGAAAAATTATGGGGCCCAGCATCTTGCAGTGCTCTGTCCCACTGCTGGGTCTTATATTGTGAACTGAAGAGGGCGAGCCTCCTGGAGACACTTGAAGTTCAAGTGACCAGAATCTAATAAAGTATGCAAGGTCCAGGGTTCAAATGCTGAAAACAAGGGTGTGACATCTATGCATATGATTTTTTTTTTAAAAAAAACCTTTTTCTTAGAATCTTGGAAAATACAACATGAGCATGAATCTTCACACCAGTGTCAACAAACACAGCAGCGCCTGGGCACACGGACCATGCCCCACAGTGACTGATCAGGTTCAGTGACCTGCTGTCTCCTAACCCACATGCATATGCATGTTCCCTCGTAGGGCAGATTGGGTGCAGTGACCAGCTGTGTCCTAATACACATGCAAGCTTTCTTGTAGGGCAAGCGCCCAGGCAGGACTTTGTGACACGTTTATAGCGCCTATCAAAGGCAGCTGAACACAAGGATACACTATGTCTCAGAAAGTTCCTGAGCCACAAACCGTGGGAGCCAGGGAGAATATTGTGGGGAGCTACAGCTGCCTGCCTGCCCTGTCTGCGACTCTGCCCTCACGGTCTGCCGCTTGAGGTAAGATACTGGGCTGGACAGACCTCTGGTCTGAACCAGCACAGCTATTCTCATGTCCTAATGCCCTGTTGACAGCTTCACATGTTCCATGCTCACTAATCCATTTTGACAAGGACTTGTTCTAACACTTCAAACTTCAAAACAGACATTTTAAGCCAGGGAAATACTCTTCTTCCCAGCTCTGGCTGGTTTTAGTATTGCAATTGCTGGAAAAGAAACCACATTTAAAAACTTTATTTTCATCTGTTGACCAATGACCCAGTTTGATGCAGTGGATGGCCAGTTAAAAACCAAAAACAGGTAGACAAAGACAGAAACAGGGTTTTGGAAGTTTCATCCTAAACAATGAACATCTGAGAAAATTCCATAGGAGAGTTCATAGGGGCACTGCCTAGGTAAGCCAAACCATAGGTGTCAGTAATGCTCCATCCGCAGCAGGGGAGATCAAGATTAACTCAGCCCTCGCCTTCCCTGTCCTAACTTCAAAACGGCACACACACACCCATACATGCACACACACATACATGCACACACCACCCCCAAAACAAAGAAGTATAGTGCTGAAGCTGGAACAGCAGCCACCGGCTGGTACACCCAACACCACTGTTACTGCCCCTGCAAAGGCCAGGTGCTCCTGTGCCACATGGCAACCGGAGAAACCGTATTTTTGAGCTCACAGAGATTAAGAAACCTACTAGATCATCAGCCTGAGAAGAAAAAACTACTTCCGGTTATCATTCAAAAGGTACAGCGTAATTTCTACTGCTTTTGTTTTTTACCCACCGCCTAGAGGTATCACCTCAGTACCTTTCAGGTTAGGATGTAGCCAGCTCCTCCTCACCTAAACTCTGGTTGAAAAACTACCCAAACAGCAAGGTTAAGCAAGATGCAGTTGTTCTCATGCATTAGAAAGATGTCTTCCTTATTTTCATAACTAACAACTGGATTAATGTTGGGACATACATGGAAACATGTATCTAGGTTGATCAGACTCCCAAGCCCTAATACTGCAAAATGTACATTCATTACAAAATACGTGGACATACTCTGGCCAGTTTATGAATTAAAAACTGGTACAATATACAAGAAAGAACACTGTTTTGGAAGAACAGAGAACGATGTTTAAATACAGACTGTTTTTAAAGGAAAGGTGAATTTTAAATCTTACTGATATTTTTAGAAAAACAAAATTAGCTACCATTTAAGTCTAATTCCTCCAGGCAGTATCTGCAGTTGTACTATTTATTTTCTCACTTTCTCCATCTTCCCCATTTCTTTTGTAAAAATCTCCCATAAGTCAGAACAGAAAATTATTGAATGCACAGGGTAACCTTCTTATAAACCATATATGCAAAGTGACCATATTCTGAATAAAATATAACTTTATTTTCTCCTTCTCTACCTTGGACTGCAAGTGACCATCATTGTTATTTGAACTTGTAACACTAGCAGATTGAAAAAAGCATGACAAACTGGGACTGCTAAGTTCTGTATCTACTTGTAGGTCTCATTTTGATTTAAACGAGTTTAAGAAATCACTACATGTAGGTAAATATTTTAGCCAGAAATACGGTTTTTAAGCTAACATAATTTCTCCAAAATAGGGCCAGATGAAAGTAAAATTAAACGAGAGGTCTCATTTTGTTGGTTTTTGTTGGTTTTTTTTAAAAAAATTTCATTGAGGATAGGTCAATTTTTATAGAAAGTCTTATAAAGTACACAGATTCTCTAAAAAAATTAACTTGAATTACTTTTTTTTTTAATTCACTGTCACTTGAAATACATTAACGTATATTCTGTACTCAGTAGAAAACCTTGCTTTATGTCCTCCAGACATCTTAACGGGTTATTTGCTAAACATCAGGAAGTAAAGTCTAAAATAAAGCAAGATCAAAAATTTTCACCAATACCAAGTTGTCTTGCAACGCAAATTGGAATAAGGACATTAACTTCCAAGTAAAATTAGAAATCAACCTACTAGCAACTATCATTAACAATTCAATAATCTCCAGGAAAACATTTCAGTATTTTCAAGCTAGTTTCCAAATATTTTGTATTAACAGGCCATAAAGTGTGTATATGCAAAGAAAATATTTTAAGAAAAGTTTTAAAACACAGTGAAGTATTTAGCATTTTCTTATAACTTTTGAGCAGCTGAATGCTCTGATACTACATTTTCAGGCAGAATAACTTTTTTGATGGCCCAAGAACAATTCATATTATCAAAATGAGAAGCATGTACTGCAACTGTTGATGTTTCATTTTCCAATAAAAATTAAAAACCCAGTTACACAACTGCATATTCTAAGACATGATTTATGCACACACACAGTTCCAACAGGCTCGAAGTGGCTAACTGTACATACATTGGTTTGGATGCTGACAGCTTAACTATCCATATGGCTTAGACAAATTGCTCTGTTTGATATTAAGCCAACTCACTTGCAGGTTGTACCTCCTGGACTCACATTTCAGAGCACTAATTTCACTAATAAATTCATTTTAATGTAACCTTGAAATGAGTATCTGTTGAATAACATTATAAATCAAGAGATGGCTCTTTGCTACTTCAGCGTGTTATGACATAAAGCTTTTGGAGGCTGTTTGACACAGCAGTTAATGAAATAGACCCTCAGCTACTATACGTTGTCACAGATGTACCAAGGAAAAGAGTGCAGGGAGACAGGGTCATTATTTCTCCACACCTCTACTTTGAACTTCATTTTTGCACTACAATCCTCAGCTATTAACCTTTTCGGGGTACTCAGGTGCAGCTCATAAGGAATCTCCTAACACGGAAGGCACTCACAGGTAAACGACGCATCAAAGTAGTAAGTAAGCTTATGCAAAAAATTACAGATTTGAACTATCATTAAGTTCCAAGAGATTGGTGATAAAATAGCCACCAGGGTAAGTTTAAGGGATTTGAAATCTGACCTACATCGAGAAAACTACATGGCTATAAGGTCCTACATGTTAAAAGGAGGGATTCTTCTCCTGTCAAAAGACTGTTAAAAGCTACACCATCATGCAGAACAGGTAGAGAAGTGTTACTTCATGGATGTCATTTCACTTACAGGTGGAATAGCTTTGGCTGTCGGCCTGAATATGAAATTCTTAGACCAAGTTAACTTTGCTAAGAAACTTCCCCTGACATTGTTCAGGTACAAAATGGAGACAGGATAAATCTCATGGTCCCACCTGATCTGTTAATGAAGATCTCCCTTTTCTGTAATCAAGAAGATAAAATTTAATTAGCAATAGCTGAAGGAAACTTCTCCTGACCTCAAGGATCCACTCCTGGGCAGGAGATTAAAGGGTACTTACTCTTGTGCTGAGCGCACTTGGCCACTTCTCCTTGCACACATAAAAGCCACTGATTCCTTCCAAGGGAAGAAAAGGAGTGTGCAGATTTTTTTTTGTTAAAAATCATGCCGTGAAGAGTCAGCTCATCAAATGCCGGATGTATCCCCCCTCAGTAAGTGCAAATCAACATTTAAAACGCCAAAATATAGGACAAAGGCCAAAAATCTTCCCCTAATGTGTTAATAATAATAATAATAATAATAATAATAAAAAGATATAAAATAACACCAAGTTCTGGCACCTAGATCAGCAGAGAATTACAAACTTCTACCTTCTCGCTCTGATAAGAAACAGGTTACTATCAATATCAGTGTATCCTCAGACAGAGACACTGTTGACACAAAGAAAGCTGGCAGAGTGGGCAAGGAAATTGCCTTGAAACATACAACAAATGAAGAGAATAAAGAAAAATCAAGACATTTTTTTGCTTTTATAATTTCCAGTCATGTTTCATTCTGAACCGAAGGACTGAAAATAAAGATGAGGAAGATCAATGGATTATGCTATTGCTGCTAGCTGAACCAGCAGCAGAAACACCAAGACACGTTCCTGATCGCTAACAAGAAACTATGACAGCTCAAGAAAAAGATGGATGTCACTGAGAGGTAGACCCCAGCAAGTTCTAGCTTGGGGTTTGTGTTTTTTTAAATCCCCATACTACTTTTCAAATTTACTAAAAATGGCAGCATTAGCATGAAGGTCAACACTGAGAGGATATACAGGGCTTACATGAGCCATTACATAGCTGTTGTCTTAACTACTGCAATTTAAAAGGAAGTAGTTCCTTCAAGAGGAAGCCCATCAGATGTTTTCTATGCTTCTCTGCAGCATTGCAGGGAAAACACACAGATGATAATAATCCAGTGAAGAAGTTTCTCTATGAAAATGATCCTGAAACCAGCATCATCTAGCTATTAGGAGCATGCTGAGGAATAGCTTTATAAGCAGCACAGAGGTAGGATCTTCTGAATTATAATGCCACGAGTGACTTGCTCTAAAAAAGGCAATGAGTCCACTGGAGGAAGATGTGCACTGTGATTTAACTTCCGTGGTTAAGGAGAGAGAGTTACCCCTTTGTTATAAATCATAATTATCAAAGCAACTCTAAAGAAAGGTATAATTTTTAAAAATTATTTTTAGTGATTAAAATCCACCTGTCTGTAGAAGATAGTTTTCCATAGTAAAATGACATTGAAACTTCCAGTAATACATGATTATATCATTTCAAGTGTAGTTAAAATGATGCTATTGTGGACGAAACCTCTGTTTTCATAGTGTTCATGGCATTCAGAATTAAGAGGATTACCGAGGTATCTCAGCAGACAATACAGTCTTGGCTGTACTTTCATAAAATACCTAAAGTAAACTGATGTACATATAACATTTGGAAGCAAATTTTAGAGATTCCCGAGTTGCGAATCTAAAAACACAAAGTAAATCAGATAGCTTCTCTGTGTATAGAACAATTGTTTTAGCTTTATGGCACTGCCAGAAGTAAATCATGTTTCACTGTCTTCTTTCACTGAGGATGACTGCCCAGGGAGGTATAAGACAGACTGTTCTGTAGACGTAAATGGAGGAAGCAATGAACCCAGGCTTAGTGAGAACTTTATTGTATCAGCTAGGAAGGAATAGTTATATGATATATAAAGCTATATGTGGAACAAGTTCTTGCTGTTATTAGTCTGATGTAACGGTGTATTTTGTGTGGAAATGAGACTAAGAGAGTTTTGTATAGAAACTGAAGCAGCATCTCCCAGGGCTTTTACTTCCTTGGGATGGAATTCTGTGGCTGGGGTGGGCACTAAAGAGGTCCGTAACTGCACACAGCACGGTTTCTCCTGTTTTGACTAAACTCTCTAAGCACCTGTCTGAATACAAATTGTCCAGAATTTGTTTTAAATTATGCCCCCTAGGATATGTAAAGCTACTTAGTTATAATCATGCCTTAATTTTGATTGTTTTCACCTGTACTGAAACACCCTTAAGCGCAATGCTGAGCATTTCTCATACGAAAGAGCTACCTAAGGGTACCCATTGGTGCTACGCTTCCAGAGACACAGGACACCATGCAACCTAAAAATTGGGAACTAAGTGGCTTAAGGACCCTTTGGAGCCTTTTTGATGCTGTGAAGGGGCCACAAAGAACCGCTGAAATAACTGGCAGGGGTGGAAGCCTAGAATTCGAGCCAGGGATATCATCACCAGAATCTCTGTAATACGGGCCAGAAGTCTCAACAGAGCTCCATGCTGCCCTCTGCTCTGGGAAGGATGTCCTCAAAAGCCTCCACTTCATTCTTCCTACCAGATACAAGCATGCTAGAGATGACAAGTTCAGCTCACATCAGTACACAATACCATAACCCAGCCATTATTTCACTATCGTCAAAGACCACACTGTATTCTCACCCCAACTGGAAACAACCTTGGTGCAAATAAGTATTTGTCCACTTTGCTGCCTGTGCAGCAGATACTGTGCTTATGATTTGGAAGTCCACATTACATATTGTTTCAAATGATAAACACATCCACTTCACCCCTAGAGTAGCAGTACTCCCTCAAGAAAAACGGTACAACAGAAAAGACAGTCAAGTGGGTGAGAAATGGATGCTTACTGAGTTTTCTTCATGCATAATGAAAAGGCTTCACCTTATTTTAGATTCCTGGAAATTTGAATTAATGAGTTGTCTGAAGCTTTTTTAGCTCCTTTATTGTCTACAAGGATAAGACACATTCTGTACCAGCAGAGTTCACATCTCATCCCTAAGAATTACAAAAAAATAAATCTGTGATCAATCTACAGAATACAGATTGTCCATTATTAGCTATGTGAATGATTCATAAGACACCATAAGTTGGCACAAATACTCTTGCTTAACCACAACCTAAGTCTGACATTACAAGGAGGCTTTAAAATGACTTTAACTTGCATTTCTCTGCGTTCAGAGTTTAAAATGTAGTTAGGGTTTGCTTCCCAAAAGGATGCTAGATATGATGATGCTGGGCTTTCAGAGTAGAATCCAGCCCACATCCATAGAGAGGGGGAGGAGTGACAAGAACGGGGCACACAGATTAGCACCCTCCCTGAAATTAGGTAGTTAAGCCACTAAAAGGGAGGAGAGGACACAGCAGGAGCTGGTGTTGGCTCCCAGTGGCTCAGTCATTACTGCCCTTAGCACAGCCCGGGCAAGATGGCTTCCCAGTGCACAGCCCAGCACACTGCCCTGACCTTGGCTTACAGACAGGTCTGGAATGGAGGTGAGGATTTTCCATTCCTACTTGTAAAATGTTAACATGCTGTGGAAAACAGAGCCGTGGATCCTTGAGACTCAGAAAAAGGAGTATAGGCTAGAGAAGCCAATGCATTCATATCGGAGGACAGATACATGGATTCCAGAGACTACTCAGATTCACTTTTTTTTTTCTTCTTTCCAAACACATAAAAAATTCCAACTGAAGTTTGACTATTCAGTATAAAAAGAAATATAAGCAGTCCTGGAAGCAGAGGTGAGTAACTTTACTTTGATGATCAGTGTCGTGGTTTAAGCCCACCCGGTAACAAAGCACCATGCAGCCGCTCGCTCAGTCCCCCCACCCCACCCCGGCAGGATGAGGAGGAGAAAATATAAAAAAATGCTCATGGCTCGAGGCAAGGACAGGGAGGGATCACTCACCACTTATGGTCATAGGCAAAAGACAGACTCAGCTTGGGGAAAAAACAAAATAAATTTCATTTACTACCAACCAAATCAAAACAAAGACACTGAAAAGTAAAACTAAACCTTAGAACACTTTCCCCCACCCCTGCAGACAGGGAAGGGGGTTGGGGTCAGTCCCTCACACCTTGTCTCCACCGCTCCTTCCCCCTCAGGGGCAGGGCTCCTCACTCTGCCCC
>JAVKLA010000049.1:9692445-9711389 GCA_034782735.1 Sagittarius serpentarius
TATTAAACTGTTCTTATCTCAACCCACGAGCTTTACTTTATTTTCCAATTCTCTCCCCCATCCCACTGGGTGGGGGGAAAGTGAATGAGCAGCTGCGTGGTGCTGAGTTGCTGGCTGGGGTTAAACCACGGCAACGTCTAATCTGAATCAATCTCTGAGACACTTTACCCCATCTACCACAGAATCCAGTGCTCATTAAGACCCTTGGGGTCATTTATGCAGGACTCAGACTTTGCCTCCCTGCCACCACCTGTCTCTGCCCTCCATCACCAGGTGATCACATGTTCTTGAGAACTATAGAGTGACGCTCCTTAGCGGGGATGGTTTGGCTGCACAGCGTGCTGCTGCTGCTGAACCAAACTGCAACACAGCAACTCCAGCGCATGGGCTGCCTTTACGCCATGTTCTTCACCTAAGCCAGGACATCTAGGCCCCGTGCTCCTGGTAGGCTCTTAAGTGCAGCAAGAGATTCTCGGGCATGTTTGTCCTGCACTCAAGTTACCCTGGAGCGTAACACCTGCTGCACCGTGACTTGTGCAACCTCCCACTGCTGGTAAGTCTATGCTGCCTGCTGAAGCAGCCCGGATAGCTTCTCTGTAGGGGGATGCTGATGGATGCTGCAAGGATGGATGGATAAAGAGAGATAGTTAACCTAACCTACTGGGATTCACCTATCCTACTGGTATTCATCACTGGAGCACCCACTAGAACTAAGATTACTAACCCAACCTGATGTCTATGACAGCTGATCGAACTATAATGCTTAAAATCACTGATCTAATCTTATTCTATGAATAAACTTTGATGTGTCTACCTCACCCGTGAACCTCCCCAACATCTGTGATTCAGCCGTTAATCTGTAAGTCTGCCATCTTTAGGTTAACACTTCACAAACCTTCTGCGTTTCTGGTGCTAAGTCAAACTCTTACTTTGAAGACCAGACCATCTTCCTGCTGTTTCCTCAGGGATTTCAAACTATTACCCAAAACTGAAGTATGGCTAGATTAAGGTCATGACCTGCATTCAAGTAATTTCTTCTGCACTCTTCTCCTTTCTTAATTTTCTCTTAATTCCTGCACTGATTCTACAGCTCCCACCAAATTGAACAATTGTAATTTTCCTTATTCTCAAAGCTCTCTGGAAATTATTTCTAGGTGGTTGGGGGAAGCAGGGGGGCTACATTTCCAATATATTTTCTGGGCTCAGCTCCTGCCACATTTTCACCAAGGATATAGGCTCTGTTGGTATCACAGGGACTGACAGCAAGGAAAGATAATATGGGGGTAGAAAGAATAACACCTGGGAAAAAAAAATCTCCTTTCCCAGTCTCCTCTGCTATCCAACTGAAATTTAAATAGACAAGACTTCTTTACTGTACTTTTAACTCAACGTTTTTTTCTGTTGCACTGCCATGCATCCATCTAATTCTTCTTGCCCCATTTTCCCTTAGTGTTCACTTCTAACCACGCGTTTCCATTCATATATACCTTCACCTGTGTACCTCTCACTAAAATGCCCTGCTTATGCTTTCACTCAATTCCTTTTATGATCCCACAAGTTCATCTTATAACAAGCACAGTAAACACACATGGAGACCCACCATACAGGAGCATGTCCTTTTTTCGGTATTTTGACAGTAAGAATCAGCATGGCTGGTAGTTTAGTGGACTAATTTAAAGGAAGAGGAAACAAGTAGATTTGGAAATAAAGCACTGAAGGCTGAAAGCTTTTCAGGTAAGGACAGTGTTATGGCAAATACTATCAAGGTCTTGTTAAAGTCACTTCCTCTCAAGCTTCTCCAAAAAGCCCTTTTTTCCAGAGTCAGTTTAGAAAAAAGCATTATTTCTTCTATCTGCAACATTTCAATATTCAAAACAATCATTTGCTGCCATATTCTTCCTGCCCTAATTGATGTTTGCTCTCTTCAGTCTTTCCAGCAGAGGTCACAATGATGTCCACAACAATTTAAATGATGCTCCCTTATATGCTCTGATTGTTGGAAAAATCAGGTTATAAACACTTCACACAAGTCAAAGGCAAATGGACAACACCCAGATGGGACAACGTTTTTGGGTTTTGTGTTTGGATTCTTTTTAACTTTTTTTTAATATATGTACTTCCAAATTGTGGATGCTGATTTGAGAAAAACACCACAAAGCAAAACATCATCCACCATTCGGTCAGATTGCAAGTCAAGAGCTACAGAACTGAAGCCAAGCAGGATTAAATGGGAAGTTCTTCATTTATTTTAAAGTTGGTTTGTATAAAGTATTTGTCTTGCTGATCTTGTGACAAAATACACCCTCTGAAGGAAAAAAAAAAAAAAATTAATCTTGATTTCTTCTTGCATATATCCAAGTACTCAGAACAAACTGGACTCCTTGCAAACATCTCTAATGGCATTTAAAGACAACAGTCTGGTCAGTCACATAACTCATGCCTATATAGGCTCCTATTCAAAGCTTTTTATGAAAAGAATTCAGCAAACATCTCAGAAATGTGTAAGGTATGTTTTAAAAGTTAAAGCTGACAAGTTGCTGTCTTGTGCAGATACAATGAAGGCTATTTGATTTGCTAATGAAAAGCAACTTCAAGCTGCTAGCATCCAAACCTCTACCTGGACCAAAAGTATTGGGCCTCTAATTCCATAAGGCATGTTTAGGGCCCTAGTTTCTGAACTCCTGTAATAAAACTGAAGTCTCTAATTCTGCTTTGAAATGGTTTCTAGCCTGAGCAGATGCACGGCATGGTTTGGTCTGAGCCGTGGATGCCTACATGCAGTTGCACAGTGAGTGAAACGAGCTCCAAGGTGTGTACACGACCTCTTCTCACCCTAGCTCGGACAGACGCACTCTTGCAGTCCGGAAAAGAAGAGAGTGGTGGCAGAGAGCATCCCGTGCCTCTGCCTCCCTTCCAAGGTTCTGCTGGCAAAGTCTGAGCCACACTGAAATTGTACAACCTCCTTGTCTTTACCTCATGAGGTTTAAGGGGGTTTGTGAGCCATCAGCTGGAGTTCAGGGGAAAGTTTTATAGAAGAAAAGGAAAAGGAAATACATGCTGATGACATCAGCATACCTGCTCCGTTGTGTGTAGACTCTGCAAGGCAAGCAGGAGTAACAAAAATGAAGAACACACTTTAACTTCTAAAATGAACACCTATGGCTGTACCTATCTGAGGCATATACTCATTTTTCAGAGCAGGACTACACTGAAAACATTGGGTTTTTCCAAGTATGGATGTGGCATTAATTCAAGTTCCTGAGCTGAAAAAAACCACAGATGATTTTAAGGAGCTGACAGAAAGTTATCTGACGAACAAATGCAAAGTGTAAACACATGGATTTCCAGGCTTTATTCTGTCCTTAGCTAGGGATGAGATGAACACCGAGGGCCAAATCCTAGTTCCGCTCAAGTCAGCTGGAGTTTTGCCATTGACTGTAGCTGAGCTGTTTTTCTCCCTCAAGTCAGAATTCATCATCGTCCTTGCAGGAAGAAGGCTGTCATACTTGCCTGATGTTTACACTAAATGGAAGTTTCACTGGAGGGTGAGATGAGATGCACAATATACGTCTCTTACTCTTTTTAAAAATATTTTGTCGGAGATTCTTGTAAACAGGGATGTTCATGAAAGCAAGTACAAGAGAAGAGTGAGACCCAGTGTGGGTGGGGTGCTGCGTAAATGGAGGTTACACACTGGCACCATAACCCCCAACTCCTTCACAGTGCTGTCTGTAGTGGTCAAAAAGTGGATCTGAAGTCTGATTTTGTTCTTGGAGCTTTCCAGAGGACGGCTGCAAGCAGAGCATAAATGTTTTGCAGTCTGTACTGCCTTTGCAGCGTGCAGAGAGGTTTAGGGAATGCTAATGTGAGAGCACCAAACTCTCTTCAGTTGTGATTTACTCAGACTGAATCCCAGGCAAGAAAAAGAGACTATTTACAGCAAGCCAGTGTGTCTGCACTCATCACTCACACATATTTAAAAAAAAATGGTGGTAATAATTTCCTTATAAAACATCAAAAAACATGTAATCCTGAAAAATATTCTTAATACTTCCCTTGTCTAAAGAGGTCATAAAAGCTTCAGGCATGTTCTGATTAATGCAACATATTTGCAGACGTGCTCATGAGAATACTCCTTAATCTCTTCTGATAAACTAGAGCTTCCACCTCATTCATGTTCAAATTCCTCATTGTATTAGTCTGCATTTTTCAAAGAGGATTTTGTTTTTCCACTCCTATCCACTTGTCTCTCCTCATAATAACTCATAGCTCTATCACCTATAAGCTCCTCAGACACAGTATTTGCTTTCCTCTTATTCAGCAAGATATTAAAGTTTCACCTCTTTAAAAAAAGTCCTCAATTTCTGTATTATTGTTTGACATTTCTTCTGCGACAAGAAAACCTAAAAAACTTGTCTGCAAAGTGAAATTAATAGGTTGTGTATATCCCTGAAAGAGTAATTCTTCAGCATACAGTAAGTTAAGTGCATCAATTTTTTCTTTAAATACAAAAACATATGCCATTGTGAATTCAGTTACTTTTTCAGTGACAGCCTCAGACTTCAGAAATGGAAAATTGTTCCAGTATTACTCAACTGTTACACTTCTAGAATAATTACTACTTTGACAATCATAAGGCAGGAAGAAACCTCAGTTTAAAAAGTTTTCTGAATAACTGCACCTTCAAGTCTGCAAATATGACTGTTCACACACATTTCTTGACTTCTACACAGTGCCTTATTACTTTTTTATACCTGACAGGGTCATATGGAGTATCACAAGGATTTCCGAATTCCAACTGTGGTCTTAAACAAGTTGCATTTAAAATCATCTCTAATGACAAAATCATTTCCTAAGACTTGTATCAAACCTAGTCAGATTTAGCAAACCTCTAGTTTTACTGTGCAAAGACAACAAAGCAACACAAAGTTCTAAAATTGCCTGCCAAAGGAGAATTAAAAATCTAAATGATCAACATTTGATTCATATGCAAGATACCAATATTATTATGAACATATTAGATTACTTAAAGCTGCAAACTAGCTTTACACGCGAAGCTACGTAAATAAGAAAGTATGTTCTTCTGTATGTCTATTTATAAAGAAAAACATGAAATCATGGATTAAAAAAATTAAAATAACACAACAGTACAGGGATGTAAGCAAGCTGCAAGGCATGCCACGTAAGGAATGCTGAGATGCGGCTTTTTTTCATTGCTTTCATACTGCTGCAGTCAGGCCCACACTTCTCTAGCAGCGCCTGCTTAGCCTTCTATCAAATCTGATGGTCAGGACTCTCTAATATCCAGCCTTGCATGTGTCTTTTAAACAAATTCTCCATTTAGTTTACCTGCTCAAAACTCCATTTGGCTACAGTGACTCTGCAGCAACAGCTCCGTCTATACCATATAAACAGGAGAATTATATAAAGCAGAAGGTAGAAGGGTGCTGCTGGAAGTCTGCAGTATCGGCTTCTCCCAGAGCGCACGGCTGTAGCAGCACCTTGGGACAGGGGTATGAATGTGCGTCAAGTGCTGTATAAATGCTCTGAGCCACTTTCTTCTGAATACAGGCATGTAGGCTCTACGGAGCTTCTCAGCTTTCTAGCCTGCTTGAGTGGGTGGTGAGAAAATCTAGCACCTCTTCAATATGTATAATGACATTGCTGTACTTGCTTCCTAGAGCATGTGCAATGGTGGCTGCAGTTTATTCCTGTCCTGGAGCAAGGGACAGATGTAGCAAACAACTGTGTGGTAGATGCAGACAGAGCCCTGCTCAGATCGCTACGGGAGAACTGCAACATTTTTGTAGATGGCTGCCATTTGTTAGCATCATATTTATGTTGCCTTCATCAGTTCTCCGAGTTTCTCCTAGTTAGCTGATAGCCGTCCTCTTGTCAAGTCTAACATGGTTCTCTCCCATTTTGAGATTGGTTATAGACAGAAACATGTATATAGCTGGGCATAGCATGGGCATTCCCAGCAACATTTGAATCTCTCATGTGCCTGACTGATGTGTCTTCTCGCATGCCACACACTGGGTCCAGAATATCAAGACTGTTTTCTCCCCTCTGTGGTACGGTCTAGGGGAAATTTAACTAACAAATTTTCAGCAGCTGCAGGACCTAAAACATGAGCAGTGTCCTCCACCTCTTGTGTTGCATTCTCCTGGCACTTTTTTTGGTCCTTTTCAACAGGTCAAACGTTTATTGGAGGGTAATTACAGGATCAAAAGTATTTTATGGCCAGTGATAAGTAAAAGCACATGGAGAAGATTTCAGGTGCACTGTTTTGACCTAACCAGCTACTGACTGGCTACCTGCGGCTGCAGTGGCCTGGATTCAGGGACCCTGATGACTCCACCTACACATACTGGGTCACATCCAGGTTGTACAGGCAACTTGAATTCTGGCATTTGCAAATTACTCCACTTTTCTATCTTGGTGATTTCAATTCATGTGAGCATTTCTTTGTATTTTGCTACTTCTAAAGTGAAAGCAAAGTGAGAAAAAAATTAATCTCACAGCATCCTACTGAAACCTTACTCATCAAGCCAGGTGAAATCTTTCTGGATGCACTATCTTTCTGTTACTTGAACTAGTAGAGCTGACACCAGATACATGATTAGCACAGGCTAATTAGCATGAGGCACGCACAGGTTTTCATAGTTATTTGCTAACTTTGACGAATGCTGAGATTCATAAATCCTGGACTACATTTCCAGCTCTAAAAGGGAGAGTATTTTACCAGAACCAGACTCTTCTGCTGGTTTTTTTCGGAGGACTGCCTTCATGTCTGACTTTCCATAGTCTGGGCCATTCATAATTGTCTCCAGATCCCAGACTCGTTGACTCTGTTATTTCAGTCAGAGTTCTGCTAGCTCATTTTCTGAATCCTAGTCTTTCCTTTTCCTCCTAAAAGCAATAAGTGAAATTATTAGAAAGTAAGTTCCTAAGTCTATCTCCTGTCAAAATCAACAGAATTAGTATGAATCAAGGGATTTTTCTCCTGCCAGATTATTTAAAAGAGAAAATCAGCTGGTAAATAGGAGCAAACACTTAACAGCACATCCAATTTTAGACATTTAGTTCCTGAGAATTGGCAAGAATTTTTAACAATAAAAAGATAAAGGTGAATGACAGAATCAGCAAAAATGGAATAACACGGTACTGAGGTAATGATTGTGGGCTGATCATCTGAGTTTCTGTAATAATTGTTGATAAGAAAAAGTGTTAAGAACAAATGCAAAACTGATGGAGATCATGCCAGTTACTCAGAGTGAACACAGAGTCTGTATCACTGATCGATCCATCCCAACAAATCCAGCAGCAGTCACAAGGAAGACCAGGAGACCAATTTGACCCAGCCAAATACAAATCTGTTATTTGTCAGAATCCATATGGACAGTTGTCCTTGGGTCGTTCCAATTGCATTGCTAAGAATTTTTCTTTAGAAAAGTTTACAATGCATCCCAGAGATATGGTGTTCCCCAGCCACTTTTTTTTCCAATAGACTTGGTTACTAAATGCTTCTATTAACCAGATATTGTTATTGTTATTAATATTAATCATACTTTTGCTGTGTCTAAAGAGGAATAAAACATTGTATTAGGCCCTCTGTAAACAGTGAATAGAAGTAGTGTCATTGCCCATAGGTGATGCGTCCAATAGCCGTTACTGATGAAAACACATTTGGTTGTTTGCATTAGGCAACTGCTTCCACCACCTACTGAAAATAATTAGGGTCATCTGTTGAAAAGCTGATCCTACTGAAGCATCTGGTTGTATCCCTTTTCCAGTTCTATATATTCAGGAGCAGCACAACAATGCATTCTGCAGAGGTACAGCCTATATACCAACAAATTGTTCCTTTAAAAGCTACAAAATATTTTGCGGTTCCCAATGTTTTCTCCTTGAAGAAAAAGAGGAAAAAAGAAGGATCCTTCAAAGTGCTGGGATTACGAATTCTCAGCTCACAAATCCACTTCTTCCCCCTCCAATGGTATCGAAACTGTTTCTAAACAAACACTCTTTCACAAAACTTAGATTTATAGCCCTTTGTGAGCATAGCAGGCAAATTGCAACACAACAATTTGTTTTTTAAGCAAAATTTTTCAGTATCATCCTTGAACTTGGCATTATGCCACTCCTGAAGATCAGGATTACTTATTTTTGTTGTTTGGTCACATGCAGTTTCCTATGTATTTCCCCATTATCTACATCACCTCAGCTTTTCCTTTCCCAATAAGTGTACTCAATTCAGATTATAAACAGCAACAATTTAAGATGACAGAGTTCACTTTGGATAAAAGAATTAGCTGTTGCAAACTGTTGCTAATTTTCTGCTTTGGCATATGTTCTGCAAGCTTTCATGGAGCCTTTAAGCTTAAATCTCTTCTGTAAGCTCTGTAAAGCTTTAATTGGCTTTTTGACCATGAAATCCTCACCATTTTTTTTTTCTTCTGGCTTGCTGGATTTGCTGGCTTTTAAATCTAATTCAAGCTGCATTTTGTATGATTGCTGCTTTTATGCATATGGGTCTAGTCCACAATTACCTTTGTATTCAAATATATAAATCAGTACAGCTTTTCTGTACCAACCAAAGAATTGCTAAAACTTCCTTGCATTAGTTCTTGCAAGGTGGCTACCTCTGCAAAGCACCCCCAGTCACCTCTGGACAAATGGCCATTGCTCTGTATCGCCCGCAGCAAAACTCAGGTCTGCAGGAATCATCAAGCCACACCAGCTGGAGACAAACTGGATGGCAATCCCTGCTCAAATTACCTGCCTAATAGCATTGCCTGATCAATTTCATTGAATCAAAATGTTTTAAGCCACCGAGACTGTGAGTATCCCCTGTTGCAGACAGCTTCCATGTTACTGCCATTATTAACATTACACGTGAAAGCAAAGGCACAGCGAGAGGGAGCTAACCTGAATAAATATCTACGTTTGGGATGCTAGAAAAATGTTTTCACTTCATCTCCCAGTCCCTCCTGATGGCTCATCATCTCCTGGGGAAAGACCCTCAAACTTCTTGGCGGAAAGACAGTAGACACCGCACCATGACTCACACAGGAGAGGAGCATCTCACACCGCTCCTTGTGCCCTTGCAGCTGTGCGGCTCTGCCTGGCCTTCCTCTTCCTCACACATCCACAGACAGAACCACTCTGGCCTGGCGGGCAGCGACAGGTCCCGGGCAACATCTTGTCTCTGGCAGGTAATGGATTACCCTGATCTGTGTCACCTGCTTTCTCTCAGAGCCAAGGGAAAGGGGCTGCGCTGGGAGACGGTGCAGCTTCTGCTCTGTGCAGGTCCGCCAGTTCACCTTGAATTCCCCGTCAGCTTTCTGGCAACGTTATTAAAATCACCAGGGAAACTGCTCTGACTGAAAATTAGCAGCAGCAACCCAGGTACGTCTGCACTAGTGTGGATGTGAACTGATTATCTCTGCTGCTGAAATACTTCCACTGTTGGGAAAAGCACAATTAATTACATCTGCTATTCAACGTACAAGATCACCTATTAAAAACCACCTATGAATAACCTCATTAACCAACACAGGTTTGCTTATCCCTGAATCACCTTCCTGAGAGCAGATGCCAGACGCTTTATAAAAGAGTTTATGAGCCTACACATTGAAGTCTAAAGGGAAAATCCTGCTGACCAGTCATAAAAGATAACACGCCACAGCTGCTGAGCAGCATGTCCTTAAAATATTCGCCAGCCCTCGATGCTGAAGGACAACAGGGCCTTCGACAGGTCCCATACTTTCAAATCAAAGCTGCAGCAGGTACCACTTTTGCGGTGCAGTTTGTTTAAGCAAATCAAAGGAGCTGGCAATGCTGCATCAGCCAGCAACAGAACAGTAAAACAAAGATAAGAAAGAATATAGCAAGTGGGGAACGGGTGGACAAGGAAAAAACGTGGCCAGAAGGGAACCGAACAGCAAACAAAGCAAAGGTGGCAAAGGAGGGAAATGACTGAAAAAACCAAAGAGCAGTGATTGCACCTAGTCAGCTCCAATTTTTTGAAATTACTTCACTTTTAAAAAATAATTTATCTAATTTTTTTCAAAGCTTTAAATTACCTGAACAATCATACTGCTCCAATTCTAGATAAACTTCTATAATGAAGGAAATTGAAAAGCTGTGTTTCTTGAATGTTGCTATTGCTGAATGATTGACCTCAATTTACCAAAAAACCCCCAAACCCAGATGGCAAAACAGACACTACTGAAATGTAACTCTCACAGTTATTCCCAAAGCCTTCCGCAAACTGCTTCTGTACTTAAAATTAAGCATGTGTATAATTACTGCAGCATCAGGAGCTAAATTTGTTATTTTTTCCTTTCACAAGATTTAGTTCCATCACAACAAAACAGCACAGCCTTAAGAAAGGAAAGTGATCTTGATTTTCAGCCTTTTAGCAGAGTTATGGTGAACTTCTGAAATACAGACAGAACAGATTTGTTTAAGAGCCTCTGAGAGGCCCCTGAATTCATACTCAGACATGTTGATGAAAATTTCCAAAGCACTGTAAGTGACATGGAAGCACAAGCCCCAGAGCCCTCACCTGTAGATCTTGCTGGAGAGCTGTATATCCTCAGCTTCCCTGACATGCAGAAGTGCAGGACGCTGCATAACAATAGCAGTTACAAATACTGCTCACACCATTTACTTCTCAGCTTTGTCTGTACTGTTTCTGTGATACAGATACTAATGAAGCCCTGGAACTCTATTTTGTAGCTTAGACAAGCATTTTAAACCAAAAGTTGGTAGCAAAAAACCCTCTACACGACTTGAAGCTTTAGAAAACTCTATACAATCTAAGCTTTCACAATTAGAAAAGTTAATATACAGACATTACACGTTTCAGTTTATAAAACACAGAAAATAATGAGCCTGCCAAGATTCTCTTTTTTAATCACAGTTTCATCCAGGCTGTGAAAGCGAGTGGAAGGAATTCACTGGGAAAATATAAAGGCCAATTATGAAGCACAGACTTATGAGAATGACTGCATTGTGGGGCCAGGGACAAGTACCCATTTGAAAAGCTGGTTGTTAAGCACCGGCTAGAATATTAGGAAAGTTACACTGCCCCCATATATTTCTCCTTCTTACCAGCAAAAGAACTCTCCCAAGGAAAAAACCAATGTTATGGTTTTTGTCTTACTCTACCATGAAAAAAGTAAAAATAAACTTAATGAATTTTTAAAAGCGAAGAAGGACGGGTTGATGGCAGCATCAAATAGCAAGTACGTTAGTCGACCAAAGCCTCTCTGCACACATTACAGACCTACAGACCACCCTTACACAACTACAGCAAGGTGCACTGGGCATTAACCAGGCAAAAAACCTATTTTCAATACGGAATTTCCCTACCTACTGAAAATTTCATTTTCCTTTCTTTAGTATGATAATAACTTTTTAAATCTCCATTATTTTTCACCATTTCAGCACTCAAACTGCTCCTTGGGATTAAAGCCTGAGCAGAGGAATCTGGCACCACCCCTCTGATTCACTAAACACCTGTTACAGTTCACTCTCTCCCCTTCCATATGCAGTGGCATAATTTCCCTGTATAATTAGGTACTCCTCTTTCCTGGTTCACTTGGTACCCAATATACAATTTCTACACTAGGGAAGGCAGAAACAGCTTTCCAAACACCAACTTAATTTGTGCCGTCTCACCAACCCCTTGGTGGGAAGGCTGGGTGCTGTTCAACAAGCTTAAGTACAAGGTTCTGAGTGCTGGTGGGAAAACTCAGTAACACTAACACCGAGTAAGTAGTATTTCTGCAGAAATGCAGGCTGCTGTGGATCATAAGGTGAACAGAAGTCATCGAGACCATGCTGTTGTCTGGGATGTACAAAGAGAAGGGCAGTGATGAAATAGAGACCTGGAGACATACTGGGTACATCTAGCACCAGTATGCTCAGAGTGCTTTCCCCCACGGTGAAGCTACGGTCAGAAGGGTGCCCACAGGGACATGGAGTGACCCACCTGCAGTGTCCTCCAGCAACTAGAGCTCTACACATGAGGTGTGGGCCTAGGCACAGCAACCAGCATCTCCTTCACTGCTGGTTAACGTGCCATGGGGGCATGCAGTCCTGCAACCTGAGCAGACTGCAGCAGGTCCCTCTTTGCACTGCAGCAGTTGGGAAGGGAGCTGCATACATTCAGGTAAGGTCATAGCTGGAGTAGCTGTCAACAACAATGCAGACCATCTGGACAGAATCCAGAAGAAAACACTGAGAATTATCAGAAGTGTAGCAACGGTGAGCTACAAAGAGAAGTCAAAGGGATGGAAAAACATGGAGAGGAGACAGAGGTGAAGATGTCAACACTCTGCCAAAACATGAAAAGCTGCTGCAAGCGAGGAGGGAATAGTGGTCTGCAATCCTTGTGGGGAAGGAGAAATAGAAGTGAGCTTCAGTCACAGCCAGACAGATCCAGGTTTGATGTTTGTGATGAACTATTCATCACCCTGACAGGTGGCTATGTGACAAGGGTGAGCATGGGTGTAGCTCAGTTAAATGCTTTCAGGCACCGACAGTCCTCAAAGTTCAATGAACTTTCTGCAGAGACGACAGCCCTTCCACGCATTCTCCTCAGAAAGGCTGGCTACAAAACTAGCAATTTGTGCAAGCCCTTCTTACGGCCAGCTGACCTTTTAGCTAACGATGCCTGCCTTCTGCGACGGCCAGCAAGTCCAGAAGGAGGTGGATGTGTTCTGTCTGAGCAGCAACCTAGATTAGTGGAGGTGGTCTTCCGTTTCGGACTAGTGCCAGTGGCGACGAAGCCCCGGTGCTCCCCACCACCAGTGAAGAGCAGCATTCTCTGTTCGCTTCTTCCTCCCCCGGTTGCTGGGCAACCACAGAATCTTTTACATCTGTAAAAGCAGCAAGTCTCTTATTTTCAGCCATTTTAATATTCAGCCTGGTGAAGAGCTGATTCATCGGCACTTTTCTTCAGATGGGTATAATTAAGCTTTGCACTGTAGTATAAGCCTCGAGTTGGTAGTAGGTTGAAATTACAGTAGATGAAACAACGGTAGGAAAAAACACAGTTTGAGCATCGTTTGAAAGGGGGCTGACACATTGCTCATTCTTCATCCTCGCATGGACGAGGCCTGTATCACAATGGCACTTCACAGAATGGGATTCCTTATATATATACATGACATATTTTGCATGCTTAAGTTATTCTATTTCTATCTGGGAAACACGTACAAGAGATGAAGAAACATAAGAGGTACATGACTGATGTAACAGTCATGACTAAATTTATTGGCACTGTAGGGCATGCGTAATTTCAATCCTGTTTAGTATCTCAACATCTGCTGAAAAAAAAAAAACAACAGACAAGCCCAATTAACAAACATGTGGACGTATACTTCTACCACTACACGGCACCAATTATATGATCAATTGCAGTGTTACGCACTATCAGTAATCTCACTTACGATACAGTAAATAATCCAGCTCCTCCACAAGTCATCCTAAAAGTACTAGCAGATGTTTTGTGGCAATCTTGCTGCAGTAGTGCAAGATTTCACTATTTCCAGTTCTTTTTTCCACTGTGCTGCCTGCCCTACCACACAGCAGTAGAAGAGAATGCACACTTATGGCTCGCTTACACCCACGCAAAGCTTTGGTTTGAAGCATCCGAGCCGAAATTGCCAGTGACACTGGGTTTGAGCAAAGAAAGTGCACAGCAAATGGGACTGTGCTGAGGGGGCTTACGTACTAACAACCCTTGCCAAGTCTGCCATAGGGTAGGAGGCTGTGGGTGACAACATCTAAAACTTCTGCACAAAATACATCTAAGATATGCCCTAAACTTCTCACAACTGCTCAGGAAAGTTATAACAGTCACTGGTTTGAAAAGGTGAATGGAAGATAGGGAAGTACTGGTTTTGTTTGTTTGTTTAAAAAAACCCTTTAAGCCATCACCACTTCCCTCAGGGGTACTGCGCACTTACCTGATCAATATGTGCTTTAGTGCTTTTGAAAACCCCTTTCTGCACGCTCACAGTTCTCGGTGTTGGCTGCTCTGCAAACCATGGGAATTCTACTACTGTCATTTATGGGAACAAAACTAGATCAAGGCAAGAAGCTGTAAAAAACATTATTTTCCCTTTTATTTCTAAGTCTTCCAAGATGATGCAGGACACCAAAGTTTACTGACAATTTTCCTGTGATGTTGTGTAGTGTATGTCAGGCCTTCTTCATACCAGCCCACTTTAATGCATGATTAAATCAGATACAGACAATCCACAGAAAAATCAAGAAAAAGCAAATGTTTCAAAACATCTCATATAAGGAAAAAGAGAAAAAAGCTGTTTATTTAAGATTTCAGGTTGTGACTTCATTAACCTACCTGAAACATTAGTACACCAAAACCTTACCAAAGGAAAATTTATGCTGCTGACCTTAGGACAAAGAGAAACAAACGGAGTAAGATTCAAGGAAAATATTCCTTAAAATTATTTCCAAATAGATTTAAAAAACAGAAAATCTGACTTCCCCAACAAACAGCAAGATAAAAAATAGGCACATGTAATGATTGTACTAAAAAGTGGGAGTTTTATAAGTTAACTCAGTTGGTTGATATAAGAACTTTCCACTACTGTATTTCATTCTACTGACAATCACCCAGAACAGATTCTCCTTTAAAACAAAGTTGACATTTTAAAACATAACTACAAGTTCAGCTTTGAAATTGCATTAAAAACTAAAGCCATTGATTAGAAATACATTTCAGCTAAAAACTGAGCATTTTATTTTAAATACTCTTCTTCAGAAAGGGAAAAGTCTACTAGAAGCAGAGATTGTCTCAGAAAAACAAACACAAATGTTTTTGACCACATCCTTAATTTTTCTAAGTGATGATTTTTGATGAAACTCACAAACTTGAGTATCTTAGAGGAACTGGACTGCCTAGTAAATACAACAATATCCTTCTCTTTGTCCTCTGTCGTATCAATTTCTGAAGTAAAATATTAATAATGTTATTACAGAATGATGCTATAAGCAAACCATGTCAATAGTTGTGAGGAAAAAAAAAAGGAAATTAAGATAAGCATTCAGGCACACAAGCTCTTTAGATCTCAAATAAAAGCAACAACGTCAAGCTAAACGCAGATTAACTGTTACGAGTTACTAGTCTAGGTTAACTGGATATATATATTGGTTGGTGCCAGTGGAGGAGAGGACAATGTTCACAGATGAGGCTGCTGTAGAATTCAGTCCTTCTAGGGGACAGAGGAGACAGGGACAATCACTGTCCCTAGAGTCTAGTGTACTAAGAGGCTAGTTGGGGCAGTTTGAGGTGAAGCCCAGTGAAGAGACAAGGATTTGTTTGAGCCCAGTGAAGAGACAAACATTTATGTCCCAAACTTGTCTTCTGAAGGTATTTCAATGTCTTCAGCCCACTCACCTCCTGCCTTTCACAGGAATCCTTTGTATCATTTTGTAAATGGCAACAAGGCAGATCTCAAATACAAGCAACATCAAAAAAACCTGACTCCTTGGAGCTTTTGTCTTTCATGCCCCCAGCTGCAGGAAGAGGTGAAAGCAACAGAAAGAAGAGCTTCTACTCCTGGGATAGGATCACGTTCTTCAGGTCCTCATGACAACACCATGCTTTTCCAAGCTTTCACCATGCGAGACAGCAAACAGCCTTTTGGCCTGTGGGGCCCAACTCTCAGACACAACTGGCAGAAGGGAGGGCTCTTGGTTTTTATAAGGGTAGCTATCCAGGTCCTGCCCCACGTGACAGAAATCAAGGAATATACTATGCCACTCTTCTTCCCTGATCCTTGAAAGAAGGGTCACTCAAATGAAACACAAAATTCCGCAAAATGCCATCTCTAGGTCTACCACAGGTCCTTTTACATGTTTTCCATGGCATTGAAATGGAGTCTTTGCACAGCAGAGGCTCTAGCATATTACACTGCAATATTTACAGGTCTCATTTACTGCAAAAATGACTTGACTATTAGTTGGGAAGTGAACTAAAGTAATAGGGAACCTCTGCAAGGTTGCAGTAAGAATAACATCTTCTGGTCTCAACCTCAGGACAAAGAGGTACGCCATAAATCATGATTATGGGTAAAAAGTCATTATTCATTAAATCAAATGGCCTGGAAAACAAAGCAAGCTTGGCTATTTGCAGTAAACGTCTAGGGAGGCTCACTCTTTCCTTGAGTTGCTCAGGCTTTCAATGTCCTTGATCCATTTGCTTTGTGTCGGCCCATGCCACCTAGATATAAATCTCTTCTAGCTTCTACTCCTTACGCTGCCTTTTAATAACTTGTAAGACCCTGCAGAAAGGCACAACTTATTTATATGCCTGCAGACGGTGCAGGATCTATTTTTTAAACATGCCATTGGTAGTACACATCAACTCCTCTTCAAGGTAGTTTCCTGCACAATGCAGGCCTCAGTAACTGCATTACAAATGATGTGGTGACTGCCAGCAGACCAAAGATGTACAACTCCACCAAGACCTCCCAAAGCATTTCCTTCCAATAGGTGTGATGCTTCACAGGCAGAAAAGCACATCAAATATGCTCTTGAACCTGTTTCTCTCAGGCAACGCTGATTCTGGCAATCTGTGTGGAAAAGAGCAGAATCACCGTCCCTTTACTACTTCCAGAGATGTGACTGCTGAACTAAGAAAGCATTAGTGTTGTATTTCTGTCCTTTATTCTTTTATTTCTTAATCAAGCTAAATAATGTCTAAGCAAATATTCATTTCTGCTAGTCTTCACTTACAAGCTGGTCCCCTCCAGCCCCCTAACACAAGTATGTTTTCTTCCCCTGGGCTCACTCAAGTTTGACAATATATCAAAGAAACAGTGTATAGAACCAAACTAAGTATATATTCAGTTCAATTCCATCATTGCATCAATTGCCTCAGTACTGCTGTGTCTCAGGATTTTCCTCTTTCCACCAAATATTTGTGTTGAAAATCACTTTTCTAAAGCTGTATCAAGTAGAACTCTCATGAGTATGGATGTAACCTAGCAGTTTCCCAAATTCAACAATTTTTTTTCTGCCCATGTTTCTAAATGTTTTCAGTCCTGTCACATTACTTCTCTGTCCCTGCTGATGTTCTGTAGAATTAGTGTTAAATGTGTAAGTGTATCAGCAATATATTACTCGCTCCAGTGATTCTTCTCCCCATTTAATCAGAGATGCTGTGCTAATTTCATTTTGATGAAAAGATACCATCACTTGCAAGTCAGGATTTCCCATCTTTTGCTAACGTGTGAACCAGAGAACAACTAAAGCACTTTTGCAGACAGTGCTCTTTTAAAATCTTGGATGTTACAGCATTAACCTGTTTTCTGTTGCCTAATTAGGAGACCACCTTCACAGGTACCAATGACTGTGTAATAAGATTTAAAAAACAACCAACCAACCAAAAATCCACAACATAAATTCCAGCAAAGCCCAACTTGGCAACAACATAATCCAGCTGCAACACAGAACTACCTCTTCCACATCCCCTTGACCTGTTCATAATAAGAAGTATGTTAAGTTATGAAAAATAAATAATTCCTTTACACTATTTGCAAGTAGGTGATTGCATCAGTTCTAAAACGTCATTACAGAAGTTCTACACAATAGTTTGGGTTGGCATCTGATAAATATTCAATGAAGCAATGATATTAAAACCTGAAATACTTGTAAAGAATAGCATGGCTGGGAAAGCATAATGGTACCAACACTCCTATGTGGCAAAGAAGTAATTTAGAATCCAGCCCTTGGCATGCAGGTCAGACCTTCTGGTTGCAGTAATAGCACAGACGTTATTAAGACTACAGATTAACAACAACATCCCCAAGTCAGACGCAGTTTCTGAGGAAAAGCCTGTAAGGCAGAAGAAGGAAGACTGAAACAGAAGAGTGTCCATAATGCATATGATCCACTAGGATCAAGAGGACAAGTACATAATATGCTTTTCTGAAAATGGACAGATTTATGTGCATACCTAACTGCTTCCACAAGAAAATTGCTCTACGCATATAGCATTGCCGGCAGAATTTAAAAAAAAAAAAAAAAATCAAACTACAAAACTATCCAGTAAGCCCTAAGTTTTGAGCGATTAAAGGAAACAAAGAAGGACGAACTAAGGTTAGTCTAAGAGAAAAAGAAGGAAAGCAACAGATGGGAACTTCCAGGTGAAAGTCGAAATGAAAGTCTATTTTATTTTTGTTTCAGTAATTCAACAGATCACCTAAAAAGTTTGTTAGAATTAGTGATGATCCTGTCTTTCCCTGTTAATTTAGAAGAGACCTTACATCCTAGGTCCCCCATGTGCCTAATGAAAATGAAATTATCAGTGCTTTACACAGGACAGAAACATGCAGAGGCAGACAAATAGAAGGTGCTAGGGAAAATACAAAATATAGCAACAGAGCAGAAATATTAAAAAAGGGAAAAGGAACAAAACCAATGTCAGATGAACTTACACTCACAGTCAATTTGTTATAGTAACCATGGGAATAATAGGCAAAGAATTTAATGAGAAACTGTATCAGTTAACTAGATACACTGTTCTATTGCATTTTTTTCTTTTCTTACTAAATCAAATAATGTCACGGTTTATATTTGAGCAGTATGGAAAAGCTGAAGATGAGCCACATGGTTATACAAACTTAAGCAATCACCAGAAATGTTGATAATTTTATCCAAACTGTAACACTCCTTTCAACAGAAACCAAACTAGAAAAGTTCAGAAAGCGCTGCAGTGATGTGTCTAAATAATGGTCATCTCAGCGTTTGCTTCTTTAGCCAACAAACAAAATGAGTAGGGTCTCAAAATCCCAAAGTCAGAATGAAATAATGCACAATGACCTGCAAATAAGCATTAAAATCTGTCTGCATTTAACTACAGAACTACTCTTACCAAAGGGGGGAAAGAAAATAAA
>JAVKLA010000049.1:9718362-9737729 GCA_034782735.1 Sagittarius serpentarius
AACTAAAAGAGGGCAGATTTAGATTGGATATAGGGAAGAAATTTTTGACAATGAGGGTGGTGAAACACTGGCACAGGCTGCCCAGAGAGGCAGTCAATGCCCCATCCCTGGGAAGATTCCAGGCCAGGCTGGACGGGGCTCTGCGCAACCTGATCTAGTTGAAGATGTCCCTGCTCACCGCAGGGGGCTTGGACAAAATGGCCTTTGATGGTCCCTTCCAACCCAAACCATTCTATGATTCTATGAGTGCTGTAAGTGGTAATGGGCTATGCCTTACTTAGTGTTAGAAAGTCTAAATAAGCAGGAGTACCAGCCCAGAATAAGCACGTCTGATTTGGGGTTTGGCAAACATGCTAGTTGAAGTGGTGTCTTTTAGTTACAGTATCCTGTCTGTGGATCCCAGAGCTTACTGAATAAGTAGTCATTTTAAAAATTCACTTTCTCATTATAAGCATATTGTCACATTATTCCAAATTATACTTTTATCCATCACCTGCTCAACATTATGCATCATGAACATCACAAAAACTTCTGCAGTATTTGAAATAATTTTTCCATTCACGTTCCAATTTCTGCATTAAAAAAATCCGCCACTGAATTCTACTGAGTCCCCAAGCCAGTGATCCTAATACATTGTGGGTGCTTACAGACTTTTTAGCATAGCAGCTAAAACACACTAAGGTTTAGTCATAGGAAAAGAGCACAAATTTCTTTTCTGATGCCTTCCCTCTATTTTTCCCTAGACAGCTTTACCTTATTGCTTCTTCCCAGGTAAAAAGCAAAGTACATGTATTTTTCTATCAAATTCCCTTACTCATTTTTCCATTTCCCTGTGAACACCACTCAAGGAGTGCTGCATGCAGTTGGAAATAACTGGTTGACAAACTACAGTATTCATTGCTGCAACTGTAGAAAAGGCTAAATTAAGACTTCGGTAAAATGCCTTAGATGAACAAATCCATAGCTGTGATACAGACGATAAATTCGGTGCAAAACTAATGGGCTTTATACAAGCAAATGAATTAAATGATTAGAAAGGGAGGGGGAAAATGAGCTGTAAGAACAATGAGTCAATGTAAAGAAACCATCCAAACATGTCAGTGCGGATCATTACATAATGTTCTCTCGGGGTACTTGTTATGAGAAAACTTAACTGTTTCTGTTCAGGGACACAGTTTTCACCAAGGTAGCATTTAAATCCCAACAGCATTGGCTAACACTGCACACACACGCGTTTGGTTTGCATGTGTTTGAATCATGTGTTTACATTTAGAACAATGAAAGAGTACAGAGCACTGTAACATCAGCATTACAATCTCAATTTGGATTTCTGTGATTTTGCACACGTATAGGCTCAGCCACTAAGCAAAGGAAGGAGGGAGGACTGTGGATTCCACTGTTACCTTGTCAAGAACAGCTTATCTGGAAAGGAGGGGGGAAAAAAAAAGGTACCTTTCTCAGCCAAATTCCCAGTACATAGCACATCTGGAGATGGCACAGACCACATCAATACGTTACTCCATCCTCTCCATTCCTGCGATCCTGGACGAATACAGAACTGGGCAAGTCTAAACAATGTCAGCAGAAAATAACATAGAGGGACTTGCTGCTTGTACAGATCATCCTGACCCCAAAATCTGCTTTCCGTGTAAAAGCTGTCTCTTCTCTGTCCCTTATCAGGAACCTCCAAGCCACGGAAATATTCAAACAACAATTTAAAGCCTGTCACTATTAGGCGATCAAAGAACATAACCAAGACCCATAGGATATAGTACAGAGAGAAGGAAATGTTTGATTTGAAAGAATCTTCTTGACATTCTTCTTTAGCGTTTATGTGGTTACAGGCGAAGGTAATTTCTGACTGATACTAGGCTGTCTGGTTTTTGGGTTTGGTTATTTCAGATAAAAGTTGCTTTCTCCTCTCTGCCTGCCTACAAAACAAAACAAAACAAAACAACAATTGCAACACAGCCCAGCTAGCACTCACCTCTTAGGCAGAATATGTTGGGGGTACAGTCAGCTCATGTGTTAATGTTTGAGCTCATAATCTATTTAGAGTATGAGAAATGTATAAAGATACCATAAACCCTGACGCTTCTTAGATTTTCAATAGGAGCCTAATTTTCTTCCTAGTTCTCGCTCTTTAGACCTGTTTGAAGCTTTCATGACCTCTCCTATGCCTTCGCTATTCTTCAATGTCTGTCTTATACTATTTATTTCCTTACAAGTTTTCACAGAACTCACATCAGATGTGATGGCCGCCTGCAATTCAATGCTCCATATGGCATTCTCACCCACGTACTCTTACACTTCCATAACAATCTTTTTTACTTGGTGTTTTATTTTGCTTTGTATTTTTTTATTTACTAAATTGATTCAGAATGTTTTCCTTATATTTCCGTATTTTCCCTGTTGTTCTGTTACTGCCAAAATCTTTTTTGTTAATTACCCTGTCATATAAGCATATGGATACTCCAGCACATCATAACTATCAAAACCAGAACTCAGGCGAGTTACATGACATTTGCTTTGTGAACTGACATTTCTCATTTCACCTGCAGGAGCTCTGAGGGAAGGCCAAAGAGCTTGCCCAGGCTCTTCAGAAAAGGCTGGCTTAAAGAAGGCAGAGGGCTTCAATACAATTTACTAACATTTCATTCTCAGAGATGACTGACTGCACACAAGCAGATTGGAAAATATATTCCTCTGCAGAACAGACACTACTTTATATTCATAATATTCATATTGATGCCCAGGAGTTGTACAGATCCTGCTGTAAAGCATAAAAACAAATCTGACCTTCAGCTTGACACCAACTTGAAACGCCCTTTTGTCATTTATAAACCTATATTCACTCATTTTAAATGTTAAAAATAACTGATATAACTCATGACTTCCCAGCCTCCCCCCTTGCCATTTTCCCCAAACTGCTCTGAGAACTGCCTTTCCAGCACTGGCCACCTTGTTTCTCTGGGCTTACTATGGAAAATTCAGAATGTGTTCACAGTTTTTCTTTTTACCGTATCAGTGCCCAGGGTGGTGGTGTTAGTCTTTCTGAGCCTCTTTTTCTTTTAGGTCTGATCATGATCTACCCATGGCTAGTAGTGCAGCTGGCTGTCAGAAGAAAGAAAGAGACCTAACAGTGACAGAGAAGAAACTTAAATAGATGAGGAAAAAAATTCACCAGCAGTTGAGAGAGAAGACAGGTGAAGTGTTAATGGGGTAGAGACAACAGAAAAGAAGGAGAAGTTGAGGGCCTGGGGTGAAAGAATGACTTACAAGCTAGGGATCAAACATGGTGCCAAATCAGGCAACAAAGTCCCTCTCAGAGACGAATGACATGTAGGTAGTCACAGATCCCAGGCTACACCTTAGAGAAACTCCACTACCAAGAAAATGAAGATCAATGCAGTAGGATGAATCTAAGGCGCAGACCCTTGTATTTGAGCATCTAACTCTCACTGAAGTTAACTGAGCTTAGACTCATCAAAACTTTTGGGGATCTCAGTCTTCTGCCCAACCATGCAGAACTTGAAAATTAGCCCAGGTAATTGAAACTTAACTATTTCTAGCTTTCCAGGCTGCTGCTGGCTGGCACTTATTATCTGAAACACTGATAAACTGGTGTGTTTGATCCAAGAATTAAAAAAGAACTGTATTATACTGTATAAAAACTGTCACCCTTCCTTTTCTTGCCTTTGCTAATTTCCTCTCCTTGCCAAAGTCTACACCAGGAAGGCCATTAGATGGCTACCCAAGCCATACTGCAGCCCAGTTCAATTAGGAAGACTGATCCTTATTTGCCTCCAGTTGTGTAGACAGCAGGCTAACATGTCCACAGAGAACTTGCAACTGTATGTCATATCAATGAAGTGACTTGTCTTTTAGGAAGGAAAAAAGAAAGTTGCGTAGCGTATTTTGTCCTGATGTTCATGGGAGTCTTTGTCCAAATTTTTGCATCGTTTTCATCACAGAACCCTCCCTTGCTCTTCACTTCCCATGCAAAGTGGATAAATCTAGCACCCAAGCAAAAAGGGCAGCGGCTGGAGAACAGAAAGCAACAGCACAACTCCCCACGTGACTCACCTCCCAGTAGCTAAGATAAATTTCTCTCCCTCTGCCCCCATTGCACTTGTTCAAATCACAGGCAATCACTTGCAAACAAAGTGTGGTTAATAGTGGCTCCTTAAAGATGACAGTCCCTTAGGTGAGGAGTATATACAACATGAAAACTTGTGTTCTACGTAAGAGGCTTACTGTCTCTTACAGTCTATACAAGTCTATACAAGTCAAGTCTATACAAGACTTGTGTGTGGCAAAATTTTTCCTTTTTCCAAAAACCTGACCCAGAGATAAATTTGATCACAAAAAATTTGGTAACTACAGTTTCTTGACACATGTTGCATTTGGGATCCAGGTCATCTGAATTATTGTTTTTTTTCAGCTAGATATTTGAAAATTTAATGCTGTTTCCCCCAAACTCTAGAACTGATAATTGTCTTTATCTTTTCCAGGCTACTTATTTTAAGCTGGATTCTACAAGCTTGTGCTGTGTAAGTAGTACTTTACTCCACTGAATCAATGGAGAACCAACTTAAAGAAAATGAATTATATACTTGGTTTGAAGAGGGTTTCATGCTTAAAGAAATGGTGCTTCTTGCAAACAAGATATCAAAGATTTAATGTCTCAACATGGTGCCTTAATGTTTAATTGCTCACACAGAAACATTACGAGGAGAAATACCTTTTTCTCAGATAAATCAAACATCATCAAAACACTAATTTATATAGTTTTTAATTTACATTAAATAAACTGCAAAGGAACCCTGTCACAAGGATTTTTCCTTATAGACAGACCATTGTGTCAAACTTAATTGCTCTGCACACATGAATTACTTTGGATTATATTACATTCTGGAAAAATGACAAGATCAGATTGATGAAAAAAATTAAAACACAGATCAATGATTATGTTGGAAAGGACAAAATGATTATGACAACTGAATTATTTTGTTACCGAATGGAATTACTTCTGTTTGCACAGAAAAATTATTTGGTTTATTCACACACAAATTGATTTACAATGTATACATAATAGCAATGACGAAATCTTCTAGATCACTATAATTAGCATAGACAAAAATGATATTTTATGTTGTGCGGAATATTAAATTAGTATTTTAAAAAAAAATTTACATTCACAGTCAGTAGAAACCAGCTATTTGGGGCAATACAAATAATTAACATCCCAAAAGTTAATATATACAAACGAATAATTTTCATCACACAGCTGCTGCACAGCTTAAGTTACTCACATATAATTTTGCAGGCTTGAAACTTGTGTATCAAATAGTTGCAGAGACATTTCCTTGGAACTCAGTAGCTCCAAGGAAATATAGCTCCCTCGTTATTTAACTGAATAAAAACCACCAAAGACCTATCTTTCAAATGTAAAGCAGAAGCATGACCCTATACTTACACCCATGGGTATTTGCAGTTAGTATTTTGGTTACTGGATAAGGTTCTTAATATTCTAATGGTGTAACATTAACATAATAGAAATTGTGAGAGAGATGAAGAGTAGAATAAAATAAAATGGTTTCAGTTGGAAAGGACCTACAATGGCCATCTAGTTGAACTGCCTGACCACTTCAGAGCTGACCAAAAGTTAAAACATACTATTAAAAGCATTGTCCAAATGCCTCTTCAACACTGACACGCTTGGGGCATTACCTTATAGTAACCACTGTAAGGTTTAAAACTTCATTCATGAGTTAGTCCCAAAAGCTTATAAATGCAAAATTATTTGAGAAATACTATTTAAAGGAGGTAACGGGTGAGAACTGCTCTAATTTTAACTCTTAAAAAACCCACCTAATGAAACCATCCTTATGAGATGACAGAATAATTCAGCCTATTAGAAAAAAATCAACAGCAATAAAAAAGCAAGAAAGATCAGGAATTGCAAGATTGGTTATTGTCAGAGAAATCCTTCAGCTTCAACACTCAGCTCAGATTTATATAACCAATCTTCTTTTAGTAAAAGTAGCTGCCGTTGCACAAAGCAGGTAACAGTGCAACTGGTTTAACCTTGTACTAGCTGAGAGCTACACATCTCAAGTGAAAGAAGCCTTCCCGCAATGTGTTGATGTTTTTGTACCTTCCAAGTATTCTTCAACGCACAGTAACTCAGCTAGAGCAGTTATTATCCAAGGTATTAACTAATATTAAATCTCTTTAGCTAGATCTCTCTTATTCCTCCGGTACAATTCCTCGGCTGGGCATACAACTTTGGCTAAGGTTCTACAGTCCTCCCTCCAAAAAAGTGTTTCAAGATCCAAATTGTCTCAGCATTCGAGATTGTTTTACATCTTCGTGTTCTGAATTGCTCCAGGCAGAAAGGCAGTTTCATTGCTCTCATGCTGTCCTCACCAAGCATAAAAAAGAAGGATCATTTTCTTATAAATAATTGGAGGATCACGGGTACCTATTGTCTAATTGCCTTCTGCATGGAAACAAAGTGAAGAAAACAAAGGAATTCATTAGACGTTTACAAGGGGATTGCTCTTAGCTGGAGGTGAATTTACCATACATGTTTACATCAACAGATAGCTACAACAGGAATGCTCTCAGCTGGAAGCTGGGACCAGATCCAGCCACTCTGCACTTCCATTTGAAAACTGCAGAAGGCATTAGAATAGGAAAAGAGACTCTGGCCTTTTGATAGCATGTTGTGTTTGTAAAAATACTCTGGCTAGCTTATTCCTGGGACTCTCTGGAGGTTTATGAGTGTCCAAGCCTGACAAACTGCACAGCTTTCATAGACCTATAACAACCACAGTTAGACCAGAACTTCCCTTCAGGACCACAGTATTCCTTCACACCAGTAGCTGCTAGTTTTAGTCACGCAATATTCCTCTTAGCTTCTATCGGAGTTTTACCAACACGAAGACTGAACAATTTTGGTCTTTGAAAATAAAGAGGTTAATGCACTAACCCAGTCAACCAGCTTCATTAGATGGATTTTAAACTTTACCTAGGAGTTTCTCCAAGCTGCATCCTGTACGTCACTCTTATGGCTTTGTGGTGGGATAGTTTAACAACACCCAAAACAACCTAAGCTGCACGTACAACATTTTGTTATCTTTAGTGTTTAAAATTTCTGCAGGAACAGTGTCATTCCATCGCACTGCACACCGTCCTTTGTCTGTGTTTGCAAAGAGGTTTGGTTTTGTATGTTCTTACTCCTCAGCTGACTGAGTCAGAGCTATCAAAGCCCAACTGGCTTCCAAGTTATAGCTTATAGAAATGATGAACTAGAATGCCTTTCTGTTACTGTTTTAAAAGGCTCCTGCCTCAGACCCATTCAGTGTCCCCCACACTAGTACAGGCAGATTCTTTGTCCTCATCTGAAGTGGAAAGACATGAACAATGATTTAGCATTTAGCAAAAAAGAGGGAGTTTGGGCTTTGGGAAATATGAATTTTCTGTTGGTAACAGACCTGTTTGAGGACCTTCTCCTCCCATCCCAGTGCTTCTACAGCATGCCCTGCTAGAAGCCTTGATCCTTAACTCCTAACCTAAAACTGCAAATGACTATATATGTTCTTTCGCCTTTCAGCACTTGGGCTCTGGGTAGTCAGCTTTCTAGGCAATGGCAAGAAAGAGCGGTCTCTTCTCAATTGCTGTAGATGCTTTCTACCCATGTTGGGACAAGCTATTAAGTACTAATTAAATACCACGTTAAAGATGAAAGAAAATAAAAACCGCACATCTATTAAAAGAAATAATTATTCTATAATTTAAACAGAGCTCCGCAACAGTGCTCAGGAACATATAATAAAGACCATGTATGGGTAGGTGTAATTGGATGCAGTTGCCTTAGGAACAGATGTTCAGCATATAAAGCAGGAAGCCTGCTTAAAAGGCAAACTCAAAGACTTAAGCCTGGTAGGTGAAACCTGGCTTGACTGAAGTTACTGACAAAAGTGCCAGGGGCTTGGTTGGAGTCAGGGACTCATCACAAAAGCTTTTCTAATTCTCTTATATTGCAATATTATTACAAGTGCAGAGCTGAATAATATATTACTTTGAGCCAGAAGTGCTCTACTGGAGGTACACTTCCCAGTTTCCTTTGTGCAATAAGTTCAAGAAACGAAAAGTAGCTAGGGAGTCCTAAGAGAGTCTAAGTTTACACTCTAGAGATTCTGATATCATTCCCACTTCCAGTGTATTTTTATTATCTAGACAAGAGATATTGTGCTTTTAGAGGAGTGTTATTGTAGGATGTAAAAGAATTTGACATGCAGAAAGAAAACACTGTCTGGTATATGAGTGTCATTTTAAAGTAATATTAATAGCAAAGATTCCTATAAAGATGCCATGCAAATATCTTTTCATTTTCTGAGTTTTCTAGAAATAAATACAGAATGTCTAATATTGTTTGCCAGGATGATTTCCAGCAAGATTCCACTATGCACCTGCTGGGAACAGAAGGTCCAGAGTATTGCTCCCAGTACAAGACGTGTTTCTTGTCCATGCATTTCTCTACAAAGAATATACTTGTTCATGCTTCTATGATTTACATTTTTGTTTCCATTTGGAGAAACATTATAAAACACAAAAATACTTCTCACCCTGTATGAAGTCAGAATGCATACACAGCCCTTTACCTCTTGACATCACTATTTGCAAAAGACAAAGAATTTGCTACAGATATTGAACTACACATTACTAAGGTGTAAACTCTGAAACAGCAAAGGATACTCTGTCTTTGAAACAAGAAAAGCAACTAAAGAAGTTGTTTATTAAATAAGTTGCTTATTAAATAATACTTCCCAAAGACTTGGAAGTAATTTTATGAGCAGGAACCAGAGGTTAAATTCTACGCTGCATCCTCTAAGAGGATTATCCTAAGTCTCACAAGCCAACTGTGCGAATGCAGTGATTTAAGATGTCTTTGTGCACTCTTCATATATTCTCTCAGGATAACCTGGCAAGCTGGAGAAACCATCCAGGAGTCAGATAGCCTCCTGAAATCCCTGAAGCCATGCATACAGTAGCTCTATTCCTCCATGTTAATCTAGTTTTCATTCCAACTCATGTATTTTCCCAGACTGAAAAAGAGAATCTTTTGAAAAAGAGCTTTACTCTGCACATATTGGGAGAAAGTTCATGTAGCTGGATGCAGAAGTCCCACAATATACCTCCAATACTAATTAAATGTGGGCTTACATTCATTTTCAAGTCAAGACCCACCTGTCATTCTCATGACTATAGAGACAGCTTAAATTGCTTTTGAACTCCTGAATGCACCATAATTCGCCTTGTCTGGGCATAACCTCTGGCTTGCATGAAACCTAAGCCCCCAAACCCACAGAATACACTTGTAATGTACATGAGAAAGACCTGAAATTTAAGTCCTGAACAACGGAGGCCTCTAGTCACAACACATGATGTAGAAGTGTCAGGAAGACGCTGCAGGAAAAAAAAAGACTTTTCTGCTCTTTTCTCACTCCTCTTGCTCAACCTGAAAGTGATCCAAACTCCTAGCTTTAATTACAGACATTTTCCATGGCTCTACTGACTTTTAGGGGTTTGTTTCTTGCCTGCCTTTTTCTACTTCTACATTATTTTCTAATTTCCTCCCTTTAACTAGCCTCTGAAAATCAAACCTAAACATATTTCTTTCATTATAAATGTCTTGTTTCTGAAAGGAGGAAAGATCCACAACTGAGAAGTTACCAGGCCAGTGGGACACTGTAAAACTAAATGCCATACAGCAAAAAATAATTTCAGCAGAAGTACAAGGAATAATGTTTTCTGTTCCATGGAAAGCGCTACCCAAAAACATAAGCAGTAGCTAGTGCCTAAGCTAAAAAATTAAACACGATTACCATAAGACTACTACAATGTTAGTTTGCCCACACGAATACTAGTATAAACGGCTGCATATTTTATTAAGTCAGTCTCCAAGCTTTCAAAAGACATTCCACAAAGTGGGCAGGAGAGCCAACAAAATCATAAAGCCATGAAGATATATTTCCTATTTCACGGTGCAAACACCGTGTGGTTGATGTTAATCCTGGCACTGACTATTTCAGCTAGGGCAAAAATTTGCAAGCAGATAATCCCTACTGAACACCCAATAAACCGCATTGTGTGGATACAAGTTACTGTTCGAAAAAGGAAAGCCAACTCCAGGCTTTCAGGACATGACCATGGAGACACCATCATCATCCTCACACAAGAACAGTATCTCTGAAGGGGCAGGTCCTCGGTTCACTTCCCACCTGAACCTGTGCTCTGTTCACACAGCTGCATGGATCTGGCAAAGCCAAAGCAAGATCCCCTGGATGAGGTAGATCCCCCAGACTGCTACGGGGCTGACAAACAGCACAACTGCCAGTCAGTTTAAGAGTCAAATGACTTGGCCTGCCCTAGCATACACAGACAGTGGACAACAAGCTCAACTTTCTTGCTACTTTGGTACCTTATCGGGTGTGAAGAAGAGATAGTGAGGAAAAGCATCAAATCTGGGCTATTTCTAATGTAAAAGTTAAGGAAAAAAATATAAAAACCATTTGGGATGTCACTATTGGATCAGCTCTACCACCTATTATTTATATTGCAGTGGGATTGGTAGGACTTTGCACCACTGTCCAAAACTGAAAATCTGGTTGCTTCCTTTAGATATGTAAGGCCCCTTTTCATGAACTATTGCCCAGGGGCCAGTTACGGCAAAGCAAAAAGAGTATTTAATTGCAAGATCAAGGCCTTATTATTTCACTAGCAGCCAGTTACATTCCCTTGTCCTGAAGAAGATCAAAGATTAAAATATCCTTGCCTCATATGACTGGTTTGTTGAGCTAATATACCCTGTTGGCTACGTGATGTTATCCTTATTTTTCTAAATGTTAGGTCACCTGAATTCCTACACTACTGGTATAGCTTTTCTCAGAAAAAAAGCCCAGTTCTTATGTTGGCCAGATATGCTCATGGAAACAAAATGTCAGGAAGCAAAGTAAGGCGTATTTGGTACAAAAATGAACCTCACGAGGCCTTCAAGTTCAAGAGAAAAATAGAGGTGTCTGAAATCACTTAGATGCCCTTTTTTATAAGGGAAGCTGGCTGAGTGTAGCACAAGCTTGCCAAAGTTTAAAGAAAATGAAATCAGGGAGTACCAGCCCTGCATCCCTCCTATCTATGCCATGTTTCATGGAGTGGTTCATAAAGCAAATACTTCTCTACGGCCTTCCATGCAATCACAGCATCTTTTTGCTTCCACAGATGTGCTGAGGAATGAAATAACACGTGCCAAGTGAAGATAATCAGAGAATCAAAAATGCTTAGGGAAGCAGGTTCTACAAGACGATACATTGCATGAAGGCTAGCTATTCCCTAGGCAGGAACCATGATCTGCAGGTAAATTTATTTCTCCAAACATAAATGCTCATCATATTACTGTTCTCAGAGTAGTCATTCACTAGCAATAGTGGAAAGTCTATGGCTTCGAGCTTCCATAACAGAGGGACAGAACTACAGCCGCGCATGCTCCAGAGAAGGGCGCTTTGCCAAAGAGCTAAAGTTGCCTTTATGTAATTTTTCCAGCCCTCTCTTTATCCTGAGGCTTATTTGACCTCAAGTAAATGGCAGCAATTATCAGCAGCTTCTGAATTACACCAGGAATGTGAAACACAAACACCTCATTACACATTAAGAAGAGATTAGGGCACAAAAACTCACCTTGAAGACAGCCCTGACATGAGCTAGAATCTGGTAAAATTAGCTATGAGGCTAATGAGCATTGCTGGTGATGCACTAAGCAATTTCAAGCGGGACAAACATCTGGGTCCAAGAGTCTTTCTTCTTTTGTGGCTTTGTGTTTCAGCAACATTCCAGTTACACAACTGTATCTGATACTACAGTAAGACCAGCACAGACTTTGCAGCCAGATTCCAATGCCATTATCTTATGCAATTAATTGCTTTTATTAACCAAGTCATTGATTTAAGTTGCAAATATACACCACACAGTACACTCCAGAACTATTACACAAATTTACTCTGATGAAAGAAGGGCTTCCAATAAAGATAGTTCCAAAAATAAGCATTTGTTCATAATTCTTGATAGTCTCCAAATTCTTTTTTAACAAATTAGCTTGCTCTCTCATTATTCCATATCAATATAGAGTACTCTGTGGTTTTAGCAACAATCCATTATTATGGATTCAATGCATTGATTAGTGAACACATTCACATTTCTGTTTAAAAAAACAAAACAAAACAAAAACACAGTTCCCCAATGAAAGGAGTCTCAAATGCCACGTAACATTCTTCTTCAAAACTGCTGACATGGGCCCTGACTTTACAAAGACGTACACCTAGCTTTAGTAGTAGGTTTTCACTATGGAGACTTCAGTGGTATATTCTACTGAAATAACAACATTTGTTAAGGGTATAAAATGAATGCTGGAAGCCAACAGTCCCCTAATTGCTGTCCCATGGACTGTTTTGCATAAATGCATGCTGCAGATGACATGTAATTAAAGCTGCACTGAAAAAAAAAAAATTGAAAGCAACTAAATAATTTGTTTAAACAGCAAACAAACAAAAAAAGAGGGGCTATTTTGTAGGTGGTATTTTTAGTTTCTTCACTGTGAAAACTAGATACAAAATATAAAATCCAGCTGCCTAGTTAAAAGTGGTGGTTACTTAACACTGCACAATTAAAATAGTTTAGTAAACAAGTTACTAAATGTTCACTAAACATCTACTATTTACTAAATATTTACTAAACAATTCCAAATGTTTAGTAAAGTAGTTTAAATTACAACCTGCTTGGCTTGCCAGCAAGCAATTTAAAACTTAAAATTTGTGATTAATGAAACTCTATATTGTAACAGGAACCAGTTTTCTGCTTAGCATTAGCCAAAAAATACTTTTCTTACCACCTGCCAAAAGCCAAAGAACCCTCATGTCTCTTCTCCATTGGAATTATCTTGAAAAAGAAACTTCTGAAAGGCTGGCTGTATTTCAGTCTCCCCTTTTCTTTAAATATTCATGTGGTATCTTTGCAGCTGCTCAGTATTCATCACCTGTAATCCTCTGCCCTGTCTCCCCTGGCCAGATTGTGCTATTCCCTACCCATTCTCAGTTGCAAGACCACCCGAAGAGTTAAAGCCCACGGCGGCCAATGGGTTCCCTTTCCAATGAGAACCGTCTCTGGGACATCCACTGCAGGCTTATGATTAGGTCTCTGAAATATTGTAAGAGACTGTCTCTCGAAACAGTTCTTCTCAGTTACAATGAGTACTATACTATGGGGAAATGGCTTTAGGAGTTTTTGTGTGAGCTGTCATACGGATATAAATCGGTAATATCCCTGGTTTGTGTACAACCACATGTAAGTTTAGCTTGCACTAGACAACTATAGCTGACATTTGAAAGAACAATGCTGCAGTGCTTTTAAATCTGCAATGCAATTCATTATCACTTTCACCTGTAGGAGTTACCATGTTTTCTTAGCTTTTCTTGCTAGCATAACAATTAGTTATGTTAGTATTGCCAATGAAAAAAAAATTAAAATAAAATTGCAAATAAAAGAAAAATTAATCAGGCCTCGGACATCGTAAGACTGGCTTAAAAAAAAAAAAAGATGAAGCACATATTTTTAATTGTCTTCTAAGCTTCTGGGGGGTGGGGTTAACCTATAGATTGACCCTGGGGCAGCTATCCAAGTTTCTCTGCCAGAGCAAGGCATCTAGAGGTTACTCCATGTTTTCACCTGAAAAGCAAGATTCTCACATAACCATTTGACCTCAGGAACATTAACATGAACACCACCACCAAGTCTGGCATTAGTTATAACAGCATTACATTCAGTATTTATGTATTGGAGAGCAAGTAATCAGTTTAAATTAATTGCTTACAGCTGACCTAAAAATGGCTTTCCCCAGAGAAAACAATACTCTTCAACTTCTGTCTTTGAACTTCTGGAGATTCCTGCATATCACCTCAAAAAATAAGTTAAATTCTCACTCAGATGCAAATACGTGAAAACAGTATTTCCACAAACTTCAGGCATTAATATTTTTATTCTGATTTATGTCCCCACTGGATTTGCTTTTGGTGAGTGTGAAAGTTACAGCATTCAGTGGCACGTGAAAAGCAGATCACAAGGAGGAACATCGGGGATCAGCTGGAAACACTGGTCTTTAGCTGTGTAACTGATGCTCCAATATTTACAAGGGTACAATGCCCATACTTTTCATTAGCTAAAACCAACACTAAACTACCACCTTGAAAGGCCATCAAAGTTCAGTAACTGGGGCATTTTCACACGCAGACAATAATGCTTTCTGAGCAATGTTCAGGATATTTGTAAGCCAGTGTGTTCCAATATGTTACTTATATTGGTGATAGCACTTAAATTCCATGTCCAGGTCAAGACCTACTGTGCTACATGCTGGATGAGTACTACATTGAAATTCTGGGCACTAAAATTGTATGGCTTATTTTGTTATTGTTGAAATAACTACAAAGAAACATTAAAAATAGGAAACTAATATTTAAAATAGGAGGGGGGAGCAGAGCCAAAGAACCTCAGTTACTGGACACCTGAACAACGGCATGCTACTTAAAAGTCATCACTGGAACAACCTGGAATTATTAACAAGGTCAAAGTCTCATAGAAATGTAGGTTCAGAAACCATGAACCACTGACTGCGGTCAATTCCTACTAAATAGAACTGAGAGGAGTTAAAAGTATATAGTATTGTCTTAATATTCTTTCTGCAGGTAAAGTAACATCTGTAAGCACACAAAGAAGGTGAGTGAATAAAAGTGGGAGGCCACGTGGTCTCTTGGGCATCTAAAAAGAGGGAGGGACCCATATAAACCTGATTTGCCCAGAACAAGTCTGTATTTAGGAACACATGCCAAGGATGTTTAAAAGTCACTGTTTTAGAAGAAAGACCCTAATCTTAAAACAAGGAGTAGATGCGGGTGATCTGTAGGAAGAGGCAAAGATTGCAAAACAGGGAAAGCTGGCTCAAGCCCACATTAATGTATTTAAAATACTAATCACATAATGACAGACTGTGATATTGAATCACCACAAAATAGACCTAGTTAATGTAGAGAAAAATGAATGTTTGGGAAAGGTGCTAGCTGTGCACATTTCAGGTGGAAACAAGCGCCCTGCCAATTGCTACAATAATTAAAACAGACAAGTCTTCCATACAGATCAGCAAGACAGTTCAAGAGTTTAGTGACACCTTATTTGTCAAGTACAGAAAAGCTCCTAGGGACTACACTTCTAAAAATATTTAGAAACCTAATTCCTACTGATAATGGCACGAAATGGAAACTGAAAAGATGGCTGTTCACCTCCAAACGTGTCTCTGCTATTGAACTGAAGTCACAGGCTTTTAGAAGCAGAAATCATGGTAATTTACTTAACCTTCATGGAAGAGAGCAGCACTGCTAATACAGCCCGAACAATGGTTTGATCTCCATACAACACAAAGGCTGTCAACTGGGATCTACAAATTCTTGTGGTGTTTTGGTTTTGGTTTTTTTTTTTTAATTTAAGTTTCTTTGATCCCTATGTGCTAATTAAAAAAATTTAAAAGTCAATTAACATTACTCTTGTTGATAACTAGGATTTCACAAATACTGAGCTCTGTTAATGACACAGCTGCGTCAGAGTATGATTCTATAACCTGACTGCTTCTTACATGTGTTTCTTCCCCTCTGCCTTTGCATTTGGGAAATCAAATCAGATGCTGCAAAATAGTCCCCATGGGACAAATATGAATATTTGATTTAGACTGGAGAGCAGTTATTCACATAATTAGTTACCCTGAAATCAATAGTGGGAATTTCAGAAAAATAAGAACTGCCAGATTGGATCAGGACACCCTCCTAGCCTCTTTCTGAAGGTGGGCAGATGCTATGGAGGAAAGCGCAAGAAACCCTCAAGAAGGTAGCCCCTACCAGCCTAAGAGGGGCTAATTTGAAATCCGAATAATGAAGTTTAATATTCTCTCCAATATTTTTCCCCAACTTATTGCAATTCTAGATCTTGTCACTGCTATCAATTACAAGCCCTTGAATTCTTGATCCCAAGAATAAATGTGTTTTCTTAAAAATTATTTCTTTTTCTGTCAGTTTTTAATTGATGGCTTTTCAGCTTTACTGACTGTCCACCTGTTTTTCTCTTATGACACAGTAAGAAGAAAAACTCTCTATCTGCCCGAGCAATATGTGCCAGTATTTTCCATACTTTTGTTTCAACCTCTTTAAAGTAAACAGCCAAAACTCTTGAGACTCTTTATAGATTGTCTGTACCTTTCTCCTTACTCGTCTCAGAGCCTTCTGTAATCTTTTCTGAGAGGAGATAACCAATATTACACAGTATTTCGCTAGGCTGTACCACTAAATTCTCCGAAGGCATCATAACAAAGAAGTATGTTACATCATTCCAGTTCCTAAAATCTGGTTTGCAAGTGCAGTCAAACAGCAGAGGTCTTCCCTGAGCTGCGTACAGTCCCAGACTATTCCCTCTCACCAGCTGATGTAATGATGTGAAATTTTGCAGGTAATTTTAGCATTTTCAGGAAACAAGAGGCTTTTATTTGTGATAACTAATGTCATTTGTTGACATTTGGGCTATTCACTTGGCTGGGTCAGGTCTCCCTAGAGTAATGACGAGTCCTTTCTCGTTCTGTCCAATCCATATCAGTTTGTGTCTTCAGCAGATTTTCACTTCTTCCTCCCCTCTTTCCACCTAATTTGTACGTTTATTAAATACTGCAGTTGGTACATAACCTTGAGGCATCCCAGTATGTTTTAAATGGTCAGGTTTTTACCACAACAAAACTAGTCTCCTAGCAAGTTTTGGGGTCATGGCAACGCGCTCTCTGCTTATCTCTGGTAGTTTCCCTCACGGAGTTTTGTTAAAAAAAACTAGCAAAAGCTTTCTGAATGTCTCAAACAATTTTATGCATACATACAAATATATATATACAAACAGTCTGAATGAAGTATGAGAGGAATACACTCCAGTGTGGAAAAAAACAGATCTGGCCCTACAGGTGATTTAGTTACAATAAAAAGAATGTCACTGTGAGAAATATACCAAATCTAGATCAGACTAGATTAGGGACTTATTTTCCGGAAAGCAGGTCCATTATTAACACATTCCATAATTATAGTGCCAACAGCACCTAAATGTCTACAAGCATGCACAATAAGATGACAAAAGGTACCCAGGGTGCAATCTGAAGTTACTAAAAATCATTTGTTTACAGTTCTTGGGCCATTTAAACCTTCTAACTGGAAGGTCACAAGAAAAGCCCATATCCCAAAACTGGGCATAAGCCCAGCTTGAAGGACTATTCAAAGAGGTCTGAAAGCAGCTGTGACAAAGCTGACTTCCCACTTTTGATGTTCTACCCCATTTACATGCATTCAGTCAGCTATTCAGCTAATACAGATCAAAACAGCTCTGCTTCAGCCATGCCATATTATACCAGCTAGAGAGATGGATCTTTTCTTCTGTGTGTTCTTCTACATTCCTAGCAAATCAGATTTTAAATTGGCAGCAATTTCACATAACCTATTATTTTTAGACATACATTTATGAAACTCACACACTTTGTATATTTATCCCCCACCATTACAACTCAAGCATGTAATTTTGTTATTCAGAACGAGTTACACGAGAAAATATAACTAGAATAGCAGGCTTAGGCTTGCAATTAACTTTTTCAGACACAGTTATAAATTTCAACAAATAGGTTATAATTGAGGAGCCAGCATGACCTTTATTATTTCAGAAGGTTCAGCCACAGCAGCTCCGTGTGACTACAGCTGGACTATTAGTCACTCTGTCAGATAGAAGCACTAACATCCAACTCAGTCTGGCATCAGCATATGATCTGATCCTGAAAACTGACCTGAATAAGCTTTACTCTCAGGAATGGTCCCAATCCAGACAATGGAATTGCTCTTAGAGAAATTCCATACTCCCTGTGAGTAAAGTAGGAAATAGCAGATATTTCTTTCATAATTGCAACCAAGAAAAATAAAAAGCTCTTACAGAAGAAGTCTTAGAATATTTATCAGTCAAGTCCTACAATCAGGCAATCAGGAGTGGCTCTTCCTCGCAGAAAAACTGAACGAGTACTGTGTACCACGCTTTCTTGTATCATTCTCTTCCATTATTAAGCACACTGCCAAACAGATTATCCATAAGTAAACATTTCAGAACGTTTACACTTAATACTTAGGAAAGTGCAACATGAAAACAACCACGTTGTCAGAGCCAGTCTTCCCACCAAAGCAATGATTTCTGTTACAGCAGAATCCTTTTTACAGCAACCCCCCGTGATGTTATGAACGACATTAAGACAGCCACAATATTTTTATGACTTCAGTTAATGGGTAAATTATTCTTAGAACTTGTTAATTCATGCAATTGCCATCATGGTGGTGGAAGACAGACAAGAAATAGGGTATCACCTTTGAAAATCACATATGTGGAGGAATACAGCTAGGTTTCTCTTCATACTGGTATCATGTGAAGTTTCTTTCTCAAGTGCAGGCATATGAAAGAAGCAGTTCCATTTGATATTAGGAGAAGGCATAACATTCAGGTCAAGTGCTGTGAAAATCTGACAGACCCCCAAAACAGCGGAAAGACGCACTGATAACGTATTACTTGTGAAAACAGTATGTGCACGAACACACTGGGGCTTCTACACAGCCATCACAAACACGGTAATCAGCATCACTAAGTGTGCCTGCAACATTAAGACAAATATTTGACCTATTTTCTTAGTAGAATTTAGCTGTCGTGATTCTTAGCGCTACGCTCCTGTGAGCCAGCAACTGCCTAAGGACTAACGCAACACGGGCACGGAATTCTTTGCAGAGAGTGGGAGCGCTTCCACGGGGCAAGCAAAGCGATCGGACCCCCGCGCCCACACTCATCAGCCAGCTCCGGGCCGTGGTGGCCCCCACGCAAAGCCCCAGTGCTTGTCCCCCACCTGGCAGCTCCCCCCCACCTCCCCCCCAGCCGTGCTGGGGACTCACGTTTGTAGCTGGCGGCCCAGGGCTGGTAGCCGTAGTAGCCGGTGATGCGGAGGATCCGCTCCTCGATGGAGGTGAGCCCCACGGAAGCGCTGGTGAGGTCCTCCACGGAGCGGGACCACTTCAAGTCCTCTTTGATGGCCTCGTCCACCACCAGGTACTTCAGCTGCCGCAGCTGCGGGCTGATGTCGGACAGCCGCCGGGGGCTGACATCGGGGGAGCGCCGCATGCCGCTGAGGGCCGGGAGAGGGGCGTCAGCGGGTGACCGGG
>JAVKLA010000049.1:9738760-9755086 GCA_034782735.1 Sagittarius serpentarius
CGGCCGCCCCCCCCCCCCCCCCCCCCCCCCGCAGCCCTGAGGTGTGTGTATGTGTGGGAGAGCCTTCCCTGTTCTCTGCAGCGAGGCCAAACATGGGGGGCCTGTGTGAGAACCCCAGCAGTGATGGTCCTGAAGTGACCCTGGGCCCCATCTGACAGGAGCAGGCTCCCACTATCTCCATAACCACAGACACCCGACCTTTTACATGTACCTTATGGAAACACTTCATTCACAAACAAAAAAAAACCCCTGATAAGAGATACTCAGACAAAATTTGATCCCCTGCAAGTAGAGATAGTTGAAGTTAAAGAATTTGTTGTATATTTGTGTCTCATAGGACCAAAAAAAAAAAAAAGGTCCAAGGGATTGTTCCCTTTTACCGCCGTACAAGCTCAGTTTACCTGGAACATTAAAACACCAAGGTATTGAATGCAGAAGCGAGCTGGTATCAGTTAAATGCAACCTTTTATTATCACCCAAGGTAACGTTACAGGATCACCGCACCATTATCAGAAAGTAAAAAAAAAAAAATCTCCAGAAGATGAAAGCCAAACTATTATCTTAAATACACATCTACTAAATAGTGCACTAAATTTATTTCATTTCCTATGCAACCCTTATTTTGAGCCTGTGAAAGTGAAAACATTTGTTGCCAAGGAGGTCAGTTCCAAAATCCAATACAGGTGAACAGCAGTGGTCCGGCAGTGCAAGTAGAGAGTTTGAGGCTGCCTACCTGCAAAGCAACAGAGCTTCTTGCAAGGTACACAAACCCATGCAGAAGCATGATTTCCATTAAGATGAGAGGATGAAAAAACAATGCTCACTAAGTGTACAGATACTGATTACTGACTTAAGTCTCTTTAGGGCATTCAGGGCAGGAGTAATGATAACAACAGGCATGAATGGGATTAAACATTTCAGTTGGCCTCCAAAGTCCAGCATTGTTCTGTATGCAGAGCCCATGCTCTCTTTCTGGCTTTAAATGATGGACAAGAATAGGATTTCATCTGAGAATTGCCTGTAATACTGCATGTATCTAGTGTCAAATTCCTCCATTATTATAGGTACAAGATTCTCAAAGTGTACTAAAAATAACATAATACAGGTCCAGAAACGTAAGGCTGGGCTAGCTGTGCTCAGTACAGGACTAACTCACATTGGCATGAGAAAACAGTATAACATTCTGACTCTCGGAGCAAGCAGGGGTTCCAACGACCAAGCAAGCGACATTGTTGACCAGCCAAGCAGTGACACCTGCTGAGCACTCACCTACCTCTCAGCATGGGCTGGTGCAGACTAGCGGAGGCTTGGTCAGCCCTGCTAGGTATTTTCCCTCCATCACTGAAGTATTTAGCTACCCATTTTCTGTAGCCCCAAGAGAAGAGCCATGGGAGTCAGAGGCCCTGTTACACACATCTCCACTTTAATACGCCAGAACCATCTCATTCCTCTGTCCAATAAAGATTGTTTTTCTGCTGTTTTATTCTTTCCCAGCTGCTGCAATTTCAAGGGGTAAATGAAATGACGGATGGGTGTTAATACTTTCTCCTGTCATGCAGGCAAGTGACTGGACAGCTTGGGTGGCAGTGCTGACAAAGTTGGAAGTGAGCATGCATTTTGTGAGAGAGAAAAAAAAAATGCATGGGAGTGAAAATTTTAAAGTTCACCGAAATGTTTAATAAAGCTGACATTTCAAAATTGGTAGTAAGAGGCTACATCAACACAGCTAGCTCTTAGGATCTTACCAAACCTTGCTGTAAGTGATGTTTCTTCTTTAAAAATAGCAGCTGCTGGAGACGTGGCAAGTAATTAAAACAATATACACAAGAATTTTTATGTTTAAGCATTGTAGCTAAAACTGAAACATTACAGTATGGCATTGGACATTAAAAGATAAAGTTTGGGATCCCACATGATTTGGAATTTGTAGATTTATGGAACTACTTAAGATTTTTAGTATGCAGAGAGAAAATATTGTATACTAGCAATGCTACCAAGAGTAAGAAACAAGTTAAAAAGAAAACATTTGCTAAACAGTATATATCTATTTAAGGAATAGTGGGCAAAATGGAGCAGGGCTTGACTGAGTTTAAGTTTAAGCCACGTAGCATGGTACGCAACACCAAGCTGGAGCCATTATAAACAGCTTTTCTGAACCTCTTGCTAGTGCATTACTTCCATAAAACACCTGCCATCATCCAAACACAGGTTAGTTAGGAAGTAGTGTATTTTTTAAAATGGCAGAGCCCTAGAGCAAGGGAACAATTAGTACTTGTTCCAGAATGTGGTGACTTGTTCTGTCCTGTTAGATATACCTTTTTATTTTTTTTCCAGCCAACATGAAATTATATGCTTGACTGATAGGCAGCTTTTAAAAGGCACAGCCATTAAGATACAATAACATTATGTTGTCTACAACGTGATGCCATGTCAGAGGAAAATATAATTTAAACTGTATTTTATTTTTACCTCCCATCAATACTAGCTTTCCAAAAGTTTCTCTGGGATGGAAGTTTACACTTATCAAAATGCTACTCATTTCATGAGGAAAGTAAGTGAATTTTTGTATTTCTCCTGCCCCCACCCCCCTATAAGAGTTTTACGTTTAAATGATACGGTGACAGTAGTAGGATAAAATAGCAAAGACATTTCACTGGGCAACAAAATAATCAGTACTGCAGAAACTACAGCATGAAGCTGACATGTTCCCTCTTCTCCAGTTCGTGAAAAATCACCCCTAGGAACTGAGTCTTTAGAAGACAACCCTTGCTCCTTAAGCGAGTACTCTTCTAACTGAATCTTCTGTAGCTGATGTATGTTTCTGCTTCTTAGTATTTTTATGCTTAGCACTGAAGGTATATACCCAAGCCATTAATCAGATGTTCCCACCCCAAGGGTTTTTGGGTTAGACAGAAATACAATATACATGATAAAAGTCCTATATAATATATGGAAATGCTTGTATGGCAAAACTATTAATTTTCTCCAGCTGGGGTCAAATTTGACATCCACAGGAAAATATTGCTACTCTATATCCCAAGCAGCTCCAGCTCAATCAGTGGGACTAATTTTAGTATGCTATTCAGACTGAATAGGAGTGCAACTTTGAACACAATCTATTTCTATTTTTGAATCGTCAACAACAAAAAAAAATGCATAGCTAGAAACTTTCTAGTTTATCCTGGATAATCTTTGCTTGCATTCGTGTTTTAAACTATTTAGTACCACTTTTAAATGGTCTCAGTAAAGCCAGAGAACCAAGAAAAATGGAAAGAGCAGGCAGAGAATGGCCAAACGCAAGACGGAATAAAACGCAAAAATCAGCCCGACCACCTTCAGCAGACTCACACTTGCTCTCTCAAGTACAGAGAGAGACTGTGCTTGAGAGCGCAGTCAGATGAATTTAATACAAGTTGCAGCACATTTTTCACCTGAGCTCCCAGATTGTTCCGAGACCACTGCAATGCACAGGCAAAATCAAACAAGCATCAGAATTTCTGACACGACTGCTTGCTGAAAGCAACTGGAAAGCTCTGGAAATTATGATGTAGCTGCCTGTTGTAGCCCAGAAGGGACATACAGAGTCAGTGTCCCAGTTCCTGGGAGGTATGCTGCTTTATAGAAAGCTGATTTTAATCTGCTACTTTGAAGCGGTTGGATATACACTGTTCAGTTTCTTATTTGCCAGACACGGTGGAAAATAGAAGTCCCTTATATTTGGAATTGAAAATAGGCCTATTTTTTGTTTTGCTATCCATTGTTAGATGAGAAGTGCAGAAAAAAATAATTCAGGACATCTCATCATGCCTTGGTGGTGTATGAGCCCTGCCATTGCCCCTCTTCCCAGTTCAAATCGAAAACTGAAATGCAAAGAGCAGAAAAATAGTAACATATCCTTCCTGCAGCAAGAGGCCCCAAAGGGATGGTAGGAAGTGTCAATGACAGAAAATACAGAACAGCAGACCTCTTCAGTATCCCGTATTTTGAGAAATGCCAGAGGCTTGAATCTCAAAGTCTGTCTGTGTTCTACATAGCCTTGGTATCCCTTCATGTTCTGCCATTTCAAGTAATTTGTACCAGAAATAATGGGCTACGCAACAGAGGTTAAGGAAAGGCTAGATACTGATCTTGCAAGTTTTCTGTATTTGTCTCTGCATCATTCCTAGTTTGTCCTTTTCACACGAGTTTGCCTGAGAGGCAAGCCAAACAACCAGGGAATAAGGAAGAGGGGAAAAGTCATAGCAATATCTATCTACCCTGGCTAGCCCATGAAAACCCCTGGGGCTGGCGGGTCGGGGAGAAGAAAAAAAACAAACAGTAGCAACAAAGATATAGGGGAGAGCACAAAGGACTCTGGAGAGAACTTGAAAGAAAACTTTTAATGGATTTGTGCTCAGGGAAGGCAGTTGCTTTAGTGAACTACAGCACAATATTCATATTATGTTTAAAGTTTCTTATCTGGAAGGTGTGCTAGCCCCAAGAAAAATCTGATCATTCTCACCCTTCAGATAAACTTTGGTTTTTCTAATTTTGAAGGTGGTTTTTGAAGTTGACATTTTTTTGATGCAGAAAATGTGTCACTAGCCTTGGACTGTGCAGTTTGCTCAGCAGGAGAGATTTCTGAAGAGAAAGGAACTTGGAGACTGATTTGACAGGCAATTTTTACTGTATAAAATTAATGGCAGCTGTTTGAAGCTGCTCATGTGTCTGAAACATTAAAAATCCCACAGCTGAATTTTTGATCTGGGAGCATAGAAGATCAAGGAACATTACACTTTTGCCATACGGTTCAATAGTGTGGGGCATAGCCACTTACTTCCATGTGTGCATTTTGAACCCTATTTAAGTTAACCACACTTACTTTTCCAGATCTTCTGGAAATAATTTTGGAAGGTACTATAAATACTCTGCTACACCAACCCAGACCCCACTTCTCCCCACAATACACAAAAAGGTGTCCTCTCTTCAGCTTTTTGTCACCTACAACGGATATATTTCATCATATCATACAGTATCTCACTGCACTTTTTTCCAGCTGTTTTTTTAAAATGAAAAGACTTAATTTAAAAAAAAAAATATCTGTTAACAGTATATAATTTTTTAGTGAGAGTAACAGTAAAAAACACGGGCAGTCAATTTGCAGAGGTGCTACACAGGTCCCTCCTGTAGACAGCAACACCCCTATATACTGTAGACCCATATAGGGGCAGATGTTAACACTACCATGAGCCTCAAGGCTGCACTGCTTCTTAGTATAAAATGATATAGCATTAAAAAATGAGTTCTTTCGTCTTGTATTTCTTTAGTAGATTCTTTTATTGTGGTGATAAATTTGGAACAATGAGATTATTTGATTAAACTTCCTCAGTCACTGCTGAATGGACTACCCTGCTTGTAGAATTAATAAAAAGGCCAAGACACCTCATTAACATGCTTGGTATTGAGCTGCATTGGCAGCGGTGCAGTTTAATCCTGCCAAAGGGCATTTTGCTGAGGAAAGTCAGAAAGCTTTTAAATCATATTCTTACAGGTTGAATCAGGAGAAGATGACCTTGCAAAAGCTGTAGCCCTGAACTGTCCAGACTTCCCCCCCTGGCCCATTCATGCTAGAGCTGCTTGCTGCACAGAACAGTATGTTAAATAATGTGGCTTCTCCTTGTGTAATTCCATGCATCAAGCTCGATTTTGCTCTGCATGCTGATTGGAAAGCTAGACACAAAAGCTTAGTTTGGAAAAAGCCACATGCACTAGCATCCTCTAGCATTTTTTTTAGTAGCTGAAAGTACACTAGCATCACCTGATGGTCTAAAGGTAAACTTTCATTTACAATAATTGATACAGACCCACCACACCACGTTCACCAATGCCTCACATTCTGTATAAGCAATTACAGCTCAGAAAGACATGGAGAAAGTGTATGAAAAGCATCAGTTGTGCGTAATCATGTCTATCAAAACATCACAAAGATCAAGATTAATGTCCCCATTGCTGTTTAAAATCATGCGTCTATGGCACACATAGCTACAGAAAGTTACATTGTCAAGTAAATTGCACTACAGTTCTTGTACACGACAGCCTATAAAACAGATCTCAAACTTCTGTTTTGGAAACACGGTTCAGATTATTTACTTAGACATAGAGAGTGAAAGTCCCAGGTAATTAAAACATTCTTTACAACTGGTTGTCCAGGTGGAAATAGTAGACACAAGCAGCTGTGTTTCTTAACAAAAATGAGAAATGCTCAAGCAAACTAGTTTCAAGTCATTAAAATTTAAGGCAAAGTTATCCACCCAGCACAATTAATTCAATTTATTTCGTGCTGGTAAAACTTCACTAGCTTAATGGAGTTGCCTCCAATGTATAGCTTCTGAATTCACAGGTAGGCTCTCATTTTGAAGAGTGCCATGATTTTTGTGATCGATCACTTTATTGTATTTTCAAAAGAAATGTGACCGCAAGAAAATTTTATTGCAGGTATCTTAACTTCTTCTATTTTTGCTTAAGCTAAGCACATAAAAGCTTCTTAAAAATCGGTAGGTCCTTGTGTTCTTTTGTTGGTAATTTTTCCGAAAGGCTTTCCTTTATATATAAGTTTTCCTTTGTTGGCCCATGCAAAATTCCTATTCAAGTAAAAATAGGAGAATGTGAGAAAATCCAGCAAAGACAAATTAAGCCATATTAGCAACGTGATAAGCATGAGGCAGTAAGTGGAAGGCAAATTAAAAACCGCATATGAAGGTAAGGAAGAGATCATATTATGCTTAGATACCTTCCTTAGGAAAAGAACACTTACCTTGACTGTCTTGAAATACAAATATTGTCCTTGAAATAGTAATCCAGAGGCAAAAATTACAACAAGGTTTCCTAGGCTATAGGACTCCATAGCACTTTAGGAAATGACGGTGCTATGCGAGACTGAGGACCTGTGAGAAAGACTAGAGGAGAGAAACATTCTTCAGGCAGCTGTGGGTCTTTTAATTGAGTGTTTGGCTATAAAGGTAAACAAAAACGCTAGCCTTGATATTCTTTTGTTAGAAGCTGTAGTAAATAGAAAAAACAAGGATATTGCAGTCTTCCCTAATAGGATTTTTTTAATGCCTGCCAGAAATACCAATTTTAGGTGTATCAAATAGCTAAAGAAAAACTAGAATAATTCATTTTTATTTTATTTTTTCTCCTGCTACACAATGTATGGATGAAGCAGATGAGATTTTACACATTAAAAAGTTGAAAAACAGCAACATTTTATGCTTTACTGTGCAGCAAAGAGGTAATTTGCGCCCTTTGTATCTCACATGAGATTTTTATATTGCCTTTAATGTATTTTTTGTAAACACTGAAAGGGAATTAAAATAGCCCCTATAAAACACAGCCATTATTATGGCCTTAACACTGAGCTGCAGATAGTGTTTTGCTGTCCTCCAGTACTCACGCGCATATATACCAAGAGTTTCAGCTCTCAGCCGCTACTAAAATTAATGTCTCGTAACCTTAAATACAGTGTTTCTCTACTAAAACAAAATAAATCCTCATCACAACAGATTTTAGCCTGCCTTTTGGCACCAATTATGGACCGACATTGTATTTATTCCTTTTGTTGTCATAAATAAAAGGGTCTTTTTTTGTGGCTTCTCCTCCCACCTGCTCTGTTGTCAGTTACTATGGTACCATTGAAGACAAAAGCCCGCTCACACCGTGCACTTACTGAGGTGCTCATGTCGTTCCCCACCCCTCAAGTTCTCTTCGTGCTGCATTAGTCCATAAAACACTACCTTGTCCTTGCAGAGCCGAGTAAGAGCTCCCTTCCCTCTCTCCTCCAGGAGCTGTGGAGGTTCTCTGCTTTATCAGGTGTAACGCTCCTTAATATTATACACAAACAGAGATATTGTAGTGTACAGAAGCCATTTTTTTTAAGCCTAATCTTAACAGTCACATAAAAAAAACCAAACTCAACGGAAATATTCAGCTCTGCTCATGAAGTTGAAGAGGTATACAACAAATGTGCAAGTTATTAACAGCAGTTTTTCTGGCACTGGAGTCATCCATGGGCTAGCAAGCTAATTCTAGGCTCTGGTATATCTCCCACTAAAAATTAAATATTCACCTTGCTTCTGCGACCAGTAGTTTTGCAGCATGTGCTTATATTATTTTGAGGTATTTTGTGATAGCAGGACAAGTAAAACCAAAAATTCTACAAAATAACTGATGAAAAATTTCCATTGACTGAAACAAGATCTTTAAATTAAGCTGATGAACAATATTTGTGCTTATTTAACAATTTTGCCAGTTAGGAAATCCGAGTGGTGACTTTATTAAACCACTGCACAATTAGTCACTTGCAAACCAGAAAACAACAGAAACAAGAACATCTGCACTAGGAGAAAATAGGCAAAAATCCCAGCTGCCTCCCAGTTCTTCCGGGGTGCAGTTATACTCCAGAGAGAAAATCTTCACAGCATTAAGGCAATCTGCATCTATCATGACAGCACACCACCAGATCATATGCAAAGGTTTATGAAAAAACCCATACAAGCTCCCCGTGAGGCAGCCTAGGGATGAAAGCTGTTTTTCAGGCTTGTGCATCAGCAGCATGAACAAAGGTTCACCGTTTAGGAGATACTTACTGCTTTACGAACGGAGAAGAAGGGGGAATTGTTTTTACTTTCTCACTGGGCAACAGGACTGCACAGGGTAACATCTCTTTTACTTAGGTTAGCAGATCAGATTATAAACAGACTGGATGCAGCATGAAGATGCCATCTTTACAATCTCGCTGTGCTGTAGTTTTTAGCCCGGGGATGGGGTGAAGACTAATAGGAAACCCTTAAAGCCATTTGGTATGAGAAAGAGACAACACATTCATTTTCCTGTTTGCCTGGGACAGGAGAAAGGGCTCACATCTCAGCAAAACCTTACAGTTTAGATCTTGACCAAAATTTTGTTTTGGTAAAGATAGTTACCAACACAGAAGTGCCTCGCTTAGGAAGTTGACTGGAGCCTCCGTCACTGGTATGTAGCAGCTAGACACGCATCTGTCGAGGGATGAATCCTGCCTTGTCCATCTCTGTTCTCCACGGTGGAGGCCTCAATCTCCGTTGCTCACTGGCAGCAGCCATTTCATGTGCCAGGCCAAAGTCATGCCAGAAGAAACACAGACTCAATATTAGATTTCTGAAGAAGTGTTGCTGCAGTTGCTCCTGTTATTCCATTTAATGTTTTGTATTGCATTAGTCAATAGCTACCTCATTATTTGCAGCCTCCTTGTGTTTTCCATTTTATTACATTTTAGATGTCAAACGATTGAAAAGAAATAAATCCTGGAGCCTGGGTGATGACTTGTTTTCCCTTTTCCGAATGCTCATTCTCTAGTTAAGAATGCACCCTTCTTCCACCCCCCTCCAGAGTTAAGCTATCATTTCATCAGATAAAAGTAAGTTACTCCTGATTCTCATGCCTTACCCATGGAAGCTCATCAGCTCTATCGTGCATGAGCCAGCTCAGAGCTCCAGAGAGTATTATTTGTGTCATGCCTTTCAGAAATGGCGTTTGCAGCACTAACTTTTGAAAAGATTCTTTGGTGACGTTTTGTAAAGATAAGAGTGAAGCACAGAAGAGATTTCCCTGCAGCCTGCAATGCAGGGGGGTGCGATGAGGAGCGCTGCTTGCCTTCTCCTCGGGCTCTGCTTTCACCACATGCAAGAGGCAGTCATCAAAATGACAAGACAGAAGCAGCCAAATCACAAAGGAAAAGTAGAAAGTACCAAGGAAAACACAGAACCTCCTCCCACTACTCCAAAGCAGGAAAGGAAGCTTTGGGAGGAGAAAAAACCCTGAACATCCTTAAGAGCTCAGACTACTGTGGGATCTAAGTTGCTGAGCATCAGACAAGAAGAGCTATAGTGGTCTACCAGCAGTAACAAGTTATCAGCAGGCCGTTTTCTTCCAAAGTTCAGCCTGCCCTCTGTTACCTTGTTCTGGAATAGGCAGGATGACTGCAGAGCACCCACTCATCACCTTGAGGTCCAGCTGACTGCAGGGGTTTTCATCTAGTGCCACCCGTGTTGTGGTATTGCTTGACACAGACCAGCAACACAAGCACATATACGGTGGAGAGGTCAGCGAGAGACGAACTAAACTGATGTACAGAAAGTGCATGTGATAAAAAGGAGGGAAGTCAGACTTCTCACACAGCTGTGACCATTTTTTACTGGGGATAAAAAGGTGATGCGCAGTTATGGTGTCCACCTACACTAAACATATCAAGTATATTTTTAACTTCAGTTTAAAAAAGTTCACCCACACACACACTTAATTTCTGTACATTTCCTAAGCACCTGTTGATTTTATTTATTTTCAAGGTATTTACCTACACAGACCTAATTGCCACCAGCGTTAAGCAGAGGACAGTAAGAGCTGAAGGGAGGGACAGGAAAATACCCCAGAGTGAGCTGTGCAATTCTGGGGTGTGAAACTGCCTAGTGCCTGCATATACCTGTTCTTAACCTCTGTTCGTGCCTTCCCAACAAGGTGCGCGTGTCTGCCCACGCACACTTAGCTCCAGCCCACGGCACCGATCGGCTCATTCTCCGAGCTGCTGTACCAGCTGTGGGTCCCACTGAAGGCTGCTCACATGGGGCTCGGGCATTTCTGCCATCTTCTGCAGCAACGTGACCAGGCCCTAAATAAGCAAAGGACCTAGCTGTAGGGGTGTATAAAGAGACTCATCCACCCTCCCTTCCTCTACCTGGGATCAAACTCGAGCATTAATTTTTTAATAGAAGGACTGTTTTGTAGTCTCTCTGCTCTTTGATCATCGAGGAGGTTTTAAAAAGAAACCCACTGGTTCCCTTCCTTTTGAAGTCATATACAACAGGATTGTTAGTCATAGATAAGCAGACAGATGTAGTTAAGATTTCCACTGTCACCATAACAACATTTAGTAGGGATGCTGAGCTACCATCATTTGAAATGAGACCGACAAGCGCTGCAGAGTTGTGGGTGGGTCACAGAGCTTTCATTTTGAGGCTGTTCTCTCCAGCAGCAAGCCGAGAACCTGGAGAAGGACCAGTTCCTTCTGGACAAGAGGCCGAGGGGTCTCTGTGCTTCATAGAACAACTGGAAACTTTCAGCTCTGCTTGTCTCGTGAGAAGAGATGAAAATTTTCAGGCTTTGGTAATTCATCGTGCAGCTTCTAGTTCTGGCTAGTTTGCAGCTCCTGCTCTAATTGTCAAGCTATAGAGAAGCTTCTGGAAATGGTTGCCTCCTCCCCCCCTCTCCCCTCTGCCATCCCAACTCTATGGATCATCATTAGATGCAAATGCAATGAGCTCGGTTCAAAATTTGAGTCATTTATGCATAAACACTTGTGTTAGATTTTCCTTTTCTAAACATAGCATTGGTGGAAGGTGGTGACTGACAAGTAATATAAGAAGTTTCCTTTTTCTCCAGAAACCAGATGTTTAAAGTGTGTTTAAATAATTTCTAGGCAATTACAAGAATTACCCACATGAATTAATAGTCCTAGCTTATCTGCAACAAGATAAGACCTCAGGGGGCTCATTAAAGTCATAAATCCATCCAAGGGGCAGCCCCTTCACTGTGAAGTGCAATGATCTCCTTTCATATTGGTTGCTTAGCTCTAGACTGGCAGGCAATATACATGGGTAATTAAGGACCTGGTTAAAACTGCAAAAGAGAGTTCTTTGGAATATGTGTTTTAAGGTGAGCTAAAGCGATTCCTAAATTTCTGTCCCATTTGAAGACAAACAGTAGGAGATCTCTGAGGTATGACAGTGGATGCTTCTTGTCAGAAGGTGGTGGGAACTGGCAGCAACCTGCACGTCACCGGTATTCCCATAATAGTTTCAAGCCAAGAATCACTTCTATGAAGACAGCATTTCTCTCTGCTGTAGGCAGCTTCAACTCTGTCTTTTAGATAGAGACAGTACAGCACAAGAGAGATTTAATTAATATCACCAAAACTTTGTGGTGGACACAGATGTGAATGCCCAGTTCCTAGTTGTGGCACCTAACCCATGACACCCAAGGAATGATAGCGAAGCTTCAAACATGCACTTTTCACTGGAGCCGACACTAATCCGGTAGGCTTTGCTATAAGATCACCTTGTGTAACTTGTCCAAACAAATGAGAAAAAAAAAACCCACCCAAAAATTCATAAGTAACAGTCTCCTCAGGTGAGCTCACCTAATGTCCAAGACTTGGAGGTAAGAATAGTTTGACATTCAAACAATAGCACAGGAGTTTGCTGTCAGGAAGAACAGAGGGGAAACAGAAGAGGACCTTCATTTAGGACTTCCTTACCATAGTAGCGTTGGCAATGTTATGCCGAGTTTCTGTAAAGCATCATTTCTAGTGACAATGGGCACGGGCGGCAAAAAAGAATCCCAGTGGAATGAGTTTTGGTGGTAAAGAGCAGCAAGTCCCTAGGCTGTCTCAGCAGACGTAAGTGAAAAAGGCCATTTGGAGAGGTTCGTTTCGGAGAAGGCTGCAGCCTCCAGGTGGTGCAAAAGCAAGGCTTTGAACAGGTGAACGGAGCACAAAGCTCCACGCAGAAGGTTCTGCTGCTGCCACACTTTGCCACACTAAATTACTGGCGCTTTTAGCTGTTTCCCCTGGTGGTTCTACTATTCATCCTCTTTTTCCTTCCTCAGAACAGTTTCTTGTTGTTTATAAAAGCTTCAAGATGCAATAAATTACTATGGTTTTGTGCAAATACATTTCTTCTCATCTGTATAATGAACCCTATTCATTTGTTTATTATGTTATATTATCTTAGTTGAACTTACCTACAAATTTCAATGTTAGAATGAAAATGAACAATACCACACTAACACAAACCTCTTCATCAGGTACGCGTTTGTTAGAAGAACGCTAACGTTGTTTGCCATTGTTCATGCATCTATAGTTTTCCTCCACTTTGCAGATTACCATGACTGTATTGATTTTGTCATGTGCACACATACAAAACTCTGCAAGAGAGCTCCGCAGTGAAAAAAAAAAAAAAAATCCTAGCTGCTATGTCAAGGGGCTGCCTGTGGGCACTAATCTCTACTTAAAGCTAAAAGAAACCGAGCCTTCATTTTAGAGTAAATTAGAAACACGACAGAGGCTACTAGACCAAATACAAAGATTTAGATCCAGTAACTCCGTCAACTGTAAAAGCCAGCAGTCTGTGCTTACACCAGAGCAAACCCCGAGCTCACTAATCAAGCAATTCCTACCTTTAGTACTATGAAAACTCATAGGAATCATGAGCCTCAGAGCAAGAACTTTGGAGTAGAATGACAAAACAGTGTACTTGTGCATCCCAGTACACGGCCTTTCATCAGAATAATCTGAAACAGCAAAATCCTTTGGCCCAAAGGCCTACATACTGCAGTAATGTGACCGCCAGTGCCCCTAAGCATAACAGTTGTTTGTAACTTTAACCACACGGACATTGTCTGCATTAGAGGTTTTTTTTAGGCTGCATCCTACCACATATGACTTGGAAACTTTTGAGAGAGGAAATAACGGTGCGTGCTGGCCTTTGATTTGGTGAACATGGAAGTTAAATGCAGTGCCATAGCAAAGAGAGAAGAAGTAGTGCAGCAGCAAGGCAGTGCGACTAGAGGGAGAGACTATTTGCCAGGTTAACGAGATAACTTAGCTCATATTATAGAGGGTAACATCTATACTGCTCTTAATCTATCATAGCAAAAGGAAAGAGAAATACATAAACAGAAATTTAGACAACTTTTATCCTTGCAAATACTAAATGGCCTGGGTCCACACACTTTTGTACTTCATGGAGTATGACCTCTACTGAACTCTGTACTTTGGGGCATTTTGATCACTAATTGCAGAGAGTTCGTTACAAGCATTATCATCTGAGCGCAAAACAGTTCAAGGAGGACAGATAAAGGTAAATTCTAACCATAAAAACAAAGAACTAAAACAAAGACGACAGATAAAAGCCCTAAGAAAGGAAGGCAAAGATTGCAGAAGACAGACAAAACCCTGGGATTCCCTGGCTGGCTGGGACTGTCACGCGTCTTTCATCATGCTGGCAGTGGGGTTCGTCTAGTACCTCCAGCGCTGCTAAGTAAAAGCACACCAGAGCTTTCATACGGACAGGATGGTGTAAACAATTAGATCTTCTGTTTCATGAGTGCTTGTGGAAAAGGCAGTTTTATGTTAGCCCTCCACACCCAAAGCAATGAAAAACTCATAATGGACCGGACTACCTCATGCCTCCATTCTGACATGAAGACAGTGCTTTTAAAACGTGCTGAATATGCCTTTAATCAGTGCTTCGCACTTATGTATCATAGCAGTGAGCTGTATTTAGCCCCTTTGCTCATGACCCTGTCTGTAGCTTCCCCCAGGACTTTTTCAACGTTTCACACTTAAAAAGAACAGGACAGAGGTATCCACCTGTCCATTCACTGCAGGGAGCCTAGTCACTAATGAGGCAGTCTACAGTTTCAGGATTATGTGTTCTCCTCCTTTCACCTCTCTTCCCCAATGGCTCACTGACTGTTCCTGAATAAAAGAACCTAATAAGCTTGCTTAGGTGAGCTTTGCTCTTCCTAAGCATCTCGGACATGGCCATAGCACCGTCCTAGGAAAACAAAACAAAACAAAAAAACAAAAACAACAAAAAAAAGATTGCGCATCCTCCAGCAGACACTGGATGTGAAAACAGATCTCCCACTTGCACTGCTTTTATCACAAGATCATCTCAGTCCTGACATTTTAAAATCAGTGGCCAGACCTGCATTTTCTGGAGGGATTAGAGTCTGCTACCCAGGTTCTGAAGATGTAACTACTGGCCCCCTTGGAAAACCAATGAGACTTTGACGTGACGTAAAAGCAGAGTTGCACAGCTGAGATTTCTGACCAAAGGAACATGCACCAGCTCAATGAAGGCAGTTTCTAGAATATTGCAGTTCAGTGTCTGGTTTTTGTGCATATTCAAGACTTTAATCGTCATCTTTATCCATCACAGAAATTCAATAAAGAACTTCAGAACTGATCCTTGGTCAGATTATAGAGCTAAAGTCAATGTGAGCAGTAATCCATTTTCTGTGGCTAGTGAACTTGCATTTGTTTATCTTGGGGCCTGCTACAGACAGACATAGGAAAACACTGTAGTATTATTTTCCCCAGCACTTGCAATCCTGCTTTAGCACTTTAATCAACACCTGATCTTCAGTTTCCAACACTATGAGGCAATGTTTAAGGATCACCCAGTCGAATAACATTGTGTTAAAAATAAATTCCAGATGTCTTTAAATACATTAAAGTCCCTGAACCTTCAGTAAACAAGTACCAAAGGATTTTACGTGGAAGTGAACGTTAAGAAGATAGTTCTTATCTTTGCATGCTTAACCATATGATTCTGAGTTCATGCATTTGTAGCATCACATTTAGGAGATTTTACAGTTGGCTTAAGAAATAAAAGCAGCGCCATGCTTCGTAATGAATAAATTAATTTGAGGTGAAAGTCTTATTCTATCATGATTGCTTTCTCTCTGAAGTGCGCGTACCCTCACTCAGAGCACAAAGCAATCTTGCAAGAAGTGCTTGCCCAAACCCTTCCAGTCCTTCAGTGACTTTTGAAGGACCCAAGTCTGATCTCTCTCTCTCTCAGCTTTTACTTCCATTTCTCCTTGCTGACTGGCTCAGTGAAACCTGAATCAAGTCTCAAGGATGAGTCTTCAGCAAAGCTCAGAGCAGGCAAAACACATCACTGGGGTGAACTGCTCCCCCCAGTACACAGAAGGTGCAAGCACAGAGGTTCCTCCCAGGTCTCCGTACATTCGCATGATACCAACAGGAGATGACTCGCAGTGTATCTGCGTGTTCTGTACTTACAGAGCTTACAGCTGCATACACTGCTTCCACTAACAGAATAAATAAATTGGGAAACTCATCTGATCTCATGTGTCCTGTTAGAAGCCAAGCTGAAGAAGCCAGACATCTAATTTCAAAGCAACTTACAATTTCCTCAGACTTTACCTTTGAGATAAATGCAAGTGCATGCTTGTTGTATTGGGTTTGCATGGCAAGATTTCGGTAGCAGGGGGGCTGCAGGTGTGGCTTCTGTGAGAAGATGTCAGAAGCTTCCCCCATGTCCAATGGAGCTCCAAGACAGACCTGCTGCTGGCCAAGGCCGAGCCCGTCAGCGACGGCGGTAGCGCCTCTGGAGTAACAGATTTAAGACGGGGGAAAAGTGCTGGGGCTCAGAAACTGCAGCCAGAGAGAGGAGTGAGAAGATGTGAGAGGAACATCTCCGCAGCCCCCCAGGTCAGTGCAGAAGG
>JAVKLA010000049.1:9762849-9779183 GCA_034782735.1 Sagittarius serpentarius
CTGGAAAGTCCTTGACTGAGTCTAAACACGACTGAGCAACAGCTGAAACCATCAGGGTGTTATCAACATTCTTCTCACACTAAACCCAAACCACAGCGCTGTACCAGCTGCTAGGGAGACAATTAACTCTGTCCCAGCCGAAACCAGGACAGAGACACATGGGGAGTAGATTTTATAAGTCCCAACTCACAGTGTCAGATATGCACGTCAGTGTCCTCATACCACTGACAGCAAAACCAGTACTTTGCTGTGGCCCAGGACAATTGATCTCCCAAGCATAGGTGGGAGACAAGAAAGACAAAAGACTGGATGGCCTGCATCCTTTCTCCTCCGTGTTGCACACCTTTCTTCCTGGCCCATTACTTGTGCAACCCTCTCTCTGCTTACTGTACGTGGGTGTGAAAACATAAGCAATATATACATACACGAGAGAACACAGGCGAGCAAAATCAGTTTTGCTTAAAATAAGATCGCTTGCCCCTCCCGTAAGAGCCTGCCATAGGTTCTGTTACATTTATTTCCCACATGCAGGTCTCATGTGAACCCTTCTCATTTTTTACCCTTCTCCAAGACTGTTTTCCTACCTTCCACGTCCACCAGCCTTCCCTCAGAGCCCTCCAAGCAGCCCCTCTCACTGCTGGCTCTCCAGAGTAACCTCCAGCACCTTCACCTGCTGCTCACTTGTGCCTTGAGAGCTCCTACAGCAGTCGTGCCTAATTGGCAGCTTGGGCAAGGGGAGGAAGAGGAGTCCTTTTAACCCTTTCCAGGCTGCTACAAGGGGAAGGAAAGGGTGCTTGTACCGCCACATGGGTTACTACGTGCCAGACTTGAGCTGTTACTGTAATCGTACTGCGAAGCGGGCTGGTCGGACTGCTGGGGTAAAGCATGCAGAAGGCCGGAGAACTTCTCCGTGGGCTGGCGAGGCTGATACGGCAATACAGTATTCAGCTCCGCTACTCCCATTTTTTTAAAGAATGTTGCAAAATCAAATGGGTGCAAAGAACTGTTGTGAAGTGATTCAAGGGTGGGAGGAAGTTCCTCAGAGTGAAAGACTTTAAGGGGTATTTTATTTACTGTGTCAACAAAGAGCCTGAGAGGAACATTGACTACAGTACGTAGCTGTCTGCATGGAAACAAACAAAAAAAATCAGTATTAATGATCTCTGTAATCCAGAAGTCTAAAAAAATTCAAGTGAGAAGGCTTATGTTTTAACTTTGCATGAAATGTAATTTTCAAGAAACCACCCACAAAGAAAATTAATGTATTCCTTTTTTCAGTTTTCATCTTCATTATTTCAGATGTTATAAGTTGGTAGCACTTTCTTTTTTTTTATTCATATAAAATCAATATTCCTCTGTGCCATCAATAAAAATTATTATCTTAAAATTATAAATACTAGAATATATATTTATTAAACACAGAAAAATGAGGCAAGTATGTGGGCCTGGTTACTTGATTATTAATTATGAATTTGGCAGAAACCTGATTTTTAATATCTTTTCTAGAAAGGGCCGTAAGTTTCTGAAGAGATTTTAGGACTATGAGATGGGGAAGGGCTAGAAATAAGCTCCTTCTTAGAGGAAACAGAGGCAAAGTCACGTACTTTCCGGTTTGGATGTTAATCAATTTATGGGAGATTCCTAGAGAGTCTGATAAAAAAGTGAATGGGTTTTCTCCCTGGCAGATCTCCTTAGAATGTCTACTGAATATCCACGGGGAACTTAAATCATCCTGCCAACTGTACTTTTTAATTGGTGTTCTTGAAATATCTCAGTAGAGAAGGTATTCTCTACTAACTTCTATAGCTATGACAATAGTTTCTCAAGCAGTCGACTGGTTTAATCTTTATTAAACCCTGTAAAGGTTTTTCCAAAAGAGCTTAACTACAGTTGAAATCATGTCAGCTTTTGCATAGTTTTACATAACTTTACCTTCTTCGGGACGTGCCGAGAGGAGCCAGCAGCTCACTTCGCTTCCCTCTGGAACGGCGCGCTCTCCGGCGTTGCGCCGGCGACACCAGGGTGATGTGCCCCGACCGAGCGGGTCCGTGGTGAGCCCTGGCCTCCCGCGCTGCCAGGCTGAGGACGCGGCTGGATGGAGCGCAGTGCAGGTATCTTCCAGGACACGTGCTGGCGTGTTTCCGTCTTTGAAAGGAAGTCATGAGCGTGGGGATGTGGCTGGGTGATAGGGCTGGGTGCTTGGAAAAGCTGGGAGATCCTCAGGTTAGAAATGGCCACTGCAAGTGCCCTCTCCTTTCTAACTCAGGCCCAAGGGGCTGTGCCTAAAGGTCCTTTCCTGCCTTCACGCAAGATTTTCTGTGTTACTTTGCAGGGAGCGTGTAAAAAGTTCAATGGGGAGTTCAACGGGCAGGTTTTTGGGTGCTCCTGGCTCCTCCCTGACTTCTAAATCCAACAAACGCCAGCCAAGTGAATGCACTTGCCAGAGAGCACGGTGGTCACCTCCGCAAGCCAGCCTTTGCTCCCAGCAAGGGACGCCATGGGTGCCAACGCTACCCGTCCTCATCTGGACGTGCTTCTGGAAGCTGCCGTGGAGAGACGGAAACCAAAACGCTGCAGGTCTCCACACCACCCCGGGCACGTCCTTGATCTGCCTTTCTGTGTTCTGTTCGGCCAACAACCTGGCTCACGACCTACTGTTTTGTAACGACATCACTAAAATGGTACCCAGGGGAAGTAACAGACCAGCTCTGGCTCCTGGAGGTGTTTTGCCTACATAGACTGCCTGTGATGGCTCTTGGGAAAAGGACAACGGGCAAGGTGGAAGCATGTGTGCAATGCTATTAAAACATAAAAGAGAGCAGTGGTGGAGTGGCAGAGGAAAGCATCCGTACTCTCTGAAGCCTGGGATTTAGCTCCGGCTTTACCTGTGTTCCTATATTAGATAAAACTTCAGCAATAACATTGTCCGTCCACGTTTCAAATTCATACTGCAGTACTTGCCCCGGTGACCTCCTGCCGCAGCGCAATCCACCAATTAATGAAAAACTGCATAAAGAAACATCGATTACAGAAAAAAAGAATTACTCTTTTGGACTGAGGATGCCAGAAGACAGGGCTGTGACAGCGCTGCACGTTCACAGGGGCTTCAGGCTGACGTTTTCAGTCTTGAGGCAGTAACTACAAAGTTGTAGCTGCCTTTCAGTGGGAAGTGGGTAAGACCGGTGTTGGTATTAGATTCTGTAACGCACAAGGCGGTGGCCGAAGGAAAGGCCCCCTCAACCCCAGCCCTGAAGAACAACTTGCATCTCTGTCGGTCTGTTTCTTCCCGAGCGGGCAGGCGAGGCTTTTCTACCTCTGGGAGTCTCTGTACTGTGGTTACCAGGGTCCCCATCGACCAAGTAGGGACAGGAGAGTGGAAATGATTAATGAAGCAAATTCTCCCTTTTACCTCGCTATGAAGCTCTGGATTTAGGCACGTTTCTATAGGAACAATGATGTCTTCAGAAGAATTTGTTGTTTGATCTCCTGAGTTAATTCTATGGAGTCTTACAACATTTGCTCCACAGAAAGCAGATTGTTGTTTCCCCCATAAAAAACAGCCAAAATTAAAGAACATTTTGACTGACATTCAAGATTACTAAAACAGGACATTTTTTACAATTCTGTAATTCCAACAAACACCCCAAACCAGCCCCCACCCTAAAATAACTAAGCATGGGAGGAATATCCTATGAGAAGAACGCGGGGAAGGACTGATCTTTTTCATTCGGTAGAGTATGGCAACATCTCATGACAAGAAAAAAAGAAAAGTGTTTTTTTCTAAAAAGCAATTACTTTAGTTCATAATCAAACCATTCTATACATTCCAGAATACCATATAGTATCTCTTTCGTAGGATGCAGGGTTTTTGACAAACGTTTTTCTTCTTTGCAGGTGCACTCATACGGACATTTAGGAGCATGTATTTTTATGTCAAAGTGATACGCGAACTCCTTGAATTGCCAGAAACGTTTTGACATTCTTTTGCATTGCCCTGACAACAGAAAATCACACAATGCAGTTCCTTCACGCTGGCTGTTTGCAAGGGGTGCGCCACGCTCTCAGAAGGTTCAGTGTATTTCCGAGTCAGTCTCTGCATTGTGCTGAAATTACGTCGTGGAGCAGAGGATTAATTCTTTCCATTTATTTTATTATATTTTAAAAGAATAAAGATTTGCTTTTCCAAATAGGAGCTCCATGCCTTTTCTCTCTGTCTGAAGAGACCTTTAGGGCAGAAGGTGCACTAAACCATCCTACTTTTAGGTGAGTTTTATGCTAAGGCTCCCTCTAGTACTTTGACTACGAACATCAAGGGTCAGTGCCGTTTACCTACCCAGAACGTAGGCGTTCGATCTATGCGACACCCTGTGCCCTTGCAGGGCAAGGTCTGGTACACTCCTGGGTCCCTCTGGACTGGCCCTGAGAATACCAGTAGCATAGGCTCCCTAAAACCTGCAGCATTTTGAAGCGTTTTAGCCACGAAAACTGAAAAATAAAATAAGAATAAAAAAGCGCTGTTCTAAAAGAAGCTGGAGACTATTCTGGCCTTTATTTTAAAAACTGTACCAAATCTGGACATGGTCCTGGGCAACCTGCTCTAGCAGAGCCTGGTTGAGCGGGGAGGCTGGACTAGATGATCTCCAGAGGTGCCTTCCAACCTCAGCTATGCTGTGATCGGAGGGCTTTATTTTCTGCCTTGCCTGCTGCTTTCTGCAGCAGTGCTCCCACGCACCTCCAAGCTGCAAGACCAGGCCAAGACTTCTTCTTGTTACACGTCCTCATTTTGCACAATGCCGGCGACAGAAGCTTGTCAGCTAGCGGGAGGCGGGGAGAGACGCATAAAGACGTTACAGAGGATGTCAGCAGGGAAAAGCCAGTTCTTCTCAGGACCTGGGAGGAGGTGACACCCAGCACGGTGCTGTGCACTGCCGCGGGACCTCCCGCCTGCTCTTCGGGCGGCCCTGGGGCTGTCGTGCCATCTTCTGCTCCTGCTGGGATCTGAAACGGATAGAGCAAAGGCTGAGGTGGCTCACCGGGTGGGTTTAGGAGGTCCGCCAGTAAGATGCAGAATCCTCTGATAGCCTAGATCCCCCTAAAACACCACCGAGCTCTTCTCCATCTCCAGTTTTCAGTATCACATAGCTGTTGGTTGATACACTTGAACAGATACACACACACACACAGAGATAAACATACACATTTTACCAACTTGAAAAAAATACTGTCAAACTGTTGCATAAAACCTAGGAATAAGCATTACTAAATGACCTAATGGAATAGGAACGCATACCCCCTTTTCATTATTACTAACCAAGCGTATTAAACTTGCCAAGAAACGCCAAGCGGTCAGGAAGGTGTGGATTCTGAACACAAATAGCAAGCAATAATGCCTGAACGCTCAGAGATCCTGAACCGTGTGAAAGGAGCCATTACAAGTGCAATATACCCTGTGATTTTCTGCAGTTTGTACTCTGTAAATACTTTCATTTATGCTCTGACAATAGTGTCAACGTGGGCAAGCAAAAACAAGTCGCGATGAATGTTAAGAAACAAGTAACCTGGGAAAGTGGAAAAAAAAAGTAGTTCTCCGCATGGGAGCACCCATGGATATGACAGATGTCAAGGCCACGGCTCCTACACATGGAGCCAAACATCTTTGCCGGGGTGATTTTGCAGCCATACTATCTTGGGAATAACTCTGTGTGAGAGAACTGGAAACTATTTGTCCTGGGTTTAAGTATTTTTCTCTGTATTCAGGATAATGCTCAGGGTCTGCCAATCACATTTACGTCACCTCACAGAAAACAGAATTCTGCCGTGATTTTGATTATTGTTTTCAAATATGCCCAATCCTCTATGTGCTACTTGTTTCTAAGCTGGCAATGTGCAAGATTTCAATCTAATAAACCGTTTTCTCCGTTTTCAGATCCACACTTTTGGTATTTGAACCCAGTACGTAACAACTGAAAAGTTACGAAGACTGAAGACCAGTTGAAAACTGGTATGAAGACTGAAGCCTACAGCATCCATCTGTTTCTTCACACAGTTTAAGCAGTATGTCCCAAGGCTTTGGATTTTCCGGCTTCAGCCTCTTGGTGTCAGAGTCCATGGAACAGGCTGAAGAATTATATTTCTTCTCAGCATTTTCACTGGACAGGAATACACTTGAAATTTTCTCATCTCCTAAAAGAAAGGTGCTATAGAAGGTGTGTGTCATTTTTCCACATGCAAGAAACATCGCTATAGCTGTATTTTACTTTGGATACCAAAAGTAAGTTGGAGAAGTGGAGGGACAACTTCACGATGACAGTGCATAATATGGTATTCACACTCATATGAACAGAAACCTTAAGTATCAGTGAAATCCTGGGAAATAGGCAGAGATCCGATTTCTTCCTGAGAAAATAGTCTGTTTTTATTGGAAGACTGTTACTTGCTTTTACTAGTGTTCATGAGAGTATTTAAGCATTCGCTGTTCAATATACCTGTTCTCTGCCTTATCTGTCAAGTTCTCCTAACTGCCTGAAACAAAACCAGTGCTCTGCAAATGGATGGGTTGTGATTAGGTGTGGAAACCAAGACAAAGTGCTAATAACACCTGTTAAAATACCTCTAGGCATTTCTATGGGATGAATCAGAATTGAGGTGGGCAGTAAGACTCTTTTTATGCAGTGTCCTCACTTCTGCTTAGACCAAATGCTGGTTACTTCAGCCAGGAGAGTCCTGCTTTTCAGCACTTCTCTTCGACAGGTCCGTTTGCACCTTTGTGAAAAGTTACGGGCTTTTTCCCTCAAGACTATCCTAGCTGAGTCTTGGGTCAAGCAAACACGTTCGAAGGGTAGCCCAGCTGCTCTCCAAATACTGAACGTCCCAACCCCCTTTCCCCTGAAATGCGTTGGGACCTGGCTTTGAGTCTGGCTCTAACTGAATTCTCACCAGCCTCTGAGGGAGCAGTAAGCTAAGCTGTCCTGTCTATTTTAAGGCACTAAAAGCAAAACGCTGGGTTTTTTAAGCCATGAAGCAAAGCAGTTCCAGAATATATGACCAGCTCAAGGGTTTCGAACTGCCAACATCACATGCAAAATAAAGGACCGTGCTGCCTTTCTGTTACTAGTGTCATTTTAGTATAGCTCTTCCTTGTCACAAGACTTTTCATGAAAACAACCTTTTATTCAAATAGCATTATCTGAGGGAGGATGAAGTTAAAGAGCTGTGACAGACTGAAGTAAAAAAAAAAAGTCAGATTATCAAAAGGAGTCTTGTGTGACTCATTCAGTTATTTCATGCCTGTATAAGCCCATACTTGCATCACGTTTTCATTGATTTTCATCATATAAAAATAATACTTAACCTTGAGTGTAATGTGTTCTGTATAAAGACAGAAAGATATTTAAAAGTATAGTGGTAATCATCCGCCTATAGCACAGAATATTATAGGATGCATTTTATTGCCTTTCTTCATGGTACTCTCTGAAGCAGCAGCAGGGATTTGGAGACACAGTAAATCCTCCAAGCAAGAAATAGAATTGACTAGCAGTTAATAGAACAGCAGTTGACTGGCATATCCTGGACAGTGCAGGTTTCATTTTTTGATGAAGCACTATTTAATTCATTGTTGGACTACTTATGTGGCTGTAACTGTTCAGTATGGGAAGGTGAGACACTGCACTTACAATGATTATACACCAGAGAGTATATACGAATAGAGGGTTGGAAAGAAAAGTGGTTGGAAATCAAGAAGTGGGAGAATTAATATTGCCCTTGCAGCCCTACCATGGTGTGCTTACGTACACACTTTATTGTGGGCTGCGGCGTGTGTTCAGGGGCAGCGCAGGACCGCACAGGACCTTCCTCCGTCGGCTCACGGGACGGAGCTGCTCACGGAGTCGATCAAGGCTGTGCAAGCAAAAGGACTAAAACCAGCTCCTGTGCCTGTTGTGGGAACTGGAAAGCACACAGTGGATGAGTCAGAAAGGATGAGCTCATGGTTAAGGCAGATTAATTGCTGCCCAGGATACAATTTTTCTATCACTGCCTCAGCCACAGGTGACTCTGTGAAGTGCCACAAGTCACCCGCTGTAACTCTTTCCCCGCGCTAGTAAGCGGCGCTTGATGCGATCCAGGGGTCCATTTGTCCAAGTGCTGAGCTGCAAAGGGTGTTAGCACCCACGGCACCGAGTGCTCTCAACAAGTCCAGCCTTAGGCTAGCCGTACTGACCTAGGCACGCCTTAAAACCCGAAAAACCCTGTGTGTAGTAATGTGCAGAGGTCCCTCTATATTCAGGATTGCCCTTCCACATCTTCCATCCGGCTACTATTACAAACATGAAGAGCGCAGAGGTTACGGATTAGAGCTCTCTAATGCCACAAAAATATGAATTTCCACTTTGACGGCACTGACGTGAGCGGTATAGAGGAGCTGCTATAGCTGCTACCTATTTTGTTTTGCCCGAACACCGCCTTCTAATCTAGCCTGGGACCAGAGTTAGAAAGAAAACTGCCCTTACGGCAGCCCTTAGTTCATTTTCTTCAGCTGTTTTCCAGCACCAGTAGCCTCCGTGCTGCTAGCAAAATGCATGCCGATAGCGTTACTTCTGCAAGCCAAACGCCAGCATATAGGAAGCCTCGGCATTGTGACAGGCTGTGGAACTGTAATACTGTCATGTTGCCTACAGCTGCCTTAACGTAATCTTTATTTAAATGGTACTTTGGGGAAAAATACAGGGGCTGCGCAGTAACAAATTGCACCTGGATTTTCAAGCTGCAAGATCGGTACTGCTCACCTGGCAGACTCATGCCAGATACTACTTCTCCTTCCACGATCCCCTGATCTGGACAAGCTCTGCTCCAACCTCCACTGACTTCAGTGGGCTTTAACTCGCATTGCAGAGGGTAGGTGAGGCAGGTTTGTACAAACTGTAAGTCAAACTGGTAGCTAGATAAAGACAAATCACATTTAAAGCTTTTTGATTAGCTTAACCTGAATCAGAAAGGAAAGATTATGCCTTCGCGTGTACCTTTTCCTAGTACCGCTCCGTCATAAGCCTCTTTGAGACTGTGTGTTCTCCAGCTTTCCTGAAGGCAATCCTTCACATTTCCAAGACCAGTGAGTCTTTTAAGCCAATGGGAGGTAATGATCTTATTTCAAGGACAAGAAAGCCAAGGAAAATATGAAAGCAGACAGAGCTCACGGTTCTTTGGACCTAAGTACTTCATGTGAACATTGTCATTCTGCCTTAGTTCAGAAAACAGAATTCATATAAATAAGAAAATGAATTGTTAAATACAAGCAACAAAAAATATTAAGAGTCCAAGATCAACATACTGGCAATATTCTTTTTGTAATAATCACAATAAATTTATGAAATATTTTTGTTGTAGCAGGACAGTCTTATCTGTTTCAAATCATTGAACGGTTTCAGGCCAGACTAGCTTTACTAATTTACTGCTGTTGAAACTAAGTTAGCTGTCCAAAGCCTACGCTGCTGAAGAATGCACTAGCAAAGAGAGCTTTAAAACTCATGCCCATTGCAGCCTACGACTTGTGAAAGATGTATCGGTAATATTCGTTCACGGGAAGAGCAGAAATCTGAGCTACATTGTTGGTTTCACTTCAGTATGTTCACAAAAGCTAGAAATTCTATTATGATTTTAAAGTTATTTTCAATTGCATACACTTTCACTTGATAAACATTTTTAAAATATTATTTATCCTATAGCTACGTAATTCTTGCAGAATATTGTATGTATAATGTTAATAGAAATCTTTATGGACTTTTGGCTAACTGTCAATAAGCTTTTGTTTTGGAAGGTGCAGATTCACCAGGCAACCAGGTCCTGTGTGTTACAAACAATTAATGCTCCTAGTAACTCACGTGCTATGTAAGTTGTTTCTTCTTCAAGCTCATGCAGTACCTTGGTTGGCCATTCAGTGTGTGTTTGATAATCCTGAGAGAAAAGAGCTGCAGTATAACCAAAAAGCAACAGCAAAGCTCCTTCAGACTCTTAAAATATATACAGTAGTACCGTAACGTGAGTTTTACTCCAAAATATTTTTCCCCTCTTGTGTAGACCCTAAGATGATAAACCACAGAAAATTTTTTCATGTTTTCCTTGAACCTACCAGCCACTCAAGCCTATGCCCAGTGCAGTCTCAAGTAGCAGAAGGGACAGAAGATGCTGGTCGGAGAGCGTTCTCTGGCGCACATTGCTGAGAGCGGAGCCGGGTGCGCTCAGAGCACTACATCTGGCAGGAGGAGACAAGACAGTCTCCGGGGGATAAGAAGCTCTTTACACCCAGATGTCGGAAGAGTCCTTCCGCGCTGAACTTGGCCTTTTTCCCCAGTCGAGGTTCGGAAAGGCAAGCGGAGGTTGAGCCAGGTTTCTCGACCAAGCGCTAGTACCGTCTCCCATAGTGCCCACCACTGCAAAAGCTCTCACTGCAGCAATAGTTCTGCTCCTCTGGATGTCCTGGTATCACCTGCCTATCTGGACCACCCCCCACTTCTATGGAGCGACCTCCCATGTTACCTACATTGCAGGAAGGGAGGTACCTGTCTTTGTCATACAGGCCCATCAATATAATGTTTGGACCCTCCCGCAACAAATTTGCATACAAGACTGTATAGTGCAGCTGTAATTATGTCTAAGGGGGACAGCTCTTTCCAGATACATCCATTACATTACAAGCACACCCGGAATTTGATCTACCAAACACGAAACGCCCATTGCTAACAGTTTGTAGCTAATCTGGGCTGGCAAGCGAAGGATCACAGTCACTGCAAAGAGAGCGTTCATGTAGATGGCTACTGCAACAGCGCGATGGCAAGCCCCGCCGGGAGTACGAGAAAAGCAGCTTTGGCCTACATGAAGGTGCTGGCCAAGAAAAATAACCATCCCAGAAGACATACAGCTAGCAAGATGACAGCAACCAGCATAACGCTGCACGTTCGAAGGCTGCATCAAAATACCAGTGCGACTCAGCTACAGGAGAAATACCTCGGCTGTAGCAGAACAGCGCTGTATTTGCAGCTCGGGCAACAACGGCAGCACAACACGTACCAGAGACAGGCTAAGCCTGAGGCAAAGCTGAAGTACAGAGATGTCATTTTGCCATGAATTGATGGGGGGGGGGGGAATACAGCAAAGCTGGCCTTGCCAGGAGGTTTTGATCAAGTGTATCAGTGGCTGTGTGGACTGAGTGATGAGTCCAGTCGCTAGGTTTTTAATTACTCCCTGGCCCCCTGTTCGGGGTCCTGAAGTGTAAGATCTAACATGATAGTAGGACTCCACAGGGCTTCCTGGCAGGCGGATTTCACTCAGCTGGTAAGGTTTTTCTACAAGACATCACAGGGCCCTGTTGAATCACCCTGTGTGTGGCCTGAGCTCTTCTGCAAAACTGTTCTGCAAAAGCTGTTCAAGACTCACACATCCAGGCGGGCTTAGATCAATACATTTTATTCTCTCGCAGCTGCTTATAGCTGCTGAGGCTAGAGGTGAGAATAGGACAAGGGAGACTGAAGAGCTGAAATATGGTAGGCACCCCCGACTGCCTCTGGTGGGGGTTAGAGGCAATTTGTACAGAAACGCTCTATCTGAACAGTATTTATTTGTGCACTGTGGGTGTTAATACAACTCAGGGCCATCTTCACAAGCTGCAAGAAAATCTTTGCACACAGGTGCTCTTAGGAAGCCATTACTCTCTCAGAGCAACGGCCATTAGTTTCAACAGGCGATCCAAGCTGGTATCACGGGAGGTCACAGACCCATTACAATTTGCAGATGAAAACCGTAGCTTCCCACGAATGAAATGCTGCTACAGAGATGCCCAGGGAATTTAGACAAAGTTTAGTGTATTCAAGCCTGCTCCGAGATCACAGGAAGTGAGAATAGTCACCGTTTTTAAATCAATTGTAGCTTTCATGAGCTAGGTGCCATTTTCAGAGCAATCACGTCAACTCCGCAGATAACCATTGTGCAAGTTAAGAATATAAATCATATGACAGAAAAGAAAGAGAAAAAGCCAATTCCTTTTGAGTTCGCATGATTGCAAAAGAAAGACAGCGAGACACATCAGGGAGTCACTTTTCACGGAAGCACAGATCGCAGGGGCTTAATTAGCATCGGACCACATGTATCAGCCTGCAGATGTGTAATGAATAGCTAGCACTTTCACGTGAGACGAGGCTGATAATCTGCTCTGTTCTTTCAGAAAACATTTCTGTAGGTAGAGAAATGATCCCGGCCACAAATATTCGCACTGACTGCTGTAGACCTGCCAAAAGGATAACTTTCAGCCTAAAACGTCTAAAAATGAGCCTTGAAATGTATATTCGATGAGGCTGTAGTTTGTCTGTGTCAGAAAACAGAACTTTGTGCCAGACGCAGCCACATCAGAGATGTGCAGTTTGCTTGTAATGAAAACAACCTACAGCAATCTTTTGAATTGCTTGGATTTATTTTCCTTGCATCTGACTAAGATGAAGTATGTTCCGTGTTTAGGACCTATACTGGTACATTTTGGGGACAGTTTTGTAGAGCTGTACTATTAGGTTTTAAAGTTCCTTGAATTTTTGCACCAAGATGACAGAAGAGTGAATGGGTTGAGCACTGTATAGGGAAGCTGCTGGTGTCAGGGAGAGTTAAATATATATAAGTAATCCCATTTCCAGACAAATGAGGCACCAGTTAGGGAACACACTTGCATTACATCTTCATCCAGATGTTACAGAGTCTACCAGCACGTCTCTAGGGGCTTCTCTTCAGCCTCCAGCCTGCAGGCCTGGCCACACGGACCAACCTTTGATAACCGTTCCCTCTCAAATTAATGACTGCTTTCAAGTTCCTCACAATTTGCCTCAGAAAAGCCTTCCACTTGCAGATTCCTGCTAACTACTGCTTTGGTGGTACCATTTTATGAGGACCTGGCTGTCCCCTGCTCCTCCAAGCCGCCTCTGCAGACCCGCTTTGCAGTGTAAGCCCAGCCCTGGACGAGTAGATGTTCACAGTAAATAAAAATTGGAGGCCTCTAACTCACCGGCCCTCGCTCTTCTTTCAGAGCACTGCCGAGTTACCCATCTTGCTCTGTCATGGTTTCGATATTTGAACATTTCTTACAATGCCTGCCCCCTCCGCTTTCCCCGTGGTTCCTGCCGCCCAGCCAGGACAAGCAGGGCTCGGCCAAAGCCACCGCTTGTCATCCAGTGCGCTCACTGATCAGTCTGCTTGTCTCTCCCTACTGTCGTGGGAAATAGTCCTTCATTTACCAGGACGCTTCGTCACACAGCACAGCAGAGCGTAGCTGGGAACACTGCTAATTCCTTCCACAGTCCTGCAAGAGCTTATTTAAAGAATTAGGCAGAAAATAGCGCCAGAGTGCTAAAAAAGAATGTTTCCTATTCTTGTGCTTTTCTTACTTTACCCTATTTTTTCTTTCTTTGTTCCACACTGCAAACATTGATTCTACAGGGAGCAAGGCTCAATAGTTCACCATAGAAGAGGAGAATAAAAAAATGCAGATTTTCATCCGTATGTTGTTCGTTTTTCTACTCAACTCCAAAACGGGCTTTAAACAAGAGCTCTTAATGACCCAAAGAGATTTCTGAAAAATCCTGCTTGTTGATGGAGCTTACAAATTTACTTGCACCTTTTCTATACCAGCATTTCCCTCTGCCTCAGGTATTTCTCGTAAGTCCCTGAAAGGGAGCTTTTAAAAGTACAGGGAAACGCTTCAGCCAGGAGGATGACAGCTTAGTTTTGTCCAGAACTGAACCTGATTTATGATGTTTGAACAAGACCAAGAATTAAAGCACGGTCTTTGGAGACTCTGCTCTAAATTGGACAGATCAATCATTTTTATACTTGGATGCTTCTGTTTACCTAATTCATGATGTCTTTAGTTTAACAGCTTAATATTTCTTTGAACAATCATGAGATAAGAAGAGGATTTCAGAATTGCTTCACATCTGTATTAGTAGATTACAGGCTAAGTTGCAGAAGTTCTCCGAACTCAAACGGATCAGGGAATACAGAGATGTGATGGTTTATCATTAAAGCACCAAAGATTTCTTTTTTTGTGCTTTTCTCCCCAAACATTCAAATCCTTCTCTTATTCACATACATGTGGACCATGATCAAGGCACCTCTTGGCCTTTAACTGCGGTAAGCGAATAAATCAAATTTTATATCCTTTTCCCCCCGTTTGAAAACCTTCTTGAATCCTTCTTGCACAAGGCGTGCTAAGAAAGAGTCCTAGCCCTAGAGCAGGTCGTTGTATTCCTACAGTGGTGGTATTATTATTCCGTGCAGAAAAAACATACACTTTCTGCTCACGTGGTCTTCCCCTGCTTGTGTATCCTCTGACACAGCGCCAGGCAGATTCTTTATTGTCACAAAAAGGTATTTGAATAGTGCTGCAGTGCACGTCAGAGCAGCGTACTGCGGGATTCCCTCTCGCTCAGGAGGCAAAATACAAACCCGTTAATTAACCAGATTTCAGTCCCTCTCTTTGTCTTTAATATTGATTGACCACAGACTCTTGTTGGGTTTTTTAAATTAAATACTGTTTGCAGAGTATGAGACAGGTCGATACCTGTACCTGCCAGTTTAGTATCTTGACTAAATAGTCCCTCTGTTCATGCGTCCATTATGCAGATGTCTATAAAATGGAAGTAAAAAGTTGCAATGACATATATATATATTCACACACACATATGAAATATATACGTTAACAGGTACGTTAATAGGTTTATTAATATATATAAAATATGTACTTGTCGGCATAACATGAATCTGAAATAATTACACTTTTTAGGTATCAAAAGAATGATTTAAAAAATCTTTATCAACATGGATATTTTGTGCCGTAATCCTCCCCCACTCATTTTCCCTGAAGCACATTTGCCTTTTGAGCATTACCCCTGAGCTTTTCTCATTTGTTCCAGAACCACATTCCTTTCCCCCATGAAGCTGTTCTGTGATCACGCCTTGCTCCTAGGTAGCTGTAGGAATTAATCATTAAACTAGAAACATTTTTTAGAGATTATTCTACCTAGCAGACACAGAATAATCCTGAGCCGGTGGCAATACCTTGTTCGGAAAAATGATATTTAGAGACTTGACAGATATTTTGCCATTGGCAGGGATAGCCCTATGGCGTGTGTCTGTAGACTTGAAATTCCCCATGATAATGCGGATCCTTTCTGCATATGAAGGAGCTGCTCATCTAGGTCCTTCCCCGGATTTAGGCACAGTTGCAGACTCCCTGGCAGCAAGTCCCATCCCTCAACCAGGGGTACTCTATGCCTCCCCTTTCCATTTGTCAATAATTAGCGCAGATAACATCATAGCCTCCGCAAAGTGCCAGTCCCTCCTGCCTTTAACCAGCTGGCGGGTCGCTGGAGGCCCATCTTTTTCCTTTTTATCTTGGAGAGTGTATATTCAACAAAAGAAATCCCAACACATTAATAGATCCAGATTTATGTCAAACTGAAGAGGCTATCCCAGCATGTTAGGATTTTACGGAAAATGTTTGCATGCAATTTTTACTGGATTTCTTTTTCTATATAAGCGGAAGGGAGGCTTACGAAAGAGTTCCCACATATTATTATAGAGGGCAACTTGTTTATCGGAGTTCATTATTCAAAATCTTCATTAGACACTCAACAGCTAATTTAGACTTCTGAAAACCACAAGTGGTCTGCAGCTTTTGAACCTTAGGCTACTTTCCCACTCGAGGCACTTGTTTATGTGATATATATAATGAAGTTTGCAATGGAAACTAAAAGCCCAGAAGATCTTCCTTCCAAGAGCTAATGGGATTTATAATTCCCGGAATAAAGGTAAAGCTCGTGGGTTGAGATAAGAACGGGTTAATAGGACAGAAAGGAAGAAACTAACAAGGACACTAATAACAACAATAAAGTGACAATAATAACAAAAAGATTGAAGTACACAAAACAAGTGATACACAATGCAATCGCTCACCACTCGCCGACCGATGCCCGAGCATCGCTCCTCCCCTGGCCAACTCCCCCCAGTTTATATACTGGGAATGACGTCCCGTGCTATGGAATACCCAGGGGACTGTGGATGCTCACTGGTTACGGCTGTCCTGGTTTTGGCTGGGATAGAGTTAATTGTCTTCCTAGCAGCTGGTACAGCGCTGGGGTTTGGGTTTAGCATGAGAAGAGTGTTGATAACACCCTGATGTTTTCGGCTGTTGCTCAGTCGTGTTTAGACTCAGTCAAGGACTTTTCCGCTTCTCCTGCCCAGCCAGCAAGAAGGCTGGAGGGGCACAGGAGGGTTGGGAGGGGACACAGCCGGGACAGCTGCCC
>JAVKLA010000049.1:9780472-9859600 GCA_034782735.1 Sagittarius serpentarius
GAGGCCGCCGCACCCGGGCTGCCCGCACTGAACGGGGGGGGGGTTAGGGATCAAGGCCGGGCTCTGCCAGCCGTGCTGCCACGGCTCGTGGTTCCCCCAGGGCTGGAAGCCCTGAGGCCGTGTTCCCATCCCAGTCCCACAAAAGGCAATTGCTTCTGCAGGAAGGCTGGGGGAACAGAGAGGTGGCAGAGCAGCTGTGTCCCTTTGCCTGCTGGCAGAGCAGAGTAAGGACTAGATGCCGCTACCTAGATGACCATCACGGTACTTACCCAAGCAGGGGCTGGGAATCACCAGCACCAGTGAATTTGGAGCTGGTAAGGGAATGGACGCTGTTTTTGGAGGGGTTGGTTTGTTTTCTGCCCCTCACATGCTTTGATATGAAGGGTGCTTGGCAGCGAGTCAGCCTGTCAGTGGTGTGGCTTGGGGTGTCTGGGGAGTGAAGGTCGAACCTGCTGCTGATGGAGTCTCTCATGAGAGGGAGAGATCAACACCAAGGAAACTGCGGGCAACTCTGACTGCTTTCCAGCCGGGAAGTGCCTTGGGCTGGCTGTGACCTGGGATCATCCCCCTTTCTAGAACTAAAGGGGGATGTCCTGGTTTTGGCTGGGATCAAGTTAACTGTCTTCCCAGAAGCTGGTACAGCGCTGTGGTTTGGGTTTAGGATGAGAAGAATGTTGATGACACCCTGATGGTTTCAGTTGTTGCTCAGTCGTGTTTAGACCAAGTCAAAGACTTTACAGCTTCTCAGGCCCAGCCAGCAAGAAGGCTGGAGGGGCACAGGGAAGCTGGGAGGGGAGACAGCCGGGACAGCTGCCCCAGACTGGCCAGAGGGGTATTCCATACCGTGGGACATCATGCCCAGTATATAAACTGGGGGGAGTTGGCCTGGTAGGGGGGATCACTGCTCGGGAACTAACTGGGCGTCGGTCAGCGAGCGGTGAGCAATTGCACTGTGCATCACTTGTCTTGTGTGTTCCAATCCTTTTATTATTATTGTCACTTTACTGTTCTTACTAGTGTCATTGTTAATGTCTTCCTTCCTGTTCTATTAAACTGTTCTTATAGCCACCCAAGAGTTTTACTTCCCCCCCCTCCCCGATTCTCTCCCCCATCCCCCCTGGGTGGGGGGGAAGTCAGTGAGCGGCTGCGGGGTGCTGAGTTGCTGCCTGGGGTTAAACCACGACAACGGCCCACGCACACAGGCAAAGCTTTTTATTTACGGTTCTGTTTATGGCTTGCAGGAGCAAACGCACCACGTTTACCGAGCAGTTATGCACGGTGATTCTAAAACGAGGCCGCTCTGTGCCAGCTCCTAAGAGCCAGCACAGCCTCCAAGCAGTGATTCAGATGGGAGCTCAGCGCGCGGAGGCAGCCGAGCTGCTTGCCTGATGTCAGCATTTCGTTGCCAGAGACCTCCCTCTCACGGAGGCTTAGAACATGGCTTTTGTGAGAATTCCCCCTCAAAACTGCATCTTCCCACTAAGAAAAGCAACATGATTTATGGACTTTTCTTCCAGAAGCTGGCACTGGCAACAATAATTTGCAGAGGTTGAAAGTCTTTCTCTCCGTGTTGGGTACAAAAGGTCAAATCAACGCCCCTTCTCTATGTATCTTACCTCTCCTTTGTGGCCCCTTTTGGCATGGTCCCTGTCTCTAGCCTTTCTTCCCTTGGAGCCCCATCCTGTCCCATCCTTCTCCTCTCCTGCTTCCCTCGGCCGCACGCTCAGCGTTTGAAGGCTCCTGCTCCACTGGGTGCTCCCGCAGGACCTCACCCCAGCTCGGCCAACACCTCGTGCAACGCTTCCGCCCAAACACATTAGAAAGTAAATCAACATTTCAAGTTGCTACAGACTTGGGCAGAAAGTCCAGAGAGAGTGGTTTCTCTCTTGCTGCCTCCAAGGCCAAAAATCAAAACCATTGATTCTGCTGCAAACAGCGCCCGAGAGCCCCGGCGATCTCTCTGATAAGGCAAAGTACAATTAGTTCCCCAGCAAACACAGGGCACCGAGAGCAAGTGAGGCCACACGGGGCACAGAAGGTAAATAGCCCAGCTGCTGACGCGGTGAAAGCGCACGGTTGGTAGTGCCTGAAAAGGCCTTACTTCTTCCAGTGGACACCAGCTACTTATTATGAAGTCTGCTCTGGGTTTGAAGGCAAGTATTTTTTTAGCCAAAAAAAATTACCAATGTGTGAAACCTTGAAGCCGGGTGTACTGTTCATGCCAGCTGAACAGCTTGGGAGAGGCTGGTGTTATGCACGCGAAATTCAGAGGATCCAGAATTTCTTTGCCTTTTTTCCTTTCACTCAGCCTTACTTTTTGGTAGAACAGAGAACGGAAAGCACCATTTTTGAAAGCAACAAACCTGAATACAGCCATAAAGGGTTTCTACTCTGCGGTCTTTAGAAGGAAGTATCAGCTATTAAGGTCTGCATACAAGCAGCCAGCCCTAAGGCTGAACTAATAGGAAAACAATGTGGAAAAGAACGGAACATTGCAGAGGATGGAAGGGGGAAGCAGCTGGCCAGCCACACCTGGGACTGCACTAATCAAACAGGAACTGGAAAAAACTACCAGGCATTTCAGAGAGTGAAATAGGAGCATTGGGAGCTCCCTTTCGGTGAAACCTCAAGAGAGAGGGAGACGCTGGTTTATTGGCTGTCACTGCGGCCAAATCCGCAAAGCTGGGGCCCATGGGGAAAGATTAAATAGAGGCAGGTCGGTTCTTTGGGAAAGGTAAAGGTGTGAAAACAGATTGCTAGGTAAAACAACCGATGTGATTGGGGCTCTGGGTTACCTGTCAAACATCCACGCAGCTGATCAACACAGCCTGGAGCCGGACAATAAACCTGGTTTTGTAACCATACTGTGTGCAACTGGCTTGCTTCCCTTGTCAGAGGGTGTCCTCGAATGTCAAGCTGGAAGGGGACGGAGGATGGACCGAACACCGCTTTAACATCAGTGGTCCTCATCAGTCTTCCTAACACACACCCAACTTTACTTTGTTTATTTATTTTCATTTTGACGAAGATCTAGCGCAAGAAGAAGTGTTTAGAAGTGGTTGATGTTATTGCAGGCTATTGGTCTAAGCCTGTTTACACTCTTCTGCTGCACTGTCCTTTGTAGCAGCCCTTTGCTGAGCATAGCCACGAGGGCGATGGCCCTCCTCCGGCAACACCTTGGTGTTCTGGCCATGCCCTCTCCCACTTGTTTTCCTTCATTAACGTCCTGCTCACGGAAGGTTGAGGGACTTGCCAAAACCGGGCGCTTTCTGGAGTTGTTTCCCTCAGTAAAGCGATACACAGGGAGCTTGTGTCAGTCTGTCTTGTGTCTGCACCCTTGTCCTCTTTCCACACTCGTGTGCTCCTCCCCGTGTTACTCCCTGTCAAATACTTTCCCTGGTTAGCAGACCAGAAATGAAACTTCAGCAGTACAGGGGACTCCTGGGGGTGCAGGCAGCAATCAGTCTCTACTTGAGCCTGTGGATCACTCTGGTAATTCATCCATGAAGGAAGTTTGGGAGAGGGGAAAAAAAAAAATAAATCTATTAGATGGAAAAAAAAAAGGAATTGATGCGTTTGTAGCTGACAGCCAGCTAAGGGAAAACTCCGAAGCAAAAGCTCCGGCAGACTGCAACCGTGCAGCACGATCCTTCCCAATCCAGTCATGCGAAGGGTGGTTTGACAAATCAAACACACAAAAGCTGCAATTCTGCATGTCTCAGGCAATTCCCTCTGTGAAGTTTGGCGTGATAGTAAAAAAAAAAAAAAATAGAAAATAACCCCCTGACTCCTCTGCCAGGTGTGCCAGGCGCATCCTGGCCTCGTGGGCAGAGAGCAGAGCCTTGCCAACATCACGGCTTCCTTCAAGCCGTAGCTGCCCTCAGCAGGGGCCGCATGAGATGTAGGCAGGGCATGGGCCCCCCCCCCAAGGAAAACGTATCAAAGAGAAGGGCTACAGGCAGGTGGAGGCCTGTAATTGCAACTACAGGTCCCCAAACCCTACTTCCATACAGGGCACCTCCAAAAAGGCTCAGACCCCTGTTCCAGTTGGACTTTTGCGTCGTGCCCTGTGTCGGGCCCCCGGGAGCAGCACCAGAGCCTGGGCTCGGCGCTTTCCCTTGAGAGGACACCCTCAGCCAGGCTGTTGGGACAGACCACGCACCTTGGTCCAAGAGACATTCGCCTTCTCCAGAAAACAAGAGAAGGGTCCTGTCCACAGCTCACGCTTCTCTGGGGTGCTCAGGTCCCGTGCCCCCCTCCATAGCTATAGCTCCTGCCTGGCTGCGGGGTCAAGCAGAGCACAACTCCACAAGCCGCTGCGTGGGTGAGGTTTTCATACCAGCTCAGACTCAACCCGGCCAGGGCATCTGGTCTTTTGTACGCTCCTATGCCTCATCCCTAGACGATCACCTTCTTCTCACAGGCTCTGCGCATGTATCATGGTTCCTCGTGTCCTACTTTTACAGGCTAGCACCAAGCAGGAAATACATTCCCTATGTGAGATTTCGTGCGACCTAAATGGAGCCAAGCACTGGCCTTATGAGGAGATCAAATCATTACAGGTGTGTTTTAGGGCATCAACATATACCTCCGCCTCCCCACCGGCCTGAGGGGATGTCCCCATGCAAAAATCTCTTCCAGATAAGCATAGCAGGGTCATATCAGACTTCCAGTCTCGGACAGCCTGCAGTTTACTGAAGGTTGCTTCATTTTTTGGAACTTCATCAGCACTCCTCCCTAACCCCTGACACCCCACTGCAGTCAGCTGTTTGGCATTCGCTTGGCATCACAGCGGGGTGATTCCTTCCCCTGAGAAGTGTCCCGAGCAGCTGGGTTTCGGAAGGTGCCAGAGACTCACCCCGAAGACAGTCTTGCATGCCAATGGGCTTTAAAGCAGCCATTCACTTGGCGGACTGAGCAGGGAGAGAGGGAACAAGGGCCCTGGAAGGGGACGGTGCGGCAGGAGATGGTCAGAGGAGAGGGAGGACAAGGGCGACGGGGAGCCTGGGAGGAGAAGGGAGTAGGCAATTAAGTGGAAAGTAAGGAGGACTGACTTATGGCAGTTATGGACTTAGGAGAGTGACATGGGTGACAGCTGGGATTTTATGAAGCATATGAAGGGGTGACACACTTTGGGGCATTTTCAGTCTTTTCCACTGCTGTGTGATAAGGGAAATGCAGCTGCAAGAAGGCATATGGCTCAGATAAGAGGAGGCTAATAAACATATGGATGAGGTTTAAACCCAGCTAGATCAAAGGAATATATTTGGCTATTCTCATAACAAGGGTTTTATCCTTGCCTTGCTATTTCCCCTCAGATAGGAAACTCATCCTTTAGTCCAGGGTTGTTCAGCCTTTTTTTCTAGGTCTCCAAGCAGCACTTGCGAGAGTCTAAAAAGAAAACCGATTTCCTGGCTTACACTTGCTCCCAGCACAGCCCTCTGAGTTCTCTCTGGCCTCAGCGTCTCGCTCCCCAGCATCACCCTCAGTCCTTTACAGCTGCACCCGCCCCAAGCAGCGGTTACACCCCCCCCACCAGCCCCTGCACCCCCAGATCAGGCCAGGATGCTCCACAGCTCTGGCCCTGGACTGGGGAAACGTGCAGCGAGCGGGAGACGCACGCTTGGGTCTTACCTTTCTCCAGGAGCGAGGCCAGAGCTGTTGCACGTACATGGACGCGCTGACCTAAATAGGCTGCCTGCGAGGCTGCTGACACCTCCTGCACCGATGAAAGCCACCATCCCTCCCTGCTGCAAGTCCTCACTCCATAGCTAAAGCCGCCAGGACTTGTTTTACCAGGTGTTTTCCCCTGTGCACGTTGCTTAGATTTTTGCGATAATCCTTTTTAGCTAGCCTGACCTTCTGCAGAGGAGCAGCTCTTGCCCCTCAAACCCCCGACCTTTCCCCAGCCAGCCACTGACTGCTGTTACCTACCCCAGCTGCCTGGCCTCCGTTAAAGGGGGAGCTGCCTGAACCCCAGAGGATACGCTTCTTTCTTTAAGGAGCTCAGCAGATCACTCTGTGCCTGTTCGCTCACGTTTAATCCAGTCAAGCTAGCAAACATGTTTGACTAAAAGAATATGACAACATCCTGAAGGTAGCATTGAGTGTGATTTGGGGGCAGGATTTGGTCCGTTGCAGAATAATAACTCCCCCTTTAAGGTAATATCCACTTTATCTGTTGCAAAAAAATAGAGCTACGCTTACCCTCCATTGGTATTTGCCCAACAGACAATATTGTCTAGTTTTGAAAACACATCAGGCCACACAAAAGAGCTGCCAGATTCTTACTGAGCTGATGATTCCTTTTGTATCCTTGTTTTCCTCATCTTGGGATCCAGGCTGTCATCTTTAATTACTTGAAAATGAACTGCCGCATCTCATCTCTTTTAGAATATTTTATCCTCTGTTCACTCTTGCATCTCTTCCGTATTCACAACATTAAAAGGAAAGAATTGTGGTTCTTCTTTAATTATTACTGGTTTAGCTCCTTGCTTCTTAAATTGGGGAAGCTTCTAAAACACCAATTTATATCCAGCTTTCCTATCCTGGTTCTCTGGTGTGAGCGTCCTTCCCGACTGCTCAGCTCTTTCCAGCAGACCTTTCCCGTACGCCGGATGACGGAACGCCACGTCCTCCAGTTTGCCTGGAAGGTATCAGCAACGTGGCGTTGGAGAAGAAGGACTCCTAGAGACTAGGAGAGGCGACAGGCGAAGCCACCTGCTCTGCCTGCGTTACTCCACTTCTCCTGCCGCATTGACCACAGCCCTAACACCGCGACCACTGTGCCAGCCCGAACGCCACGGCCCTTTCAACCCTGCTTGACGCCGGTTTTGGCAGTAACTGCTATCTATCTAGGCACAATACATTTGTGCACGGAGTTTGCAGTCTCCAGACTATACTCCGTTCCAAAGAAATAGGGTATTTTCTCAGGTGTACCCTGGCTGTGCAAGAAGGAATGAATATGCCTGTCAGCGTACATGAATATACCCATCAGCATACGTCACCGTCACAGGGCTTGGATATGGTCTGGGGTGTCGGGACAAACACCAAAGGGAGTGGCGTTTAGGATAAAATTCTGAGAACTCTTGCTGTGAGTGGCGTGAAGGGACTGAGGATCCTTTTTAGATGTTTAAAGTGTTTGTGAGATGTAAATACAAGCCTTCCGAGCCCCTTGGCGTCTGAATATTCTTCGACTTCCAGGGCTTTCGCCTGCTGTCCCCATCTGTGACGGGGTGGGCCCGGCGCGGTCGCTGCCTTACGGCCAGCCGGCGCCAGCAGCCGCTCGCCTGTCGCCGTTGCCAGCCTGGGAGAGGAGAAAGCGGCTGCAGCTCGCGGAGCTGTCCGTGGGGTCTGAGGGACATTTTTGGAAGGTGACTTTGGCACGTAGGGGCTTCTTTAGAAAAGAGGCAGGTGCTCTAAAGAGGGGACTGACAGAGCTCTGAGTGGGAGCGGGGGAACTGTGACACCTAGAAAGCAGCTTTTCTTTAAGATTATTTTTATTCTGGCCTCTTACTCACAAAAATCAAAGCCTGAGCTACACAACCTAGTCCCACCATAGCATGGAGAATATGTAGATAAATGCCTAGGCAGCTACATTTCTATTTGTTCAGTACAACACACGCTTCTAGTGATCAATAAAATAGAAATTTGGAAAAGTGGAGATTGAGTGAAATAGGTTTTTAGCATTTTGATTATCACAGGCAGAATGTAATGAAGTAGCTCCATGCCAAAACACTCAATCTGACATCTTACAATGTATGAGTGTTCCTGTCAGGAGCCATTTATTTAATATTTTTTATCATATTGGGCTTAAACTTAAGAAATATTCTGTACAGAGTTACACTCACATGAACCTGCGAATACAAGAGGGCAGGGAAAAGCTGGGACACGCAGATACAGAGCAGAAGTGGACCAAGTATACGGATTAGTAAGAAGCGGGGATGCGACACTGGGCAACAAGCTGCACCGATACGGACATGGAAGGAATTAGAAGTGGCCCAAAGAGTGGTTGTACAGCACCCAGCAAAGCAACCAGCGCTCCACACCGGAGAGCAGAACAGTAACTGGCATCAGAGCAGAAGCTGAAATGAAAGCTGACAGTGGAACAAACGTTGGTCGGTAAAACACAGGCTGATTATATACCAGTTAGCATTGATTCGGATGCCAAGAATAACAGCAGGCACTGGAACAGAGTGGGGGAGTGCGAGGCACTGAGAAAGAGCTCGGCACAACAGAGCAGGAGGTGATTAAACAAACAAACAAACAACAACCAAACAACCCACCCCCCACCCCAAGGGGGAAACGATTAAAGCGGCACGAACAGGGAGCCGCAGCCGCCTTCTGCGGGAAGCAAATTCTGCGGTGAGCTGGCAGACGTGGAAAGCCGGCAAACGGCAACTTCAAATTACTGGGGGAAAATGAATCGGTGTTAGCTGTTCGCCAGCGTATCTTTGACCTTGCTGAGAAAACTGGCACACGCGTTTTTATTAACGGCGACGGCGGGGAGACGGGCCGGCGCGGAAGGAGGTTTGGTTGCCGGACCATCTGCGACCCTGCCTGCCAAGCGATGGTAAGGCAGGCGGCCACCGGCCAGCCCTGGCCCCGGCCAGCGTCCCTGCCCGCAGGCAAGGGAAGGCGAGACCCGCTCGTCCGCACTTCTCTTATGCAGAGGGGCTCATTTAACTCTTGAGCACTGGCAGTTGGATTTGGGGAGCGGCTGGAAGTTGTCGTGCGAACAACGGGCACTGTTTGCCTGGGGAGGGGCATGTCCGGGCCCTGTGTGACCACCTCTTACTGGGAGAAAGGGGAGGATAGCAAAGGAAATACCCAATAGCTTAAACCGTGTCAGGTCTTGTATTTCATGATACATAAAGCCAGTGTTTCTGTATCCATCAAGCCGTTTCCTTTTTCTTTCAAGCGCACGTGGCAAGTATTTTTCGTCTCCTTTGTTATGTTTTATCAATGAGCAGGGGTAAGGTTAGGCCGGTAACAAAACCCATCACGTTCACTGAAAAGCATTAGAAAATGTGATCGCAGAAATGGCTGGTGGTTATGTACAAATGCACACAGACGGAGAGAGCTGCGAGAAAAGTTAGTCCAGTCAATAGCGTAGATTGGTTGGCCTCATCTCTACAGGAAAATTTAGTAGAGTGACTCACAAGGATTTGTTTGTAAAGAGGGGACGTACTGCAAGGATTATAAACGGCGTAAGGACTTGGGTGAAAAGGACGGTATAAGAAGATTAGTTGGCAGGGGTGTTACCAGCACACGGAGGTATCTCAAATAGCAAATTAACCCATTTCCCTTCATGCCTACGGTGCAAGACAAGGCCCGCGTTTATAAAGGACGACTGGATTATTTTGTAGGAAGAATTAGGTAGCCCTGGGGCTAGTAAAAGTATGAAACGTGATGGCAAAAAAAAAAAAAAAAAGCGTGGCATAATTCACCTGGGGTCAAAGAAGAAGGTCTGTTGCCGTGTGCTCAGATGTTACCAAGGGGTGCTGGGGTGGAGGGTGATCTGGGTGCTCTGCAAAATGATACGGTGCCGCTTAGCCTCCGGCGCTCGACGGCCGGGGAAGGTGTGGGTCCAGGAGGCGTCAGGTGAAATGTTCTCCGCAGCCGCTGGCTGAGGCACCGCAACAGCCTCACTGAGCTGCCGGTGTGCACTTCTCGTCACCTGCCTTTCAAGAAGACGATTTTAAACAGACAAATGGGAAAAGGGCTACTCGGAAGCCCTCCGAGATGATTCTCTCTGTTTCTTAAGGGTCGATTAAACAGCCTGTCTTGCGTAGCTGTGTTAACAGAAGACTGGGAGAGGGTTGGATTACATTTGAGCAATAAATACAGGAGGAGAGAGGAATTATTTCCGTTCAGATAAAAGCTGCTACAAGATCAACCAGGTGTACACTGACTCTGAAAGAATTTGGGTTGGAAAGAAGAAGAAAATATTTCACTTTAAGAAATAAAGTGGCAGAGCAGCCTTTGAACAGGGATGCTGGGAGAAGGTATCTCTCTGACCGATACAAGATAATGTCGGATTAGGTTACAGAAGAGAAGAAGAGATTGTGTGAACACAGGGATGGTTCTGGGTTTTGGAAATGATGGTGTAAAATGCAGGCTTTCAATTCCTTTAGTATTATTCAGTGTTCCAGCTGAAAGGAGACTTAGTCACACGCATTTGGGACACTAGCTTTAGCCATTCAAACCCATACTGGGCCGGTTGCCCGGTTATCCCCAGGCTCCAGGACAGATTTTGACTTTCTTGATGCTGTTCACTTTGCTTTAAGTTTTTTTACTCTTCTCTAGGGCACCAGAGCCATTGCAGGCAGCAACGGGGTGTTGGTCCGGGTGCGTGGATGCCTCAGTGGCACAGAGACCGCTTTTAGGCACCCGACCGGTTTGCGTCCCCCCCCTGACCCCAGGGTGGCCCAGGTCAGCTGAGACGACATGACCATTTTGCTTGCTCTTTCCCACGAAATTTTAAGTTGCATGAGATGTGATGGGGGAAGGCTCATGTTTGGCAGCTGACAGGATGAAACTGAAGAAAAGAGATGATGAAGAAAGGCATCACAATCTGCAGCTGAGAAGTCCTTGCAGCTGATGGACTTTTTCCCCTGCCCTGGACTGAGTCCAGTCCTGCAAACATTTCCACACATCAGTACATCTGGTTTGGGCAAGACCCTCTGATTTTGGGGGAAATTTCCCTACAAACCCATGAGTATTTGTGAAGTGGGACTTTCAGCCTGTACCCTTCCCAAGCTGAATGCTCATCCAGGCTTTCTTCTTGTATTAGAACAGGAGAACCAAAGCCTGTTTAGTGACAACAAATAGAAAATATTTCATCTAAATACCCCAAGAGGGGTATTTACAACCCATTTAAACATAACCAAAGGAGCTGTTATTTAAAGTGCGTATTTTTTACCCAGGAATATTTCCCAGCCGCTAATCTGCAGCATAAATGGGCATGAAGTCTTTTTTCCTCAGCAGAAGCGCTGTTTACCCAAAACCCCCTTCAGAACCGGCCTTGCCCAGCCATATGATTCTATGATTAAACACACTGGGTGTATTTAGACTAAACCATTTGAGAGCAGCATCTCTCAGAGGACCGATAACAGAGTAAGACTTAAACCTGTTAAAAACATATACAGTTCTGCTGTGGCTTTAATACATACCTACAGCTGATATGAAGCCTAAGTCTCTATTTGTTTTGAGTTTGTCCCTTTAGATGATAAATATTTACCCAGCACCTCCCAGCCTGTCACAAATATTTTCCTGTAATCCATTTAGCTGGGCTTCAGATTAAACAGTATCATATAGAAGAAGAGCTGTTAACGCCACGGCTTGTGCGGAGCATTAAAGCTTGGATGCAAAATAGGCCAAATTTATGTTAAAATTGGAGCGTGTACCATGGGTGCTGCGTGGGGGCGAGAATATGAAACGAATCTAAGCAAGAGAGGAACAAAAATTCACATCCCGGCTCACTGCCTGTTCTTGCTTCCTCATAGTCCTTCAGAGACCAGTTTCTCATTATGGAGCTGAATCTGGGCTCTTGGGACTGAGGGAGAAGTCCGAGGTCTCGTACACACTTCGGTCATGCGTGTGTCAATACTTTCCCCTCCAGTAAAACAGTAGCACAAATATGAAGGGGACAGAATCTGGCTGCGTTTCTAGAGCATGATAGAGCCATGGTCTACCAGCAGCAGGGTTTGTAAAATCAATAAACAAGATAAACTTGGCTCCTTTTGAGAGAGGTGCAAAAGTACTGGCTGAAATTGGGGCGGTAATTCCTCATACTATTCAACACGTGGGTTTTCTACTGATTTTATATCTCACACCTCATGACATGCGAGGGGTTATTAAACTGCTAGACTGACCACGTGGCCTCAGGGAATGCCTCACAAAGATGCCAACATGATGGCATTAGGGCACCATCGTCTTGCTGATGCAACGCCTCTCAAAATCATTTAAAAAGAAGCTTGGACTGCATTCAAGAAGAGTGGTAACCCCTGGATTACAGGATGACCATGTAGTGTTAACAGTGATAAAAAGGCAGAAAAATAGCAGAAGCAAATGGTTGTGTTGACCGTCCCGCTCGGTCAGTCTGGTGCGTACACATCCTCTTGCTTCTTGGGATGCAGCGAAATGACCTTCCCAGCGTCTCGCTGAACTAGGCTTGTGTGCTTTCCATTTATTCCTGCTTCTCTGCTCCGGCTATTCTCTCTGGGAGTTTCACCCAGGCTGACATTTTGCAGCTGGGGAAGAAAGGCCTGGGTTACTATTTGCCCAGTGGATCTATTTTTGTTCAAGCATTCAGTGTCGTCCCCTGTCTGTGTCCAGATCGATACATCATTCTGTTTAGTCACCAAACTCACATTTAAGGGCATTCAGGACTAAAACCTTTGGAAAAACTATTGACATTCTCAGATTAGTTTTTGTTTCAATGCATAATATGCAAAGAAAAAACCACAAACCTTATTAGCCTCCTTTGTGAGAAGATGAGATAGCAATACTTGCACCATCAAAACTACCAGCGGCTTGGCAGACACTCACAGGTTTTTGGCTTCTTTAGATGTGGGTCCTCGGTGCCTGACTCAGGACGTTGCCTTACCCACCTCGGTATCCGGGAGTTAGGTCGCTTGCCTCATCTCTAAAAGGAAATCGCAGCCTCAGCTGCGTTTTAATCAAAGCCAGCCCTCACTAAAGGGCGTCGCAGCACGAGTGTCCCCAATGCACATCACAGGGCCGCTGTCTGTCACAGGGGGACGGTACAGCCCTAGAGCAGCTCCAGTGAACGCAACAGGTTTGTTTTTTTGGGGTTTTTTTGAGCTGTACCCTGAAGTTAATAAAAAACATCTCCCCTCTCTCTGCAATGCCCTGCCTGCAAGGTGCTTTACGTCCCGCCCAAGGGTGCATTTATGGTGCCCGAGGCACTGCCAGGAGGGCCGGAGGATTGAGGAGTTACGCCTATTGCCTAAAAGGAGTGCTCTGAGATTGCCTGAAGTAAATGTGGAATTGTCCCTTCTGGCGGGTCAGCCCATGCTTCTCTGAGCTCTGACAACCTCTTGCATCCTGAGGGTCAACGCAAAGAGCTCCTGCCCAGCAGCCTGGGGCAGATGGGCTGGGAGGGGGTTATAAAGCTCCTGGCTCTGGTAGGGCACAGCAGATCGTGTTTCAAATCACTGTCGCCGATTCAGACACTTTGGACTCTCTGGGCAGAGAGGACTTGGTGCTCTCCCCTGTCCCCACGCACCTCCCTCCCCAGGGTTAGCAAGGGAACGGACACGTACCTCCTGTGCTGCAGCCCCAGCTGTGCCCCACGGGGCTGGGTGAGCAGAGGGGTGGAGGGAGACCTGGGGGTCCCCAGGGAGATGGAAAGCACAGTGGTGGAGGCATGGTGGCGAATGCCATCTCCCTGCAGGGCCACGGCCCAGCCCCTCCGCAGAGGTGGCACCCTGGTTTCAGCGCCGCGCTGAAAAATCTTATGTTGAAAAACCAACCCAGGAACGAGCTGAGCTTTTGACATGGTGCTTGCGTTCAGGGCCCAGGGGAGGTCAGGCTGCTCCGCCTGTTAAAGAGGACGCTGAGGGATGCTCATCTTCTCAGGGCAAGCTGATAGCTAACGCAATGTGGTCCGTCACCTCGCAGACAGAAACATAGCAAAGCCCTACAGAAGTGCTGCTTTTGGAACACTTCCATTAGAAATTGTGCAGTCAGCCAAAGGAAACAGGCAATTTTTAACAGAGAAGGTAATTAGTGTCTAGGATGGGATGAGAGCTGGGACAGGGTCTCCGTCAGACTTGGAAATCCGATCTGTTTTAATACAGATACCGCCGATGTGTCTTGGGTCCCGTAAGAGGTCAGGGAAGAGCACCGCAAGGGTTGTTTCTCCCTTTAAAAGACAGAAATGCACCTTTTCTCTCAATACCTCCTGATTTTTACAGATTCACTAGTTCCTACTTCTCTGCGTTTCTTTGCAATACAATTCAAAGCCCCCCCACAACTCAGTGGGGAAGATTAAAAGTAACTTCAAAAAGCAACACACCCCCTCTTTGATAATCTGGGTATCAAATTATTTCACTCTTCTTCACGCTGCAGCAGGTGCAGGTCCTTCCCCAGGCGCTGGAGCTGGCTGCTGGCCCCTGCCCCCTCCAAGCCCCACCGTGTCCCCTCCTTTACTGGCCATCTTTGCCATTTACCTTCGGCCTCAGAGCAGCTGTGGGCCCTCCTCCTCTTGCATCCCAGGGAGGCTGCTCTCCCTTCGCCGCTCCCCCGGGCAGCCGCCGTCTTCTCGAGGCTGGGGATGATGCTTGCAAGCCTTCCTGGGGCAAGACCGCTGGCCTCCACGCTCTGCACGGGCTGGAGAGCCGGGGGATCGTCTCAGCTCTGAGCACGGGTCAGCAGTACCAGGTCAAGCTCCCCGGGAGGCGGGGTATGAAATAAGGTCATCTTCTTCTTTTGTATTGGTTTTTTTCTTTTCTCAAAACATGCAGTAGGAATTCGAGTGAAACGAGGCGTGGATTTTAATTTTTGCAGAGTAAATTTCAAACAGGGCCTTATTACCCCATGCAAATAGGATTAATCTGCCAAAGCAGCTAACTAAACATTTGGGGGACTTGATCCCAAAGGTGATATTGTACTTTATTACTGGACATCACTATTTTTGCATCTCTGTTCAGAAAGCGTGCCTCAAATCACAGCTGCCAATCGCTAAACAAATTTAACAGATCTTTGCCCGTAATCAGGAAACCAGCCCAGAAATGCAGAACAAGGATTTGCTAATTCCCATTTAAACTGATACTACGGTTTGCTGTCTTCTGTTTATGCAAGCATGCTAATCAATTTTTGCTGATGAGTGGCTGAGACAGAAGCTTTACAGTTGTAGGCTAACGTGGCATTGCAGGTCACAATAAAATCAGAGTCTAAATGATGTCCAGAAGCACAGCAACGATGCACTTTAAAAATAAAATAATTTAATTTTTCTAGATGAGCTATTAGTTTTTACAGTCATGACATTACTATTAGCACGAACTTTGGCCGACGTATAGAGCGCAGCTGGGTGAATCGTACAGTCCTTATACACCAGACGTTGGAACTGGTTTTAGAAATAAACTGGTACACTTAGTGGTGGCTGCAGCTGAAGTTAATGTGTACTCATGGACAGGGACGGAGCCTTCCCAGTGACTACCTGTCCCCTCACCTATTCCCATCACTGCCCCTCCTTAGGGCAGATGGTATACGACTCCTGTGCTCTCAACCTCACCTCGCCACCTGCTGAAGTAGCCCAGCTAGGTACCGGTGAGCACTCAGGGACCATCAGTGAATACTGGGTCACATTCTTAAATGGGGAAGACAAATAGAAATTCAGAAAGTTGAGTGGGTTGACCGGTCTCAAAAAATTAGGTATAGAGAAACCGAGTCACAGTTCTATGTGCTGCTCCGGATACCTGCACATATATACTATATGCTCAAGACTACAAGACCTCTGGGATTAGCACAAAACGGGTTAGGGGAGCTTTGAGCCTCCCAGGAGAGTGGGTTTCTCTTCTCACTTTTTAAGGTAGAGGGTTCGCTTTTCTCTTTTCGGACAGCCTGGACTCTTAAAAGGGAGGCAGCCCCAGCGCCAGGCAGTGCCCTGAGCCACATTTGCCCCTGGAAAGTTTTAGCAGCGACACCGAGTTACACTCCTGCTCGTGGGTCTGAACACTCAGTGAACTTAATACAGGAAAACTTGTTACAGTAAGAAGCATTAACTCGCTTCAGGGAGCACAAGGACCATCTACAAGGACCATCTACACTGGGGAAATGCCAAACTGTTTTCCAGATTCGTAGTACGTACAGTGCAGCTGAAGTAACAGAGAGCCGCAGACTATAGACAAATTGTGAAAAAGCTAATTCCATTGAACTCTGTTTCAGGTGACTTTTGGCAATGTCTTTCCTCCTTCCTTTCTCTGGAAGCATTTTCCTCTTACTCCTAGTGACGCGCAGTGAAGCCTGGTGAAAACGATGTGGTCATTTAGCAGTCTGCCAGGATGATTTTGTCCTGACACTGGCTGTCAGCCCGTGCACCTGCTCCCAGCCACACTGTCCCTCCTCATTTCCTAAACCTATCACTTGGCCCCAACTGCCACACATGAGGTAGTCTCGTTGTCAGCTGAGGCAACGGCTCTGACAAACCTGCATCATCACCAGCAAAATAACTGCATCACAGCACTCATCATCAGTGCCAACGTGATGACCTTTGAAGATAATTGGGACAAGAAATCCATGGTAAAAAGCAAGCAGAATGCTAACTTAGGAAGTGATGAGACACTAACACTGTAGGCGTTAAAATGACACACATCAAGTACCTAATATGACTTAGTGAGCAAGTGAATTTGCAGAGCGTGATTTCAAAAACTACCGCTTCTGTTTGAAACAAGCAACGTAAAGATACACACTTTTTTGTCTATCTAGGAGCTTCTTGATACACGCTACAATAATGACAGTTACTAGTGCAGAGGAGAGAAACCCCATTCTTTTGTACTGGTGCACATCTGGAATAACACTGCTTCCAGTTATAGTAACTTTATTTTGCTTCAGTAGAAAGCAGAATCTACAAGAATGAATGATAATGGAATAACATTAGGGCAGTAATGTTTTTAGCAGCTTATGGTTCATCTCAGTACATTTCTGACTACTATTTACAAAGCAAACGTTAATGTGGAGTTGCAAGATTTAGCATCAGCAAACAGGCTTTCCGTATGTTCCTATCTATCCAGAGGGCAGCAATGTCCAAGGAACAGCACATCAAAGGCCTTCCCCTGCCTTTCGTCCCCTTTTCAAGAGACCATCCCATGCAGTCACAGTGTTGGCGCTACCCCACGTGGTTACTGCAAAGCACTTAACCTGAAACTGCTTTGTGGGAAAGTAACAGGTAATCTTCATTCGATCCTGTGCAGGACAGTCTCTTACTAACCAAAACAGGGAGCACATACATAAGCGTAGCACATCTTCTACACACCATACCTCCACTGGCTTTCCATACCTCCTAGATACTATCACAGATCCAGAGCTGCACACTGCTGGGAGCTAGAATATTCTGGGGGACTGTTGCTACACGCTTGCCCTCTCCTCACACAAGTTCATACATCTACAACTACCTGAAAGGAGGTTGTAGCGAGGTGGGGGTCGGTCTCTTCTCCCAAGGAACAAGCGATAGGACGAGAGGAAACGGCCTCGAGTTGCTCCAGGGGAGGTTTAGATTGGATATTAGGAAGAATTCCTTTACCGAAAGGGGCATTAGGCATTGGAACGGGTTGCCCAGGGCGGTGGTGGAGGCCCCGTCCCTGGATGCTTTTAGAAGTCGTGTAGGTGTAGCGCTTAGGGACATGGTTTAGTGGGGGACTTGTCAGTGCTAGGTTAATGACTGGACTAGATGATCTTACAGGTCTTTTCCAATCTAGGCAATGCTGTGATTCTATGATTCTATGTCTGCTCTTGGCCATAGTCAGAGACAAAATAATGGGCTAGACAAACATTCAATGTAATCCAGAACTGCTGCTCTTATGCAATTAATCTGACATAAATACCCAACTATGTAGGTTTTGTAGTGCTAGCATTAAAGCTGCAAACCACTCAAGTCTCTGAAGTTACCTACTTCAAAAATTAATCATTTCAACCTTCAGCAAGTCTTGCATTCACCCACACTAGGTGCCATTGGTGAACCTTGGGAAGAAACTCTTAGGAAAGCGGACACGTTCTCAAAGGGACAAACGTGGCTGTCACTCAGCTCCAAGATCAAAACTCAGGTGGCTTCTTCCATTTTCTTTCCCCCAACACAACTGAATGGCCTGCCAGTCCTTTCCCTTGAAGTAATAATCAAATGCATTTATTTACATTTACAGACTGAAAGACAAAGAGAAGATGGCAAATGTCAGCTGTAGCATGGGAATAAAGGTATTAATGGGATGTATGCCTGGATCAGCTGAAGACAGGAGAGTGAGGATAGGACCCAGGCAATTCTCTTCTCTCTATATTTGCTCATATTTCTAATTCCTTCTTGCAACTTTTGTTTCAGCACCATTGTTTTATGACCCATGTGCTCCATTTGGGTTTACATGCACCTGCTTTACAGTGTGCCTCTAGGAAAGCTATGCACTTTATACTAAGGTTCTTGCACGATGACCTTTCTCCTTCTAATCTGGATTGCAGTTTTAACTATTCTGCTCTTGTGTGTTGGCTTCACAGGAAGATGTAAAAGCTGCAGAAAATGAAGGCCGTTATTTTCACCGGTGGTACTGATAACCTGCAACAAGAGTTTTTCAAATCTCCTCAAATATGAGAGTAGTTAGGTTATAAAGACAACATAACTGTTATGCCACTATTTTTTATTTGCTAGAATCAGTCAGCATCTGAAACAAAACCAAACACGCTTTGGAATGCTTTTGTTCTATAGGAATAATCAACACAATGCTAAGCTACAATTACTATCAAGATTAGGTAACACACTCCGGCATTAATGGTCCCTCCTTGAGTTGAGGAAGGCTAACTAAAGGATGCACAATCTTGACAAAGATCCCGCAGACAGGATTTTTGCACAGCATGTGCACGCACACACACCACCAAAGAAAATACTCCCCACTTCATAGTGCAGGCAGGCAAAAGCCAGACTTTTTATTTCAGTTTAAAATAACGAATACTCACCTACATCACAGTATACTGCTTAGTTTATCGCTTCTGCTTTTAATTCTGTGCTTTCATTTCACGTGTCTACATTTTGCAATTGTGTACACGCTGCAAAAGTAACTTTGTATATCATTTAGCATCTGTGCATATCCTTTAGAGCGTAATGTTACACTGAAATCAAAAGATATCTTGAATTTTAAGGTACTGAAAACAATCAACAAAACTCCACTGAAAAAAACAGTATAAATGTTTCTTGTAGTACAGTACTCTTAATTTTATGTCAGCGTCATTTTGGTTACATAGTTTTCAATTACTGACTGGTATAAAGAGAAGCCTAGGGAAAAAAATTATCTAAAATGCCATTCCTAAGTCTGTTAAACTGTGATTTATGATATATGTACAGTATATAAATATATTTATGTATATATGTACATATATATTGGTTAACATTCATTATAAATAGAACTGTGTTAACTTAAGCAGTATAAAAATAGCCACTTTCCTGGGAACATGCAAACATAGTATGCTCTCACCTAATCTATAAAACCCAAAACAACCGAAACCTTTAGCTCTGGTTTTCTATAAATATAAATTTTAATTGAAGACTTTCAGCTGATTTAACCATAATGTAAATTTTTCCAGTAAAGATAAAAAAATCTGTTTGATGCTAGCTATAATTAAGCTCAAACACAGTATATTTTGGGTTATTTACTTTCAAGTATTTTTCCCACGTGCGCTAAATCTAGACACGCTGCATTTTTTTCTTTTACAGTAAAATATTATTCAGCTCTAAACACTAAAAGCCAAATTACAGGCAACCTGGCATGCTTGCACTGCAGGGAAAAGGCTCTCCTCTACACTATTCCTATGTGGGAGGCTGTCCTAATATGGCTATTTGTGCTCCAGATCTTTTATTCATTGCAAAGCATTATCAACATTCCCATATCACAGATTCTTAAGGCCAGAAGAGAGAGTACTACAACCACTTAAGTCCCATCTCCTGCTCACTGAAATTCACTCCGAGGTCCCTGCATTCAGCACAGTGACTGGCAGCTGGACTAAAACGCCTCTCCTGTTACAGCCAAAGAGGTTCCAGCTTCAGAAGTTGAGTGAGATCTTGAACTTTTAGTGACTTTTCCCAAGGGGAAAAAATTTCGGTTCCATCCGAACCAAATGTGACATTTTTCCTTTTTTCTCGCCATATGAAAAACTGAAAAATTGTTTTGCCCTGAAACATTCCCTTCTCCTCCAAAGTGCTCTGAGTACTACTTAGAAAAGCAAAAGAAGACAAAGGGGCTACGTTCAAAGGTGACACTATTTCTGTTCCTCCGCTTACCTATCAGCTCAGCAGAAAGCACACACTGGGTTGGACTGTGGAAGAAACAGCGCTGAGTTCTCCTTCTGCTGAACAGATTTCAACCATCTACTAGGAGGAAGCCATAAGCACTTCACTGTGCCAGTCGTGGCATATGCTGACTCTTTCGTTCCATTTCATATAGCTAAAACCCCACTCCTGCCCATTTCAAAGGACAGAGGACTGAAATGCAGCTGTCTCCCTTCCCTACAACCCCATCTCACTCAGCACTTTGAACTGGTCTTGCTGTCTCTTAGAGTTTACAAAAGTATTTCATACAAAGACAAACAGCGCGGAAGAGTCAAGGCACACTCTCTTCAGGACAACATTTTTCTTGTGATTAGGGGACCTTTTAAGGAAGTAGGAAATTTGAATGTAAACGGCATGGGCAAAGGAGGGACCAGAGCCTTGTTTTTCCATTCCTAGAATTACTGTTTGTGCCTGCAAGTTCCTGGGTAATAGAGGGATGATCTAGATACTCCCCACTCCAGCAGATCTATAGATATTGCTCTGGAAATGCTTTCCTGATTAAGATATTTGGATTAATTCTGTGACTACACTTCTGACAAAAGTGCACATCCCAAAATTTGCTATGTCACCCAGTTGCAAGATGGGGCGTGCAACTAAACGAGTTGGATGTCAGTGAAGGCCTGCTCTCCTAAAGATGTTGAATGAAGTTGTTTCTGCAAGCCTTTCTCCCTGGCACCTCTGAAAGCGGTACACCTAACTCCTTATCCCTCAAGCAAAACAGCCTAATGTTCCCAGCCAACATTATACATTTTTTCCCTATTCTCAGGGTGGCTCCCACATTTTCCCCGGTCTTTTCTATGTCAGAAGTGATAAATCCTTGTTAAAGTAGCACAGTCTTCCAGCTTTTTTATTTTCAGGAAAAAAAAAATAATGAGGCATTCTATTTCTTATGGTAAGTAGCATAAATGCACCAAAACAAAAGTACGGATACCCCTGTATTAATTGTTTAGAGAGCTGTCATTGGAAGTTGGGGACTGGGAAGTCACAAAAGGCTCATTTGCCTTCTGATCGTCCTTCATGGAGGCTGCTTGGTCTGAGATGGAAGAGAAGGAGAGCTGGTCATGTTCCATTATATGCACTTGGTCCTCTTCCTTGTCCTTCTTCACATAAAACAACTTCCTAAACTTTTTGAGCTCATGGAGTTCACAGAAAGTCTCCAGAACCACCAACATTGCAATAAGGCCCAGCAACAGATAACCTGGGTACAAAAAAAAAAAGTGTTTTAATTATTAGCAAATTAAGTGGGGCTGGGAGCGTTTTAACCCTGTAACTTTTCCCACCCTCATCATTTCTGAATAGTATGTTAGTTTTCTTTATGACCCAGTTTCAGAGCTCTGTAACCCACTTTGGACTCTCAAATCCCTTTTTTCCTTTTTCATTCTACAATCCACAAGACCCTATATAATCAAAAAAAGTAACGCTAATGGCTTTAATTCTGTTACAACTGTACAAGAGAAAAATAGGTAAAGGCACTAAATAAAACAGAATACTAAAGTTTACCACATGCACGCTCCCCCACTTACTTATGACCTTCATGATTAAGTACCTCTGAAAGACTCTTTTTCCCTTAATATTCCTACATTTTACAAATAGAAGTAAAAATATGGCAGCTAATTATGGTTATTTGTTGTTTGTACCAGTTTAGCAGGACAAACCACTTAGATGTCATGAAAACTTCTGAATTATTTTCCTTTAAAATTACAAGAAGATATCCAACACCCTGAAATGAGCGGAAAAACAAAGCAACTAGAAATATGTACAAAACCGGTAAAATCAAACTGAAAAGCTACTGTAAAATTACTGCTGATATTTTTAAAAGTTACTATACCTGACGACACCTTGAAGATTATTTGCAATGTTTTACTAACATACATAAACTATCCAAACTTGGAAGTGTCACTTAAATGATATTACTGATGACTTTGGTGGTGTACTGACTCTGAGTTTTAAAGGTAACAGTCAGCTCGCAGACTGAGACTTTTGGAAATGGACTTCATATGGTTAACAGCCCACTGTGCTCTTTTTTCTTCTTCCTCTCCAAACACAGGCATCTAGAGTTTGAGGGAAGGTGTTAAAATGAGCATTTCTTAATCTCAGTGTTTCTTTAGATCCCTGCTACTGATCATTACAATTTAATGAGGAGCATGACTACTTGAATATTTTATAATTTCAATGAGTAAATCAAGCAGAAGCTAAGTGTATAATTATTAGTACAACACGCTCATCCAAAGGCTGAACGTTAAATGTGCTGAAAGATCAACACAGATTAATTATTATAATCTATATCTGGCCACTGTTCTGTTGCCTAAAGGCATAAATATTTCACCTGTAGTAACTGATTATTCACTGGCAATAACACTCTCCTTTTCCTTCCAGGAGCACCATTAAATCAATATTGCAATACCAGGTACTGATCTAAATCAGCACTGCAGCTAAAATTTATGAATTGTTTTTAAGCTTTATCTCATGACATCAAATGGGAGCTATGCATTAACACAAGGAAGAAGTGACAAAGCTATGCCAATTAAAAGGCATCTATAAATCTGCACTGAGAGTTTTGTAATTATCTCTGAAACTCAGTCCAGCTGATCACCGCTTGATTTACAACAGGACTTGTGTTCTCCTAAAAATTCTTGAAAGGCCTGTAGCACTCATTAAGCATTTTCTGATGTAGAACTCCAAAACTTTTCTTAAAGAAAATTTAGGTTCTACAAGAGAAAACATTGTAGACATCCTGTTTGGTTCCTTGAATTGTTCACGTGAAAGGAAAAAGGAGAATTTAAAAGTTATGACCTTAAAAACTGTTGAAATTAAGTATTTTGAAGTCATAACTTTGCCTAAAAGCTACTTTTTCCTTTTAGTATTTCCTACAATTTACTTCCTAAGTGTTCTAAGGTTTGAAGAAGAATAATCTGAGCCATAATGTTTTCTTCCGGTTTTGAGTTTTCAGAAGGGCTAGAATTTTTACAAGGCCTTTACTATGTGTGACCTCCTCCATTCACTGCATCATTTAGCATTTCCAAATCAACTCTGCAGATCAGCAGGGTAATAATTAAAAGCTACTGCTGGTAACATAAACACGATGGGTAGAGGGGGAAATGTCCTGCAATGACAACAGGCCTGGCAGGAGAACAAAGTAAAGTGTTCTGTTGGCTAGTTCAAGGCCCTGCTTCACGGAATGAAAATTCAAGGCCCAATCTTTCTTTAGGTAAAGCACAACACCAAGTTAATGGACACTTTGCCTATGTTACGATTGAGGGATCATGCCCAGGAGCACAGACAAATGCATACCAGCCTAAGAAATGGACCTGATAGGAAAGGTTTGTTTTGGCCATTCATATCTTCTAACCGGTGTGTCTGACAACCCAGGACTTCGTGAACTGAAGCTGTATCAGAAACTAGGATGCTTCAAAACACTGTCACTGGAGAATACTGCGCTCAGCATATGTTCACGCAGAATGCCAACACAAAGATAAATTTTCTTAGCTCTACTTTGATCAAATCACTGATCATTGCCTCTCTTCTGTGTCAAACACAATTAAACAATTTGAATTTAATGTTCATGGTCTTGCTTTGTTATCATCTCAGTCTACTTGTCTCTCTTTGACAGCTGATATGTATCAGCACCAGCTTCAACTACCTTCTGTTACAACTGGAGTCAGAAGCTTTGCTGTTCTGCCTCATTTCCCATTGCTCCTTGATTCGTCTCTGTCCACCTGTCATCTCACCTTGTGAGATGACCTTCAGTTTACAAGGATCATCTTCCTGGCTCTGTGAGCACTGAAATCTTAGCCCAAGATGCTCATAAACATTTTCTTAACAGTAACGTGAGCATTTTTTTTCTGCTATTAATAAGAGAGTAAGTAGCTATGGTTTAGCACAATGGAATTCTGGTTTTAGCATTTGCTTTCTTAACTAAGAAAACTGACCTTATTTAAAGGTTTCCTCTTTGCACAGCTACCTACAAGGCCCAGTTTGCTAGCTGACAGCTCACAAAACAATCACCATCCACAGAAAGGAGAGGGAAAGCCTGATTTTTTAAATTTTTTTTTTTAATAAAATGCCTTTTATTTAGCTGGTTAGCTTGACACTTACATGTAATTCCAATTTTATACAGCTCTCTGAATTTTTGATTGTAGCCCTCTCCTGGCACATAGTCTCCGAGGCCAATGGTGCTCAGGGAAATGAAACAAAAATAAAAAGATTCCAAAAAATTCCAGTCATCTTCCAGAACAGAAAATATTGCTGCTGGGATTAAGAAGAAGCACGAGACAGTGATGAACCCAAGGACTATAGCATGGATGATTGCAACAATCTGCTTGGAGAAGCCCCAGCGAATGTGGAAATACAGTACAGGCCGCCTGGTGACATATACAATGATGCGCTGTACCACTGCTGTCAGGAAGAGCAGTGTAAACGGGATCCCAATGACTGAGTAGATGATGCAGAAGGCCTTTCCTCCATCAGATAAAGGCACTGTGTGTCCATAACCTGGAACAAAGCAGAGGAGGCATAGGTTGAGCTAAAGCTGGGCACTCATGTACCGATTTGATACTGGCTATATTGTGTGAGGGGGACAAAAAAAAAAGCCAAACCAAAGCGCTTCACGCTTCTGAATTCTGCTATTTTTGACAAATACTGTTCAAAGGTCTGTTTTAAGCAGGCAAACAAAGCCTCAGTACTAGCAATAAGCAAGTAACAATAAAAAAATATTTTTATATTTCAAAATTGTGAATGTGATTGTATAAATGCTTATTTTGGACAAGGAAGTAATGCCTAGTCAGGAGTGAGAACCTATGCCACGAAATCTGTGTTTTATTCTGGGTTTTCCTTCTGACCTGTTCAGTTTTACAAAGTGAGGTAACTTCTTTTACCCACCTTGTCAAGCGGAATAATCCATACTTCAGAAAAACGTTCCTACGTCTGCTTTGTAGTAAAACACCCCAAGATCTTTTGTGAAAATCATTTAAATGACATAGAAGTATTATAATCAGCATTCCACACTATATATTTCCATGCTTCCTCAAGGTGTTTAGATGATAATCCATCAAAGATATCCAAAAGTAGAACAAACATTTTCACAGCAAGACTCCTGGGATCTAACCGCTGTGACTGGATTTTTACCTAGTCATTTATACACCAGAAGTATCAAAAGTGACCTATTAAGAGTGCAGGAATGTATCCACTGGTGTACAGGCTGATTACGGCCAGGAATCTCAATTCCACAAACGTGTGCAATTACACTTGTACCCAGCGCGAGCAGCTATGCTGCCAAAGCACACTATGCCAGACAGCCTGGTTCTAAATGCAAATCATAGGCACAGAAAAGAACAGTAAATCCAGCATAAACCAGGAATGCTTTCTTCTGTTTGCCAACCAAAAAGTGAGTATTTTTTTTTCATTGCAGCAAGGAAGAGGAAATCTCTTGAAATCTAGTTTGGGCAGTCTTTTCACTGATATTAAACCAAGCAAGCCCAGATAGGCCCTAGTAATTTTGCAGCCCCAAATCTGCCAGCTCATTTGGGTCACGTTAGTGCTGTACAGCAAGGCATTGTCCGGAGCAACTAGCTATCCTGAGGAACCCAGACAGAACCCGGTGCATACTGTGTTATGCTCCTTCTGATCTCTGAACTGGGCTCACTCTGCACTCGCCCCGTCTGCCCAGTGCAGCACTGGACCAGGCAGACATGCCCCAAGAGCTCCTGCCTGCTCCCCTGTGAAACCGGCTGCTCTGCGAGCCCCTTCAGGTTTCATATGAACACAAGGGATTTCCCCTCTATGTTAATGAATCTAATAGTAGAAGCATTGCTCTTTTAAGTTTTCCAGCAGCGTAAGAACAGGAAATGTTCTTTTTATTTAAGACTCATAGAGACACTTCCAGACAATGAAAGACAGGCAAAACATCTTACCATTACAATGTACAAAGTTTTAGAGAAGAAACTCATCAGGTGTAGTTTCTCAGTGTTAGCTAACCTGACAGGAAACTTCAGTTGTATTTGAATTTTAATGACGTTATGAATAATTTACACAAGCTCAGTCTTTTTAGCCCCAGAAAATCATCCTAATTAATGGCTTTTTTTTTCTTGCTCACCTTCTGTTTGCTTTATCTGCTTTGAGATAAGAGAACCGGAACTGCTTAGAGCACACCAGATGTGGCTGAATCAGATTTATGAAGTTGCAGAGAAGGTTTCTCACCTTGTGTTCTACTCCGTCCCTAATAAAGCTGGACATTTGACTGGCATTTCTGACTACCACTGAGCTGACACTTTCTTGGCCCTGTCTATCAGCGCCCCAGGATCTTGCCCCTCAGAGGTATCCAGGGATCCACCAGTGCAGATCCCATCCCTTCATATGTGAAACTGTGACTGGTTTTGCTGTGTGCATGATGTAACATTTTATCTGCACTCATTTTCAAGGGCCGTTTTATTGCCCAGTTGCCCTGCAGCTCTTCCATCATCCTTACTGCCTTAAATAATTCTGTGTCTTTAGTAAACTTTGTTACCTCTCTCTTCCAGGTCATTTATGAATATATTTAAAACACAGCCTGATGAAGCTTGGTAACTTTATGGATGGTGCAACATCATGAGGTCATACATGACAAGCAGAAATTGACCTTGCAGACTTAGAAAGTACCTTGCAAGCTCCAGGTTCCTAAATTTAATATAAGTTTGCACTGCACAATTAATCCAAGCTTTCATTAATTTGAACCCAAACATCTGTATCGTGTACCAAAAAAAAAAATTCTGACACATTTGTAGGTTCATTATGCACAGAGCAGGTTGATGGTGATTTAATTCCAGCCTCTGCACTGACCCAGGCAGTGACCAGCTCATTTCTCCGTGAGGAGGGGTTCTGTTACCTCTCCAATACTTCTCTCATAATTCCTTCTGAAGGACAGACATTATCCTTCCAGATGCTACACAGTATGCACCCAGTCTCAGAGGAAAATGTGGAATGAGAAAGACTGTACTACAGGAAAGTTTGTAACAAGGTTATGTTAAATTGGGTGCTCAGACTAGCCTGCCTAGTTAACCCTTACAGAAATTTTCCCAATTCACAGAAGTAGTTGAGGTGCTGGAAGCAGATGCTACCTTCTAAGGTCTGCTCTGCCGCTCTGGTGAGGCTGTCACATCACTTAAGGGATAGCTGAGGGGATTGTGTATCTGCTCCTCAGCTGCCAACAATTACAGGAACTATAATGCTAAAGAGCGTTGACAGTTCCAGACTGAGGAGAGAATATATGCTCCACTCAACCAGCAGCAGTAAAAGGATGACATCTTCCAAAAGCAACAGACGAGCGATCAATGTTTGCTTGCTACTCAGGACACAGTCTCTGCTTGGGAATGATTATACTGAAAAGCTTGAGCTAAACCAGTCACAATTTAGGAGGCTATGGCAAGTGGGGAGGAAAAAGATCCACATTTTTTCCCAGTATGAAACTGCTTTTATGTGACTTTTTCTAACAATGCCTAAAATCTTAGCCATCACTGTACACAAGTCATTAAAAAAACCCAGCACAGCCATACAAGCCACACAGCCACAGCAAGAGAGGAAATGAGGGACTCGAGGCAGGAGATACTCCATGTCTGCTTTCAGACACTTGCGCTCTATTGCCTGCCATCTCTGTTCCTACACCTGTTTGTAGCTTCTTTGTACTGTAACCTCTTCAGGGAAATTCCCTTCTATAATCCCTCCATAAAGTGCCTAGCACATGCTAGTTCTACATAAATAATAGGTAATAAAATGTATGCCGATTTGCCTTTTTCAGTGGAAACTACCTTGTTCAGAAGCATTACAACTGCAATCCTAAGATACTCTTTTTGTTATGAGAAAAGGATGCTCACAAAAAGGGGACTACTTACGAAGAAATGTCTTTATTCTATCAAGGAGACTTGCTATGGGTGACTAGAATTAAATTGCCCATGTAGCATACCTGGTAAGTGTATTACTGATTATGAAGACAGGCAAGATTTACTGAATGCTGTATTTTCGTATGTATAATGCAAATATCAGATAACGATCACCTGTTTAAAAGCACTGACCTTTGAAAAACCAAACCCTCAGATAACCTGCCCAAACTCAAAAGCAAACTGACACCAGAGATAAAAGGATATTACTCACATATAAAACCTTCTATTGTCTGTTCATAGCTTAGAGGTACCATTCCTTAAAAAAAGCTCACAGAAAAAAATGTGTGCAAGACCAGCAGGAATTGCCAAATTAAACAACATCAACGCTCCATCTAGCTCAGTGTCTTGAGACAGACCATATTTGATTAATCATACAAAGAGCAAAACCCCACAAGATACAGACAGCAGGGTTTCAGTTCTGTTCATATATGGAGATTTTTTCCTTAAAAGTCATTTACTCTCTTATGACTTGGAGGACTTCTACTGTTTTAAGTTTACATAAATATACAAAATGTCTTTATCTGTTCTGATGTAATTTTGAATGCCATTATAGTCTACAAAAGTGCTTATTTTTAAAAATCATTTAAAAGGCTTAAATCTTTTTACATTCATCTTGGTGCTCTGAGTTATACAGGTCAATTATGTGTTCAATAAAATATTTACTCTTCCATTTGCTGTCTTTCAAGTCAGTCTTTTCTTCTTATATCTTTCTAAAAAGGCTTGGTCATGACTTCTCCATACTTTTCAGTGGTTTGTATCCCTCTTGTACAAGTTCCTCTTTCAGTCATTTTCTATTCTGTCTTACCTGTGTCTAACTGCTCCTGTTAGATCACTTTGTAGAGAAATACGCAGAATTGATCATTGTATTCCAGGTAAGATATATTTTCTCCCACCACTTTTATATGCCATCACACTTTGTTTTCCAGAGTCTCGAGATAGCCTACAGCAATGTCCAACTCATAACCCAGCATTGCGTACGAGCATTTCACACTACCCTTCCATCCTGTGTTAGCGTGACACTTGTTGGCATTGGGTGTTTTCTCCTTTCATCCTTCTCAGATACTGCTTTGACCAGTCTAATCAGTTCTGTATCATCACTGCTTTGTCTCTTCATAGTTCAGTCCCTCCTGTAGCTCAGTAATTGTTCTTCTCTCTGTTAAGAAACGGTGGCCTTCTTACAGGTCTTTCAGGGCCCTGAATTGAGCATTTAGTGCCAGAGTGCAGAGGTGCTGCAATTCTGCGTTGTGGTAACCCAGCCTGGACTTCCACACAGAATTCCCCAGAGGCTGCCCTGAAGGGCAGATGTTTGAATGTTGCAAATGGATCTGACATCAGGCGAGGCATGTAACGGGCAAACAGAGGTGCCCCAGCCCTCGGAAAGTTTCCCCCAGACAGCTTCTCCCAAGCTACGGTAATGAAGCCTGGAAGGTGTGTATGCAGGCTGCAGCACTGGCTCTTTCTCTTGCCCCTGCGTTACACTCCCAGGGCATCAGCTCTCCGTGAATGCTCCGTGGGCTGGTGCCATGAATGGGGACCACCATCCACAGCGTCAAAGCTCACTCCTCTCCCTTCACGAATTAAACAGTCCATGGTTTTGTGTCATCTCTTTTCTTCTGCCAGGTCCTCTTCTCCCTCTTTCCTACCACAGGTTTTGTCAAGCCACTGCTCCCCTAGGTCCCCCCAGCCCCAGGTGACCTGTTGCAATGCCACCAGCCCTATGCGGCACCACTGAGCTTCTCGGGGCGGGGAGGGGGTTATCTTCAGCACATCCAGTGTCCTCCCCGACACACCCGTTCAGATGGCAGAGTCCTAAGATGCAAGCCCAGTGTGGTGGCTCATCCCTTTGCTGGTTTGAGTCAGTGTCCCTGAAGACAAGTCAGCCATTTAAGTCTGCTCGTAATCTCAAAATGCCCCAATAGACGAAGTGAATCATGTGCTATGTATTAAAGTTATGCAAAAACCTTTCACTCATCCCAAGCGTAACGTGACTCACTGGAATATGATGATGATGAAGGTCAATGATAATATTTACATAATTTCTACACTGCTATTTTATAAACCTTTGACATTTTCCACTGTGTTTAACAGTGAAAGACATCTTCTTCATAACTGGCCTGTTATCTTCTAAGTTAAAAAGGAAATGTCAGGTGACAGTAGCTCCGTGTGGTAAGAGAGATCACAAGTAAGTCTCAAATATTTTTTCCTATTGCAAGGAAGAACATAGCAGCAACCAGAGTGAACAGAAACTTGCCCTACAAAGTTCAGATCAACAATATTATGATTAAAGTAGCTGATTAGGAGGTTTGTGTAAAGTACAGCAGCTGACTGGGCCATAAATTTGCAGGCAAAAGGTCACCTATCACACAGAATGAAAGAAATTAGAAAAAGATATGGTATATTATGCAGCTTATCTACAGGTGCCAAAGCATCTGCTCAGAATCAAATTCCTTCAGAAAAGGTATTTTGCTTTTTCTGCTTCTACAGGGTGTGCACTGGGAAGGACCAGCTTTAAATATGACTAATAGGCAGGTAGTTAACCAGCCTTTCAGCACATCATTGCAAGTTAAGCATTTCTCCCCTGCAATACAGATAGATGAAAGAATGTAAAGGACTGTAAATAGACAAGAAAACTGGTCCATAGCTAAAAATGTGCAAAACAGTGGCACTGTGCTGCTAGAAGAAACTTTTCAGAACTCTTAGTCAGAGGTTTCAGACATGGCAATACCAGTAAAACAAGACATTAAAACAGAGTTCTATGTTAAAAAGGGGTACAAATTAAAAGTTCACTAACACAGTTTTGTTACACAAACCTGAGAACTTTCATTTCCAGCCAGGCTGAGATAAGCTACCCTATATGGCAGAAAGGAGGAGGAAAAATTCCACTATGACAGGCATTTTTAAGCAGAGGAAATCCATCCAGATGTTACATTTTGCTACCTCCTCAGTGCAGCTAAGGGAACTGGTTTTGCGTGCATTGGAGGAGGGTAGATGAAGGGGTGTCGTAAACTGAATTGATAAAATTATTTGGGTTTAAAAAAAAAAAAAAAGAGAAGGAAAGCGAGGAGGAGGAGATTTGTTTGAAACCTAGTTCATTTCACTAATAAAAGCTTACAGTGCAGCCCTCAAAGAGTTGCACTGGCACAATTAGGGAGGTGACAAAGGGTGTGGTAGGCACTTCTTAAACCAGTTTTGCCACTACAGAAATCATTCATTAGGTTCATCCTCACAGCACCAGTAAGGGTGATTTAAACTGCCAGGTGAAGTGATTTAGTATGGTGCTATTTCAGCTCCCTTCAGTAATAATATAACCCTCAAACCTCACTAGAATAAAAGTGGTAAAAACATATTTAAACAAGTAAATTAACCAAGAGGATTAGATCTTCTCCATAATGACTTCTCACAGCTAATCACTTCTCAGAATAGAATTGTTTTGTTTTGCCAATTTCTACTGTCAAGGGACTTCTTCCACCACCCCACCCCACCCCCCAAAAAACCCAAACAAACAGAAAAAAAACAAACCCCAAAAGAAACAACCCAAAACAATCCCCCCCCCAACAAGATTCCAACACACCGATTTGCATACATCTACTAATGGTACATGCTTTCAACTCCTTCTGAGACTTTCCTTTGCTGCCATTAGTTATCAAAGCCGAAGACTACCAACTCCTTAGAATCAATGTCCTGCTAACTAGGTTTGGAGTTGCCTTGGAAAGGACCAGGTTCATGTAATCAGCTCACAACTGTCACCTGCTGCCCCAAGAAAGGCTGAAACAGCTTTGAACATAGTAATAAGGCTGTATGAGTAATTTGGCTGGCTGTCAGCAACATCTGAACCCAAGAAACACGCTGATGCCATGGATATATTGGCTTCTATGTTCAAAGCCAGTTTCAAAGCCAATTTCTACCAGAACAGCTGTACGTCAGAACATTTACATCTTGCAAAGCATACAAAGTCTGCCATATCTGTTCCTGCACAGGAAGCAATACTTCACCCGCCCAAAGAAACCAAGCTAGAAACTGCATCCACAGACACTGGGAAAAGGGGACGCTGATGAACGAAACTGGGGAAAATGGTTGTATGAGTACGAGAAATACTTCCATGCTATTTATGTGAATACATTGAGATAAACAGCTTGCTTTATGGTCTTGCATTTTGTATTGTTTAAACTGCCCAAGGATTTGTACCCGTGCTGGCAAAACACCGATGTTCAGTTCCTGTTCTGGCTAATATGATCTGGGTCAGCCTAAATAACTGGTGTGACAGTGGATACAGCTACATATTGACATGTAACACATCCATATTCAGAAAGCATGGCGACTGTTAATCAAACATACATAAACCCAAGATCTCACGCCGGGAGCAGAAGGAGTAATGATTCCAATTTCCTACTGAACATGTTCTTAGCTCTCTGAAAAGTTACCCCCTTTCCTGCAATAAGCCCAATCCCAACTACATGCCTTCTCTGGGAGTCCCACATGAAGAGACAGCAAAGGCTCTTACTGACCTGGACCTATGCACAGGGTGGCACTTCTGGTGAAAAATCACCTCTACAGAAATAAAATAATTACCCATATAAAAACACACTAAAAATTCAGTATTTAACAAATAATTTGTGTATATAATATTATTTTCAAATAAATGTAATAAGCATTTAGAACTTAATGCATAAATAAATATTTAAAACTAAACTAAAACTCATATGAAAGTATTTCATATATCCTACAATAAATATCACTACTGTTTATATTCTTTTCAGTTATTGTATACTTATTGCGCTACCAAAACAGAATAAAAATATTTCCTTGCCCTCAAAATATAGAGCTTCAGTATAAAATATAAGGCAGCCAGTGAACACGAATGGAAAGGTAGAAAAGAATGAGATGATACCGTGCAGTATGTAACACACCAGCATCCATACACCACCTGCATCATCGCTACTTAAACTACCCTTTCAGGGATTTATATACATTGATGAGCTTCCCCCCTTGAGCCTTCTCTTTTCTAGGCTGAGCAGTCTCAGTGTCTCCCACCCCTCACAGGAGACACACTCCGGTCCCTTCATCATCTTTAGTGGCCCTTTGCTGGACTCTCTCCAGTAGCTCCCTATCTTTTTTGTATTGGGGAGCCCAGACCTGGACCCACCACTCCAGGTGTGGCCTCACCGGTGCTGAATAGAGGGGAAGGATCAGCTCCCTCAACCTGCTGGCACCACTCCTAATGCAGCCCAGGATACCATCAGCCCTCTTTGCGGCCAGGGCATGTCGCTGGCTCTCCTTCGGCCATTAATTATGCAAGGAAAATTGAAAGTGCACTAGGTCTTTTCAGATGAGTTTAACAATTGGGACCAGAATAAAACCATACAATGTGTATCTATTTTCTTAACTACAGAAAAATTACAGTACCATTTGTTCGTAACAAGAACTCCTGTATTTTTTTTTTGCTATTTTAAGTCCACTTACAATTTTCTAGAGCAATACATGCTGTCTGCTTCTGCAGCTTAGCAGTCCTGGGAACTCCCAAGTTCCAGAAAACTTTTTATAATTCCAAAATTATGGCACGGAAATCCTTACATTATTCATGTTTGCCATTAACCCATTTCTATGGCCTCCAAGGAATATTCTTTTTCTTTCCAGCTAGGAAATGTGTTAAGATGGTTGTTGCCTTTGTTCCAGCCTAGGTGCCGATGCTGGAGAACTGTCTGTTCGAGGAGAAATTTCTGTACCCTGTATTATATTAAGGTTGCTGTGCACCTTTATATATAAACATGAGATATAGGAGGTGGGAATATTGACCTTGTGGCCTGGGCATGACTTTCCAAGTCAGGGTTTTTTTTCTGTACCAATTATGCAGTAGGAGGAACTGCTGTCATCTTAAATATTCAGGACAAATGACAATAAAGCACAAATAACCTTTTATTTCTTTCTTCAAATTCTGACATACTTTCATATGAACTATTATAAATATTTTCTCTCATGCAGAGATTAAAATATAGACATGTCTTTTCAAACTAGGAAAAACCCCCACGTTCTTGAAGACTGATGAAAAATAGCTTTGCTTTGCTTCGTCTGTGTGTTAAGCTGCTCTCGTGATCTACAAATGCTAATATAAAAATGCATGTTAAAAACATTTTTTCAATCAAATTAAAGTGACAAGACAAAGCAGTGCAAGTACCCTGTTGTCATTTCAATCAGCAAGTGAATATCTACAGTCAGTGCAGGGGGACTCCTGGAAGTTATATATTTATAATCATAATTTTCCATTTTAAGAAATGTGTTCATTTTTGATACTCTATACGTCCCACAGAGGCAGTAGGAGAAATTACAAGACGTCATGATGAAGAAAATATTTTTGTGTTGTTGGGCTTGTCAGCAAAACTAGTCCTGTAAAACAGGAAAATAGTTTGGTTGCAACAGGAGCGGAGATCCTAATTCTGAAAATCTCATCTGAATGTAATGAAAAAAAGCAACATTTGATCATACTACTTAAAGGACCAAGTATCTGCCAGTTCCTGCCCAGAACCAATTATTTGACTATTGGAATGTAAAGTATAGCAACAGAGAAAATAAATGAGGAAAAAAAAAAAAAAAAGAAAAAAAACTGCATAGTCACCTTGTTTACATTAGTATTTCAGCATAGTAAATGTGGATCAGTAGAGTGGAATACTTGGTAGCATGAACCCAAATTCATCATTATATTTAGGGAAGCCAGGGTTTACTTCAGATTTGCTCTACTCTGTTTGCAAAGACTGGATGCCCAGCAATAGCTGAGTGTGAAGTGGGAACAATCTGGAGATTTCTTTCAGCAGTGCACTCTTATCTGAACCAAAACACTACTGCAGTGTCAAGAAATCTGGCAGACTTCAGCTGCCTTCAGAGTTTGAATTTGAAGTTAACAGCACTTCTCTAGCATCAATCAGCTCCTGCACTCGTGTTCAGCTGGGCCATGCCCAAGCGCCCAAAAAGCACAGTTCCCCATACGTGAAATATTTCCACTTTTCTGACGGGCTCCAGATATTTTGTAGGAAGGACTTTCAGTTACAGTTTCCAAATTGCCATCGTGACTCCATAAGATGAACGATGACGGTATTAACTGTCTGTGAGGCTACGTGAACCACAGGTCACTTGAGAACATACAAGGATGCTCCACGAAATGAAGGGAAACTAGATAAAACTCTGGGCCAAACCAAACAAATGCTAATATTTTCTAATTCTGACCCAGATACTCTAGGCTTCCTTTAATCAGAAAGTTCATCCATGTCTCGCTCGCACCACCATGCAAGGCAATGCATGCCAGATACAAAGACTGAAGTCCGATGGGCATACTGAATGACTAGCAAGCAGTAACACTTTGACCATTTACGGTGACTGCTGTTTTAGACAGTATTTACCCGTAAGTTACCATTTAATGAAGTAAGCGAAAAAACATTACAACCATATAGCAGTGATGCTAATGATGAAGTCACTCCCATACCAACAGTTAAGATCCATATGGGGGAGGCTATAAGGAAGCGCTCAGTACAGATAGTGCAGAGTAGAAGGATGTGTTATACTAGAGCAGCGCAACAGTAGATGGAATCCACTGCACAGGAACCAAATGCAGACAAAAGAAGTACAGAAAATAGTATGTCCCTCCCACCTCCGAGATGATTATTAGCGAGTGTTTGGTGCAATACTACCTCTTCTCAAGAAAAGTATCAGAGAAATACAACTCAAAAGATAATAACTTTAAGTGGAAAACGATAGCATTCTTTCACGCCACCGCCCGAACACCGGATCTTTCTAATCCTACCTGGATACATTATGTATGAGTAAAGCAGATACTATCAACCCAAGGGAACTGTTAGACCCTTCCAGCACAGTCTACACAAAAGCACACATTGCTCACCACCAAAAAGGGACCTACCATGTGTGAGACAAGTGGCAGGACTCCAGGTGAGGCACATACTCCATTCCAGGGCTAGTAAACATGCCTTTAGAAAGGACACGCTCTCAGCAGGAAGAGCTTGGGCTCTCCAGGCACTCAGCTGGCAAAGCTTTCCCACTTGTCCTGCGAGAGCAGATTTCTGAGGTCTGCTAAACCTCTGTGGCAAAGCATTCAGGCTTTACTCCTGTCACAGATGATAGTCAAGAGATATGCATGCATTTCTGGGTTTGCTGCTTGGGTTTGGGTTTTCTTTTAATTGTTGTTGTTTTTTAAAGTTAACAGCACTTTTTTTTAAACCCGAAGTCTTTATACTAGAAATTGTTTCCTCTTAGAGTTATCCTGGATTTAAGACCTTATAAGGGTTAAACTGCAATCAAACCAGCGTCCATCTGGTGTTGGGATATTTTTACCCCCCACAGACCTCTCAATAACAGCACATTTCTAGAAATACCTATCCAAAACATGAACATCACATCTTTAGATCTGCCTCTAGCAAAGATTTAGCATAAGTAAAGAAACCTGCATCTTGTTTCAACAGTTATTTCCCCTGTTATCTCAGACTCATTTTTCAATGGAGGAAAAAAAATGAAAATGACAAAAGTCTGCTGAATAGAACCCAACCAACAGGTCAAAAGCAAGGTGAGACTTCCCGAGGGCTCCCCTGAGAATTCAGCCAAGAAAATTCCAATTATTCTTTTATTGGTTTACTTGCCTGCTAGGCAACAGATGGTCGAAAATCTGTACCAAAGTAGGGGCCGCACCAACAGACTGCTTTATTATAAATGTTTGTTTCCTGATGGAACAAACTCTGTAAGTCTCAGAAACTTCAATTTGATAAAAGAGAAATACGAATGAGCTTTATTAGGAAACCTTTACTTATAGTCCTGAGAAACGTTAGAAAACAAGATGACGTTTTGTGCTGGTCTTTCATTAAGGGTTTTTGAACTGTTATGTTCAGCAACACGTGCAGCAGCATTCTCCACAATAATGGATTTTTAAAGCCCTGATCACCAAGATTAACATGCAATCAAGGAAACAGGTTCATTAAAAACCTTCTTAAGAGTGTCAACACCAACTTCAAGGTATTGAAAGCGGTACAAGCCTTTCTGCAGTTCTTCCTGGGGTTCACATCCTGAAATATCCAAAGTAGGGGCGGGGGGGGAATATCTTAACATGGACAGTGTTTTGGCAGAGAGACCAGGAAAGAGAAAACAACATTATTGACTAGATTCAGCCAGTAGCTTGTCCATGATAATGATCTCATTTCTTACGTTAATTTGGTAAAAAGCATGATGAGACTTTCACCTTGACTGCAGCATAAAGGTGGTATGTCTTACACAACAGTTAATACTTCCAGATGTTGTCTTTAGATATGTCAGTCTGCACCTATCGAAAAAACTCATTTTAGCAGCTAAGACACATTTAGTGTCTAACTAGCAGTGAAGCCGAGAAGATAAACACATTTTGAAGTGACCAGTAAAAGATGAAGCTTTTTCTTTCCAGTGAAGGTCTGGAACCATGTTTCATTTCATGCTGCAGCTTTTTTTCCTCACCCCCTCTAACTTTCCTTTAACAGGTTTTAAAGCTCTGTCAATTACTTCAGCCTTCCACCACTTGAAAGACCTCCTTTATGCATGGTGTACCACAGGGATGTGCCTGTTGCCACTGCTGAGCCCAGCACCTGTGCAGTACGGTACTTCACTTGAAGCCTGGTGCAGTTTACTGGGAAGAGGTTTCCAAAAATTGCTAATCTGCACCTGTTACCATCCCAAATACACCTTGGGATGTGCCAAAAGCTTTGAATGTGTTGCAGTGGCACTTACTGCAGTGCTTTAATCACGTATCCAGTTAGTTAAGAATACCTCTCTAGTCTTGCTAAGTTACCACTTCTTGCACTGAAATGAGCCGCAGTTGTTCTCCCTACCATCTGGGAATAAAAAGAAACAACCAGCTGCAAATTAGTATGCTTCCCACCTCCACTTCTGAAACAAAAATTGCTTTATTGCACCATCAGAAAGAACAGAGCATGAAAACGGTGAATGAAACTGGTATTGTGGGGAGTAAGGAATTATCACACAGCATTAAAAAATTAGGCCATTTCATGCTGTGGAGTTAAAAATCAAATCTCTAAGCAGCATCTTTGCATTAAAATGCAACCTCACATGGAAGAAAGTGTTATCTACTAGATACAGCAGGGGAATAGGAATTTATACTTCTAATCTTGTTATCGATTTAACATGTGGAACTCAGGGAAATTACTAACATCAGCTCCTTTGTTTGGCAGAGGAAGACACATGGTCCTTACCTATCTTTGTAAGTTACTTCAGTATTTCATACGTAAATCAGACATCATAATGCATTTGCATACAAATAAATCCTATTTCTGTCTTCTGTTTTATTAGCTGTTTCTCAGAAACATGAAGAATTCTACAGCAAATAAAGCAAAATAGAAGCAAATCAATTTAACATAAATAGCAAAAATCACTAAAGCAACTAATAAAACCACACAGAACTGAAGTTCATCAGTCTCTGCTTTTACACATGGCATATTCCATCTGGAATAGGCAAGGGCCAAAGCGAGATACTTTTTCAGATGAGATAGCTTATTCTAAATTCTAAATCACAGTCCTAAATATGATGCTTGATGCTATTCTGCCATCTGAATGTAGCCTAGCTGGATATACTCACAGTTTCATACTCAATATAGAACATTAATTTGCAAGGCCCAATGGGGAAATACTTCAACTGCTGTGAGAACTAGCTTACTGAACCGTAAGCAAATTTTATGGATACACTAGCCCTACTGAATCATTCACATGTTTAGGACATCTCACATAGCAAACACTAATTGTGGGAACCATAAATTTGATTAGTTACACTGGCATCAGGATACCCAGGATAATCACAACTGTATGTCCTTCCAATAAACAAAGGGAAAGGAAAAAAAACAGCATTGTAGTTGCACATACTATTTATGTTCATAAGACAAGGAAATGTAGGTGGTTTTGCTTTTCTAGAAGTTACTTAGAAATAAATAGTGATGTAGTATTTAGAAAGGCAAACTACAGATACAAGACATTTAGCCAGCAATGTAAAGATACAGACAGAGCTACTTAAATGCTGTGTGGTTTTCAAACACTATGTTGTCTATTCAGATTAATGGCAATTTATTTTAAAACAGTGAACCTCTCTTCAGTTTGTCAGAGAACTGTCTCTTGGTGGTGGTCGTCGTCTCTTTGATGTTTCCAGAAATTCTTACAACTATAGGATGATTTTCCTATGAAAATACATCATTCTAATCTCTCAGGGACAGAATAAGATAGCCCTGCATATAATGAAAGCAGGCAGTGTTAAATCAGTAGGACAATTCACCAGAAATGCTCCAACTGCCTAATCACAATTCTGGACCCACCACGTCAGTCAAGACTGTCAACACTGACCAATGATTTTGAGTCCCATTTCCTTAAATTCCATTACGTTAAGGTGGCACACATAATAGAAATGCTTAGCAATCATCCAGGCTGAAGACTGAATCATACTAAGGTTTCTCATGTTCAGCATTCTCCTGCTACCGCTTGCAGTTGCAAACCGTAGTCAACATGCAAAAGGCTGGATCAGTGCAACCTGTGACACTCTAAGAGAAGCAGGATGCTCTAAGTGGCATCTCTCAGACCTCAATATAAAGGGAGAGGGAACGTAAAACAGTTGGTAATTCCAAAATAAAGGCCTAGCATTGAAAAACCTGGGCAGTAATGTGTAAATTGATAGTCAACACATCTTTTCAAGTGAAGAATTTCTTTCCAAGTGTCTGGACCTATGAACGCATCCAGTTTCTTGTAATTATCAATGATCAAAAATTGTAAACTAGTTACAGTAACTTAACACAACAGTATGACTGCATTACTTCCTTACTAGTTTCAAAGGCGATGCAATTTATCACACAATACTAGTTACCCAGTGGGAAAAAATAAAGTTCCACTTGAGATGCAAGCACCTGAGGTATACCAGATAGAAATATTTTAGTGGTGGCATCTGTATTAACACTGAGGAGTCCTGTTATGTCCTTTCAGCTTTGCTAGCTGTCATTTTAATCCTGCTTGAAATAATGCTCCTTTACAGGGGGCAGCCAGCAATTGTCAGATACATTATCATTACAGAAAACATGTTCTTAGGTTGCCAGCTCCTTTCTTAGATCTGTTGTTAATTTGGCTGTGCATTTTTCATTCTTCTGGTGCTTTCATTGAGCTGTTACATGAAATGTCTAATCTAATCCCAGAGCTACTGCTGTCAAAGAAGATCCTTTTCTCTGTGTGGGTCTACCCGCTCTTGCATTGGTTGTAGTTTACCTGTCTGCAGTAACTCAGAGCAAACTAATCCAGCAGAAAGGAGTATGTTTCTCCCAGTCCGATAAACTGGCTTGGTTTACTGTTGTGGTCCAGTAAGCAACAGTCCTACACAGGGAATAAGGTTGGACCATGGAGTAGGAATCGGAAGTCCAAGACATTTTCCTTCCGCTGGCAGAGTGGTTAGGTAGGCTCAGCCCATTTTCTTTTGCATCACCCTGAGCAAACGTTTTACGAGGTGTAAGGAGAGGCAACCAGCATGCTAAAGCAGAGCAAACACTGCCGCCTTCTCACAAAGGCTACTCACGCATTTGGTAAGTTATGTGGGCTGTATTAACTGATGTTTAGTTTGTTTTCTACACAGCTGAACAATTTCCTAGAAGGGAGTGGCAATATTTCTGGAGTCTCCACTGAAGGAAAGATACAGAAACGTATATTGCACACTTTGATATGACTTCTGTAAGTCCCTATTCAAGTAGCTGCATTTTCCTCTAATATTACTGAGCAGAAAAACTATTACTAAAGGAAGAGAGAAAAGAATACCCCATGCAAGAAAATGAAAGCATGCTGAAGTGCATCCACAGGATGGCAAATCGGCTTAGTGTACGGGAACGCAGCCTAGCAGCAGGAGCAGAAAACTGCAAGACAAAATTCACAGGCTCCTATTCTCAACCATACTAATGGCTCCTACATGATCTTTCACAACTGTTTTTCCTCTTTGTCTTAGTTCATCCTTTTGCAAAATACATACAGAAATATCACTCTAATCTGACAAGATGCAGAACATAATAAAAGTGCTCTCATCAGTGAAGCAGTTCCTGGTATATGCATGCTTCAGGATCTGCTGATAAAATGTGGTTCAGAAATGTGAAAGATTATCACCATCTCCCTCATGGCATCTAAGGACATGGTATAATGCAAGGCTAAAACCTGGAACTCAAACTTCTGTTTGAGATGTTGAGAAAGTTTCTATCTTTTGCTTTGGTTGAGATTCATGGCTAATAATAACCTCTAGTGTAAATGACATTTTCCTCAAAGCAGCTTACAAAATTCTGTCAGGTGGCAATTACCCCTGGAAAGCCTGACCTGAACATTCAGCTGGCTTTCACTTAGTACAAACAGCTGCACTAAGAGATATGACTGAAAGGTTAAGATTTATCTTTGCACTATAGATAGAGTTACTATGCATTTACATTCTGCCTAATAATGAACTAAGGCAGGAGTCTGCACTTAGATTTACTCTTTTCTTATCACCATGAATTGTTGATTCACGCAATGCAACATCACGTAGTGTTCACGGTTCTTTGCTTGCCCCACTGGAGTTGCAGCAGTGGACCAGAAGCCAGGTTGGGGGCCTGGATTTCTCAACAGATGTGCAATGCACATAGGTAAATTAAACAATCTCTTACCCTCACATAGGAGAGCTTCACTGGTAACTATTGACCATTCAAATGATTTACAGCATTTTGTATTCATTTCCGTGCATCTCTCACAGTTTACTGCAGCTAGGACTTTCAAATAGTAACACAATGATACGTCTTTGAGCCTTAGTCAGTTCAGCTATACTGCTGAGTTAGCATTCCAGTACTAAATAAAAATATAGCCATAAAAATAGGTAACAAGACATGCTGTGAAGTGTTTAAAATTTAATTGCCCCTTAGTAAATCATACAGCCAAAAGCTTCCAAAACTCTACAAGAGATGGAAGTTCTCTGGTTTGCTTTAGGGTTTTCTCATATCCTTTAGGCTATAGGCTCCAAAGGCAAAGGTCTATGCCATTCTTGTACAGCACACAGTTGGGTAAATAGCTACTTAAATAATATACAGAGTAGAGATTTCATGGCTTTCTCACATTAATGTTAAATACAAGCAATTTTTAGGGCTCTTCTTCCCCTTTTATGAAGCGAGATGTATAGGACTGTACAATGAAGTCCCCAAGAGTTAAACATCCAAGCCACTCATTTTTTAACAGATCACTGAACACGTTGCTACTTTCTGAACAAGGGGTATTTTTCACTACATCTTTCTTTAAAGCAGTGTATAGTACTATCCCAGCCTACTGGGGAGGAGGTGAAATCAGAAGCTTTGTCTTGCCTTTCCATTTGGCAACTCTGAAGTAACAAACCCCTTTTCAAACTATATTGTAGACAAAAGAAGAGACCTACTCTAGCTTGCCTCTGGACTTTGGCTCTACTACTGCATGTTGCAATGTCTAAGCCTGCCAATCACATTTTAAAAGCTCAACCGAGCAAAATATGTGTTCATAGTGTGCCATGTAGGTTTAAAATAACAAAGAAAGTAAAAGACCAAGTGTCACATAAGAAACAATTCAGTACGGGCTTTAAAATAAAAACATGCGTAAGCCCCATTCCAGCCAGTGCTGCCATCATTTGAGGTCTTCTGAAGGATCACTTTGGCCTCTTACTAATGAGAAATCTTCTTGCATTTTGCAATAATTATAGTTTTAGTACGTATTTAACCCTTGTGTGTAACAAAAAGGAAGAACTTTCTGCAACAATAGTAAATTTTACAGTTCTTGTTGAGCTGGCTGCCTCCTTTTTCTTGATGCTGGAGACCCTTTCTCTGCAATTCTGTGTTTAGCTTAGCTTCAGGATACTCATGTGTCACCTTTAGGCACATTACTACAGAAAAGAAGATGCAAAAGCAGATCTGCACTAGTGACAGAATTCCCAGCAGGCTTTGTAGTTGTATAATTTTCTGCTGGGCAGACTATTTTTCCTTCCCCAACAGACTACGTGTTCATACTTTTTAGTCTCACTACATATTTCTGCATGAAAAGCCTGGTACACAGCTTTTACCAACACTGCAGGAAACACGCTGAAGCAAATGTGTAACTTACTTGCTATTGTAATGGCATATAGTCATATTAACTAAATGCAGTGCCTTTATTGTAAACACTGAATGAAGAATATTTAACCTCTAAACAAAATATTTTCAGTAAAGTTGGGAAAAGGATCCCTTTTACAGTCATTTCAGCATACTACAAACTAGCAATATCATACAGCCAGTACAACAAAGAAACTTAGTCCCAAAATCTAACTGCTGCCTGAAATAAATATTCTTTTGCAAAAGCCAGAATTCTGAAGCTAGGTTCATCTATCATTAGAATTAAGCTTCTCCTTAATATAAACAAAAAAAAAAAAAAAGAGTAAAGAATGGTACAATGTCTGTCTTAATCCTATCATTTCAATATCTAATTCTGGTTAGTCGCCCACCCCCCCTTAAACCAACTCATATTTCTGCTCTTAGAAAGCATTTGTGAAGTAGCTACTGTTAAAGAATTTAAGATTATTTAGCCGATTCGATTTAAACAGCCTTTAACTGAACGACACAGAGGTACTCAGATACTACATGCAGAATGAAATTCAGTGGTACCTTTTAACCTTTTCATTTTAGCTTCTGGAGTTATTTTTAACATCTTCAGAAAATACATTGTGTGTGGAACATAAAATGCATGAGGAGCAAAAGAGATGACAAAACCCCATTCTCATGGTACCAGTTCTCTCAAAAGCTGCACTTGCAATGCTATTAAATTATGCTTGAAAACATTCCGTATAGAAGTTTTGGTTACTCCAGAAGTTTTCACTTTGTAGTAGAGGACAGTAAAAAGATGCAGAAAGCCTCTGCTTCCTGTTAGCATAAGTCTGGACTCACAGTTTTCAGGTGAAAGATGGAAAACTGCTGTTAAAGTCTCTACTGGTAAATAGTATGCAACTTTGTCAGAGGGCATAGCCTCACTTTCTCACACACAAGCGGAGCGGTACACAGAAGACTACTGGGTTGGCTTGTTCCACTGGCAAAACCTGTTTCCCAGCCCAACCTCCTCCCTCAGCTGCTGCCGGGAATACTGTCTAAGTGATCTTGCTTCTGCATCTGCATTCCCCCAGTTCCTCAAAGATGCTGCGCTACTGGCACAGAATCAGTTTAGAGTACAGACTATGGTAATACCTAGGAAGCATCAGTTAGTAAACGTTTGGGGTCTGGTGACAGCTGGTGTACCACTTTGAGTCATATGTGCTTTTCCTGCAAGGAAGTTTTCATACTCTGTTTTCAGAGATGAATACCTATCTTTTTCTTTCCAGGGGACAGAAAATCCGTATGTTCTTGCAAAAGCCACTCCAATACTTTCCTGAAGCACAGCCTACTTGAAAAGCTTTGCTCCGTTCATTCCTTTCAGTCCTCGTCTTAACCAGGACAACGTCACTGTTTTGTCCTCACAAGAAACGCAATCTGCTTAAGGTTTCGGCTAGGTTCTTAAGTGAACAGGCAAACTGACACATTTCTCCTAGGGTCTTCAGGGTCACCATCAGTAACTACTCTTGGACTTCAGTTGAATTTTGTACAACTATCATAGCCTTCAAGCAGCTGAGGTCAGATCCAGAGAGACAGTAGGAATTTAGGTAGCTAATTCCCAATAAACTTTTTATTGCTATTCTTTAATTGTAAAGGCATCTAAACTCTCATAGGTATCCTAATTTTTCTCAAACTGCTAAAGTTCCACTTCTGCACATGCCAAGAAATATCCTTGTCTTCATATCGTTTAGCAGCTTGTAGCCTGCTTCATAATTAATCCAGACCAGTGGCTAAAGTATACATTTCTCCATAGATTATTATGTTCTTCTATCCAAAAACCCCATAGATTAAAATGATGATGCAGCGGGCCAAAGTGAAACAAAGAACAAAAAACAGCCAACAAATAAATGAAAACAAGAGAAACTACAGCTTTGAAAGAAGACTTATTTTAAATTGCACTCACATAAAAGTGAAAAATCCTACTCAGCAATGGTCAGAAACTGCAGGATTTGACTGTTAAGTTTTAGAAGTCCTGCTCAGAAAGCGTACATAACTTTCAGCTTGGGATTTGATTTGGAGACAGCAGTAGAATGGTAATAAAAATTCCAGCCTTGCAAGAGGATTACAAATAGAAACTTTTTAATGAAAGGCAATTTTTTGGGAGATTACTCTCTTCCTTCCAATAAAGATGTAAATATCACAGAACAAATAAAGCCAAATAGAGTAATAATTAGAAATAATAATAATAGAGCAACAGGAAGCCATGTAATCCATCTCTGACAAACAGCAAGTAATTTTAACATAGCTAAATTAGGAAAACCAGAGAAATAGCAAAGGTAACATTTACAAAAAATGAGTCCATTAATTAGGCCAGGGCAGAACACCAGTAACTCAGTCCTGACCCCAGTTACACTCTGTAACACAGTTCAATGGACTTGTTTTGTGATTATTTTTTTTTTAATTTCAGCAGGAGAAGAATGACCCTAGACCTGACATAGAAGGACTACAGAGGCAGCAATTGCAGTCCTTCACCTGTGGAGAAATGCTGGGCTGGCTTCTCATCACTGGGAATTTAGCAAGGCAGGTGGAACAGTGGGACACAGAAGTGAGGACAGAGCTTGTAAGAGAGACACTCCGTCAGCAGCCAGCACTGCTCCGAACAATAATACAGTCATGCTACTCCATGGCTTCTCCGATTTCTGCCAGGAGATGCTTTTTACTACTCATTGGCCTGTAAAGGATAAACACTGGATTAGAGCTACTCTTGCCACCCTTTTGTTTCAGCAAGCACAAGCAGGTGTCTGGCACAGCTGATTGCTGTACTCACATGAGAAACCAGGAACTGCCACCCTGCCTGGAACACAAGGCAGGACAGACCCGGATTTCCTCTCTGCTTCTGCCTACTTCAGTAGGCAAAACAAGAGTTTTGTCCCTTTGTCCTCGACACGCAAGAGAGAATTTTGACAAATACAGGTATTTTGGAGATATTCATAAATGAGATTTTTGGTTTCTGGGGGGTTTTTTGGCGGGTTTGCTTAGGTGCTTTGTTTTTTTGTTTTGTTTTGGTTTTTTTTTTTAAAACTTCTTAAGTCCCTTCTTTTCTGGTTTTAAATTTGATTTTTTTTTTTAAATTTCATTGAATGTTCCCATGTTTTTGTGTTGTAAGACTGGGACACCAGAAGCATCCAGCCTATTTTCTCAGTATCAGTCTACACATATTCACCTCACCTCCTCTTACAGCTTCCCTAGATGGTAGTCTTTTTGTCTCCTCTTCCTAAAGACAGCTAGAAAAATCTTAGTTCAAATCCTTGTCCCGAGAATGGCATTAAGCAGAACTCAACCAAAACCTCCCACATCCCAGAAGACAGCATCTTAACCCTGGGGCCAGACTAGAATATGACAGCAGCAAGTCTGGAGCTGCACTACAGTGTATAAAATACAGGAATTTTCCCTGACAGGAAAGCAGACACACAGGCAGACAGAAGGACTCTTTCACTTTGTGTTTGTACCAGTTAATCCAAGAGGTGGGATGCGTGGTTGCAGGACAGGCTACTGATCTACCTGGAAGGGGACAGCCTCAGGGACAGTCGCTATGACTACTCTGTCCCAGAACACCCTGTAGCATTCAACCACTCTGCTGGGGCACCAGCTCAAATCCCTCCAGGCAAAGGAGGGAAAAGAATGTGGTTTCTCACATCCTAAGTCAGTGCCCAAACACTTGGCCTATTGAATGTAAACCTTCTCCCGTGGCATCTTTCTCAACCTACTTCTTCATTTCCTTTGCTTTTCTTAGAAGCACTCCAGTACAAAAAACACGCTGTTGCAGAGCGCAGCACAATCTCACTGTCTCCTAGATCATTCCCCCAAATTACCTTTTCCTGTAGATGGTGTTGCTAAGTAACAAACAACTCTTAAAAGAGGTACAAAGTTCCTTCCCGAAGTTTGGCATCCCCACACTGGTGAATACCTGCAATTTATCACAGGTATTTCAGTGATCTGAGTGCTACAGTCAGAGCAGCAGTACAATGAAGCTTCAGTTTTCTGCTGGAGTCAGAGGTGAGGCTGATCCAAGTTTAAACCATTACAAAGTTTGTACGTTTTCATACAAGAGGCAACAGAGGATCTTATGACAGGTCTCTAGACATACATTTGGTATGAATTATGAAATGTATTTATTCGGTGTATATTAATGAGCTAATATAGGCATCCTCAGGGACACAGGCCACATATTCTGATGCCAGCAAAATAAAATATGCATTTTACATTAAACTCAAGTATGGGACAAAAAAAATCTGCTTTCACTAAAGCCTCTGTGAGCTATCCTCTTCCTACTTAAATTCACATTCCTCTGTAAGGTATGAAAGACCCAAGTAGCCTGTTCCACCCGAGGGCTCTACTGTAAGAGCTTACAGATCTTACGATGGAGGGTTAACAAAGACTTCATGATGCTTTCATAGCATTCCCTAATCTTCCATGGATTTTTTCAAGATCTGTACTGCACACCAGATATGCACTGGATGTGGGGTCTGTTCCCCTGACGGGGACGAAAAGCGAGAAAGACTGCTTCTTAACAGAAGAACATGGAGAAAATGATGGAGACTGACAGATGTCTCTCTCCCTGGTCTCTTCATATGGCCTGCACCTTCTTTGGCAGTACATGCACCAACTCCAGCACAATCTCTCAGCCTGTTACCCTTCAAAAATAAAGGCACAGTTTAGTTTCTCTTGCAAGTCATCAGTAGCAGTGCTTATGAGAATCAGACCTAACAGAGAATGCCCTTATGAATCAAATGACATATGCATTAATATTAACTCCTTATACTGCTTGCCAGTAAGACTCATAAAAGCTATTTAACTTGAATGCAAAACCTTCCCCAAAAGCCACACTGTTTTTTTACTAATCCTTCAACCAAGCAGTTTCAAGGTAACAGCCAGTGTCAGCATTCAGCTGCAACTACTGTATAGATGTTCCTTACTCTCTTCAGAATACAGCAAGCGGAAACCTGAATTCAGTACATCATGGATCGTGGGTGCCATTCCTTGCAAGGCAGCATCATACACCCATCCTCAGCACCAACACTGAAAACGGTACAGGCTAAATTCTGGAAAAAGTGCTGACAATGCACTAACCACCTTGCAGACAACCATGTTACAGGCTTCAGAAGTCGTTGAATACTAACAGCCCTCTCCTCCCTTCTCTTACTGTCTTGACTCCCGTGGCTCAGATGAGAGCCCAGTCTGATCTTAACCAAAAAATGAAAAGCGTGCATTGCCATCACAGAAGATGCAACTTCTCCTCACCCTTCCTCTGCAAATCCCTAGATCAAGACAAGGCTATCCTTGCTTCCTTGCAATGTGTATCTTGCCAACTCTTACCACGAGAGAGAAGGATCCAAAGCAGCTCTTTCTCAGCGTCCCTCTGGTATCCAAACATTAAATGAAATCTACACTCATGTTTGTGATGCAGGCAAAAATACTCAAAGCTGGACAGTCAGAATAAGACTCATGGTCCTTTTGCATAAAATGCCATGGGATATCCTTACACTGAGAAAACCCTTTCCAAAACCAAACAAAAATACAGGCCCTAAGTTCCTAAATTGACATCTCCTTTCCTTCCCTCTCTGTCTTCCTTCAACAAACAGAAGCCTCTTTGCTCTTCATATCTTGCAACACAACCAATATAAATTTCTTTTTTTACTCCATTCTGCTTACAAGTCATGTCATGCAGTATTCCCGTATTGCACCAATATGGGATAAGATTTTAGAGCCTAACAGCATGCCAAGAACAGTGAAAACACACTGCCTGGGAGAGCGAGCGCAAAAAATTACTTCATTTTTATTGTTAGAAATAAGACACATTCATACAGATGGCCCCACAACAAAGCCAACCAAAACAACTGCTTCAGCAAGATCATTCACGACATCTAGCACCGAGACAAGCTATGACCATAGATGTGCATAAGGTCATAATTAGCAAGTTTCCAAGACAGATGCTATCTAAATGCACACAATTGTATATTCTTAGTGTTTATGTTGTCAATGATTAATGACCAAATTGCTTCCTCTTGCACACTGCTCATATGGCATTCTGCATGACTGCTTAAGTTGCATAGGGAGGAATAAAGTTGTTAGAAGAGAAGCCTGCTACCAGTCACTGCTATAATCTGCTGAAGCCTCGTCCCCAGTCCATTTCGCTGCCCTTTGTTTGCCCGTCCTTCAGGCAGCTTGTGACAGTTCTGTGACAGTCCATGTGTGCAGCAATATAAATTGCTTTCAGGTAACAATTTGCCTTACTGTGTTTATTCTGTAGACTCCCTCCATTTAAGATTTTTTCCAAATTCTTAACTGGCTTTATCATTTTCTTCAAGCATTTTCTCCAGTGAGTAAGAAGCCAAAGAATATAATAAGGATGGGAGGGAACAAGAAGTGGAGTTGGGGATGCTAAAATTAAACACTTTCCCTACATGCTTTACATAGAAAGCCAAAAGGCTGTGAAATAAGCCTTGTCCTCCGTACAAGGGGTAGGTGTGCATTTATTTACAAGATGAATGACAAATTCAGTCAGCTGAATGTAAGGAGCACCCCGGTGCTCCCTGCAATTTCACTTACGCACAGAAGCAACCCTCAGTATCAGGGTTCTCTTCTGCAGTTGTCCTTACTGTACTCGGCAAAGAGCAGGCGTTTCAGGTGTACAGTCTGTAATAATACGGCATTTTTGTAATGTTTAAACACTCCTAAACAGCTGCTTGAGATGACCAGGTGTGTCTTTCATTTTAATGACCACTTCAAAAGACTTGAAAGATTTCTTGCACAGCTGCAGAGTAAATGGGGGGCAGGGGGGGGGAAATGCACCTCACCAGAAATCTGTGTACTCTGGGAAGAATTTGAGCAAGTGCTGGACATACTATATCGGTCTGGATTTATACCTGTCTACTTGTAGAAGTTCTTATTTATATTAAATAGCAAAAAAGTAAAGCTAAAGGCCACTGCATAAAACAAGAAACAGATGGATCTTGTTAAAAGGGGCCCAACCCAAAGGGCTATTGGACACAGAAGGCAGTACCACCATTTGATGCCTGGTCTATTACACCTATGATGAACAGATGAACTTCAGTTTCTGAAATTCACAGAAATAATGATAATGCACGCATTTCAGACCTCTGTGTTTTCTACGCATATGCCATTTAAGTGGAGTTTTCTAAAGGGTTTTCAATTTGGACAATGGTACCTTGTGTTTTCAATACTTTCCTTGTAAGGCCTCTGCGATCAAACCAGCTAAACATGGAGGGCCAGATACCCCTGCCTGAACCGCACTACTGAATCCAAACATCCTGTAGCTATGTCTTGGCAGGCAGTACTGAAGTGTTACCAACTCAGTCCCGTTGCCACTGTCCTGATTGTGAACATTTTTTGGTTGATTCATCTCTGAAACCAATATTGCCAGATTTTAAAATGATAAAATGCAGGGATTGTGGATTAGATTTTCGTCTGATCAAAAAAGTGAGAAGTTACATACGCTACACTATATAAGAACAAATAGAAAAGCAGGACCTTTTTTTAATATCCTTGTTTTTGAAGGTGTGGGTAATTATTCTATAGAAAAAATTTGAATACAAAAATAGCTCTTGGACAAAATAATTTACATTTTATAGTACCAGACAGCATCATTGATTAGGAATGGAAACGGGGGTTGGACTAGATGACCTTTGATGGTCCCTTCCAACCCAAGCCATTCTGTGATTCTATGATCATAAGGTCAATTCGGCACCTTAAGTTTAAAGTGCTTTATGGTTTTACTGAAAGAAAAAAAAAGGCAAGAAAAAAGCTTTAAGCACTGAAGTACTAGCACAATTCCATGCTTTTCTCACCAATAGTATTAGTATACATTGATTAATGCTTAGAAATTTATTCACTGAAAGCATTTAATTGTCACAAGCATGTCACTTTCTCTCTTCTTACAAACTCTTAACTAGCTGTTAAGATGGGGAGGGAGGTGTTATGGGGACACCCATAACCCTATTTTGTTTTTTTAAAAACCAACCTCCTTATAACAAGCAGACAACCTGATCCGTATACTCAATGACAGCTATTTTTAGGACAAGCATTGCCTGTTTTAAATCAGTCAGGAAGCACCTGAAATAAGTAAATTATTAAGTGTCATTATTAGTATCAGCTGATTATATTTCCCATAAAAGAAAGAGTGCTCACTTGGGGGCAAGGGGCAGGGGCAAAAAAAAAAAAAAAAAAAGCACTGCATTTTTTGTAGTAGTATCAATGTATTGCCAAGACTCAAAGCCCTCTAGTTGGTCTAATTTTAAGGTTGGTTTTTTTTTTTTAAAGCTTTTCTTATTCGAGAAGCCTTTGTTATTTATTTCAGTGAGCCACATTCAAATCGCGACAGCCCAGCTTCCCAGCACATTAAATGCCTGCACTCACCCTTGACAAGAAGGCTGTCCACTACAGCCTTCATGTGAAACCCGACTGCTGTAACAATAAGTGCTTACAAAAACTATGGCCAAAGGAATGTTTCCTCGAGCTTTTCAAAATAACAATGAAAACTGCTATTTGGAAGCAAGTAAGCATTATCTTTTAGTCTTTTACATGCAAACATTCACCCGAAATTGACAGTAAAATATGAAACTGAAATTCAACTTCATTATTATACCCCAGCTTAGCAGTTCCCCCTCCCCCCAAATCAGACTGAAAGAAATGCAGAGGAGACCAAGAGCTTAAGGAGACACCCCTAAAAACATTCAAAAGTCCAAAGAAGGAGATGGGCACCTGGCCGGATTTTCAAAAGCACCAAAATTTTGAAGGAAGGGGGGGTGGCAAGCTGGCTCTTAAGTCTAAATAGGGTGGGTTTAAAACAAGGGTAATGCTTCTTACATAAAACATTCCTCTCACACAAGAGAGTTTGGGAGGTAACGATTACTCCGGAGCCCAACCGCCGCCCCCCCCTCTCCCCTCACGCCCAGCCCCGCGGCCCTTGGGCGTGAGGGGAGAGGGTGCTCGGGGCGGGGGGGGCAAGGCAGGCCCCGGCCCCCAACCCACAGGCCCGGCGGCTGCCCCAGTGCTGTGGGGGAAGGCGGCTCCACACCAGCCCCTCCGCCTCCGCGGCGGCCCTGAGGCTGAGGCGGGGGTGGGGGGGGTGGTCCGGGCCTCCCCGGAAGGCCTCCGGTGCCGGTTCGACCGCCGTTCCCTTACCGGTGGTGGAGAGGACGGTGCTGGCGAAGAAGAGGGAGGAGGTGAAGTCCCAGTTCCAGTTGCCCGAAGCGTTGCTGAGCACCGAGACGCCGTAGTTGCTGGCCTCCAGCACCCGCATCAAGAACTGCTCCAGCTGCTGCTCCGAGAGGCAGGCGTGCTCCTCCAGGAAGCGTTGCTTCAGCTTGCCCAGCTCCTGGCGCAGCAGGTCCTCGTAGGGCAGCTCCACCGAGGAGAAAACCACGGCGCCGAACACCAGGTAGAGCAGGTAACCCAGCACCAGCAGAGCGAAGCACCAAGCGGAGCGGTGCTGCTCTACCAGACGCACGCAGGAACTGCCCGCCAACGACTGCAGCATCTTCCCGAACCGGGACCGGCTTGGCCCCGAGCCTGGCCGCCGAGGGTGGAGGGCGGGGGGGGGGGGTACGGGGCGGGAAGCGCGGCGGGGGCGGCCGCCGGCGGGCTCTGTGCCCGCTGACTTTGAAGGCGCGGAGCGGCGCTGATGTGGCGCTCACGTGGCCGCGCGGCGCAGGTACGGCGGCTGAGGGACAGCGGCCTGCTGCCGCCCCCCCGCCCGGCCCCCCGCCGCCTCTCCCGCCTCACGCGTCTGCCGCCGCTGAAAGCGCCGTTTTCTCCCTTTCTCTTTCTCTTTCTCTTTGTCGTCACCTAGTAACGCGTGGGAGCGGGAGGGGCCCCCAGCTAACGCTCGGTGAAGCCGACCGAGAGCCCCCCCCACCCGCCCCGCCGCTTCTCCGCGGCGGGGTGGCCGGGCTCCCCGCGGAGATTTCTTCCCCTTTTCACACAGAAGTGTCTGGAGATTTTCTTGCCTCGCTGCTCCCTTCCTGCCCCCCTACAGTGAGAAACACCCAAACCAGCAATTCCTTCCACTGGTTTTATGTTTGGGGGTAGTTTAAAAAAAAAAAAAAAAAATATAATTTCTTCTTCACATTTCAAAAGGCGCTGGGCAAAGCGGGAGGAGGTAACGCCAGAGATGCAGCGGTGTGACAGCAGGAGGCTGAATTTAGGTTTGGGGATGTGATGCCTTCAAGGAGGAACCCTGATGGCAGCCATTAATGTCCTCCCTCAAGTCCACTGGGACAGAACTTGAGCATGGAGCCCGTTTGGAGGTGCGGTTTGAACCAAGCGACCTCCAGAAGCCCTGTCCAAGCCAAATGAATCTTTACACCTGTGCTGCGCACCTGGAGATACTTTTTAATGGACCAAAGTACCCGGCTAGTGCTGGGAGCAGCATCCACAGTGAATACAAATGCACTGTCCAGCCAGCCGTTTGTGTGGTCCGAAGCAGTGATCTTCTCAGCTTTACCTTCAAATGATCCTTTTTCATCCATCTCAAACTCCGGACAGCAATCAGACAGTTAACCCGCAAAGAAGTTCCCCACCTTGTGAAAAGAAGCAGTGAAATTTTAGCTTCCCAAAGTGTCCCTTAAGGTGACTAAAGGCAGCTTCTGGTAAATGAGAGAGAGGAGATTCCCTGGTCACAGCCTGCAGGGCTCTGCCATTCCCTTTCACGTCTCAGCTGATGGCGACTTGTACAGTCACAGAGACAAAGTAGTAGTTGGCAATTTCGGACAGAGTACATCAAATCCAGCAACGTATCTTAAGCCGTGAGGTACCCCGCTAAGCTGTAAGGACTAAAATGGGAAAAGAATACAAAAATGAAAGGCACGAAACAACTTTTCATGTTAGAAACTTCAAACAATGCGCCAACATTTTATTTTATACAACACCTATGCTAGGCTGTGGGATGAATCTGGCCTGACAGAATCCAGTTCCTGGCCCATTCCCCACTGCCAGCTACAGCTGAGTTGTTCCAGGGGCTTAACCTCTCCTCTCTTGTTTCACGATCAAAATGTGTATGTGTTCATGCATGCAAAAAGCAGCTGCTTGAATGCTTGGTCAAATAGCGCGCTTGGGGGATGTGGTAGGTACATATGAGACAGGCCAAGCAAGCAGACTCTCGATGCTGTGCCAGGCGCACACGCATGTTCTGGCCCACAAATGTGTGTCTGTCATGTGCGTGCGTGTGCACCTTTTGCATGCGCATTCGGTCATACAACCGGGGAGAGGGCACTTGGGTGTTTTGGTAGGAAGATAAACTTTTCCCCCATGGCTGAACTCCTGAACTGTTGCAAGGTAAATGGTTCCAAAGTGTATATGTATAAATTGTAGCACCAAACAGAGGTGCAGCACAATTAAATTGGGGAAGGGGTTTGAAACGAGCAACTGAAGAAAACCTCTGCTGTATATCCAGAAGTTAATTGACAGAAGGACAGACAATGGCAGAGGTGTCACGTCCCTGCACCACCACTTCAGCACCTTTCATCAGCATCAGTCTATCTTTAAAATGTACTCTTTTGCTCTAAACCGGTGATGTGTAGGAAAAAGGCGGTCTAAATCAATAGCAATGACAATTAATAATGGATACTGTCTGAAAGAATGTAATGCAGACAAGCTTTTGAAGGGAGTATTCCAAACAAATGTTTTATTGCATCGCACTAAGACAGCATGCATTTAAGCATCGTTACAGAAAAAGAGGTCAAGGAACCTCAGTGACCAATTTGGTATGCTTGGCTAACTCCATCCAATTACTTAATCACTTCTCCCCTCAAATTCCAAATGACTGAGTACCTCCGTATATAATAGAAAAGCCATTTAGAACAATGTGTGTGACATACTGGGCTCCATTTTGTTCAAGTGTCCTCGGTTTGCCACATACAATAGGTTTCATAATACAGTCTAATTTATGGCAACATCTAGTAGGTACAGTTGCATTTGTGGTAGGCAATGGGCACGTCTTTGCTATAAAACAATATTTTCCCAACCTTCAAGCCAAATATTTGCTTAAAGGTTAGAACATGTTTGCCTAAGAACACACCTCTTCAGTGGTGATAGGAAACTATGGCTGGGCAGCTGAACGGTTTTATTTACTGGCCTCCTTCAGTTTTCCATTTTTATGAACCACTCATTCTCCATTTTTAGAAGTCTTTGACACTTGGAGGCTTGCTGGGCTAGAGAGAAAAGGAGGACTGTCTGCTGAACAGAACCAGCACTGCTCTTAAAACTCGATTTTTCCCCCACAGGTTTTTGGAGGCATGGGCCGGGGGCAACAACAGCAGAACAGCACAGCTGTGTCACCAAAGTGTTTGCAGTCTTGCTTCCAGAGCAAACGTCTGGACAGTCTTGAGTTTTAGCTGCCAGTTTATGTTTGTTCATGTTTTAACTCAAAGCCCTTAACATACCTGACAATTTAATTACAGATTTCATTGGGATGGATGTGCAGAAAGGTGTCATAATGTTCAGTTTTCTGACTTCAAGTGATCATATTTACTATGATGACATTATATGTGAACACAGTTATGTTATTCCAGTTTCATTCCAGAGCATGCTATGTCCATTTTCATATTGTTTTGCTAGTCAAGGATCAGGCTAGTCAAGGATCCAGCGTACTGAATTCAGTGTTATGTACTGTATAACACAAAAGTCACAACATGCTTCAGCAAGGAGTGACTGAAATTCTGGAGCAGGCTGTTACAGAACAGTCTTCTTCCAGCAGAAGTTTCATTCTACTGTGATGATCATCCCTCTTAATAAAACATGAATCCAGTTAATAAAGGATACCCCATCATCACATCACTCATCCACTAGCTACGCTCAGTAATGACTGGGCTCCTGACTGCTGGAGAAGTCCAGCTGCTAGCAGAGTGAAGAAACCCACTATTGGTAGATACTGGTGCTCTCTGTCTCACCAGACTCCCCTCTGAGGTACAGAAAATGCAAGTACAAGCTGTAAGTACAAGACAGACACTCTAATTCACCCATAGAACTGAGAAACCACGTTTGTGTCCTGGGGTCATACACAACCGTAGAGAAAGTTAGTAGTCTCTCTAACTCTGCTGTCTGGGGTAGACAGGACAACTCCCCTCTCACATCACTGGGCTAGCAGCTTCTCTAGGGTAGCCCAGGGGCTGAGAAAATCCTCTCTTGTACATAAGAAACGCAAGGCCCTCTCAGAGCTGGGTGAATCACTGACATTTTCTGTTAAGAGAGGTGAAATTGAAATAAAGAGGTTTTGTGTTAATGGCAGCCTATTTCTCTCTGAGCTGTTTGGTTAACTAAAAAAAAAAATCTTTTATTACTGATGCATTTCCAATGAAATGCTGAAGTGCTCCAAACAGCAGAAGACAAGGAGATGGTGGCAGGCTGGAGGGAGATGACAGCCTGGTGGCAGACAGGGACCGGAGAGGGGGACCACTGTACTCTCGTCTTTTGTCCAGTGAATGTAAATGACATGAGACAAAATGGTAGCTTCAGTGAAAAGCAAGAATAGCTCAGAACAGTGCCCCAGTGCCCCGAGGCCGGCCTATGCTGAATGGCTTAGCGCAAAAAGGAGATTTAATGCTGGGGCTCTGCTGCTATAATCACTGAGCTCTAGACACTGAGGGGGGGATGAGTCTGGGGAAAGGGAAACACCCACGTTTGGCACTGTTACTAATATCAAGACTATAAAATATTTTCATTACCAAAAAGAAATAACTGAAAGTAACTCAAATACACAGAAAGTTTCAAGTTGACTGAAAGGAATATTTTTTTTTTCCCAAAAGAGTAGTCTCATGGCAAAATCACAAACATTTTGACATCAGTTCAATGAAAATGTTGTTCCACTCAGAAAAAGTGTAAATAATTACGCTGAAGAACCTTAAGTTCTGATAAGCAGGGTAAATAAAATCAGTTAGTAGGCAATACTTGTCCTGACAAACCTGTTCTGCTCTGGCATACCTATAGCATGAGCTCACAGTACAGTGGACAGAGGAGGTGGTGGTGGGGAAGAGTGGGATGAGCCAGGACAGTGTGGGAGCCAGTAAACAGTTACGTGCAAAGAACATGAAATATTATCAAAGCTGTGTCACCCTGACAGCTGAATATTGAATAGCAATAAGGAAATGATTTGTCCTTCAGGATTTTTCTTCAAATTTGGCATGAGTATAAACCCAGTAGTTACAGCAAGTCTAAAGTCTGATCTGTCCTAAATTATGTGTCCGTGAAGAAAGATAGCCATAAATGTACGACTCTCTGAATTCACTTCCATTAAGGGTTCTGCCACATTTAACTCTTCCCATGAATATTATTTTTAATGAAACTGAGAAGAAGTAGAATCCTTCATAATCTGCTGTATCTGTTAAATGAAGGCTGGAACAGAATGCAGTTCCTGTTGTAGAAGAAAATATATCGGAACGATTGTTTCTGAACACTCCATTTGTGGGCTTTTGCAAAAGTGAATATAAGGTCATCTAGTGGCTCTGATTGAACGTCATGCCCCCGTGGGCAGGCAGGATGTGGAGTTGTAAGAATCACATCCTCACAGGCACCAACACAAACGTAGTTAAGTTGAGAAGCAGTCAGATGGGTTGCCATGTGTTCTGTTTCCGATGGGTGAGATGTTCTATTTTGGCTAAAGGGAGTCATCTAGATTTGGGTCAAATAACGTGAATCTTACAAAAATTGAAACAATACAGCCTGACTTTACAGAAAAAAGTAATCTTTGAAGAGGGGATTCATTCCCATCTTAATGTGGCAGGAGGATAGAGATGCAATAGGGGAGTACAGACATATTTTGGTCTTTAAAATTTATCACCAGGCAAACGGGTGACAGTAGAAATATTGCCGTGGAAGAAAAAGAGTCAGCAAAGTCTGTGTCCATGCCATTTCCAATATCCTGCCTGGCTGCATTCTACTTGAGAGGGAGGGGAGAAGGCTTGAGATTTAGTGGCTTCCTCAAAAAAATCATTTTATGCCATTAACTTCATGGTGCAACACTGTCCACAAAGTGATCTGTGATAGCGAAAGAATGAATGTGCCCGGTTTGGGGGCTATATTTAGGGGAAGGTTTACGTCATGGAGTAGTAGTATTTAGAATCAAGAAGGTTTATATGCATGGTCAGGCACAGTTTCTTTCTCGAGTGAGTCATGACTTGTTCAGCGTAAATGTAGTGTTCCTTAGAGTTGCAATAAGTATTCATATTTAACTAACCATCTCGGTGTCCGAGTGGAATAACTGATAGATAACTGTTTTAATAAGATAAGCATTTTATGTCATGAAAGAAGTAATTTCGTACGTACTTGCCGTCAGGTTTACCCAGTGGCATTATCCAAAAAGGAACTTGGTCACTCTTAAGAGGTATGGGTTGAATGGGGATGAGGGCTGCATATATGTACATAAATACATGCATTCATGTATATACATACATGTTTTTATATAATTACATATATTGTGTGTGCTTCCTCAAACTTTTCACTGTTATATTCTACGTTGTGCCATATCTTGGTAGAAAGGTAATTACCCGTGATTTGTAGGATTGTGTTAACGCTGAAGGAATGTAGTAGTTCAGAGAATTCAGGATGTCAGCATGACCTTATTAGAGCATTACATTAAATAAAATTCAGTGTTTTAAATAAAGTGACCTTGCCCTCTTAAGTCCTGTGGCAGTCAGCCAGCAGAATCAGTCTTTTTAACCTCTTGTTCAAGATCCGGAAAAGAGGAAAACCAGTGAAGATACTTAATATTTTGTACTGAAAATAAGGGTTCACAAAATACTTCCTATCTCTTTCTTCTACTCTGTACAATTTTTAGTACTTCTTTCCCCTTCTTGGCAGCCTGGTGTTAAAGATGGTTATGGGGGTAAATAAAAGAATGCAGTAGCTGAGGTGGAGTCGAACAGCTGTGGGTGTCCAAGCCTCCCTCCTGATCTTACCGCCTCTGGCAGCCATCTTGGATTTGTCTCAGAGACGAGTCTCAGAGACGACGTGCTGGTTCGTGGGCACCCAGGAAATGATGGTGCCAGCAAAGCCCACCAGCTTTCTGTGGGTCGCTTTCAAAATACACAGCCCCAGAAAGTGTTGTGCACTAAATGGCCTATCTGTAGTTACTTTTTTCAGTAGTTAGGCCGTATTTCCATGATTTCTGGTTTTGGTTAATTGAGGCCCAGTCCCAGTCTCTTAGTTTAGTGCTGCCATTGGGGGCTGTTGGTAGGACCCATTGCCTGTTTTAATTCAGTCTGCATTGCCTTCGAATTTGTGTACTCGTATAATAAATTTTATGCAACAGACAGAGTTGGACTTGTGTTACAGCGAGATACGTTGAAGTAAACTTGGACCCAGCAGTGGTGACGTTTTCACTGACAGCTAACGTGTCCTCTTGCCCGTTCACGGAAAGGTCACATTAACTTGCCAAAATAGCTTTCAGCTTCAGCTCCATTTGACTCTGTTTTCCTGGGCCCCAGCGGGTGTACACAGCACAGCACGGCTCTCCAAGGCCTCCCTCACCCGGATAATTAGTTCAGACTTAACAGTGCGTGCACTTGGACCTCTCCATGCATTCCAGACGGTGTGCTGAAGCCTGGTCCTGACACTGAATGCTCCTGACACTGAATGCGCTTTTACTCTGTTGGGCAGTTGGGCTCAGGTGGCTGGAGATGTTTTCGAAGCTGTTGTAGTTTCTAACAGTGAAGTTCTGGATGCCTGCAACCATCCTAGCCCATATGAGACCTTGTGGTAACTACACATCGCCTCCCGGCCAAGTTACTTTGCTGAAGTAGGGAAGTATGGTACTGGATGTGGCTGCCTGTGTGCGGATCATACAGGGGCCACAAAGCAGGTTCTTAGGATGTCCTTCAGATGCTGCCTTAGATGCAGCCCAAGAAGTACGGGACCCTGGAAGGAGCAGGGTTGCAGCTCTGGGAAAGGATCTCTCTTTTCCCTGCTGCAGCCGTAGGTGATAGCTAGGATGTACAGCAACTCGGCTTTTCAGGGCTCTAGACTCCTAGAGAATTTAAATTCTAGAGACCCATCTTACAGATAGTTGCCAGTCTCGAGTACGTAAAACTCACTTTAACCCAGATCCTCAGCTATACCTGGAAACAACCCTTGTGTCTGACCTTGAATTATTTCCTGTGCTGGGTGGATCCTACAGTGTGAAGGAGGTTAATGTTTATCTGTAGGCTCCAATACTTCCCTACAACTGTCCTAGCGGGATGGAGAACCCGGGCAACCCTCTTCCCTGGGCACATGCTTTACAGCCAGCACATGCTGGGGGTGAGTGTTGAAGCAGCACCCTTCCCTCGTCGTTCCTGCAGAGCAAACCCACCTCTTTCTGTGGTCAGTCCTGAGAGCTCTGAGGCCTCTGTGGGAGGGCAGCACAAACCAAGACACTGTACCCGAAACCCTCAGCCGTGGCGTTTATTCCTCATCGCTGAAGGCCCACATTACCGCAGGAGTTACTACTCACAGATGAGGAAACACAAGTGAAACCGTCTAATTTGTGGTACTCCCAGCTAGCCATCCTATTTGGACAGGTTCATTTTCCAGGCAACCCTTCTGCCTCAGCACAGTTAAATTTTAATAAGTGCAATTCATTGCCTCGCTGAACCAACATCTGGAACAGCCCATGGGTACTATTGCCACATGCACCTGCTATAATAAATAGCAAAGCCTACTTCAGTGACCTGAATCTTTTGAAAATTTAGTCCTTTATTTTTATCCACTTAGAGGGAACACAAGCTGCAGTGTCCTCCTTTTTCTCAACTGTGTCATCTGACTCATCAATCAAAATTGAATTTCAGTCCTGTTTTCACCCACTGACTCTCAATCAACCTGACAAACCTATCAGAAGTACACAAGGACAATTTTGTCACTCAGCCCAAGATACCTTCACAAATCTTGAGTCATGCGAGGTATTTTAAGGTTAAAGAAAATTACGATTTCAGCAAGGCCAAATTCTACACTTTCCCCTGAAAAGATACGCTTAGATAGAAAGAATATCACAGGACAAGACTAAAATTTCTGTGAAGTAAGATGACTTTAACATGAGATTTTATGCTATTGGGTTGATTAATTTTTAAAATAATACAATAGTATTATTGTTTTATCCACTGCTGTCAGAGTGCACTGTACACTCTTGTAAGATTTACTAGATGTTCATGAGGGCATGTGTGCTGAGAAAGAAATATGAAAGTTGTCTGGCCTACTGTCTGTTAAAGAAATGGCTTAAAATGTAAGTCTACCCAGAAAAACCTCAGTTAAAAACTTGACACGTTTTTTCTGCTGTACTTTCAGAAATGCATGCAGCGATTAAAAAACAACACTCCCCACCACTAAAATCTGTGTTTCTTGCTGTTATGGCAAAACAAGTATCAGTGACCTGATCCTGTTCTGTCTGGCTCATGAGACATATATGGGAAACAATTACAGCATATGCTGGAAGATCATTCCTTCCTTCCTCTTGAAACCTCTTTCCCAGAATCCAGCCCGCTATCCTTCAAACAAGTCTTTAACCTTGCCAGGAATAAAGAAGAGAAGACTGAAAACCCCAGTTTCCAGGGGAAAAACATTTCTCACAGTGCCACCGTTTCTCTTCTGATCTCTCACACCCGATTTTAAGACAGATCTACAAAATACTTTAAGAAGATGAGACTGGGAACTAACATTTGCAACCCTTTTAAACATTGCCAACTATGTATTCTGATTTTATACGCTGCATTATGATTTTCTCTACCTCCCCCACTTCTTTGTTTAAACGAATGACACCTGTGCCTGTTCTTGCTGCTAGCTGAAGTCTTCTTCTCCTACACACCCCATAAAGTGAATTTAGGACTGTATTTTCATAAACGAAAATGAAATAAAATTAACACTGTGTATATTTTTCAAGCTGTCCTTTCATTAATCAAGTCCTGTGCATTACCTCAGTGCAAATAACTAATGATAAAATCTTAAACCAGGCCGCAGAATTGACCATTAGCGTGTTTTTTCCAATGAAACTGAATCGATGTGAAATTAATTTGGGGACAGTATATATACAGTTCAGTGTTGGGAACAATCTTCCTGACAGGCCTGTTGCTTTAGATGGACATCTGTTTTCTTTTCAAGTCAACATCAGATCTCTCATCAACATAAAGAAATTCAAAATATCAATAATTGATATTAAAGTTATATCAGATATATTGCCACAATGACAATTACTCTTATTTGTATTTACTAAGTAAAGGGAAGTATTTTTCTAGGCAGTGCACAGAGAAGGAAAGAGGAAGAAGAAAACCCTAATATTACTGGATATTGGAATAACTTTTAATATTACTAGTCAACAGAGAGAAAGAAATTGTTTTCACATTGTACTGATGTCTTCTGCTTCACTACAGTTAAGTTCTTTCTGTGTCTACTTTGACTGTAAAATTCAAGGCTTTCATATGCTGTGCAGCTACCACACCACATGAAATGTTCCTTTTTGAAAAAGCTTTATCAGTAGAGTACAATTTACGTGCAAGAGTGCAAACCAGTGTTGGTGAGCAAAAGTGAATCTGGTGATGAAATTCAGTACATCCAAAATCCATTATTGAATTGAAAGGGAAAGTATGGTTTATAGAAGAAGTAGCTCATGGGCTGTATACTCTTCTTTAGTTAATGTGAGGTTTGATTACAATAATGAAACATAAGGTACAGTATGTTCCAAGGAGCCAAAACAGAGAAGCATCAGGCTGTAATAAAAGAAAGTTTCAGCAAGGTTTTTGTAAGAATGATGCATGGTGATCTACATTAACATTAAGCTTCACTGATATTAAGCATTTTGGTTAGTGCTGAATAGACCCCTCTGTTCTCAAAGGATTCTCAGTCCAGTTGCACAAAGGAAACAAGCATGAGAAGACAAGAAGGATATACATTCAGCAGCTAGAGGCTGAATGTTCTCCTGTCACAATACCAGTAAAGACAAGCGTCCCCAAGCCAAAACCAGTGAAAGGATCTTGTGGAGTTGCCTTGAACTGTTTAAGGCACCTAGAATATAAGTACTACTTGTCAGCTGATAATGACAAGAATCACAGAATGGGTGAGGTTGGAAGGGATTATGTTGATGATGAAAATGATGATGGTTGTTCCTGCTACGCAAAACCATAGCAATTGGGTCCAGGGTTGCAAAGAACTTTCTCCTCAGTATGTTATTGCATAATTATATCCTCGTGCTATTAGCAGTTCTATTCAGCCACCAAATTTATCTAAGTTATTATATGATATTATTGTGCCATAATTACTGAGCAACTTAATGATTTTGAGCACTAAGAAGAGAGAAAGTTTCAGCGCTTTTGATCTCCAAACAGCCTTTGAGTGAGGAAATTCTGTTTTCCTCATTTTATATCGGGAAAATGGAGTCATAGAAACAGAAGATCACCTTTGGAACCCCAGTCACCATGAGATGCAGACAGGCATTTAATAACATAGTCAAGAGTGCCAGGAAAACCCTACTGAAATGATTAGGAAGTTGACATGTGCAGTTCATAACAGTACTTTTTTGCAATCTCATGAAGGACTTGCCTGCCTCCTAAACCTCTAATCCCCAGTGACTGAAGTCACTGCTTGGAGGAGAAAACAACAACGGAATCAGGTGTTTGCTGCCAGCAGATAAGTCTGTGTACAAAGCACAGGCAAAGTGTATTTTTCTACAGCCTGTGGAAGGGACGTCCAATTTCCAAGCTGGCCTCTGCCAGCAAGTTTTGTCCCCTGGTGGTGTCTTACCTTTCTCCTTTTCTGGGCCACACTCTTTATCTGTTTGTCAGTACTTCCCGCTGGCTTTTCTGGATGTTCATATGCATACAGGCATGTCCAAAACTCATCCATGTCCCATGGATGCTCTATTGCCAGTCACCATTGGCCCTTTCTACTTGACACCCTCCCTTGCTAATGCTGCAGCGTCTCCCACCATTATCCCCCACTAAGAAACAGCGGTTGTTTTCAGTTTAAATACCAATGGACGAAAAATCCTTTTGGTGTGCAGTTCTTACCTTCCAGTGTTAACACCTCTGGCAGAGCTGGCCTTAGTGACTTAGCATGGCATCCAGGCTGTGGTGGAAATGTGCGACATACGCCGGGGACGTGCCAGGTGCTGGCATGCTGCCTCCTCCCGTATGGCAATATGTGACCCATATGTGACTTTCCACAGGCAAAGGGGACGACAAACCCAAAGGAGCATCACACAAAAGGACCTGTAACAACTTAGGAAAGCCAAGTGGCTTGTGGTTAGTTCCCTAAACACCAATTCAGAAACTTGAAGGTAGGCACTCCACAATTTTTAGCCACAGGCTTCTGTCTCCTTAGGCATTCCCATTCATATTCTGTGATAGATAGACAGGCATTATTTTGGGAGAATAAAATGTACTATTACCACAGGATTGCATAAATCCTGCCTGTCTTCTGGGAAGTTCAGACTGAAAGAAAAGCTGGATGTAATTATCCTAAAGCTTTAAATATTTATGAAAAATATTTATCACAGCATTTTACATACAGTTGTGCAATATACTTTTGTGACTTTGCTCCCAAGGTACTACTTTTATATCTTAAGTTGTTGACAAATGGCACGATGCTTTGCAGCAGGAAAAGATCTCGCCTCCAGACCCCCAAATGAACTCCCTGAGACATATTTCTGCTGCTTGATGTTAAGGCAGAAAACTGAATTTTCACCTCATCATTTTGTATTGAAATGGTTTTGGTTATGAAAGTAGAATAATCAAGAGAACTGTTTTAAATATAGCTTCACTAAACTACAGAGGAAATTACACTGTCTGCTGAGTTTGAAAATCTGTCTATAATTAGATTTAAATGCCACTCCTTTCAGTGCATTTTAGCATTTCTGCAGACTGTAGTCCTTATGAAGTATATAGTTTCAATGTATAGTCTTCCTCTCATGAAAATTACAACCCTGTGGCATGCTTTCAGGAGATTATCTCTTTATATTAGCTATAAAAGGTAATCTAATAGTTGATGCAGTTGTTGACTAGTTTCCTCCCATTCCTGTAGCATAATTTGTTATCATTTGCTTTTCTCTATGTATTGTTGTGTGTGGTAAGTTTGGGAGGAAAATGATTCGCCTGTAGCAAAGGATAGTACAGAATTTTATTATAAATGTCCCTGTTTCATATTTTGCAAGTGATTCTTGTATATATGAAGTGCTATTTACTCCATATAAACAGTAGTGGAATTTCAGGAATTGTGATATTTTCTTTCATTCTGTGGTCTTGCTATATAAATAAAGGAAAAGCTTATTATTATGAAAGATATTTATATGGCTGTGCTTTTGCAGAAAAGATGCTAACTGACCAGATCTTGTTGGGTTTTTTTCATTGTCTGTAATACCACAATAATGCCGTCACTTAGAAGGTTAGGCTTTTTACTCTTCCGTTTGTGATGGTTGTTTCCAAATTGAGGCTTGTTTTTTCAAAAAAGAAACTGAAGAGTAAAAAGTGACTCCTAAAGAAACTGTTGATATCATATTGATATTTCGTCTAGTTATCAAGACATTGCTGTGCTTTAATGCCTTCTGGGTACACCTACAGCACACAGTGATTGAACAGGGTGGATAGCTGGGGAGAGGAGAGGGACACGAGGGAGCGGTTGTGTCCCCCCGGCCACCTTGGCTCGCTGCCACGTGCCCTGGTGATGCGCACTCCCGTAGTAGCAGCCACAGTGCCGGGAAGCCTCTGTGATCCTTTCCTCCTCATCTTCCAGTCCACTTCTAACATTTGACCAGCTCAGATATGGCCCCCAAATCGGTCTCTGAGCAGTGACAGGGAGTGGAGGGAATGGGGAGCGGAGATGCACAAGGCCAGATCTTTAGCCGGCATTGATCAGCGTGAACAAGACCGACGCAGATGGCGTATCCCACCTGCGTTTTAGACGTGAGTACCTCCGTCCCTGAGAAAAGCAGAGCTGCACCCCCGCTCCACCATGTACTGCTCGTTCTCAGGTGTTCAGCCACTGCTGCATTTGCGTTTAAACCAACTGAAATATAATTCAGTGGAAATATTTCCCCTTCAGGACCTCTGATTTTCAGAAGAAATAGTTCCCCTTGTTAGCCAGAAATGAACTGGAAAAATCACACCTCAGCCCAAATGAATACTGACCATACTTGAAACTTTAACCTAATTAAACTGTTAACTTCAAACTGCAGCATAAAAAGAAAAAAAGAACATTTTTTACAGAAGGTAGGTAAGGCAGCGTTTCCCATTTGTACTACACAATGGTGAGTTTCAGATATTTCAGCTCTAATTAGGACATATACAGTGGACTTTCACTAAAATGTCATGTAAGTAGAGCCATCGTTTTCAGCGTGAGCCACTCAGGTGACCCGGCCTGCCTGGCCCTCCGGGCTTCCAGACAATGTGGCTGGATGAAACAATGCAATTTCTTTTATCAAGAACTCCTGGCTCCAAAGATCTGTCACTGCAAACAGCCATGGGAGCAAATCATATGTCAGCCTAAAAAATCAATATTGAAGAACAAATTGAACTATAATAGTGTGTCTGTCTGGTTATTTAAAAATAGATGAACAAAGAAAATGCAAAGGACAGGAAGCAGCCACGAGAGGTTTACGGAGATTACTCAGAGGTGGAAGAATTGAAAAGAAACTTCTCACACCAAAGAAGTGGTTCCTTCCCTTGACTTTGAACGTCTTGTCTGCGTGTCTTCTCAGACACATCATTTGTGTTGTCTCAAACACAAATAGATAGTACCTAATTTCCTTTTTTGCCTATATGCTCATGCTAAGGCCCATTAATATTGCCCAAGTAATGTAAAGGGAAGGGTCTTGGACATGTAACAATCTACCATAAACTTTCAAGGAAATGGAGCACAACAAATCTATCAACAAACAGAGTGAGCTAAGATTGTCCCAAGAGGCCTTATTAAAGTTATGAGTGAATTATAGATACATTCAAAAGGTTCTACTGAAAATTACTATTGGAACCTCCGAACTGTTATGAATATCCTTTGGTGATAATCTTGAGGCTTCCTGTAACATTCTACAGAAGACGCAATTCTCCTTTAAACTCCACAGGGTGCTTCAAAAGCCTGCAAGGGTTATCATTTTCTAATAAATATTGTTGTATCGAGTGGTTCTTTTTAAATGCTTTTTCAAAGAAAATAGTAATGAAAAGAAAAAAAGAAAAAACACTTAGAAAGCAAAGTTTTCACTATCAAGAAAAAGTAGAAAGGAGACAGCTGAAGAAATTTAGTATGCATGTATCAGTAAATATGAATATTGTGAAACTCAAGGATTGATAAAGAAATTAATGACATTAATGAATCACTAACAGGGTTCTACAAGTGATGACACATTAAAAGCTTCTAAAAGTGGCTTGGTGGATTTCTAAGAAATATCACTAAACCTGGCTGTCTCAATTACCTCCCAAAGCCACAGAGGCCAAAAATTTTACTTACAAATACTGCTGTCATCTATCTGTCCCAACACCTAAGAAGGCAGAAATATTCATTACAACCAGAACTAAAGCTCTTTGTACGTCACCTGGATTTGCCGTCTTGGACACCGTCACAATGATTGATTTGTGATTCCCGCAGAACAGCATGTCTGTAGGTGTTAAGCTTGGGTGTAGAAGCAATGTGGCGACTTTTGGACTGCTTTGTGCCTGAGCTGGTGAGACCTGCACGTGCCCTGTTAGGAGATGTTCAGTCTCCCTGTGAAACCACCTCAAATCGCATGTTTCTGCTCTGCAGCACCAAGTCTGAGGAGCCAAAACACAACGAACATCTGTTGCTTTATAGTCACTGGGCCTTATTCATGGTTCAGCATAGAGCTAAGCTTAGTTTCTGGCAAGAGGGCAGCTTGCCTAGAATTATATATTCCCCACCCTTGCCCAGAGCACCCACTTTTTTTTTTTTTTTCCCCCTTGGTAAGGAAAGTTTAAGGGTTGTACTTCACTAGTGATTCTCAGTGAGGAACCTAGGGAGCTTGGTGGAGCTTCAGTAAGTTCTTACAAAGCATGACTGTAAAAGGTACGATAAAATGCCTGCTGTCTACACAGTCTGAGAAAAACTAGTGATAAACTGTGATAAATGGATAAGCCTCACTTACATTTTGTATCCTGGTATTCTGCTGCCTGGAAGAAAGTCTGTTTGGGCTTTGAAACTCTTTCTATCTGATCCTGTATGCATTTCAGGGAAAGAGAAAGAACTGATATTACAGTCATTTATATAACATTAGCCTGTGATTATTTCTTGCTTGGAGAAAAATGTCCCTTTATTCATGGGAATGCCTGTGAATATGGATGGCTGCAGGGGATAACAGCCGCCACTGAAAAGTTGGTATTTGAGACTTGTCTAATTCCTGGCACTTTTGTTGGATAAACATCTCTTAAGAGCTAGACTCACAGGCATAAACTTTGCTGGGTGCCATATCAGAGTGGGTAGGTTTTCTCTGGAAACTGACTTTGAAATGCTAAGAATTTTTTGAAAGTTATTTATGAATCATTCCTGCAGTTATTTTGTGCAGCTGCTCCATTTCTCATCGTTGGGATTGTCCCCATCGGGCAGGGGGAACCTGTGGGCTCCAACTGGTGACCAGTTGTTCCTCGGAGCCTGGCCGGAGGGTTCACTGTGGGAAGGGCTGATCTGATACCAGTGCCCTGAATGCTGTGCTCGAGTCCGCTCCTGGCTCGCTGGTTGTCGGAAGCTCCTGGCTGCCAGTGAGAAACTTAAGTAATGAATTTCTTCCTGAAGAGGTTTTCCTGAAGAAGCTGAAATAAATGAAGTATATTAGCTTGTTTTACAAGAAGTCCATCTTGCTTTTACTGAACTAATTACCCTGCAGTCATATAGCTGGTTATGTTTTTCTAACGCATTGTGAAATCTGTTGAATCTGGAGCCAGAGTAATTACGACACCTCAGGTTCATTTGTGATTAAAAGCAGGGACTGTTCTTACAGCTCACGTTTCATCAGAGAAACTCGGAGCGTTTTATAAACACTGGTACCTCTCAGAACAGCTGGAGGAATGTATAAATTACTAATAAGTAATAGTCTTATATTTGAACATTACACACTGTCTTTTCTTCTTAAAATGTTTTCCAAATGTACAAAGACACTAAAAGCTCCATTCTGTGTGGCACTATATGCAGTATATGAGCAACCCAGTAGGGTTTAGGGTAGGACGCGAAACTGCAGTTTTCAGTAAAAATGACAGAAACCTTTCCGAGATGCAAAAAGTAAAAACTCAAGGTAGAATCCAGCTAGATTATGAAAGCTAAAATCTGTGTGCTCTTGGAAATGAAATAATGCCTTTTTGAATGACCGCAGTGTCGAGGGTGTTCACCTACAACTCTTTAAACACAACTCCCATTAACACAAATCTGGACTTTGTTAACACAGGGTCAGAGAGATGAGTCACGTACAGTGAAGTAATAGTGAGTCACTGAACCCACCTATAACGAGTGTCCTCTAGACTAGTTAGGCATTAATGGTGTATGACTGCTCTGCGAAAGGTGGTACGACTGCCGCGCTCAGCAGGGACAGGACGGGTTTTCTCTCTGTTCACAGCAAAGAGCGTGTGCTCCCATCCTGGGTCACGCGAAGGATGTACAGACGTGTAGAGGAAGAGGAAGGTTGAGGTACAGAGAGGCAGGCGCATTGCTCCATCCGTTCTCAGGCTCTGAGCAGCAGATAAGGGGTTTGGGTACGGGCAGGCAGCCTATGTGGGCTTGTGGCACGAGGGATAGAGAAGGAAGCCATCCTGGCATCCTGCAAATGCCAGAAGTGCTGGTGCTGGGGCAGGGGAGGGCTGTTTGGCGCCTGTGTGAGGGCACGTGGCAAAGAAACGGCTGATTAACGGCGGGGTGATCAAACCGGGGCACAAGGATTTTGGTAAATCACGCAACTAGCTGATAAGAGAGAGAGGATATTTTACAGGAAAATAACTAAGACAGTGATGAGGTGACTAAATTAAACCCAAACATGTGAGACAGCTAAGAAATTAACTAACATCTCCTTATTCCCTCCCAGGTTCTTCAAGCAGACAGTGTTACGTGCTCCGCTCTGTCCCTACAGCCTCTGTGAGAGGCTGTCCCTGCCGACCAGCGTGCGCTGCACTGCATGCTAAAATATACTGTGCATGATGAAAGGCTCGGAGCCAATAGGGTTCAAGCAGCCTTAATTAAAAACGCAATTAAAACCCCAGAATGAGTTACCGTTAGCCAAAGGGGCTAGGAGAAACCAGAAGGGTGGTTTGGGTTTTTTTTTTCCCCCTAATATTTTGGAGTGGGAATGGACTTAGGGAGATAACAGGGCAATTAAAAATGAGAAATGCATGAAATTAATGGTGACTCAAAATGGCTGGGAGAGGCTGACTTTTTTTTTTTTTTTTACATCTGTCTGTACTGTATTAAATAAAGAAAAGAGGTTTGAATAATCAGGAAGTAAGTCAGAATGATGCTGTAAAATCAATTGCTGATTAAGAACACAGAAAGAGTAATTGGAAAATGTCAAATATATCATGTAGTGGCCCCAGTAATACATATCTCAAAGGAGCTAGAGGAATTGTGGAGTCTGAATGGATTTGACATTGCGCTGTAGGGTGTTTGCAACATCTGGCTTTATGTACCTAATGGCAGCGCTAAGTTACAAGGCTCATCCTTCTGCAGTCATGCTGAGGGAGTCACCTCCAGAAGACAATAGTCTAAATGAAGATCCAGGAGGCTCTGAGGGAAGCCAACCCATTCATCTGGGCATCTGAACTAGTGCCTCGGTGCAGGTGATGTGAAAGTCCCCCTTTGTTTCACACCGCAACACTCCATCGAGAGACCAGGGGAAATAAAGTGTTTTCCATCAGAGATGGATGTGATGAAACCTGCCGCTGCTGATGCTACTGCTCCACTCAGGTTATTACAGTGTTCTTATTACCAGGGCGTTAGAGCCTTACTGATACTGAGTTCACGCTGGCTCTGTATTCCCTTAACTCCGTCAGCTTCCAAGGGAAAAAATGAAGGAAACTCTGAGACAGAAATGAGGCATCTTCAAAGGGCAAAGCTGCCACTTCAGTTATATGTACCAGCACTAAGCTCAGAAGGGTAAACTTCAAAGGGAGCGAAGCCTCTTTTCTTCAGCAACTGGATGAAGCAAACATAACGCATATCAGCACAGATACAGTTTTCCTGAGTCCAGAGCTAAGAAAACATCTTTCATGCATCTAAAGACTGGGAAATCAAAAGTGATTCCCTCTCGATTTTGTCCTTGTGCCTTAATCCTTTCATCAGAAATGATCCCTGGCAAGAATATGTTTTGTTGACGAGAACCAGTAGAGAACTGTAGAGTTGGTGTACCACAAAAAGATCCTAAAATAGGATCAATCTGCTAAAACACCCAGTGGGAGGACAAGACAATAAGATATGCAGAGGGTGGTCACTCATCCTTCCATTGCGAACCAGCCTTGCCTTCTTCCCTCACTGCTGAAGACTTATGCATCCTTGATCATCTGCATCCACTGCCTGGGCTCTGAAAGCAGTGCGGAGCGGCTGTACACAGAGTAGTCTGGAGGGAGTGTTCAGTTGTCGCACAAGGAAAGCCCTGGTGTACTGGTGTGAAAAGAGAGAAAACAGCTCTGACAAGCAGACCACGTATGAAATATTAAAATGCTACCTACCCTGGTTACTGTGGGCTTGTATCCAGAGTTAGTACACGATGTGCTATAAACGGGTGCCACCAGGGAGTTTAAGAAAGCAAAGGGAAAACTATTTTGCATACAGTTTTTTCCCGTAGACTTCTAATTAAAAACAAACATGCAAAAAAAACCCCAGAAGAAAGTGTTTTCTTCTCTGCCCAGCCCCTCCTGAACAGCCCAGCTGGGACGGAGCTCTCTGCCGTTCCCAGCAGCTCACTGTGTCCACCCTTCCAGCACCCCAGAAACATCCCAGAAAAGGGCAGAGGGGTGGGCAGCACACAGGCAGCATGTTTCCCTCACCATTTTGGAGTTAAGTGTAGACATCTCAAGCTCCCAGTTCAGTCTGGAAACAGGCATACAGCCTCATCCTCCTCCATCTCAGAGACCAGCAAAAGCCATCAGTGGGTAAGACGGGACAACAGAAGACCCCAAGCCACTGAATGGGTATTAACTTCTGCTTCTAGGGCCTGCTCCCCCTGGCCTCCACCCTACCCGTTAAATCAGCTGGAATCAGGCTAGGAACATCAAATCCCAGTGGCTTCCCCCAGTTGATTCTTCTTAATGCATGCGTGCAGAGGAAGGCAGGAGAAGCCTGAGTGGCAGTTTTAACAGCTTCAGTCTCTCCAGAAAAATCTGCGGCAGCCATCAGTGGCAGATTTTTTCCTTAGCCTGTTTGCAGTCTTGAACTCCCATGTACATCCCACTTGTTATTTTACAGGCAGCTTCTGGGCATTTAGTCAGAAGGGAAGACCTATGGCAGGCAAACAAAAGTTGAGCAAAATATTTCCATCTAATTCTGCCATGAACACCAGCTGGTCATCTACACCTTTCTTGTTCAGAAACCCTGGGGATAAATTTGCATGAAACTGTATATATGCACAGTGAGAAAGCCAGCAGTGCACCAGCTGGGAAAAGCAAGGACCACAGCAGAAAGACAAACTGGAATCTCTTGGTCAGTTTTGGTTTAATACCTTGTACTTCTTTAGACAGATCCACACAGTGTCCCATTAGCTCCTCTGACCTGGTCTCAGTGTGATTCCTGTGACTTTACTGGCTTTCCCTCTTGTGCTAGCAGAAAATGTGGGAAAGAGGCATGGTTTCTTCCTCCACAGGATGTGAAATGCATCACTGCATTGTCTGCCCTAACGAGGATGCCTTCCTTGATGTGAGCCCTCTTCCATGTTTTCAGGGATCAGACCCACTTTTTAACGATTGCAACAACCTTTGAGTTTCAGAGAACTTCCCCACTCAATTTCCCCCATTTACTTTTCACTATTGAGAGAGAGATTTCGGAAAAACCACAGGTAACTAACATCCCTTGGTGCATTCTCCTGTGCTTTTCTGACCGGAGATGTTAGAGTGGATACACTTTGGCGTTGTTACACAGAAGGTCAAATACAACCCCAAGACTTCTACCGCCTATAAGTAGAAATCATCAGCACTGAACTCATGCACGAGTTTATCACCTGCAGTCCTCATCCTGCCTTCACGTGCAGGTGGCGTTGAAGCGTAGGAAAATAAGATTCCACATAAAATTCATGCTACTAATCCATGCCTTAGTTTAATCCTGCTTAATAACCCCTCAGTGCATATTACAATTCTTAGTTGTTTTACCAGTGATGCCCGCTATGAAGGAATCAGATACACTGGTACGCTCAGGTTCCTTTGCCCTAATCCAGTGACACAAAAGAAACGAGAAAATGTTAAGAAGAGCTTCTGATAGCTTTGTGTTGCCTGATATTCACAAAATCATGGCTTTGATGCACTAAAAAATCCACTCCATAATCAGTAGAATTAAAACCTTACGTACATCTTCCTGTTTCCCCTGCAAAGTGGTCATTTGTTAAACTGCCAGATAAGGTTGCTGCATCAGCTTTGCATTTCAACCGCATTTCACGGTGTAATAAGGCTCTCACGATCACTCTCTGTACCTGCTCGCACTGTAGGTGCGCCAGCCCTTGTCCAATAACTATTGTACTAAAGAGCCAATTTCAATCAAATCTTTGGGGGTCTCAGAGGTATTCTGGCCCTATAAGATTTACAACAACAGAAAACTATCTGGAGGGAGAATTTTCTATACGTGGTTTTTCTGAATTGTAAGCACCGTTCACTTTATTACATGTAAGGGAATCCACACAGGAGCCCAGTTAATCTTCATTGGTCCTCCAGTTTACCAAACTATTCGTAGGTAACATGATCATCCCACATGGGCAGAATCATTGCAGCATAAGGAAAACGGGGACCTCCAGACAGCTTCTGAACCAACCAACTGGATAAATTATAGTATCATACCTGATAAACATCTGTCTAACCTGTTAAAAGTTTCCAATCCTGAAGTCTCCCCAGGCAATTATATGAGCGTACATCTTTATTGCCCACCATCTTGTACTACAGCTGGAACATTGTAATAACATTAGTGAAGCTCTATAAAATATGGTTCAAAGCCTGCTGTTTGTGCCTGTGTTTGCATGTCAATTTACAAAAGCCTAGGTAAGGGAAGGAAGGTAAAACAATGCTGCAGCATTGATTTCTCTCAAGGACGTGATAGTTGCATAAAGGGCTCTGCTAATTATAGCCACCAGCTATCAACAGACTCAACAACAGCCACAGCAGCATTGCAGCAATTCGGTGCCTACCATAGCTCTTTAAGCTGAAAGCATTTGTCATGCGTAAGAATTGATTTTCAAAGCTAATGCCCCAGCAGCCCCCTGCAATAAAACATGGGTGGACTTGACTCCAAAAGGCCCTTCAGATGGTGTGTCTCTGCCAGAGCACTTTCCTCCAGCGTACCTTGTTTATAATTGATGCGACTTCTCAGAGGTGGATCCATTATACATGACTCGCTCAACTTCAGGACTTTAATCCCAGGGAAGCTACCAGCAAAGCTCCCTTAAATTTGTGTTGGAGAAGTTGCAGACCATCCCTAAGAGCAGAAAGTGCAGTATTTAGGCAGAAATATGCTGTTCAGTAAAAGACTCAGGACTGTAATTTCTTCTCAAAACACCAGTGCCTACGTTGCTAGATAAAGAGAATGGATCAGGCTAGGTAAAAATTACTGTCTTCACATAGATTTTTCTCTGCCTAAATCTGAGGTAACATTTGGAGGGTTATGCGATAATTTTATACACACTTGAAAGCAGTGCCTCGAGGAGGGCTGGGAAGACTGGGAAATGCAGTCTCTCTTTTCTCTGGCTTGCTCTTTCACTTCCTTCCAAGCTGACACCAAACTTCTCCTCACAATCCTTCTTGGTCCCTAGGTCATGTGAATGTACACGGTGAGGTTTGAGAACAGAAGTAGATCAAGCAGTATCTATGAAAAACAGCCTAAGGACTTTTCCTTGACCAGCTCTTAGCTCTGTGCCTCTCCCAACCTTTCCCTGGGAGTGCAAAGTTTAGTATGAAATTCTCTTCGGTGAAAATCCTTGGTTCTGTTTTCAGCATCATGTGGCTTAAAATCTAAAACCTTCTGCTGCTGCAACTTGGCACAGCTCTCTCTACTTCAGGGGGGTCGTGTTGGTTTCTATCAGGTTTGGAGCTGCCACCAGCCCAGCAATGCAAAAGGGTAATTCCTCAAATGAGGCAGATGACTTTATAGAACAAGGGAGCGATGGCATTCGTACTCTGCTCTCCCTAAACCTGCCTTCTTGCCAAAACCCAACAAAATATTTAAGCATAACATAACTTTTAAATTGTTTGTGGCATTTGGAGTTGAAACTCTAAGCAATAATTATGCTAATGAGAAATAAAGTATTTTCTTGGCAGCAGAATACTTTTTTGTTGGCATTGTTGACTTGTTTATTTGTTGCTTTCTTGTCATCATTGCTGGCTTCTATTTGTATGCAGTAAGTGCCATTTACAGCTGTCCTTGAGAAAACTGCCGCAGCTTCCAAAAATTGCTTTCCCATTTCTTTTTTTCTTGCTTCAAAAGTGACAGCTTTTTGTCTTTTCAGGCCTTTGACAACTGCACGCCAGGTAGCTATTCCCTGAGAAGGGTAATGACTTTCTCACCAGCACAGTACAGCAGTGCACTGGGGGAATAGACGTGGGGACTTGCCATTACAACAGATATGAGAGAAATGAAGTGCCTGTCCACAGAGGCCTCAGCATTGGGTTAAACGATCGCATTCCCATTTCAGTTCTTAATTGCACAATGAGCAGGAGGAAATGGAGTAGATCCAGGGGGATCTGCAAAGGAAGAAAGTAAATTCTCCGCCAGAGCTTGCTGCAGAGAAATGCTCTTCTTCAGCTTATACATTTTGAGCATAAGCAGGAGCTTTATGTAAACAAAGCCATTTTCGTAGGGAAGTCCCTTGAAAAAACTGGTGCTTCGATTCTGCTTTCATTTACTTAAGTGGACCAGCCCCAGTGACCTCCTCTGAAGAGGGCTCTTTGCTGAGCTGGACACAGGGAGGGGTGAACTGGGGTGGGAAGGCAGGGGAGGAGAGGCCGAGCAGACGCAGAGAGCCTCCCTGCAATGTGGTGTGCCGTGGCCGCTGCTGCAAACGCTGGCAGCGGAAAGGCTGCCGTCCTCGAAGCTCCTGCCCTGCCTGGTTTAGGGCTGCATATAGATGCTCTCTGCCCGTCGAGGAGTCCCACCTACTCACGGAGGATCTTCAGCCTCCCAGCGTACCGTGAGGAAGGGAAGCATCAGTTCAGCCGCAGTGGAATCGGTACCTCAGCTCACTTAAATGATGGGTCAGAGAACTGACCCGCTCATTAGTGTGGTCTGCACGAGCCAGAAGATGCCTTGCTGTGGGAGCAGGGTCGCAAGCTCCGTGGAGGAGCACTGGTGTACAGTGACTGTGACATGGACCAGACGGGGGGAATCTTTACACAGAGCCTTTAAAACGGATGTGAGGCTGGTTTCCCAGTTTCCCCTGTCACATCTGTGGATAAATCACAGCAGGTTTTTGGCATTTCATATTAAGATACAACTGACTCTATCCAGTGACTGAGTTATCCTGTGACACTTGTTTGAAATAATGTAAAGAGAAAGTGGAATCTGTTTTACTTTTTTTTAATTTATACGAGTTTGTGAGGTTTTGATCGTATTTTAATGGAAGGTCTAATTAGTGGGTAATTGAGTTAAAGGTGAGATACTGCAAATGCAATTCATTAAAGCTCAAATTTTAAACTACTCATGTGTGTAGCTGTCAGAAATGAGAAACAGAGACACTGAATAATGTCTGCTGGATCTACTGTCTCCGTGTTGCATCTCTAGCATGCAATAAATGACATTCTTCTTCTCCTCTTTGGGGATATTGCCCAAGAAATCTATTACTTACCAGATCAGTGAATCAATAGATGTTATTGTTCTCCTTGTGCTAGATCTGCACTAAGGAAGCAGCAAGAAAAACGTGCTTCTCAGTGCACGGAAGCTCCTGATAGTTACTACACAAGATGGTCACTATATAAAAGCTATATGTTCCAGCACTTCGTGTTCTGTGTCACCGTTCCTACACCTTTGTGTATACTTGGTGAACAGTTGTGGGGGATTTTTAATAAAGAGGATATCTGATTTCCAAAATTACAGAATCATCTGTAATTATAAGAGCCACAGACTGCCCAAAATAAACCTTGTTGTTTGCTTCAGGTTGTATTAGAAACAGCTTTCTCAGGGCTTGGCGCTCAGCAGGTGCTTCTGAGAGGTGCCCCGCTGCATTATGAGCAGTTGCTGATAACAATCCTACCACCCCAGCACCTCTGCTGCTATATTGACACAGCCCCACTGTCTCTAATTCTGCTCCTTGTCGGAGGGTCAGACGTAGTACCCAGGGCACACTGCTGCAGGGAAGACAATGTCTTTGTACAGACACATAAAATAAAACCAACCAGGAATCATGCGGATGCATGTAAGAACATACACTTTGCGCTGACAGGCGTCAATGCAAGCACAACCGGCTGGAGATTAAGATGGTACTCCCTGACAGATGCATTTCCTTCTTCTACGTGTTGGCTTTCATTCTTTCTTCCCTTATTGCTTTACTCAGCAATTATACCATGCAACACACCTGTAATGCTCCAAACGTGAAAAACAAAACAAAATACAGATCGAGGGAGCAGATCACCAGCTCCATAATGCAGCATCACACGTACAAGATGGAAGACATTTCCGTGGGGCTTGGGGTGAGCCACGGATGTATCCCGATTTGTTCCTTGATACGCAGGTAAGCAGAAAGGAAGGGAGGAGTTAAGAAATTGCTGCCACATCAGTATCTGTTTCCTGCTCACACCCAGCCCGGGTAATCCCTTACACCCATGCTCAGGGTTTGTAAAACTGGTTTCTCCTGAGCTGCACTGCAAATCCATTTCGCACTCATAAGCAACAAGCAGATGAAAGCTCAAGACGAATGCATTTCTGTCTTCCTTCACGTGTCATTCATCAGTAGCCCCACTCTTCAGAAACCTCAGGATTTTTGTTTTCAGCTACCTGCAAGAGGTAGTTTTTGTGTTTAGCTGTAGGTTACTCAAGAGATTAGCCTCATGGAGAACTGATGCCCCCTCTGCCAGCCTTCTGAATCCTAAAGGGGACTGAAAAGCCCACCACCAGTGATACATCAGGATTTGGATTTCCTCAGATGTGTGCCTCGAAATATATCCCAATTCCAGAACAGGAAGGTTACTATAGTTACTTTAAGATAAATGAGGACATTACATTGCTTTTAGAAAAGCAAAGAAGAAAAGAGTGATGTGGGCCTTTATCCCAAAGTCTGAATTAATCTTTAGTTTATTGCTGGATGAACATTTGGATGATTAGTTTTGCTGCACTAGGGAGTTTTCTTTCCGTTTCAGGAGTCTGAGAATCAATTTTCCATAACCAAGTAGCATGATATCTGTTAAAGATCTAGGAAGGATTATACCAGGTTCCCTGAATGTATTAATAGCTATGCTTTTTATTAGTTCAGAAGAAGGATAAGGAGGAGGCAGATGGCAGTCACTGGACAAATAACCTTCATAATGTGGAAAATACTAAGCAGTTTAAAAGATGCTGGCTGTAGCAAGATTTTTCCAAGCGCTGCTGACTAGCTAGGAGATAATTCACACTCGGTTGGATGAAGGTGCACTTGATTTGTACAAGACAATGCAGGGGAAATAAGGCAAGGCAGTACGACCTGTTCTTGGTTTGGTTTGGTTTGGTTTGGTTTTAAACCAGAAGCACTAAGGTTGAGTCCCCTAAGTGTTGTCTCCAGAATGGAGAAACTGCGGGAAGGATGCTGTGACGGACTGACCCTGGCTGGATGCCAGGTACCCACCAAAGCCGCTCTGTCACTCCCCCTCCTTGACTGGACAGGAGAGGGAGAATATAATGACAGGCTTGTGGGTTGAGATAAGGACAGGGAGAGATCACTTAACCAATTACTGTCACGGGCAAAACAGACTCAATTTGGGGA
>JAVKLA010000049.1:9859700-9875533 GCA_034782735.1 Sagittarius serpentarius
GTCCATCTTAAAGCCGGCTGGCATTGGCTGTATCGGACACAGGGGAAGCTTCTAGCAACTTTTAAAGAAGCCGCCCCTGTGGACCCCCCCGCTATCAAAACCTTGCCACGAAAACCCATTACAGATGCCTACCTACTCCAGGTGGCCAGGACTAAGCACCTCTGGGAACAAAGCCGGGGCACTCACACGTGGGCCACCCCACTCCTCACTGCCCACTTTCTGCCCATGCACGGGGACCCACGAGCAGCAAGGACAAAGCCAGCAGAGCATCACTCTTCGGGTACCTGACTGTGTTTTCACGTCCTCTTTTTCCACATGTAAAGCTGCAAGATCTAAATGCTCATTAGTCCTCAGGGTTTATAAACGGCACACTGTCAATTTTTGCTTATTTTGGCTATCTTTGCCCATTGCTTTTCTTTACGTAGCTGAGTGTTCAGCTTGTATTTTCTTCCTTTTTAAGATACCACATGTCCGTCCAGGAGTTTCCCTCCATCGCCCTTATGCAGCCCAGACAACACTCATATTCTAAGTCTAAAAGTCTTCTGAAACTTTGGGACTCATCACAGAACTTAAATTTCTGGTTTGTAAAGGTTATTAAATTCCTGCACACCATAAAATGCTCAGTTGAAATCTGCCTCGTAATTAGAGCTGAGTAAAGACAGACAGTTTTATTTCACAGAAGATTCAGATGTTTCAAAATCTGGTTTTCCTCCAGTTCCAAACAGTCCCCTAGTATTTCCAAAGTTTCTACAAACTGGAAGGGAACAGCCTACACTGACCAGGAGCCCGGGAGGCCAAAGAGCCGCTGCCCTTCGAGTGCCCAGAGGAACCCAAACTCCTGGCTCCCCGACAGCCACCCGGGAAGTGAAAACACAGTTCATGCATATGGGAGGTGGGAGACAACTACCGTCTGATGGAAAAGTGGCTTCTGAACAAAAGTTCAGACACTGATCAGGTTTTGCGCAGAATTTTGTACATAATATTGATCAAAGAGGTGTTGTGGCTGCTGAGATTATTTCGAATACATAATACCTTGCAGTGCCATGGTTACATGTGAAATCTAAAAAAAGTCCACTTCACTTGAAGTCTATATGGAATATTTCAGCGGATCTGGAGCTTCATAACTGCAGAGTCCATTTGTACTCAGCACAATCTCATTCTTAATTTGGCTTATGAAAACATAAATTGATTTTAAAGTGTGTATACATATGTACAGTAAGTTCTGCCTGCCTCTTTTTTACATACTGTAATGGATGTGCATGTTAAAAGATTAGTTTGCAAAGAACACGTACTGTAACGTGGAGAAGAATATAATGAAAGGACAGAACACTTTTCCTTGTGATTTAGCCAAAACTAGGTTAGATTGTGATATTCATCTAGTTCAAGTGAAGCATATCTAAACCATTCATTCTGCTATGCACGGTTCATTTACTAATATGATTTTATGTAATCTTGACAGCTTTAAATTATATACAGGTACTTATAAATGCTTTTCAAAGCATCTTAGCTCTTGATGTATTATGACCCAATCCATTCCTTGGCAGCTCGATTTAACCATGTCAGAAAAGAGCAGATCACCACAGAACTCCCACTGTTGAATTTTGCCAGTTAAAGGTCTGTCTCTCCTGATCTTTCCCCTTCTGCAGAAATCAGAATTGAAGCATATCTTATTTGACATCTTCTTAGGCATTTCTGTGCCAGATGCGAGTTTCCTGGGTACGCAAAAGCACCCAAACTTTACCAGAACATTCAGTCTCACATTATAGCTGATGCAAAGTGACATTATGTGAAAAAAATGTTACATATTTATTGTTTTATCCTTCTGCTCTGAGTACCCCGTACATGCCCTTTGCGTTCATAGCAGGTCTTATAAAGATGTCCAGTGGTTTTATAAGTAGCACTATAACCTCTAAAGGCTTGTAGGTATGATTCGGACAAGTGTGCTAGGATCGCACTTGGCAATTATTTTGAGCTGGATTTGAGCCTTGCTGAAATGAGGACAGACTAATTAGACTTGGACTCTTCAGCTGAAAAGAAGAGACAGCTGAGAGGGGAGATAATAGAGGTTTATAATGATAACTGAAGTAAACAGGGGACAATTACTCAATCTTCCACCCACTATGAGAATTAGACGGCACCTCAATTATCAAGCAGCAGGTTTAAAAGAGAAAGAAATACCTTTTCTTATAACGTCTAATTAAACTCTGAAACTAACTGCTCATGGAAGTTGCAGAGGCCAAATGTACAAATGAATTAAAAAAGGGGTCAGACAAATTCATGTAACCATGAATGTCCACCAGTGGTGAGGGAACGTGACTGTCTGGATGCAACCTCTGGCTCAGGAAGCCCCTAAAAACCATCAGTGGCTGGAAAGGTACCACTTTGCGTTTGCCCTGCTTTTTATGCGCTTTCATAAGGGACATGTTGCTGGGCACAGCTGGAGGCAGGATGCAGGTGGACCTTTGGGCTTGCCCAGTATAGTTGCTTTTATATTTTAATTATGGTCTTCACTATGCTGCCAGAGGATGATTTCAGGCATTGGTATCGTGAGCAATACAGTAATAGAAGAGCTGTTGGAGATGCTGAGCTCCCTGAGATGCTGAGGAGCAACCAGATGAGTCCATCATGCCCTCAGCAGTGCAGCTACCCTCAGCTGGGTATCAGGGTGCCCAATCCATGGCCCTGGGACAGTCCATCCTTCTGCACAGCCACGTCACTGCACTACGCCATGCATTCAAGCATCCACCACGACGGGAGAGTCACCACATCAGCATCCTCCTGCCACAAGTGGGATGGGTTCTGCGGCCTCAGCCAGGATGCCCACGTGGAGAAGCACATCCCTGCTCAGCCTCCTCAGGACTTTTATTATAATAAAAGACCATAAAGGCAAACTGTAGGATTGATCTCTTGGTGGAGAGCAATACCACCTAGACATTGGGTGCACAGCAGTTGCTGTCTCAGTCCTTACTTTTCAAACTCTTGCACAGTTTTTGGCTCCTCCAAATTTTGGCATGTTGTAAACTGGAAAAGGCACATACCCACACAAAGGCCCAGCGTTCAGCACATGTAACACATTTGCTTTCTTCTCAAATATCACCAGCTGGGAGGAAACAGGGACTGTTTAACCAGTGTTACTGCTTTGCACCTTCTGCTGCCTGCGACTTTTTCCCTCCTGAGAAGTGGCACAGTCCTCCATTCAGTAGAAATAAAGTTGTGAGAGAATCAAGAAGATGATCTTACATTAAAACAAAATCTGATTCATTAAAGGAACAAAAGAATCTCTCCAGACAAAACAAAAGCCTATGTCTGATTTAATACTTTAAGAAAAAACAAATTCTTCTAAGCCACAGAAACCACCGAGGAACCAGGACGGCGCAAACTTGGATGGAAAGTGCCCTTTTAGGAGCTCACAAATCAGGGAGGAGAAGAAGCTGAAAGACACGAAACTCAATCAATATACTTTCCTCCTGAATGAAGGTTTGTTTCACTCTAGTATTCTCTTTAAAAAAAGAAGGGGAAAAAATGGCAACAGAAAACCTCAAAGAAATAATATAGTTGCTTTCCATCACTGTTCTTTCAAAGCTGATTTCAGATGGTAATTTGCTTGGAATTGCTTCTTGAACAGTCCCTTGGTTTCCTGTCTGCTGTTCCAGGTTGAATGAAAGACACAGTTGCTGCTGGTAAAATAAGCTTTCTCTTTTGTAAGTGTGCCAACTTGCACTCTCTGCCATCAGCAGACGAGCCAAATGGTTCTTCTGGGGAAATATGAATTTCCAGGCAACTCGGCTGTTCGAAGCCTCAGCAGAATAATACCAAGGCCAAAAAAACAGAAGTGCAGAAAAGAAAATAATCCCTTCTGTAGCATCCACAAAGACAAAACAAAGACGTCACAATTATATCATCATCCACCTGATTACAAATCTGTGTGAGGAAACCATGCAAGGGGGTTTCAGGAAACTGCAAAATTGCTAATGCTACAGCTTACCTATACAGAAAAGGTTTACCTTTCGATCCAGTGTAATTCTATCAATAGATAGGTTGCAGGTGATAGAACTTTCGGTGCGGCGATCCAGATTACCCCTCACCCTCCCCCCCAGAAAAGGAGATCAGAGAGCCAGGCTGCGCTGACTCTGCCCACCTTCTGCCGCTTGCTGCCCGGGAGAAGCTCCAGCCCAGCTTGCTGCTCGTGGAGCCGGCCCAAGCCAGATGGGGATGGAAGCGTCTCCACAGGCGCAAACACGGCAGGCCAGGCCGCAGGACCGCTCTCCGGAGCAGGCTGCGGAGGGCTTGGTGTGATCCCAGCCTCAGCTGCATGTTTGACCTCCCTGCCAGAGAGCACTGCCCGTGCGGCGGGGCTGGGAGAGGAAGGCATATCCCCAAACCTCCTTAAAGTCTTAAATGAGCTCTCCTTTATGGTCGCTTTCAGCTAAACAGCCAGATTCTGTACGGAAGCCACTGAGAGGCAAATGCATTTAGTTCCCCTTTGCCTGTTGCCCCGTAGCAGTTGCCCACAGCTGGGGGACGGAGGGGCAATGCCAGCTTAAAGCATGGCAGCCGGCTGCTGGATGGCCACGTACCAGCGCCTGGAGGCGGCTGTCTGCGCCTGCACCTGAGCAACCGCGCCGGTGGTGGAGATTAATCATCAGGCTGGTTTTCCTCTGCTGAAAAAGACGTTCTTTCCCTTTTGTTGTGTCTTGTCGAGACACGGTTTCATTTTGTCAAGGAATGTGAAAAAACTATCTTGGAGCCTACGGCATCAAGTGAGGGAGAAAAAAATCCCCCCAGCCACAAAGCCCTAATTAAAACTCTACACGGCTCTAGGAATAGAAAGCCATGTTTTGATCTTAACAGTGTGAGTGGAAAAGGCTTTATGCTGGTGATTTTTGAGGCTTTCTGGCTGCCCCTTGCCGAGCAGAGCTGCAGAAAGCTGAGGCCGGTATCGATCACACAGTGATGCTTGTGTTCTCTGCCAGCCTGCCAGGCAGGAGTTGTTTTCCCAATCCGTACACCACGTACCATGTCCTCCTGTGTTTCCATGAAAGCTGGAGCGTTTCATCAGTAAAGCCTTATTTCATAACAAAGTCAGCTACGTGATAAGAAAGGTCAGGTCTCAGTGGGCAGCAGCTGTGGGGCTGACCCAGGAGCGAGGTCTGTGAAAAGTGGGAAGCCTGTACCCCTGCAGCCCAGTGCGGTGTCACCAGGGGAAAAGCCGGGGGCAGGATGAGTGGAAGAACATAGATCGGATCAGCAGTTACCTCGATCCATCTTTCTTGGCCCCCGGCAAGCAGATCCTCAATCTGCGTTCAGGCTCTTGGCAAACGCAAGGCTGGGATTTTCTACAGAAGTCCTTCCAAAAGCACGATGTTGTAATGTTAATGGATTGCTGCTGTTACAATATAATACTGATATACTGCATTACAGAGAGAAGAATCAGCATAAACGTGAGATGTTATGTTCTTGCCTAGGAAACCGTTCAGACAGGGGGAACTTTGTCAGACATTTCCTGCATAACCTGGCTGCAGAAAGCATGATAAAAGGGTAAAACCCATGTCACGCCTCACCTGGCAAATTCAGAAGCACTCTGATCTGAATCAGAGGGAGACAGCACGAAAGAGTAGTTTCAGTTCACTGTGGTTTATACGTTCCAGAGGTTTTTCTAATAGCAAAGCCTATCTGGACTTTACTTAGCCAGCAACACTAGACGAGAACTGGTCATATATTTCAGTCTGGAAACTCATGCCCTGGTCTGTCAACATGCCTGACCCACCTGAACGTGAGGTCATTAGTCAGGGAGAGATGCTGAGAACAAACAGGGGGAAACGGTCTCATGAAAGAGGAGAAACTTGATGGCACAGATCCAGACTGCTGTGTATTTTTAGGACCAGTCAGTGGAAAGCAGGGATGTAAAGTTTATTCTACGAGATAACGGCAGCTAATACTACCAAGGCAATGACATTCCCCGAAGTTATTGTTTCCTGCTGCTACAAGCAGCGTGCAGGATCTAGGGCTATTTGCATTGAAGATTTACAACCAGGACCTAAGGCTGTCGTCTGCATAAAGAGGGGTTAGCTTAGAGTGGAATACAGAAGAAATGAGGAGGGTCTGAGCTGTGAGGAAAAAAGAGAGAGACACCAAGAAAGGAGAAATAAGTGAGTTGCTGAGCGAAGCTTATGACACTTCAATGAGAATAATCCTTTCTCAGACCACAAAAACATTTAGGGAGGAAATGTTGCAATAAACCTCAAAGAGGCACTGATGAGAGATTGTAAATTCAGTTCTGAAACGTTTGAGAGGTTGTTAAGTGGACTAATATTAAGTGGGATTATAAATGTAATGGCATGTAATATACCTTTTAAGTAACTAGGGAAAGATTGTACGAACTGACAATGGTGATCTGTGGCTGTGGGACCTTAATAAATTTATGAGAGTTTATTACTGAGTTTCATTTACTGCCATCATAGGGAATGCTTATGCGTGAGAACATTACATGAATTGAGATAATTGATCATCCAGGGAAATGTCTAAATGCATTTAAAAGAAACTTTCAAATAACAATTTTAAATGAATAAGAAAAAAAATATGTTAAAATCTATTCAGGGAATATTGTTATTAGCAGGACACAGTCAAGCCCCTTAGGCAAGAAATGTTCCCTGTTACAAGATATTTGATCTTGACTGCAGGAGAAGAAAAGTTTTAAATCAGCCCTCCCAGTACAGATCCTCTCCCTAAAGACACAACATACCCGTGAGCAGCTGCAACACCCCGCAGCACCCTTTGGCACTGAAATCAATTCACTAGAGGTCTAAGTATCAGCTCTGGTTGCCCACGTGCCCTAGTTGCAGCTTCACGTTACGGCGAGTCGCTGCTGTGCCCTATATGCTGTGCCCTACGTCCGAGGACAAAGCGATGAGGGTTTCCTCAACAGAAGCGTTGCCTAGGCTGGAAGGTGACCCCAGGGGCACCTAGCCCAGCCTCTGCTCAGCTTTCCCCAAGGAGAAGCGATGGGGAGAGACGGCAACATAAGCGTTTTCTGCCCTCGGGCTGCGCTGCTGGGGGGAGCACAGGGACAGGTCCCCTCCCTGCAAGGCTGTGAGCCACTTGGAGGTCTGCTGTAGAGTCACCGATGGCCACAGCTGAGCCCCAGGAGTGGTGAGGGAAGGAAAGAAAAAGGTGTCGGCAAAAATTATAAAAGGTAGAGGAAGGGTAGGGGAAAAAAAGGAAAGAGAAAGACTGTGGAAGGCGTAAGAGAAACGGCAGAAGGAAGGGTCCTTACATGGGGGAAAGGGAGGAACAGAGAAAAAAGAGATTGAGAAATCAATCAAAGAGAAAATGTACTTGGGGGATGGATGAAGGACTGTAAAAATGAAGGAACAGAAAGAGGAAGTGAAGGATGGAAGTTGGGGCCGCAGACCCAATTACAGTATTATTGAAGCCCAGTGTCAGATCGACTGAACAGAAATTGGTTCTTTTTATGTTTGAATAAGATTTTTTGATGGATTTTGTGGATTTCCACAGTAGTCCAAAAAGTTCCTGCTTCAGTGCAGTTGCAGTCGTACAAGAGCAGCTGATGTCAAAACGGATATGAAAAACTAAAGGGAGAAAAGATTAAAAGGCTGCAGGGTATCCAGGCAGCACTATGAATTACATATCGGTCAAACCAGCCCTGGGCTAGGGCCCTGAGCAAGTACAAAAGAAATCATGTGGTCTGGAGCCTCATAACTCAGCAGGGACTTAAATGACAGTCCAGGATCGGAGGAGAGAAAGCCACAGCTTCCCAGCAGAACCTCCGCCTCTCTCTTTCCCTGACCTTCCTTCGCTTCTCTACTAAGATCTCACCCATCTTTCCAACTTTCAAACCCTAAATATTGTTCCTTACTGCTTATTCACTCCTAGGCCTTAGTGCATCAATTTGCCTGGCCTTTCTCGCAGGCATTTTTATTTGAAAGCTTTTTAATATACATATTCAGTGCCAGTGCGTGCTTGTTAAATGAATTTGTTTGAAGGTCTTCAGCCAATTAAACTGTTAAATGATGTGACAGAGTTTTCCACAGGACAGCGCTGAAACAGGCAATCAGATCCAGGAGCACTGTTGATTCTTACTGCAGCAGAAGCACTGTTAAAAATCTGACGAAAGCATCTGGCAAATTAACAGAATATTAAATACAATCAAATAATGTAAAGTCAAGAGACATCTCCCGTGTAGCTTTGATGCGGATTTACTGAATTAAAGACAGCTGGTGACCTTTGGAGCCTCTCTGCTGTACAAGCCTGCATGTGCCATGGCTGTGAACCAGCTGGGAGCCAAAATCTAAAGAGTTTTCCTGCACGAGGACATCTGCAAAGAGGGAGCAGTGAGAGGGCAGGTCTGTTCAAACCTGCACTACATTAGAAGCAGGCAGTGAGACGCTGCCATTTTAAACTTTACGTGCGTGCTTGGCCAAGTCTCTTTTTTGGTGATACATTTCCCGTTGCAGAAGCGTGTGTCTAATTGGCCCCGGATCATCAGATGCAAACACAGGTCGTCTCCGCTGAGCCACATGGGACACAGGCGGTGGGAAAATGAATGGGGGGAAGGAGAAACTAGAGTGTCTCTTGATCACCTGTCCTCTTTGCCTTTCCCTTTTCAACTATGTGCCTTCCCTTGTCCCTTCCTAGCCATTAGCCCATAAAAAAAAAATAGTATTAATTGTCTGGCATTTGCCCACTTGCATTTGTGAAGAAGTGTTACAAGTCAGCGAAAGCGATGTCCTAGCTCCACAGCGTGGGTTAAGGTTGCTCTGTACACTGGATCTGCTTTTCCTTCACACGTTTGAAGTGCAAAAGTAAACATCCCTGGTCATAAATCATCATGAGCCTGCCTGGAACCAAGGCTGGGCAGCTCAATGAAACAATACGTTTCTAATGAAACTGTGCTTTAATGGAAAAAATTCAATGGGCACATCGATGGCATGATTTTCCCCTTCTTTCCATGTACCTGTTGGGGAATGGCAATCTAGGGCAAGTAAGGTCAGAAGAATAAACTCTGACTGGAGACATACTAACTTCAGCTCTGCTTTTGGAATGAATGAATTTCTTGTCTTGCTCCAAAACGGGAAAGCAGGCATACTGTGTCTTGTGTCCTATTCCTGGTGACAAGACTTCTGAAGCCTTTGATCGAGTTTCTCAGCACACAAAAAGTTGAGCGGTGGCTCTAGGAGTCTGAATCTCTGGGACGTTCCGATGGTGGCACCTAGGAGGCTCAAACGATGGACTTAGCAATACCGCAATTCTTGTTATAGACCTGTCCCTCTCCCCAGCCCCGTGCTATCCCACGGTAGCATCCCTTACTGCTCTCTCCTGTCGGGGTGTCTGGACACATGATGAAGAGAGCAGACTGGCTCCATCCCATTCCCTGTTGGGTTCCTGGCAGCACCTGGTGCTACGTGTTCAACTCCCACTAGAAAATCAGCACATACTATTTGCATTCATTTTAACTGAAAGCATCCCTATCCTTCTTTACCCCTGTACCCTCCTTCTCATGTCTTGAAGGTGTAATAATCCCTGCTTGCCTCTGAAACTTTTGCATCTGCTAGTCTGAAATCCTCTTTTTAGAATACACATATGCACGCTTGGGAATTCAAGCCCTCCAGAAACCAGAAACCAGCTTTTATGAATTGATATGCTTGTGGGACCACATGGCAGTGACCTCTTTTTGAATCTCAGCATGAAAGGAAGGAGTTCCCCTGAGATTTCATTTGAAGCTCTATAAATACTTCATATTTTCATTTTAAAATGCAAATTCTTGTGTATAAAAAATGAAACGTCTGAAGATCTCAAAAAGGTCTCCCTTCTCCAAGGGAATGCAAGGTGCATGGTATGGTACACAGTATGTAGAGAAGTCCCAAATGATGCAGAGAACCTGATACAGGAAGAAGTTCATTCCTCTAGTACAGGTCAGACATCAAGGTCACAATCAACAGATCTTTTCCCAGAAAAGATCTGGCAGGGGGAAGGTTTCGTGCATCAAAGAGAATCCCTGGACTACAGTAGATGACTGTTGCTATCCACTCAGTTTTCATATTTATTCCCATCTAAATAATTCTGAAGAGCAGAGATGAACAGCAAAATAAATTCTGAGGAGCACCGGCGGCTCCAGGATTAAAATGATTGATGCACGTTGCACGGAAGGAGGTTCGAGAGTGAAGGCTGAATGAGCTCCGGAGATAGCTCCAAGTCCTGTAAGGAGTCATCCAATATTAAATCTTTTTGTTGCAGTTAAATAAATTGCATAAGAAATAAGAAATTAGTTGAATGCTTTCAACATGGATTAGATCTCAAACAAAGAAAAAGGGCTTTTTCTCATAAAAAAGGCATTTTCTTCTACAGCTCTGAGTATGACTCTGAACTCCAGAGGAGTCACTTGAACAGCGAGCTCGGCAGGAACCAAAGGCCTGGAGCTGCTGCCTCTCCCAGGAAAAAAGTCCTTTTTTGTGAGAGGTGAAGGGGTTCCTGCTGAGGGGAGCGTAGCAGGAGTCATGAACCACAGACTCTCATCAAACCTTTGCCTGTGCTGAGGAGAAGCCCTGGCTCTTCGTCGGTACTGAAACCAGGTGGGATGGATGACCCCACCACATCTCAACCCTCGTGAGCAGCTGCTGGAGGAGCTCAGGGTAGCACATACACCACTACCCGCCACTTACCAGCTTGCCAGAGAGCAAGCCCAGGGTCAGGGGACAGCAGCCATCATGAACTGGTCTCTCCCTCCACCCTCTCCCTCCAAAAAGAGAGCTGCGGTGTATCACCACTCTCTATGGAGCCTAGTGTGGACAGTGAAATCTCAGCAGAAGGCTCTCTCGGCTCCTTCACAGCCAGTCAAGGGCGGTGTTTAAGGTCTGCAGAAGAAATGGGACTTGTTGGATTCTAGGGGAGGGTCTGAAACGCCTTTCCTTGGGAAAACCCAGAGCACTGGAGGGATCAGCCTGAAGAAAGGAAGCCAGTGTTGCCTCAGAGCAGCGTCGCTCAGGCAGACGCCGCACAGGCTGGTTCGTGCCTCCCTGCCCCTACCGAGTTAGTCAGTGAAGGGGATGGTGCCATTTGGTACCACGAGGTTCAGTGCATTTAAGATCGAGCCTTTACGAGCCTAGGAAACGTGTAGCTTTCTTTAATCAGATCCTTGCCAAAGTGAAGAAGAGCGAGTCTGCTCGAGACCCGCTCGGTGGATTCATCCCTTTAAAGGACTCGTCCCTTGACAAGAGTAGGTGACGCAGGAGGGAAAATTTTTTCTTGCACTTCCTTCTGAAAGCCCAGCCAGAGGGTCTGAAATTGTCACTTCCACCCTTTCCCAGCTCTGGCAAACAAATCCATCCCAGACTGGATGCTGGCGACAGAAAACAGCCTCACACAGCCACACACCCTGGCACAGCCTGACTTTTTGGGGGTGCTCTGGAAAGGTGCCATAGTGCAACCCCCGCTTTGTCTCTAACGCTTCGCCCTTGCCCAGCCCCGAGGTCCTACGACGTGCCATCACTGCCACCCTGGCTCACCCCAGACGGGGTTGCATTTCGGAGCTTCATCCTTCAGCTGAGCAGAAAACAAACCTTACAGCATTCATCAGAGGGGTCAGGTGGATAGCTGTGTGCTTACGGAGCTGTAAACCAAACAGGGGCTTGAGAGCGTGGGTATAAAACACATACGTTTATACTTTTCTTCCTTATTTCCTCCACTGCAGACTAGTTTCAAGGGAACTAAAATTGCTGGGCTTTTACTTTTCTCTGTGAGCTAAATAAATTAAGGCCCTCAGGTTAGTGTCATCAACTCTTCTTCTTTCTGTCACCCATATGCTCCTAAAGCTTCTTCCTCTCACCTTTCAGTTTCGGTCAGAACTGTAGCACAGCTGAGCAGCGCCTTGATGGCACAGTTACAAGAGACAAACCAGGAGACAACGATCTTGACCACCACCATCTTAGTCAATGGCACAAAACAGCGTTGTTGAATGCGCTAACGATTTGATATTTGGGAGGATGCTTGTTCCTCTCAGCCTTCATCTCAAACGCCGAAAACTCAAACAATGCCCTAATTCAGCCCTGGCAGCATCTGTCTACTGTTGGTGCAGCTCAGGGGACCAAAAGTTCACAGGCAGCACAATCCAGTGCTTTCTGGCCAAACATTTTTAAAGAATAAAATGTACTCCAGCTAACACCAGTTTTTATTGCTAACCAGAAAGCATATCAAGACCTTGAAAAGCAAGGAGACGTAAAAAAAAGGAAAGAAACAAAGAAAAAGAAGACTTTCCATAAGCAAAAAGTTTTTACTGGGGCCACGGGCGCATTTCGAATTGTAACTCTAATTCTCAGTGCTCGTGTTTTAGAATAGACTTTCTTTCTGTGAGCATCTGCTGTTTCTCCTATACCTTTTCTTTACAACTTTAGATAAACTTGTAGAAACTTCTGGCACTTATGGGCAAAGCATGAAGCCCAGTGGTGCGACCACAGTCTAAAATAATAGTCTGCTGGCATAGCAACATCAGATTTACATTTATGAGGTTTAGCTTCATCGGTACCTGCCACACATCAGTTAAAGTGCACTTGAGGAAGTCCGTGACTGTGACTTCTTCGTTCTTTGAAAGCTATTGGAGAAAGGTCGGTAGGGCCAAATGACTGAAATGGTTGCTAACGCTTGGTTGTTGGGTAAAAGATTAAATAGCGCAAGTATGGAGGAAGAAGTAACACCAAACGTTATTCTTGTGCACTTGAGTTGGTAGAAATACCTCAGAAAATACATCGTACAGTTTGAGAAACAGCATTTAATGGAGGATAATTAGCAGTGATATTCAAAGACATCTTCTCAGTTAATGCTATTTATTATGATCTAATCTTTTCTACTGTTTGTAGCACTTTATAATATTTCCCCCATTTTTTCCTTGAGATTAAACCAAATGTAGATCTGACATGTTCAGTACTGTAGAGCCTACAGCAATTAAGACCTCAACAACTTCTTTGGCTTCTGGTTTTTATACAGAAATAATGAAATCCACTGAAACATAAAAACAATTTAGGTATTTCATAGAGCTAGAGAAAATGTATTATTTGTGCCCCTGCTTGTTTCAAAGAACATCAGGCAGAATTTAGAACAATTGCTACTCAAAGTAAAATAATATATAATTCTACACCTAACTTTGCTATGAACTGTAGGCTTGAAAGGCTATGAAATTGCTGCAATTACCATCTCCCACAAGTGACTCATTATAAAAAAATTACAGTCGATGATCTGAACAATATGGCCAAGAAATTCAGACTAACCAGCTGGTGTGTTTGCATGGCCGTAATGTTACATCTAATACAAGAGGTGGGAAAACATGCTATGCATCCGAATGGTGGTATCCATGATGCAGACAGTGCCAGAGATACCACCTGAAGGAAAAAGGTGATGTAGAAATGTTACCCTTTTTCCATTAAGGAACTCTGCATCATCAGTCACTCTGATCCATGATGAAGCCACATTTGCTGTTCAAGGCTTAGGTATGTTGTACGTAAAAGATTTCGAGGAACAGGTGAGTGTAGAAAGCATCTTCCCTTCCTCCTCCCATCAGAATCTCAGCATAGAGTTAAATTAAAATTACCACATTTGAAACATTAATGAAGAAGGAAAGGAAGGAAACACGGCTGTGCTACATTAAACCTCAGACACTCCTGTGCAGTGCCATTAGCTTCAAAGAGTGCATCACTCTGGAGGGAAAAGAGAGTTCAAAACCAGACTCGGATGCTGAAAGGAAGCCTCCCACAATCTAAAAGAATGTAATAAAAATGACAGACGATGACAGCAGAGGAAGTAAAATCTAAATGGTCAAAAGAACAGCTGCTTAATTTTTAAATATAACCAGACAACTTAAGCCTCAAAATAATAATAAAAATAAAGAGGTTGATCCCTGTTTTATAAAGGACAGCTAAAAATAGGACTAACTAAACTAAACAAAAAATAGGGCAGAGAACAAGAAAGGTTTTATTAAATAAACAAGACAGGAACCAGAAGATCTCCAAATGAACAACAGCAAGAAAACATTTCTAATTTCTTGAAGAGGTACAAGAAAAGGTGTAACAAAAGCTAAGGGGAACAATTTATCTGCAGTCTGCTTTGAAGAATGATTGCAAAGACGACTGAAAACATTTCCAAAAGCACAACTATCGTAATATGTTGTGAAAGGGTGGAACGCTTCTAAGGAGAAGCATGAACAGAAGAGAGGAGAAAAAGCTGTGAGGACTATCAAAATTCAATCCCTTCCACTTGCGAAAACAAGGAACACTGACTTCTGTGATCTGAACTGCAGGGTTTAGTGCTTAATGCTGACCAGGGAATTTTACCAGTGCCTTTAGAATGAGATTAAACCATTGTAAAAAAACCACTGAAAAAATACAGCAAATTTAGCACTGAATTTCAAATGCTGGTCACCAGCAGTGGGAACTTTTCTTGAGAGAACGTAAGGTCCCCTGGTAAGTCGATTGAAATGAAAAATACTGCCAGGTTCCATAAAGTCCCTGCTTTAAACCTTAGCCACATCACAATCCAGATTTAAGGGCCAATACAGCTATCTGTGAGAATGGCTAGATGTAGAGCACAACTGCAAGCAAGCCAAGGTCTCTCGCTGAGCTACCAACAACGTTTTGGAGCCCCTTCTCTGCACTGAAAATGTGATTCTACAGTTATCATGCATCCGTAAGCTCTAGGGTTGTCAGACTGGTACCTCTCATCAGCACGATGTGTACTTTAGGGAAAAAAAAAAAGTTTTGCAGCACTGAAGCAACTGACAGTAGTTCTAGACCTGAGCAAGCTTGAAATCAGCCCCCTCAGACTGATCTTGATGCCTCCAGCTAAGTCTATTCCACTCTTTTGTGGTGATGATGCAGTCTTCATTTCACGAGTGTGAAATCAGATTAGGAGAAGGGTGAGACATTTTTATAGGTAAGTAATGACTAAAACTAGAAATGACCCTTGGCAGACAGAAACAAAAGTAAATGAAAAGAAAGCGAGAAAGGTGCCAGAAGTCTCTACTAGTGACATTGATTTGGCAATTTGCTCACTCTGGGACCGAGCGTGAGGACAGAAGAGCTGGCTTGAAGAACCCTCCGGTTTTACAATATTTGATGGCAACTAGGGGCAAGAATGTGCCTTAGTCACTCCTAAAGTTATTAACAGATTCCCAGTGGGCAATAGGATTAGGAGGCTTTTTAAATGTAAAGCCTATGCCACACAAATTTAAGCAGAGGAAATGAAGTGCTGGAGGAAGAAATGCCTACACTTTATTTATGCTTTAAATTTTCTCTGAGCATGGATTAGCCATTACAAGCATCCTGGGACACTGAGACTGTACTTGCTTTCAGTACATCCACTGTACTTTAAGGCTCACCCACATGGATTCTTCCCTCTAGAAAAATGAAAGGCTGCCTCTCATTTACACTAGCATGGCAAAAAAATCATTTTCTGTTGTCCATACCTTGATTTATGCAACCTTGTTATTTCTGAAATAATACAAAATTACTTAGAGTACGCTGAGAATCCCAGGTCGGTGGGTGATTTGAGAGTACAATCGCAACAGTGATTTTGAATTTACTCATATGCCAGTGAAGGGCGTGTGATTGAGACCAGAAGATGACCAGGAATGTGTTGGGGTGGAATAAGCATCATCATAGCAGTAATGGGACTGGGAAATGGGAAAAGAAAGTTAAGTTAGGTGTGTGTCGTGGTTTAACCCCAGCCAGCAACTCAGCACCCCGCAGCCGCTCGCTCACTTCCCCCCCACCCAGGGGGATGGGGGAGAGAATCGGAAAATAAAGTAAAGCTCGTGGGTTGAGATAAGAACA
>JAVKLA010000049.1:9875633-9888607 GCA_034782735.1 Sagittarius serpentarius
CTGAAAAGTCCTTGACTGAGTCTAAACACGACTGAGCAACAACTGAAACCATCAGGGTGTTATCGACATTCTTCTCACCCTAAACCCAAACCCCAGCGCTGTGCCAGCTGCTAGGGAGACAATTAACTCTGTCCCAGCCGAGACCAGGACACGTGTGCTATTGAAGATAAATAGGCTCATTTCTCTCCAACCTTCAATGCAGCAATTTTCATTAGCTTAGTAAGAACCTGCTTGGTGTCATTTCTATTGAAGATCTCCTTTCTGCTTTGTATACTGCACTGTCCTCGGTGGGCCAGGGAGTGGGGAGTGTGGTTTCTTCTGCTTAGAAGGACCTTCTATATAGAAGATCTCTACGGATCTATAAATACAGATTTATGTTAAATAACAGAAGATAGATAGATCTGATTTTATTTCTCTCTTAGAAAATATGATCACTGTGTTTAAATTCCTAAGTGCTTAATTGGTTAGGACAAATGCTCCTCATTCAGCGTCAAAGAGCCTCGAGAAAGTAATAAGCATTTTCTGTAGCCTGAGAGTTCTGAGCTACAGGTATTTTATTTGATTATAGAAATTTTAAATAGCATAAGCTAATCAAATTTAACCAGCAAAAGAAATTACTAATACTCTGAACATTAGAAGACACATGGATATAAGCCAGTAAAATGGAGACACTTAGCTAAATAAATGTCTGGTGAATATTAGCTAAATGTTTTTCCCCTTAGGAATATTGCTAAGCTTGATTCAATTTATTAATATAGTTTAGTAGATGGGATTTCAATTATGAAGAAATAGTAATACTATGAAGCAAGCAAGTAGCATCTTTTTCTAGGTGATGCCTTGCTGATTTTGTTACGCATTAGGTTTACAAAAAATATTGCCACGCCTGGGCATGCAGGAAATGTGATTCAGCATACTGGACTGTCTGCCAGCGTTATGCATGCCACCCAGGGTCCTGGCCAAATCACCTTAACAGGATTATTTCCATTGGTTTTAAGCACTGAAACACATTCTTCAGTGCATTTAATACCTCATTCAGAGCGCATTGAACACATTAAGCCTAATTAGTCAGCAGTGTAAGATCAAGAAATGCAAGCAAATTTGTTGCAGGCTTGACACCGTAGTTTTCAACAATACTGCATCATGGTTCTTGATTTCAGTCTATTACAGAGGTCTTCTCTGTATGTTTTCCTCTTAGCTCTGCATATTTCCTTCTTTTCCCTGTGGCTGAATACCCGCGCAACATGTTGAAATTCTTGGATGAAAGATTCTCAGCAAAGGCAGAGATGGTATCTCACATTGCCCAGCAAAATAGTCAGCAACGCGCAGCAGTTCGATTCCTTCTCCGCAGATTCAAAACTGATGCAGTTGCCATTATAACCTTGCCAATTCTCTGAATTATCCAGTTCTCTCCTTCCTCAAACGCTGCTTAAAAACTTCAGCGTGTGAGTCACCCTGCCTTTCTAACAAGTGTACTGAGGCACACTGAAGAGATTTCATTAGAATTCTTTACAGGCTGGAATAGATTATAATAAGATTACTGTCACCAGCAGAGGGAAAACTGCGAAGGTAGATAAGAAATTCTGAAGGTTGCTGGAGGTATAAGGGATGCTAGAAAAATAGGATTCATTCAAAATAAACCAACCAATCAAATCCCCTTAGGAAACTGTTAGCAGTAAAGTTAGCAGTAGAGTTGCAGAAATGGTTGAAGAACCGCGTGGTAGAAACCTTCCACATTCTCTAGAAATGCCAATGGAAAAGAATTTGCAGATCCACATGAATTTACAAAGAAAGACTTTGAGGTTAATCACTTAAAACAAGCTTCTCTAACTCTCCGAAGAAAACTACAGCAGTCTCCAAACATACATAAGAACATGATCTACTTTTAAAAACCAGCTGGGGTAACATGCTGCCTAGAGCTGAGGAAGTATCCTACAGCTGGATCCCAAACTTTTCCCAGGCACAGGAGCAGGGGCACTGGGTAGCATGAACCAGGAGACTGCAAGAGAAAGCTAAAAGGGAGCACCAGTTCTACCTCAGTTACATGCAGATGTATTGATAAACAGTGCCAAAAAGTACCAATTTCCACCCCAGGTCAACTCCTAACATCTTCATCCCCTTGTGTCATTTTGAAGGAGCCTCATTCTAAAGCCGCTTGTGTGCCCCCCGATGCTTGGGGGGACAAATTCAAAACACAGGCAAAGCCAATTGATTGCCGCCTTTAAATCCTTCCTTTGCTATTTTTCTAGTTTAACAGCAACAACTAAGAAATTTAAGAGCAATTAAGATGCAGGTCTGCTGGGAATTGCTGGCTGTCACAGCAGCCAATATTGTCTTACTCTTTCATTTTAACCCCTCATCTGACTGCATCCATCTGCTGTCTTTTGTCTGCCTTTATGTTTCTGCTCTTTGAGAGAGGAATCACTTTTTCTGTCTTTCTGCTTACAGAGTGTGGTGCAAACTCTGACTGAGCTTCCACCATGCCACAGCACAGCAACAACAGTAAAGCATTTCCAGGAGCCAAGATTGGGCAAAAATAGGAGAGCAGGGAAACTTTGTTCCATCCATCCTTTCCCTTTGAGATGGGAGACTCAGCAGGAACACAGATCCCCTCTGTGCTTTATTTGCTGATTGGGCAACAATGCGAGTCTGGGATTTTAGTTCCAACACACATTTTAGTATAAATAAAGTTTTATATTTGAGATTTCGCCCAAAAGAATCTTATATACCCGTCTCTCATCTCTCCCAATCTCCTCTTCCCATAAAGGAGTGAAATTTGTCAAACGTAATAAAATAAGGAACCCTCTACTCCTGGGAGAGTTTTTATCCTGGGAAAGTTTTCATCCTGAGTGGCAAAGAGAAGTGGCAAAGACCAGGAGAACCAACAGAAACGTTTAGTGCATTCTCTCTTGCAGGGTGCCACTGCAAAGCCCACTTCCATAAAAAAACACCCTCTCTTGTTACTAGTTGTTATTATAAATGTTGTTACAACTAGCAGTTCCCTGCCTCTTATTTTCTGAATATAAGAAATACAGTATGGCCTGTATATTTATAGCACTTTTCCAGAGACTGTATTCCTGGGAGCAAAAGTATGGCAGAGACAGAAGTGTGATCCTGCGGTATCCAGCCTGGCTAGTTGCCATGAATTTCCTAACATTTAGTGATATTCTAGTACACCTTCACTGTAAGCACTTAAAAAAAAAAAAATCCCTATCAAGCAAACAGTACATACAGTTCTGACCTACCTTCACAATACCTTCTCCCTGTTCTACACATCACTACAACATGGGGCTTAGTGCAAACTAACCAATGCAAAAAACCTTGAAGACAACCCTACCTCTGGGGGCATAATTTTCTTTCAAGACTAGCATATTTCATTCATTCATACACTCATCAACACCCTTCTCATCTTTGCAAACTGCACATTTGAACTCTGGTAAAATAGACTACTCAACTTACATCGCTTTCTAATTGAGAAGTAAATGCTTGGTCTTGTTCATTTTTTTTTGAAACTGCAGCTCAAAATAACGATCTCCCAAAGTCACACATTATGTCCTAGAAATATGATAATGTAAATAAGTCTGAGTTGAATAGTCTAAATAGTATGCTGCTATGTGAATACTGGGACGGATGACATTTGATTTATAAGTGAAGATGTAGGACAGAAATATTGCTGAAGAATACGCAGGTTTTGGTATGGATTTCTCTCTACTAAAATGCCATCATTTTCTTGAGCACAGGGTACAAATTTGGTTTTCACACATATTCGCTTTCACATATATCAAAGTGCTTTTTAATCCTTATTCAGCCAGTGAAAGTACTCAAGTGAACTTTTGTATGTGTGGTGAATGTCACGGTTTTCAAGAACCTGCTTCATTAATTACAGGATTAAGACTTTGGACTACAATTTGCACTTCTGCTCTTCTCCAGAGTCATTGCTGACACTCGCATAATATTATGATTGCAGTAGATGTGTTTTAATCACAATGTTAGTTTAAGAAAACGAGTTGTTAAGGGCCTGAGCATTCGGGTAGATCTCAAGGGAACCCACAGCGCAATTATGAACACTCTTAATCCCGTTTCTGCAGAATACTGTATGTTGGATCCTCTGGTAACAAGAGACTGCCGCTGCATCAGATGCATCCGTATGGAAGTTGAAGCACATAATTCAGTCTACATGCCTATTCAGTCCTTGGGACTGCCAAAGGCACTAATTACTGCCAGGGTTATTTTGCGACCTATGTGCTTGTTCACTAGGAGTGCAAATAACATCATTGCCTGTATTCACAGAGACCAAAAAAATGACTTTAACTCACTAGAAAGGCAGGGTTTGGTGCAGTGATTTGAGTAATGGTGTTCCATATTGCTTTAGCAGTCCTTCCACTCAGTTGCTACTATGAGAGCCAAGATGTTTCATCATTCATTGAAGAATATTAGCTTTATAAATAAGATCAAAGACACAAAGTTTTTCAAAGCAAGGATAGGGCAATGGTCAGAGCTTTCTAACCCTCAAGAATTATGCTTTATCATTGAGTAGACCCTTCTTTAAGGGAACTTCATTTCAAAGCATATTCTTTTTGGTACGTCAACCATTGCTGAATATGTAAATGCAGCTTTCTCTACTCTTAAAAGAGTCAATTTGACAAATGAAGATCAGGCCTATAGGGCTTGATTTACAAGCACTCAGGTCATGCATTTACATCTATAGTGCTGGACTGGCTTTCTGCTTCCTATTCCTTGAGTCATGGCTCTCGAGAAGAGATTCTATGTTCTCGTTCTCCCATCACAGGCTCAGGGAAAATGGAGCTGAAAGGGGAAATCACTTTGTCTATCACCTTATTAACAAGGTCAGATTAGCTGTGCATAACACATTCCTGACAGACTGGCAATTTATTTGAAATTTCCAGTGATGGAGAGCCCACACTGAGACAGAACACCAGTTTCATGGTCTTTACTGTCAGAAAGCTTTTCCCCAACGATCATCATACTCCTCTCCCGCTCATCTGCTACAGCCATAGTGAACACACAGAAAAGTCTGTTCCTCTCTTCTTTCCAGCTACCTTCTGAGTGTTTGACAATCATTTCCACGCACCTCACGTACTTCTTACTCGTCCAAGACACGTTCGACTGCTGTGCTGTTACGGGACAGAGAAAGAGCTTTCTATCCCCTCTCTCTCTTTAGCACGTCAATCATAATTTGGTCCTGTCATTATCTTAGTGCATACAATTATCTTACTCCCTTTTGTTTGTCTGTTTGTTTTTTCTCTCGCCCTCTTGAGCTTTGTGTTCACTAAATGGAATCATTGTAGGGATGGCGGGATCTCCATCCTTGAAGATAAGAAGAATTTGACTGGGGAAGACGCTGAGCAACCTGTTCTAATGACAAAGCCTTGCTTTGAGCAGGCAGTTGGACCAGATGACCTCCAGATGTCCCTTTCAGACTAAATTATTCCATGATTAATATTTGTAGCTTGGAACATTTAGGTTGAATGTCCAGATTAGCCTTTACAAAAGTATCAGCTGCTCCACATTAATTGCCAAGCAATGGATTATGTGTAATATCCTTCTGCTCTGCCCGTGATAGATGAATCATTATCTCATTTCGAGAGAGACACTACAAAACCTAGCATAGTGGCACTTGTTTCTGAACACGTCTGTCCCCAGGTTTAATTGGGTGAGGGAATTACACCTCCTTTTTCCTCATTTGGACCTGGTCACAAAGTCTCTGCTTCTGATTACCTATTCTGATTGACTGCTGTTGGGTTTTTCCATTCCAGATTTTAAACAGATTTTCCTTCCTCCTCACAGAGGCTGCTCTGCTCACAAATATTCATATATTTAAGCATTTTCATCTACAGTGCTGGACTAGCCTCAGCATTAGCCAGCATGAGTTTTCTCCTCCCGGCTGGGTGCTTTCCAGAGGCTGAGAACACAGCAGGAACGATGGCTCTCACTCTCCTGGGTGACTGAGTCACTGGTTCAACTAAATGGAACTCCATTAATTATGAAAGCAATAAATAAACAAACTCTCATCTGTGAAGATTTGCTTTATTCGGGTTTAACTGTAACCAGTTGCTTCTTCAGTAACTGTTGGAATAAATGAACAAAGTTTTATGTTGCAACCACTGTACTGGAGTGCCTTTTTAAGAAACAGCTTTTTATTGCTGGTTGGGTTTTAGTGGGTGAATATACCAATAAGAAGCCTGCTATCTAAAAGCTCTTGTCCCTTGCTCCCCAAATACCATTATTTTAGTTCAAACTCTTCCCTTTTTTCCCAGTAAACAACATAACTCAGGATTTGCATGCACAACCCTCTCTTTTCCCACCCGTCATGGGCATTGTAATGCAAGAGAGGTGAGTGTTCTGCCAAAAAAATCTGCATTTCTTTTCCATATTCACCCAGCTGGGACCCATCAACTATTAGTTAGAAAATTAGGTTGGGAGTCTTACAGAATATGCTTTACTTTTTCAGATAACTAGAACAGGAACTAAATGGGTACAGGCAGAAATGGATCAAGGCGGTATCTTTCTGCCAGTCTTGCCTCTAGAAAAAGTCACTTTTCTGAAGTGTATGGCACAGTCTCACTACAGATTGCTGGAAAAAAATCCAGGCCCAAGGTGTCTTCTGTAGGCATGGATTGGTATAAAGTATTTAGTGCACCAAGGGAAAGCAATGAAATGTAATGATTGCAGTATTGTGAAAGTTATGTATGAGATCTCGCCTGCACTCTTAAGCCGGTAACCTCATCACGTAGGCATTTTCCTGCCGAAGGAAGGATAGGACAGCCAGGAAGCATCTCCCCCTGCTTTGCTATGTGTATGGAGCTGAGCTTAGCAAACCACCATCCTTGACCGCTAGCTTTCTATGTTTTCTGTGTGCTATTCACTAATTTTTAGTTCTAAGAGCTGATTAATCAAGAGACGCATGTCTCCTGCTGATAAACTAGGATTAAAAAGACATTAAATATCTCAAAGTACAATTGTCCTCTTCACTGTCCTGGTCTCTGTATATGTACCAGCAGATCAAAATATTTATAACTTTTTGTTTGGGATTTCTCCTAGGGGAAAAATTCTTTAAAGAAGTCCATTTTCCATTGTATGGAAGTCCCAGGAGTGAGGGGATGAAGATAATCCTATACTGCTCAGTAGAAGACAGAGTTATGTTGAAAATATCTGCACTGGAATTTCATTTCTCCCAGCATTTTCACTCCCCTCCCTGTTGGGGCCTTTTATGCAACCACCAAATATTTGAGAACATTTCCAGCAAAAAAATCTCCCAGACCTTCTTTTTTTTAAGCTAATAAGGGTTTGGAAATATTTGTACAATCGGCCACCTATCAGAGCGAAACTGAAGAATGGCAAAGTTGTCAACACTTTTAAAGCCTATCTATCATCCGGCCACATTGCTCCCTTTTTTCCTTGGTGGGCAGAGTCTGTCAAGAATAAGTTATTACTCAGAGAGGAGGGAAGGAAAGTGCTGAACGATGGTGCAGACAGAGGCATTTCACGCTAGTCAAAACCCCAGTATCACATGATTATTTTTGGAGAGGCAGATGAAGAGTACAGCCTTTTTGGGCACCGGAAGGGTTGTCTTCCTCACCCGTCTTGCACGCTGGCCACCTGACTGTAGGATCTGCATTTTCTGCTTGGATTGTACTCGGGCTCCAGGGAGGACATTCACAGGGATGGAGAACGGCAAGTGGTCCTTGTCATGGGAGGATTTGTGAAAGGGTGGTGGTGCTGGAGCAGAGCACAGGGCGCAAGAGACCCTCTCAGCCTCGGTGGTGGCAGCCCGTCACCAGCCCTGGTATTCACACGAGCGTAAAGTCCTGGTCTCAAGCTTGAACTGTAACAACTCGCATTTGTTATTAAAATGGTAATTCTCAGAGCTGCTAGGTACATCTTATAGCAGGAACCTCGGAGAAATTCATTTATTACTGATGTATTTTTAACAGAACAACTGTCTCTGAAGAAATCATTGATCATTGTAGCTAATGACAAGAATATGATACAGTTTAATTAATAATTGCATCAGCACACCAGCTAGCCATTTGGAAAAAAGAATTCCCCTGACCTGTAAAGGATTTCTAATCCATTTAGAAACTACCTATGTTAGAAGCTGGACAAAGAAAAAGCCAAGTTCCAGGACTCAGAAAACTTTTAATCAGAACTTATTTGGATACAAAGTGAAAAATCGTCACAGAACCGCTGTATGTAATCCATCGTTATTTCTGGGTGCAACCGCAGTCAGTGAAAGTGGAAGATCCCACCCCCTGCACACAATGAATATGGATTTGCAAAGGAGGAGAATTACCTCTATGTCCTTTATTTGCAGTACGTTCCTGTTCTGTTGCCTGTCTGATTTTGAGCCTTTAAATCATCTGTTTGCATAGCCCCCTGAATGGACGAAAGAGTAAGTACACGTCACACTGACGTTCAGTCAAGCAAGAGAGCAAAACCAGGAGAAGAGGAGGATGCCAATAAAAACAAAAAGACCTGTTGGTCTCAATGTAGAAGGACCTCACTGGAACCAACACAGATCAGAGATGATCTCATACGTTTGTTGATGGGGTAGTTAGCTGGGAGGAAGGGCTAATTGGCTGATATTTCCTTTGAGCATAACAGTGAAGATTTGGAGAATGCAAAATTAATACATTTCCTGTACATCTAGAAAAATGAGGCAACAGGTTGAGGACACTGAGGCAGAGCAGAAGAACTGGAGCCCACGGGCAGGCAACAGCTCTACACTGGTAAGTTAAGCAACACAGGTTTCACAGAATACTTCTGCCAGCTACTCAAAACCAAGAAATAAGAAATCATGTTGTATAGAGCCTGGTAGTGAACGTTTCCAGCTGTAAGAACGACCTTTGGGTCTGAGGTTGACTAAGCCTCCTTATTTCTTCTCCCTGTGAGGCAACATCTATCCAGCTGCCATAAGCAGGTCCCCCCACCTGCCTCCCAGGCTGCTCCCACCACCAGAACTGAAACCATGGCTTGATCGTACGGTGAAAGGAGACCCAGAGCCAGGACAAGGACAGAGGGGAAGCCTGGAAAAAACAGTTACTGGTTCCTGCTATTTATGGCATCATGACAACTGTCCCTTACAGCCCCTGTGGAGCCACCAGACCGTGCACATCTGCCCTAGCAGGAGCCTACAGAGCTTGGGGCAGCTCTTTGGCATCTCTCCCCTCAGGCTGCAAGATGCAGGCTGACATCCCTTGCAGGCTGCCACCCAAAGCAGCAGCCCAGGCGAAGAGCCAGCTTTCCTATAAAGTGAACTTCAAGAGCACTTGATTGTAGGTTCGTTTCACATCATTGCACTTCGTACACTTAAAAGCAACAACAAAAAGAAGTGGTGAGAACGTGCACGCCCTGGGAGAACCTTCTGCTTTCCCCAAACTTTTCACTGTCCTGCTTCCCCACCCCAAAATGGCTTGCCCATTTGTACGTATGAAGAGTGGAGGCAGGGCTGGGTGCCTCTTCTTGTGAGCCTAAGTCCCACAACGTTCAGCAGGGAGGGAGGGAGACAAGAGGCCTTCCAATGTGGATCAGTAAGAAAAATGTTAAAGAAACTACTACAGTCTGTGGGTAAAATAGCAAATCACAAGTAGAAAAGTCATCAAACTAAAGGCTCCTCCAAACACAGCCTCCTCCTTCGGTGCACAAAATCTGGCCAAGGAAAGTATTTCAGTTGTTTAAGTGCATTACGAAGAGAGAAAGAAAAAATGGAATCGAATGAGGCACCTTCTCTGACAGGTCTTGCCTTTGAATCATAGATTTGAAATGTATCTTCTGCTCACCTCTGAGCTTTAATGGGGCTCCCCATCTGCAATATCATCCCTGTCCTTGTGGGTTGGTTTCTTCAGCACAAAAGCAAAAGATGAAGGGCTCTGCTGTGGTGAGCTTAACTCTCTCAGAGGAGCAGGATTTTCACCTCTTTTCCTACCCACTCTTTAGAGACTTGCACCAAGGTGAGATTTCTACTGCTCACAGCTGCAGTGCTGACAGCCTGGACTGCACACGGTCCTGCCCCTGTGCAACTCAGATGTTTCTGAGGAGGGGACCAAAAAAAAAAAAAAATTATTAAAGCCACACGGAGACATTGCAACCGCTGTTCTCTCTCATAATATCACCTCTTTGCCTAGGAAGAGCGAGGAGTTGTGCAGAGAGGACCCAGAGCAGGAAGCCTTGGAGAAGCATTTGCAAGATGACTCTGGCTCTGACAACCCAAGGATGTTCTGACTGGAGCAGATGGTGCTGTGCTTGCCTTTGGTATGTTTTAGCCGATCCTCAGAGGGCAATCGCCCTTTAAAATGATTTGCACAATATGGTCTGGACAGATACTTTCTCCCATTTTCCAGCCAAGAGGCCCTGCGAGGCCAATGAAGAAGGGAAACTAACTTCTTGCAAGCTTTTTTAATCACATACTTAAGTCAAGAGAAGCCAGGCCTGCGAAGAGAGGGATCTAAACGAGCACAACAGTGACATCCAGAGGGCAGAGACCAGCAAGCAGGACTTTGCCAAATAGCAATCAGAAAATGGAACAAAAACCCTACTGGAGGTGGGTCTCAAGCCCTCTTGATGGTAAAGTTTCTCACCGCCGCCGCCCACCCCCCACCCCCCCTGCCCCGGTGCTGCTTTATCCACATACCTGACTCCCCAGGGAAAGCAAGGGTTATAGGGGACACTTCTCAGATGTAAAGGACTAACGTAGCCGTCCTTTTGTAGGGCAAACGGAGATGCAGCTTCCTACAGCGGAGCAGGAGAGCACAGGAGACACAGCACTACACAAATCGCCTTGTTTCTGGAGGCGTCTCAGCCTTCTGGGGTAACTCAAGAGAGCTGGAGCAGCACTATCAGGCCGTGCCGACTTGCCGCCACTGCTCCGGGTGAACATGCCCCCCTCTTTTGTCTGCAGTGCTGTGCACGTTGCGAGCTTTTTCAGCAGCTTTGGCTGTCTGAAATGGCTTTTTGGTTTCTCCCCGTTGCAGGAGTGCTGTCTCTGTCTCGCAGTCTCTTAAGCTATTCCCCGTCTCGCCAACTCCTCTTTCTTCCTCTCTTCTGAATCTGTGATTCTACGTGCTTTAAGAAAACACGGCCCAAAGTCGTACAGAAGTGGGTTGCTGGTTTCTGCAGTTTTCACCAGGAGTAACTAAACTTGTTTGCGCTAAGGGAACCCCAACACCGTGGGATCCCTACCATCATGCACGTAACACGTGGTGTTCCTGCTACTACACGAGCAGGGATTTCAGACTCCTTCTACATACGAGACAAAGAATGCTGGATGTGGGGTAGATGTGCAGTATATGTTTGGCCCATCCAGATCAAACCGGGATGGTATTAGATCAGGTTAGACGTACTGTACGTGGCAGCAGGTGAAAAGGTTTGGGTACAGCCCTCCCGCAGGGCAGGCTGGGTCTCACTTGTCTGCAGGCTTAGCAAGGCTTCTATTTGCTCAAGCAGGAATAGAAATCCCAGAGGGGGAGACCATTATCCTATTTACTGAGTCACGATGATTCACTTAGCATTCAGCTTCCATCCGATAGAGCAGCTCCTGGAGTTTAAACTAAATCTGTTTCCATCCTGCTGTGATTTCAGTTTCTCATTGGTTTATCCAACTTCCCAGAAACTTCCACTTTCTGAGGCAAGAAAGCAAGTCTGGATGTTTATTTATTTATTGTAGACACATTTGGAGAAGCTTGTTTTAAGCGTAAAGGACGAGGAGACCGGGGGGGGGGGGGGGGGTGAAAGCACCCCGATAAAGCACGCTGTATGGTTAAAATCTGTGTAAGAACTACTTGTCTTGTTTAGAAAAGAGCTCTTACGTCATTGAAGGAAATGTTCTGACCCACCATGAAAACAACTTCAATGAAAGATATCTTGAAAATGCCCTTTTTAAAAAATTCAGCTAACCTATGGCTGGTAGCTAGTTACAGAGAGGGTCTTCCTGACGAGGGGACCAAGCAGACAGCTGTAACCCAGGGCTGGTAAAGGGCAAAGGTACGGCTACAACACGAGTGCCAGCGGTAGCAGAGGTGCACAGTGGCTGCAACCCTGACCAACTCTGCGACAATAACCAAACAGCTGGGAGGAGAGGATGTGAAGATTGACACTGAAGTGACAGAGCCAAGTCCCCCTTAGACTGACCTGGAACAAGGAGTCAGGCCAAGGAGAGGCTGCTTCTCTCCCCAAAGCCCAGTGCTACAGGAAAACCCGTGCTGTGCCCAGGATCAGACGGAGCCTGCAGCAGAACCCTGGCTCTTCCCCCCCACCCTGGAGGGTGCCTCCTGCTCCATAAATTCTCAGTGGGCATCTCACTGCCGCAGTGCATCTCGGGTGGACACAGGCATGCTCAGAGCACATGACTTGCAAATGTTTAAGAGGACCTCCACTTTCAGCTACGTACCAAACCCTGCCCCTTTTGAAGTCAATGAAAATTCCCACACACGTCAATGGGATTTGGATTTCAATCTGTAAATCCACCTCTCCCCCATTCAACTCAGAAAGCATGGTTTGAGCTTGAAGACACGTGACGAATTATGATTTCTGCTGAGCAAGAAAGGCAGCAGTTTAAAAGGATTAAAATGCTGTACACCTGAGCTGTGTTCCAGCCACGCTCCTTTGAAATAGATGCTACTGGCCCACTTTGATAGACTCTTTCAGGTTCTCCGTGTTGTCTCTGAGGAAAGAGGGTTCCCAGGAGCCCTTTAAACAGTATCAAACGTTGCAAGCCACAGGAGCATGTTTTCTGAAAAATACTCTACAGTGAGTAGAACTAATACCAGGAGGAAGCAGGTTTAGCACTGAAAACATATTTCCAAAATACATTTTGACAGCTCGAGTGGCTGGTGCTTGTATTGGGTTTACGTGGCAAGGTGTTGGTGGCAGGGGGGCTACAGAGGTGGCTTCTGTGAGAAGACACCAGAAGCTTCCCCGACGTCCGACAGAGCCAATGCCAGCCGGCTCCAAGACGGACC
>JAVKLA010000049.1:9888707-9901465 GCA_034782735.1 Sagittarius serpentarius
GCAGGACCTGTGGCCCCGTGGAGAGAGGAGCCCAGGCCGGAGCAGGTTTGCTGGCAGGAGTTGTGACCCCGCGGGGACCCGCGCTGGAGCAGTCTGTGCCTGAGGGACTGCAGCCCGTGGGAGGGACCCACACTGGAGAAGTTTGTGAAGAACTGTCTCCCGTGGGAGGGACCCCATGCTGGAGCTGGGGAAGTGTGTGATCTGTCCTACCCCTGAGGAGGAAGGAGCAGCAGAGACAAGGTGTGATGAACTGACCCCGACCCCCATTCTCTGTCCCCCTGTGCCTCTGTTGAGGGGTAGGTAGAGAGTTTGGGAGTGAAGCTGTGCCTGGGAGAAGTGGGGGAGAGGTGTTTTAAGATTTGGGTTTTTTTCTCGTTACCCTACTCTGATGTGATTGGCAATAAATTAATTTTCCCCAAGTCGAGTCTCTTTTGCCCATGACGGTAATTGGTGGATGATCTCTCCCTGTCCTGATATCGACCCATGAGCTTTTTGTTATATTTTCTCTCCACTGTCCAGCTGAGGGTGGGGGAGTGATAGAGCGGCTTTGGTGGGCGCCTGGAGTCCAGCCAGGATCAACCCACCACAGTGCTTCAGTGCTCCTCAAAGGCTGCAGATCCTGCAGGCTCCCGTGCTTCCGAGCTGGGACAGACTCACCAGCACGGATTTAAGGTGTCTGGCTCCTAGCATGAGAACATTAGATTTGTGAGTGATTCAGGAGCAAAAAGCTATGCCAAAGCTCCCAGGCTTCTTAAAGCAGAGTTGGGACCGAGAAGGTCACAAGATGAGCAAGAGTTTCAGCTCTCAGCTCTGCGTCAGAACCTCCAGGCACTGTGTCCAGCTCCGACGTGGTGAAGGAAGCACAGACGATCTGATGTCTCCTCTGAGGGTTTTCAAGCATCCCTGTGTGATCAGAGACAGAAGACATACACCTTACTGCTCAACGAACCTGGCATTTTCTTGTGCTGCTATATTTGTCCATTCCGAAGGGCGGTTTTCTGCAACTGTTCAAGGAAGAAGCACCTTCCATGAATTAATAATTTTTTTGCCTTGGGATGTATCAGAACAAGTTCTTTTCTTCAGCCAGCTTTAGTCCCGAATATTCCTTCTTCCAGTTTTTACCACTTTGTGTTGTGTTTATACTGATTCAGAAAAGAAAATTTAGGGAGTGCAACATCACTGCATTTTGCTAAAGTAGGAGAGATTTTGGCATCTCTTCCTATAGTGAGGTTTTCTGTAAGGGGCTATGGCCAGAGCTAGTGAGTGGAAGGAGAGAAGCAGCGAGAGAAGGTTGTTCGGCAGTTTGCAGACTGGCGAGTCCTTTCCAAAAATCAGAAGCTGTGTCCTGCAAGAGTTAGCAAGTTCCCTGAATGGCAACCGTCCTGGATTTGACTGTGACTAGTAGGAAAGGTCTGTGGCGAACTGGATTCGAAAAGCCACTTAAGTGAAAGTAAGTACCAAACTGGCAAACTTCATAGAAACCAAGGAGCGAGGTTGGTTCTTCTGCTCTTATTTATTCACCCTCAGGAAAACTGATACAACAACTTAACCAACAAAGTGGAGAGTATAACCACACGCTCCATCTAGCTGCACAAGGAACTCTTTGAATGAGTTTTTTAAAGTTAAACAGAACTAAGCAGAAAATATAAAATACAGGACATATTAATGACAGCTCTGAAATATTCATACAGGCACAGGTACATGGGGACAAATCATTAAAAGCCACAAGAGGACCTGACAGTATTAGGGAGCAAAAGAGAGCTGAAATAAATTCAATAACATTGTAAGTTTGAGAAAGGGAGGAATTATGTCCACAAAAGGCTGAATTTATCATATCCCCTTTGCTTCGATTTTCACAGGAAAGCAGAATAGTTGCCAGATACCTATGCATTGTTTAACATCTCCTTTCTCCATCTGGTCTGCGTTCCCTCCTGTGATTACTCGAGGTGCTGGGTGGCATTCACCCAGGAGTTACTCCGAAGACAGCTAACACGCTCCGTGACCAGTCTTGAAGAACTCTGGAGGACGGGAAATGTCCCACAGCAATGGTTATGGTGCTTGCTCTTCCCATCAAGTTATAGTAAATAAATGCAAAAAACAGAAGATCTTGTGAAATTATGCATTAGTCACCTTAACTGTGAAAGGAGAAAGGCCAAATGCAGATCTATTAAAACTACGATATGCTACTGACTTGAGTGATGAACTAGCAAATAAGCTTCTAAAGAGTGCAGACCAAAGCTTAATCCTGTTTAAGGGCGGGATTAAAATTCAGAGCACTTCTCCTCTTTATCAAGCTCAATCTCAAGTCAACAAACTGGAACTAATTTCGAGAAGTGCAGAATACCACACCAGAGTGGGAAGGAAAGGGGATGAACTGTGCTAAAAGGGAAGGGGGGGGCTCCTCCCCTTGTGTTACAGTGAAAGGGCACAGGAGCTATGCCAGGCATATATATATATATACCAGCTGAAAAGGCATCAACAAAAATGATGGTGTTGGAAGAAAAAGTGGATTCGTTTTAGGTACACGAGATGAAAAAATCACTTACAAGATAAGGGAGGTGATTATTCCTTTACTCAGCACTGGATGGGCACAGACAATAACATATCCAGTCTTGGAGAAATTGCACTTAATGAAATGTGGGGAGAAACAGAAGAGTCCGGGGTGGAGCAACAGAAATGATCAAAGGTTCAGAAACGTGGTGTGTAAGGAAAGGATGAAAGCTGGATTTGTTTAATGTCCAGAGGAAAAGCAAGAGGGGAACAGAAAAACAGTCTCCAAACATAAAAAGGGATTTTATCAAGAGAGACGGCAATCAATAAATTATACTCCATGTCCGCCTGGAAAAGGAAGGCATTTAGTTGAATTCCTTCTTAACCACCACTACTGCTGTAAAAGTGATGGACATCTGTCAGGGATTATACGGGTAAAGCTAGTGGCATCTCAAAGCAGGCCTCCTGACATCTCTTTTGGAGACTGATTTCTGTGACTCCAGTAACTTTGATTACATTATTTTATCTGTCCTCAGAACGTTATTTGTTTTAAGAGCGCGCACTACAACTGCTAATAACAAAAGCAGAGCTCCCTTGCCTTTGAAACCACTTTTCTCCACTGTGTTGCTGTGCATAATGACCATGTCATTAAGTGTCAGCAGGACTAAAGGTTTTCTGTGTTTTAGTTCCCAAGCATTGAAGCAACAGACTTACAGTTGATAAATGTAGCACAGTTGTTGCTTCTGCTAATGAGGGGGAAGAAAAAGGTCAGCATCAATACAAAGGAAAAATGCTCCATGTGAAGTGTGAGGATAAAAGCACATGTTAAAGGCAGAAATGTAGATAACCAAAGTTCCTTAGCAACCCAGAGTGACAACCACTACAGAGACATACAGTAGCTCACTAGGAAAGACGATTCTGTTTCACTGAAATTCATGACACTGTCTATCGGGGCTTAATAGTTATTTTAGCTTCTTCACATTAAATACATGTCCACATTCCCTTGATTCCTCTATTAGCTGAGGTATTTATGGACCCATGTTAAAATATTCAAAACTATTTAACCTGATGAAGAAGTTATAGTGAATATAACACAGAACAGTCCGTCATCGTTTCCTACAGCACAGAGAATCTTGTACTACCTTTGCAGTCCCACTCCAAACCTGTCTTTGCTCCCTCTGCCCTCTCTCAGCAACCGGATACCCTCTAAACCTGACACCTCTCCCTCGTCCCTGAAAATTTCTCCACTGAATAGAAGAAACTCTTATTTTGTGCTGAGTATCAGGGCTGGTATCTCACGATGGTTTATTCACTCAGAGACGTGCCAGGAGCCTTAGCCAGATGGGAGGCATTAAGCTTTGGAGGACCGTCTGAACAATTTTTCTCCTCAAAACACAGCCACTGCATCAAAACTAGTACAGACCCATCCTTCCTCTCACCGCTTGGCCGACACCAAGGGGTTGGGTAAGAGGCGAGAAGGGAAGGGTTGTCTGCCCTGGGAGAAGGGGGATGCTGTGCTCCAGCCAGCCCCTGCTGAGAGCAAAAGGCTGCAAAGCAACCCGTGAAAGTTCTCCAGTTCTGCTCTTTCAAGAGGGCCATGGAACAACCAAGAGGCAGTTCTCCTTTCTCAGCCAAATCCACTCCCATTCGCCATTGGATTGCTAAGTCCTAGCTATTTATTTAAGGGGGATGCCATATATTTCTGAGAGGGAGCAGAACCAGTAATTGCTGAGCTTCAGGAATGAATAAAGGAACAAATCAGGCCCTGTGATCTCAGCTTCTTACCCTTAAAGGAGCACCTAGAGCAGCGCTCTGCCCTTCCTCAGCAAAGGCAGAGCTGGGCAAGACTGTCTTTTCCCGGGGTGAAATCTTTTCCCAGTGCTCGTAAGGCAAGCGGTTAGGAAAAACCAGGAGAGAGGCACGTAGGCCAGCCATTTCTATTCTCTGCATGTTTTACATCCCATCCAGATGCTGTCCAAGAGAAAATTTTCTGCTTCTCCAAGAGGATATTCCCCTTGCAGTTTGGCCCCGCACAAAGTTTCACCTGGGCCCACTCATTACTCAAGAGTTGAGAAGGGTATTGGCTGGGCTGGCTTCAACTCTATCCATTCCTACAGCTCCAACACCCTGTCTCCAAGGGGTATACGTGCCTCCCAATCTCAGCCTCTCTGCCCCTTCTCAACCCTTCACATTCAATCGACCCCTTTCCTCCAAGGCCATCAGCCCCTGTAACGCTTCCAACTGAAAGACTATTTTGTCTCAGTACTTGAAGAGCAAGTCAGAGCACAAACTATATAGAGTATGACCTGTACCTAAAATGCAAGTGTTGAAATGGGAGGGAACAACTTCTGGGAGGATGCCACACAACCAAATAGACCCCAATGACCATCCAAACGTGCTTAAACCAATGTTTGTTAATTGATAGGACAAGAGGAAACAGCCTCAAGTTGCTCCAGGGGAGGTTTAGATTGGATATTAGGAAGAATTCCTTTACCGAAAGGGGCATTAGGCATTGGAACGGGTTGCCCAGGGCGGTGGTGGAGGCCCCGTCCCTGGATGCTTTTAGAAGTCGTGTAGGTGTAGCGCTTAGGGACGTGGTTTAGTGGGGGACTTGTCAGTGCTAGGTTAATGACTGGACTAGATGATCTTACAGGTCTTTTCCAATCCAGGCAATTCTGTGATTCTATGATTGAAGCAGTTTAGCTGAAGCCTTGCTTCAGCTGGAGCTGTCTTGGTTTTTTTTTGCATAAAGCACAGGCTCCTTGACTCTCAAGAGCTTTGCGTGATCACAGAGTCTGATTTTCTATGATCAGAGGATCAGAGAATCAGACTTTGGTTTGCAGTGCATGTCATCCTCCACAGCGACACACTAGTGATAAAACATCTTCTGTACAAGGAAAGACAGGCAGAGGAGCACCCAAAGGGGACGTTTCTCATGTGCTTGGGAATGAAGTAGGGAACTGCCAAACCTAGGTCTGTTCTGCTCTGGAAAGAACAGGCTCAGTGAGATTTTGATATTGAACCAACAAAATCTTCAGGATATTGTTGAGAGATTTTGATATCGAACCGATAAAATCTTCAGGATATTGTTGAGCCCAAAGGGAGTCGGATAAGGTTTGGAAGAAGTTCTGAAAGGCTTCAGTTAAGGAGATCCTGAAGAGAGAAAGCTGGACTGGAAGGAGGAAGGGAGCTACTAGGAGGATGCTAAGCCAAGTGAGAACAGAGTGGGTCAGCAGGACTGAATGACTCCCTACCACGTACACGGGTGCCAGATAACGAGGGCATTACAGATGGGTAGCAGGCTGTCGCAGTTCATCCCCCTACAAGCATTGTATTTTTCTTGATGGACAGAGTAAGGAGGTCAGGGTAGGGAAGAGGGCTGGCTTTGCCCCTCGCTGACCTCCTCGGGCACCTCACATTAAGAGTAAATAACAGTGGATGAAGCCTGCACAGACAGAGTCTCCAATTTTGTGCTGTCAACTGTGCTATAGAGAAATGAGCACTGACCTTTAGTCTCATCCCACTGCCATCCCAAATCTGACCCAGACGATTAAAGGCAAGAGACAGTTATTTGTGAGCTGAAGGTCAGAATACAGAGGCATCCGTCAGTGGCCAGAAATCACTGCTTAACAAGTGTCCTGCGATGCTGTTCTCTGAAGAGTTCCCGATACAGCCCTGCATCGGCTGCTGACACTGATCCACTGCTGGGAGCCTTTCAACACCCTTGACTTCGGAGGCAGACGTGTCTTTTCCGAGCATGGAAAAGAGCGGTGTCATTTCTCCGCTGAGGTTACATCTTCCCCCAGGACTCTCCTAAGTGATTATAATGCAGAACAGTGGCTTACCTTGCGTAGTGGGGATTTGGCAGGTTACCAAATCCCAAGACTGTGGAATTAATAGGTTGTTTTTTTCAGCTTGATGCTGAAATAGACAGTCTGATTGAGTGAACCAAACCACTTCATTTCATGTTTGTGTCACGTGCCTCTTCTGCAAGGCAGGTAAGGGTGGATTGGAGTTGGGGAAACTAGCAAAAGCTGCTCTGAAAAGCAGGATGTCAAACGTCCCAAGTTACACATGCCAAATCCAGCAATGGACTGTTTAAAATTTTGGCTCCTGCATTTACTTTGGAACTTTTTCAATTTTTATTTTTTTTTTAACCTCTTGTAATTATTTTTTCATAGAGGACTCCAAAACATCATGTTGAGGGGCGGGGAAGGTCATGAACTTCTTATAAAGAGAAACCGTAAGAAATAGCTACTTTTTAATTCCCCGCATTAAAGAAAAAAAATCCTACCATCAGATTTTTTGAAGTAAAAAGGGATGTTTGAGCCCATCTAGTATTCCCTCATCCCAATTCAAAACATTACTTGATAGAGCAGAAGTAATATTCGCTAAAGCTGACTAGAAGGGAATAGTTTTCTTTTGGAAACTGCTGATCCAGTGGAACTAAAATGGTCTCTGGCCCTTGTGTTGATCCTGCCAAACCTTCCCATGCAAAGCAGTGCAGCCCAGCCTGCGCCCTCCTCTCCGTGATCCACCGTGTCCCAGGGCAGCCAGCTCCCACGCCGCTCGTGTCCTTTGTGTCCCCAGGCCACGGGGGATTTCGACATCATTTCTGAAGCCTCTGCAATAAATATTGTCATGTTCCAGAACAAAACTACCACCAAGCAACAGTTCTCTTTGAACAGGGGCATGTTAAGGGACCGTGAAGGTGTCCCGCATGATGGTCAGTGAGGACTCAGAAGTACAAATAGTTCCAGAACAGATGAACCTTTTAATAAAACATAAATGACTAATGCAAACTGGTTACAGTAAATACAAAGAGGAGCTGTCGTGTGGGGTGTCCTGCCTGTGCAGTTGTCTGCTGCCGGAAGATGGTCAAGTTCCACTTGTGTCATTTCTAACGATGAAATTACACCATGTGGAAAAGCACTGAAATGTCATCTGGTCGTGTTCCTGCAAACTCTAAGTTCTGATTCAACTACACTGTTTCAGGAGGAGGCAGCATTTTCAGTGTTATCATGTCATGCAGGGAGAACTATTCAGATATTAAGACTGAAAACAGTTTCACAGCTGTAACAGCAGCATCTCTACAAAAAAGCAGGGGAAAAAATAGTATATTTGTTATCTGGATAAAAAGGTAGTGACAAGCACATGTAGGTTTGTGCCTCCTCAACTGAGTCATAAGCTGAGGAATCAAGTCTGGATCTTGAAACGTTACCTCAAAAAAAAAAAAAGAAAAATAAAAGAAACAAACATCACCTCCCCCACGCCCCATAGGATTAGAGGTATCAAACCGCAGCTCAGAGACTTACAATAAGGAGGACTGGAGGGGACATTAAATGGAAAGCTCAGACACCAGCCACCCCAACTAGATAAGGAAAGACCTGGGCGGCAGGAGATGGCCACATCAGCAGGGGACCTCTGCGGGAGGTTGCCTCCCCCTGCGAGGAAGGGAGGCCAGTTGTCTCTGCCGACACCAGGAGAGGAAGGTGGTCTCAGGAGAACGTGGGAGGGAGCATCCCAGAGCGCAAGCTCAGCCCTTGCTCAGCAGGATGTCCTGAGGCGCCATAACCAAGCGTACATTGAATGCATGCCATTTCTGCCAGCTTGGTAACAACTCCAGTATTCCACCACGCAGAAGCCAGCGCCGCACCGCGTCACCCGGCCTCTCCCAGCGCCGGCAAGAGGACAGAGTGTCCTGCACGAGCTGCCGGGTACCGCTCCGGCTCTGATACCCGCTGCCTCCGGCACTCCTGCCTGACCAGACACGTGCACTTTCCCCGCGCCCCCCCGCCTCGCTGCCGAAGAGCGATCTCACTGCTACGTCAGGCGCTTCCGACGGTGGACACAGGCTTCAAGCCAGCCAGGATGTGTGCAGCACTAGGCCCACAGTCTAAGACAAGACGACAAAGCATACCACCGTGGACACAGCGGTCTATAAAGGAGACATCCAACTCCTAGATGTTTAGCTGTGCGCCCTGCCAAACTCGGGGCAGCAGAGCGCAGCCGGCTGTGTCCAGACAAGGGTGATGGAGGCTCTTCTACGTTTAGATGCTGGCTGTGCAAGGACTGGAAATACAATAGATAGTCTTTTCTTTCCGAGCAGAGACCTGTGCTTCCAGAAGAGTATTAAAGCTTATGCTGAGATGCAACATACTGAGGTAACTGCTGATAAAAAGACAGATACCAAGGGTAACAGGAGCAGTTTCTCCCCACAGGCTCAGTACTGCTTAGTCACAACAAACTGAACAGCTTTAACCGTATCGGTCCATAATATATACATACAGGTCCAGACTGCACATGGTTACCACCTTGCTCACCACCCCTCCGGGTCAAAATTCTCCTGTCTCTGGCTGCTACGCAACTTCAGCCGTCAGAGTCTCCTGCAAAAAGTGGCACAGGACAAACAGCCTCAGAGAGCCTTGGATCCAGAGAGGCCAAACAAACAAGGTGACCTTCAAGAGGAGCTACTGCAGTGGGCTTTGCTGAGGAATTGCAGAGCATCATGTTCAGAGGGCTAGCCAACAACCTGTCTTCAACCCCAGAGCAGATAAAGATGATGTAGAGACATGATTTCTGAGTATCCTAAGCACTTAGGATAGCAAAAACAAACAAACAAACAACCCCTTTGCCCTGTAACAGAAATTAGATTATTTTGTTTGACAATCTATTTAACTCATTACTATTACTCCATATTTCAACTGATGTGCTAGCTGAGTCACCACCATGGCTTGCCATCAATGCCTATAATAAGCAAAAAAGGTTGTTTTCAAGAGCAGCAAAGTATCTGGTTGTATGAGCAGGAGCAAGAGGGCTGGGTGGTTGTTTTTTTTTCCCCCCTTTAAAAGCAGTAACATAATTCTCCCATGGCAGACTCTCCTTTCACTGGGAGAAAGTTCTTGAACTTTAGCAAATGGAAACTAACACATATATACCTGCACTATATACCTTGATATCTTGCCTATGTGCCTAAAAGCTTGTCATGCCAGGACAAAAGGAGTTTTCAAAATCACCAGTAAGGGTAAGTTAGGCCAGTATCCAGGATTTAAGTGGTCATCCAACAATGCAGTTCTGCAATTAAAAACTCCAAGTGCCTAACCTAACCCCTCAGCTAAGGGAAGGCCGCAGAACAGGACGAGACTCCATGAAAGCAGAGAAACTCAGTTCTTCAGTTGCTTGGCCCGGATGGGGCAGAGTATCTGGGCTGAGGACCTCCCCCAGAACATACAGTAAATCACAAGATATCCACCAGTGGGCAAAAAAGGGATAAAAGTTGTTAGGAGCTCACTGGAGCAGAGCTCTAACACCACAAGGCTGGCCGAAGGGGCAGATCTGCTTCAGGTGACAAACTGTGCAAGCCAGCAGAGCTTGCGGCACAGACTGCGCCGTGCACGACACCTACCAAGCAAGCCACTTCACATTTGCTTTAGCTGTTTGCTTTTGTATACTCCTAAACAGACAGCTGCACACAAGAGGTTATCCAACAAAACGCACAAACAAGCCGATACTGGTTCAAGCGTTGTAGGTTTTTCTCATAGCAACATTAACAGCTCTCAAAAAGCCAATGCTGTAAGGCTTTAAATGAAGCACTAATTGCAGAATGTGAGTTTATGCCATCTTACGCCTAGATGGAAGGGACTGACCACATACCAAGAAAGGAAAAAGGGCAAGTCTGGAAAAAGGCCCTTTTGGCATGGTGTTTAATGACTTATGGGTCCTTCAGCACAAGCCAAGGAACCCCTTCCGATCTGGAGCTTCCTGCTTCGCCCGCCTCCTTGCTGTGAAGATACCTCGTTAGGGTTTCATGCATCACTCCACCGAGAATCAAGGAAACGCTTTCCAAAGGAGACAACATGCGAAACGCATAAATATCCTACACCAGTGCATGGATCTGCAAGCATCAGGGGCCGAACGTGGCATTTTACCCACTTGCTCCTCTGTGCTGTTGTCTGATGATGAGATGACGCTGCCTGTTACCTGATGCCCAGTCCTGTATCTCTGGGGTTCCGCTGCTGGTCTTTCTTCCCCTGCAATACTATGGGAGCCAAATGCCACACAAAAGTGATTTCTGTTCTTTACAAGAGAAGGGAAGCAATGAACCTGGTTAAAACAACATTTGGAGAGATTTCTGTCTTTCCATTGTATTTTTAACTGATATTCAAAAAGTCACATTTGTGTGTAATGCCTGATAAATGAAACTTCAACAATCAAAATCCAAACTAACCTTCTGGCAATGCTGTGGCACTTAGCAGAAATTTAACTTCGTTTCAGAAGTTCATACTCAAAGCTCAGCTTTTTCACAAATCCAGAACGCTCTCCCACAGAGAGCCAGGAGACGCTCTGATTTGTTAATACTATTGACATCCCAGCAACACGTAACAGCATTTACACAGTCGCTACGTAGGCATGTACCTATCAGAGAGCATGTTGCTTGTAAGTATACTAAGAAGAAGTTTATATATTGTTTCTTTAAGACAAAAAGGTGCCGCGTCCACATTTCTGGCATTTGCGTATGCACACAATCCATTCGAGACAGTGAGCTTAACTGACAAGGTGGTTTACAAATGCAAGCACAGCAATTTGTCTTTGTCATGGAAGCGCATTTGGCCATAGCGATTTGAATACAGTAACTCAAGCTTTGCAATTACAAGTACTAACATACATAATAAAAAGTGATGTCTATCACCTACTGCCCTTGAAGTCGATGACAAAAACTGGTGGCTCCGATTACCGAGTCATAACCTTCAAAACTTGATGGCAACTTTTTACCAGAGGACAAAAGCCAAGTATTAGAATGGCTAGTATCAACTGCAACTTTGAGAAAATCAGCATCCCTGGGGTCTGAAAGTAAGGGGGCTTTTTCTGATGGAAACTCACGGGGCATTTGCCATGAGAACACAGTGGCTGCAGGTCTCTGGAGGTCTGTAACCAAGCACAGCCCACGATGGGTGCCCCGTGGAGGCGCAGCAGTATCGCCTCCTTGCTACAGGCGTTCAGAAGGTACTCGTGTCTGGCTCTGCGGGGGTGTAACTCTGACCCACTGTGGTGAGATCGCCTTTTATGAATGCGCACCTTCCATCCCTCACTCAGGTTGTTTGACTAAGTCTCCTGCCCACCTCATCTCTAGCAGCTTCTAGGAAGTGCATTTGGATGCGATGGGTAGGCAGACAGGAATTCACTACGCACTGACAGAATTATCCCCAGATATTTGAGTTCGGTTATATCAAAGGCTGCAAGTTTTCAGCTACCACTTTTCAAGATCAAAATTACATGCTGAACACAGAATCCTATGGTATAGCTTAAGAAAGTGGTGCCTGCCAGCCTTTCGTAGCACTGGACCCTTATCAGGGCTCTCCTTTCAAGCCAGCATTACGTATTGGTGTTGACTGTGTATAACCATACGTGCTGGCTGCTCTGCTATATGCTATAGCAAAAGCATTCGATGAAACGGTGTATTTTGGGTAGCATTGCACCTTCTTCATTTCACAAGTGAGAGCAGGTATCTGTGTGGGCTCAGCAAAAGTACTGGAGGGGAGGGTAGGAGCCTAAAGACGCCGCCTGTATTCTGCGGGCTACTCCTGCTCACACACACGGGAAGGAAGGGAATACAGGCTGTCCTCAAGGAAGATCTTTACAATGCCTGAAATGAGCTAGGAAGAAAAATGTCATACATAATTTATCACCATCCCTGTCTGACATTTCTGACGCCAAGTGCCCACCAAAGCAGCTCTGTCAGTCGTCCCCCCTCCTCAGCTGGACAGGGGAGGGAAAATATAACAAAAAGCTTGTGGGCTGAGGGTAAGGACAGGGAGAGATCACCCACCAGTTACCGTCATGGGCAAAACAGACTCGACTTGGGGGGAAAAAAAAATCAATTTAATTTATTACCAATCACCAACCAGAATAAGATAATAAGAAATAAAACCAAATCTTAAAACACCTTCCCCCCATCACTCCTTCTTTCTGGGCTTAACTTTACTCCTGGTTTTCTCTGCCTCCTCCCCTCCAGCGGTGCAGTGGGACGGGGAATGGGGATTACGGTCAGTTCATCACACGTTGTCTCTGCCGCTCCTTCCCCCTCAGGGGCAGGACAGATCGCACTCTTCCCCTGCTCCAGCCTGGGGTACCTCCCACGGGAGACAGTCCTCCACAAACTGCTCCAGCGTGGGTCCCTCCCACGGGCTGCAATCCCTCAGGCACAGACTGCTCCAGCGCGGGTCCCCCGCGGGGTCACAGCTCCTGCCAGCAAACCTGCTCCGGCCTGG
>JAVKLA010000049.1:9901689-9969387 GCA_034782735.1 Sagittarius serpentarius
GGGCCGCAGGGGAATCTCTGCTCCGGCGCCTGGAGCCCCTCCTGCCCCTCCTTCTGCACTGACCTGGGGGGCTGCGGAGATGTTCCTCTCACATCTTCTCACTCCTCTCTCTGGCTGCAGTTTCTGTTCCACACCAACTTTTCCCCCGTCTTAAATCTGTTACCCCAGAGGTGCTACCACCGTCGCTGACGGGCTCGGCCTTGGCCAGCGGCGGGTCCGTCTTGGAGCCGGCTGGCATTGGCTCTGTCGGACGTCGGGGAAGCTTCTGGTGTCTTCTCACAGAAGCCACCCCTGTAGCCCCCCTGCCACCAACACCTTGCCATGCAAACCCAATACAGTCTCACAGGCAAACATGAAATAATACTGCTACCCAAACCACAATTTTTAAATCGAAGTTGCCAGTTATTGCAGCATTTATCTGGGACCCACCTGTAGCCCTCAGAAAGCTGTTTGTGCCAGCTCCTTGACATTATCAACTTGTGTTATTTGCTGCCTTCTGAAATGTCAGGTGCCTAACCTTTCCAGGCTGTTCTTTCACACAGCCTGCTTTTCAAAAACTCATTAAGTATAGCAAAGTCCTATGCTCCTGTGTAAATCTTGCAATCAAGCCAAGCTGCAAAGGGAATACTAAGATGTTTGAACCATCTCAGACTTCGTGCTCTCCCAATTCCTTGCTGCAAAGTCCTGCCCTCATTGCTGAGCTGTGACAAAAGGAATTTTTTTTATTTTTTTTAAATACTATGGACAGTGCAACTTAAAACTAGCCAATTTTTTTACAAACATATTGCAATCGCAAGTACTCCCTAGCTACACAGGGAGAGAATCCTCGGCAAAAGTTACCTCAAGGCTTGTGACTTGGGTTGCCCCATTTCCTCTAAGCTGTGCCTATTGTTTAGATTAATCCCCAAAAGGGACTGTCTGGCACATGTCACTGGGCATTCTGCAACTGTCTAGGAAGTGTCAGGACTACTGGTACATTATCAGACAAGCTGATACTAACAGCAGATGCTAAATGCTATATGCCAGATAATACGCAGTATTAACTTTCTGAAGGGCAAAGACCACTATTCAAGCGAACTCCTCCAGTCCAGTATCCCGCTTTTTTTTTTTTTTTCCTTTGCATAAGCAAGCAAGCCAGGGTTTGGTGTTGTACCTCTAGAACCGATTAAATCCAAACAAAACCCCAACAAAAAACTACCAGCCAGTGAGTCTAGTTGCAAAACACTCCTGTGTATTGTAATCAGGGATTGTTCCATCAACAGGTTGTCACACAAGCGAAAATGAAAGGCTTATAATAAAAAGCCTGGGGAAAAAAAAATGTGCTCTTCCTTCCAGCATTCGGAAACATTATCTCAAAGAGCCAAGGTATAAATTACTAAGTTTAGGTGCTTTCCTACAATTAATGAAGCGCAGTTCAAAAGTTACCTCACTTGTCAATTGGGCATCAACTAATAGACACGTTACCGGGGAGTTAAGACTTCAAAGAATTTTGGCTCCATTTTGTTCCTTTACGCATCCTTATCTTTCTTATCAAAACATTTTAAAAGAGAGGGTAAAAATTCAAGGAATTAAGTCCTGTGCCTGAATTCCTCTCGTCCTTCACCAGTGGAGCTGGACCACTGACAAATTTTGGCTTTCAGTGGATGTGGGCATCACATTGTCCTTCCAGGTAGACTTTACAGATAAGGCAGCAACATTATTTTGTTTTTTTCCCTTCACTGTGGACATCAGTGTACTCCCAAGAGCCTAAACATAACTTCGATTCCTCTAATCATCAGAGAAAGGCATTTGAGTGCTAGTCAGAAGTTGTTTTGAGCAGTCAGGTCACTGCCGGACGTGGGATTAGGGCATCCACTTGCATGGGGGGAGACACCAGAAGCATCTCATCCTCGTCAGCAGGGCAGTTTGGACATAACCTTTCCTATAAGCCTCCCAAGAGAAGCGGGGGATCTGGCTGACCGCCTTTTGTTTTCGTTTTCTCTGGGGACACCAGTGTGATAATTTGGGGGTGGGGTGGTTTTAAAACCCCCACTGAGCTCTTCAGAGATCGCGCTAGTGCTAAAACTGCTGATAAGCACAGCATAGGTGGCTCTATCGGCGCTCAGCAGCAGCAGATTCGGTGGCAGCTGGGCAGCTCGTTGAGGGACAGCAAATGCCTAATGAGGCAGGCAAATATCCAAGGCAGTTAAGCACCTCAGAGGAGCTGAGCCTAGGTTTAGCCTAACCCAGCTGATTTTGCCTGATGGAAGTTCACATTACCAGCCAGTCCAGGAGAGCGGAGAGGATGGTAACCTCTAGCAGCAGAGGAGAAGCAGAGACAGGCAGAGTGATCAGCATTTGGAGTAAGGTAGGGATACAGGTCGCTCCAGAGAAGGACACCTCTCCGCAGCCTCGGCTCAGACCTGCTGGCTCTTTGGCCGTCTCAAACTGAAGCGATTACAGAGGCGTCGCCCGAGCGTTGTCACCAGCAGAGCTGGGCTGTGGCAAACGGGGATACTGTCATCAACCAAGCAGACAAGTTATAATTTTGCAGGCGTCTTCAGGCCAAATCTTGACGGCTCTTTTAGCCCACGGCCCTCCAGAAGAGGCGAGAGTCTGTGCCCATACTCAGCTGAGAGTCCCCACGCTCAGCGGGGCTGCGCTCTGCTTTTAGCTGCCATTCCCTGCCCGTTCAGACAGAATAGGCTGTAGCTTAATGAGAACGTCTCAGCGACCGATAAGGTCCATTAGAAAGTTGTGTTTCAGTATGGCTGCCCCCATGCATCTTATCTAGGTTTGACCGAGTTGAGCCTGAAGGACTTCGCTCCATAATGAAGGGCTATTCCCCATGAAAGAGCAGGCTTAAGTCTGTTCCCCCTAATTCAGATCAAAGTGATTGTGCATGTCATTAAAACAACTCGCCATTAGGATTTCATAGATGCCAAGGGTGCAGTTCAGCCCCTCCCGGTAAATTGGGGTAACCGAAAACACACACACCACCCTTTGAGAAGGAAAACAAAAATAGTTAAAAAAAAAACAACAAACCCCAAACCACTTTCACCTTCAGAATTCAATTTTATTGAAACAGTCTGTGGGGGGTTAAAAAAAAAAAAATGAATTCAAGCCTTGCCCTCCATCTTGACACCAAGAGAAAGCTTACTTTAGACACCATGCAGCTGTGTTTAGCTTTTTAAACTTCACAGCTTATACCTGCCATTTCTCTAGTGTTTACCCTGGAGTAAAACCATGAGGTCAGTAACCTCCGGGTCACCGCGTGGTACTTAGATCCACAGAAGGGAAGACTTTATCCTAAACAGTTTCAGAGAAGATAAAGCAGTGAAAGAAGTGATCCTGAACAACTTTTAAACCTGCAGGACTCGGCGATGTTATCCAAGCCAGCTGCCCTATGTCTCAGCCCAAAAGCTTATACTCTGTGCAGAATATACCCTTCCTGCAAAAAGGCATTTCAGAGTGCCTTCCAGCTGCTGGAACGCCGGTCCTGGGGAGAAATTTAACATTCTTGCAAGCTACAGTTGTCCAAAGATTTTAAGGAATGGGTATTCTTAACTAAAGAGTTAAGCAAGTGCAAAAGTGCTTGCGGGAGGATGGGGCCCAAGATGCAACGGACCCCTTCAGAGAGCCTAAACTAAGCTGTTAGGTTTCTAAAAGCTGCCGAAAGCTCAAAGCCCTGCAGCAAAGCAAGCGTGCTGACCTGGCATGGCATCTCCAGAGCTGGAGTGGGGAGGGACGGAGAGGTCTGGCCTGTCCCTGGTCTGGCACAAGAGGCGAGAGCCAGATTTGCCCCCACCTCCCTCGCCAACAGGCTTACGGCAGCGTATGGCATCACTCCCTTTCCAGGGCTGAGACCTTTGCCGGAGACAAGCAAATGCTGCAAGGGTTGCAGCCTCATCACAGAGGCGTGGCCAATAAGCAAGTTATTTGTTTCTTCCTTTAGTTTCTTTTAATCTGTAGAATTTATGCTTTATTTTTATTTTATTTTAGGGTACACTGTAGTGCAGCCAAAGGCTCTGCCAAGGTGGAGAAAGCAAACCTGTGTTGTATTTCCTAAGGCTGATCAGCCCAGATGGTTGGGTAAGAATTACTGTGCCAGCTAAAAGGGGTTGGGCAGTGGTAAACACACACGCTTTCTATTAGAGGTGAAGGGGGAATTCAGCAAATGTAGTTTGAGAAGCATCTGCAGGAACCCAATAATAAAAATTTATCAATAAAGTTAATACAGGTGGGGTTTTGTTGGATTCTTCCCCACACCCCCAAGACTTAGAGATGTTGCAGCTTTATTACCAGATGTCTTCATAAATTTTAATAATATTCATAATTACTAACCCAGATTCATGGGGCTGTGTTTCATGAAATATTTTAGTACAGCAAAAAATAACACTGCACACATACCCAGCACTTCGTTGCAATTTACACCGACAGCTGGAAGATCCCATTCAGACTAAAATTCAGCAACAACAGCTGAGATAACATCAGCTACCCCATGAACCACAGGAAAAAGAAAGGTTGCCTGTCTGCTAATAAAAACTTCCATAGCATCATTAGAGGTAACCAAGATGTGGATCATGACAGAAAATATTAGCATTTGAATATACTTACTATTTCTGTTTTGAAATATAATTTCCAGGAATGCAGATGGACCTTAACCATTACTGTTTCTGAAGAAAAATATCTTTGGAGGAAAGGAAGACCCGCTTAGAACGTAGGGGGCTGCTACTCAACACGGACACAGTTCCACAACAGAAGCCATAGGGAAAGGCACAGGGCTTAAAAGCGTCGCTTCTTTAGGATAGTCACAACGCAGCAAAGTTTAAATATTCTTCCCCAACCCCTTATTTATTTTTACAAGGGAGAACAAAATGCTGTTTGTTAAATTAGATCATGAATGCTCTGAAGTAAGGCTCATCAGGGAAATACTGTTGTGCTAGAAAAGCCGTGCAGGCTACTCGGTGCAACAATGGTTTGAAATTAGGGGGTGCCCGTTCTCTTTTCCCGACTTGGACGTAAGTTTTGTTGCGTGACCTCAAGTAACTTCCTTGTTCCTTGATGCATTTTTACAGTCACAGAAAAATACATGCTAGTCCTTTGGAGGCTTTGTAGTTCGACCTCCTATTCAAAGCAAGGCTAGTTTCAAAGTCGGATCAGGTTGTGCAGGGCTTGGTTTGGTCGAGTTCTGAAAGTTCCCAGGGACCGAGAGCCCTCCGAGGACTTGCTCCTGTGCTTAAGAAGTTCATCACAACAGAAGCGGTTACCTCCAAACAAATTTTTCCGTTACGCAGTTTGTGACAATTGCTCCTCGTCCTTTCGCTGCGCGCCCTTGAGAAGAGCCTGGCTGCTCCTCCTCTACAGTTACCCCGTCGGGCACTGGGAGATGGCAATTAGCCCCTTCCTTAACTTCTCTTCTGCAGCCTGAACTAGCCTCTTTCCCTCAGCTTCTCCCTGTACATCCCATGCTACGGCCCCCGGGCCACTTTAGCCACGCTTTGCTGGGCTCCTTCCAGTTTGCTGATCTCTCCTTTGAGCTGGCATGGGGAGACTGGTATTAAACTGCGCTTAGTAGTCTGTCAGCTGTACTGGGCTATGCAAGAGAACTTAAACTAGACGAACTTAGCAAGAGCCCAAAAAGTCTGAAGCCCTTGTAAGGAAAAGGGCTCGTTAAACATGCCCAACCACCACATTCGTTTACGCCAAGTAGCATCCTCTAACATTCGCATAACGTCGCGGGCGTGATGAAAACCAGTCTGTTCTCCCATCCTGAAGCTACAAGGACACATGACCAGCAGATCTACAGCTCTCAGAGCAACAGATCTGAACCCTCACTGGAAAAAGCCGTTTTAAACATGACTTACTGAATTCAAGACCTGTTTAACAGAGCCTGTGTGTGATACAAGGGGTACACGTACGAGGCAGCAATTTCTATGGCCACCTCAATTATTTTTTTGTCCTTGAATAAGATTTATTCAAGAGGCCCTTTACCAGTTGACAGCAAGCCCTGTGTTTAGAAATTCCCCTTAATTTCACTACCAACAAGCCCAGCTAAAGAACAGATGTAGTTATTCCGTTTTTGAACGGCAAACTTGCTTAGAGCTAATAAAATGGCAGTGCTTCATCCAGGGCTGAAAACAGATTTCCATCACTTGTATAATTAGCCATACTCTGGAGTCTGTGCAAAACACAGATATTTAAGCAGCAGTTTCTATGACTACCATCATTCTGCTCATTATCTCTGAAGGATTAGTCCAGGGATTCTCTTTAATAGGTGCTAAGAAGGGAAAGTCATGATGGCACACTACTACTTGGGATGTGATGGCTGTCAGAAGCACAATGAATCATTTTTCAAGAACACTGCTTTCAAGACCCTCTGTATGTTGGCCAAGTACGTTTGTGCTTTTGGCTCACGACCTGTCATTTATGAACCTACAAAAAGCTTTCCAGAGATCAAATAAGGAGCAGAGTCCAGAGCTGCAGCCTAAAAATGGTTCAATACTTTGCGTGCCTTCACCTCCCCCAGCCCTGCTGCTCCGGCCACAGTACAGAGAGAAAAGGTCAGCAAACTGGAAATTTAATGTCTAAGACACTACTTACAAAGAGCTTTATTTTTAGTAAGTTTGGGGAAGCGGCTGAAGGGGACAGAGATTTCCTTTAATAATTAGAGGACCATGAAATGATGATTTTCTCTACCAATTTTGCTTTTATGTCTGCATCTATGACAAGAAGGTGTTGGTTCCAAGGCTCTAAGAGGATCGCTCCCTGTAGAGCCAATTGAAAACGGAACTTCCCTCTCCCTGAGGAAAACCCTGGACTTCAAAGGGTGGTTCCTTTCCAAAAAAAGACTAAAAAGCAAGTATCTTGGAAACTTTCACAAAAAGAGGGAACAATTTTGTTCCAATGTTATTAAAAAGACTACTTGAGCATTTACATAATTTTGGTTTTGATACAGAATTTTAGAAATCAGAACGTTGTCCAAACATCCAGGGAAATTCAACAAATTTACACGAGAAGCCACTTAGTGCAGTTTTTGTTCCTCAAGTCCTGGTTTTGTGGCCAAAGCATCCGACAGACCCAAAAAGCATAGGCGAGCACCGAGCAGAACCCGAATTCTGGGTCAAACCCTGGGCAAGTCTTTGGCTGTCTGCACACCTGAATTCAAAAGGCTCAGGAGAAGTTCCTCCATCTCGCACCAAGGAGAGAGTCATGGCAAATGGGTGGAAAGTACCAAGTGCAAAATAGCTCAGGACGGGATTGCAGGCTTACCAACCCAAGTAGACAGAATGACACCTTTCTAGATGCTGCTCACTGTGTACTCAAACTAAGGCTTATGTGACTTTTACTACCAGCATTGTACAACTGCTGCTAGAATGCCCGTAGGCTTTTAAATGCCTCCTGAAGTCTGAAAGGGAAACTAATGGGATTGCAAAGTACTGACGAGAAACTTTGGGTTCCTTCTCTTCTGTAATATGAGTAGAAATTCACAGGAGACTAACTCTCATTGAACTACCTGCAGCCATTCTACAGCTGGTTAAAAAACCACCTAAAACGAACAACAAAAACCATCAACCAAAAAACCACCACACCACAAACCCCACAAATCCCAGAATACTAATTCTTGAAGATTTTAAGAGCAGTTGTATATTTTGGAGAGTTTAGAAGCCCTGCAGGAACTTCATAATGGCTTGAAACATTTCGTTATACCTTACACAACTGGGCATTAAATACAGCTCCGTAGCAGCTACTTTAGTATAGTCACAGTGGTACAGTACTATAACAGCATTTAAATCTTGTCAGAATGCAGCCCTGTCGCGCTCGAGACTTAACACTCTCAGTTCCCTGAGGAAAAATGTTTCCACTTGGTCTGCGTATGCCTAGGCAGAAATGAATTTTTAGGGAAAGCCTCTTTCTTCTAGGTCGTTACTGTGCAAAGAAGGAGTTTTCTTATGTAAAGGAGCCCCCCAGCCCCCAACACTGATAGAAAGATACTGGCTGTAGGACAAGGCACCCAGTCTCCCAGTGTAACAAAAGCATATACAAAACAAAGACCTCATCTCAAAACTCCAGTAACCTAGATGAGCAGGTTAATTAAAAGTCCAGCCATCTCTTAAATTTCCCTGTGCCTAGATACAAAATTGATGCTTACAATAGTTGGCTCTGGAGGCCAAGACCTGGCCTCTTCTGCTGCAAAGCCCGGATCTGGCACACGCGGCCTTCCCGGCAGCCGCAGGCAGGAGAGCAGCAACACAGCAGCTGTAGCTGCGAGAACCTACATCCATGGAAAAGTGACTGCAACCACACGCTCCTAGCTTAAACTTCAGTCCTACACCTCTTTGCTTTTATGCGGAGATGGCTGTCTTCACATCTGTTTCCCAACAGCAGTTCCTGTTATTATTTTCCTTGGTTTTTTTTTTCTTTTTGAATGTACCTTTAAGAAGCTTAGATCACTGTAGGCTCCCCAGCATGGGCAATAAAACATTCGATAAACTCTCAAACAATTTAAGACAAGTGACGGCTGGCAGATGAACCCAGAGGCAGGTGAACCCAGTGCCCTGGGTTCCTTCTGCGTCACGGTTACACAGATGTGGAGAGGCACAGCGTTTCTCTGGCGGCAGGCTGCATCTCCAACAGCACAAACTTGGGCATGCTGACTGGCAGGGGGTACGGACTGGCTGCTGCCGTGTGCCTGGGGGTCCTGGGCAGCGGACTGAATGAAGCACATCTCTGCGTAACTGCCCAGAGAGATTTGGACTGAAATCCTTAAACTCAGTTTTAATGACAGAACAGGAATTCTGCTTTCTGCCGTTATCAGTTCACCAGTTCCGTGCCGGCTCTTGCCTGCGAGCATTGGAGATGGCTCTCGGTTTGATTTCTGTGGTGCAATACCTAGGCCATGCTTACATCTAAATGGACCTTGCCATTAGGGAGGGAAAGGTGGAGAAGTCAGAAACACAGCAGAATGAAACCCCGCGATGCTTTTGTGACGTTTCAGAAAATCCTTCTGTCCAGTGGAAGTGGCTGGAGGGAAACCACAGGGCGGGCAGGGACAAAGCCTTCAGTCCCCGGCTTCTCGGGAGCAAGAGACAGATACAGGCTCTGCCAAATCCAGAAGCAGAAACGTCCTTTCGGTGGCTGAGTGGGTGGGTGATTGCAGCTAAATCACCGCAGCGCTTGGCCCCGAGCGGCTGTGTCTGCACACCCAGCAGACGGACGCACGCTCCAGCCGTCTGGTTTAGGGTTTCTTCTGGATGCCGCAGAAAGGGACATTTTGGAAATAGCAACTTCTTCACAAGACCAAAGTCTCCATTTGCCTTTCCAAATCCTTTCTATAGAGCCGTGCTTTAGTAGCACGTAACCCGACCAAGGTCACAAGGCCACGCTGGAGCTCCAGTTTTGTGACTCTGCTTTACGTTCCAGCGAAACAGTATGGTTCAGCTCACATAGGATAAGCAAGACTCGTGGCCTAGAGGCACACCAGAAAATAGCCATCCGTTTCCCTACCTTCCTTTCTTCCCTCTCACTAATACATTTTTGGGAAAAAGATATAAGGCCCATCGGGTTTGTATTCTCCTGCAATGAAGTTTGGCTGTCTTGTTTGAAGGAGCTTATTCTCCCGAGCTGCTAACGCCATTCATGACATTTCCTTGGATCTACCACACTTCGGAAAACATCGCTGTAGTGCCGGACACAATACCTGAAGATACACATCTCTCCTCGCACTCCTGCTCTCCCCTTTTCACCGAGAGAAGACTACGCAACAGCCTATATATTTGTTTTCCAGCACCAATATTATCGCACTCAGAAGCTACCATGAAATACTTCTTTTTTAAGGAACGTTTCGCTTTACATCGGTCTGGCCATGGGTAGAAAGGCAACTTGTTCCCCAAAGCCTAGAACCAGCAGCGACTCTCACAAACACAACCTCCACACACGCGCATCCAACGTGGACATTTTTCCCCCATAAACAGAGAATCTCTTTTCAAGACAGAGGGTCTCAAGACATTATTAGTGACTAATGAATCTTTATTCTCTATCACAATACCCCAGGCAATGCTAGTCCAGATGATGAAAAAACAGACCCTCTTAACCACCGTTTTGGACCTTATTTTCTATACACTGTAAAAGAAAACTCTTGCCCATTTTTTGTCTTTCAGGAAGACAGATTGTGACAAATTAAAGCCCCTTTGTGTACTACGTCACTGAAAGTTGATCGATTAGTTCTGATGCTGATAAGCTCAGCACTAATAAGTGCAATTATCATGTTTTATGTAATCTTATGGACATCTCCTGGCATCTCTGGGATGACAAGAACATAGACTTTATCCTCTTCAGTGTAACTTTATAGGCAAGAACAGCTGTCATGCAGTTTTAAACAACATTCACTGATAAGGGTAAACTAATCAGACAGAAAGAGACAAAGGACCACGTTTTCATCCCTGTTTCTTCTTAGTAAAGCACCCTGGGATTATGAAAGACAAGTCAAACAAATTGTTCAGCAAAGGTCCCCTTTCAGACACCTACTGCTTTCCCTTTCAGCTACAATAAAGATTTGTATTCATCGGCGAAAGAACCCAAAACATCACGCATGCATTTTTCTTAAATGCCTTCCTAGAAGTGACCACAAGTCATTGCGACACCAACAAGCTGAGAGAAGCTGCTAACAGTTGAGCATCCCCTCTGATGAAGCAAGGTTATTCCCGACTGCGTGAAGCTGCCCCGGCAGCGCTCCCTGCCCCCGGGTTTGGGCTTCCCCTCCACCGCCAATGGGCCCAACGGGGAAAGGCCACACCGAGCAGAAACCACCACTTCTTACTGGGGATTTGTCCCCCTCCTAGGGTCGGCAACGTGGACGGGGAGAATAGCAGGAGGACTAAACTCAAGACTAAGTGCACTTGTTTAGGCTGACAACAAGGTGAAGCGTTTGGGCAACTGGCTGGAGTTTCTCCGAGGAAAAGTAATTCTGAGCAGTCACTGAGCTGACAGGGGAAAGACTAGATGTCTTCCTATAGCTACTAACCGTTACTCTGATCCTAGTTCAACTGATATTTTTCCAGACACATGCACACTTCTGTACACCCTTCCCCACAAATATTATCAGTGTTTCCATAGAAAAAAATTCTTACAGAGAACAGAGGTTTAAAAATCTATGTTTTTAAAGTTCTTCCTACCCTGGAGAAAAAGACTGATTGTCATCTCTTGATTTCACCTCTTTTTAAAAATTTGCATTTCAAAGAATAAGCCAGAGAGAAAGAACAGTCCATAGTAGCATCAACTTAACTGAAACAATTGTTGAATATTCGTTTTCCCTCTTCTCTCCACAGAAAGGTTGTACTGCTGTAGCGGTTGCATGATGCGCATGCTGAAGACAGCAGCTCTGTTGAGCTCTAATTTCAAGCGAAAGAGCATCTATTGCTTTTTTTTGTGCTTGCTAGCATAACTGTAATTCAATATTTGCATTGCAGTAACGCCTAAGCAATCCCACCAAGATACATCCTCCTACGCAACGTACAAACATGTTGATATGACCCCAAAAAGGGCTGGATGGTTGCCAGCCCCAACTTGCAGAAGCGCACGTGATTTAAAGGCTTGGTCTACGACGTTTTTGCCAAGACTTGTACATCTGCCGCTAGCACAAGGTCCTGAGCTAGGAAAGGTGAAATGAACAGAAACAAGAGCTCTAACATGTGTTTTTCTATTGTGCTCACACCCAGACTCTGCAATTAGGTCCCTGCAGCAACCAGCTGAAGCCAGCCTGGTTCAATACAGAGCACACGTGGATGCCGGCGCCAGCCCGAAGCCCGCTCAAGAGGGTGCAAGCGCTATCGTTTCAGCTAGAACGCACCGCCTCCCTTTGCGCTCGCAAGCGAGCCAGCAATTGCTAATGTTTCTTTCACTCTTCGTCCCTTATCCTACCTCCCTCTCTCTCTCTCTCTCGAAATGTCACCTTCTTAACGTTTGAGTTTATAGCACTTTTAAAGAGGCAAAACAGCAAACCATTCTATGATATCTTATCAGAGGAAACAATTCACTCTTAGGAAGGGAGAATAAATAAATAAATTACCGTATCCTTAGACGTGATGTCCAGCTCAGGAAAACCAGGATACTTCACAGGCAAATACAGTATTTTTCATTCATTACGGTGCTGTAGCAGAAGACCTTCCAGAACTCCGAGTGATTAAAAAAGCTGTAGACATGGTGTGCATTTACACATACGAACACACAGTTTTGCGTGCACGTATAAATACATGACTACATGTGCGCACACAAACACACGCACACCCTTGAGAGCTTTTATACCCAGAAGATTGAATTCAGGCTCTGAGACCCGAAAACAAGCAGCGGAAAAACAAAGGCACAAAAAACCTCAGCGGGGGAGCGCTGGGGGAGTTGCCTAACTGCCCTCATACCTTCCCCTGGGATGCACGGGAGACTGAAACTCCTGCAGCTCAGTAAATCCCACCAGCTTCAGTGAAGCACAAAAAAACCCAGAGACCTCTCAACATCCACAGACCCGAGCACTTAAAAGGTACTAGAGGCAAGCACCCCAAGCTGCAGCCCAGCAAGACTAGCACACGTACCTTGCCCCTCAAGCTGAACGAAGCACACCCTGAGCAACATAATCATCAGCTGTGTCAACCCTGCCCACCACCAACAGATCCATGGGCCATTAAGCCCAACCTTGTTTCAATTAGACTAATTAATTACTACTTTGCAGCACCTTCCCCTCGGCTGGGCCCTGCTGTTGCTAGATTACTTCACGCTGACGAGAAAGAAAATCTGTGCTGCAAAGAAATCTGCTTGAAAGCATTAGTATTTACACCGAATAGCAATAGTAAAACAAACTAACAGACAAAAAATTACCTTTCTAGCAGCTGAAGAACTGCACGGCGTTGTGCAGGTGTGCTCTCCCACGGTTCGGCTCAGCTGGAAGCGCAGGAGAAAAACACCAGCCCGTTTCAGGGACCACAAACTTACTCCACGCTTAATGCTCGTATTAGTTCCTGCCATATTCAGCAAGACCTTTCAAGCTTCAGCTGGCGATGAAATCCGAGCCTTGGAAAACTCACCTTCATTAGCTTAGATGGGCTGTGTGGCAGTGGCAACAGCGGTTCTGCAAGCCACGGGCTGTCTTCGGCACAAAGTGGGTGAGGCGGCTCTCCGTCGGCGCAGGGTCTCCGGCAGCCTGCTGCAGCCCTGCCAGGGCTCCGCGGCGGGATTCGTGATGCAGGAATACGGGTGGGTTCGCTGGGGATGAAACGGGGGCAGGCTGGGGTCCGGGGCTCCCCGCTTGAGGGCAGGCATCCAGGCGTCTGAGCACCAACATCTCTTCTCCCTTCTCTGCAATCTGCCAGGGACAAGTCGGGGACGGTCCTGGGAGCAACTCAGCTCCCCACTCGCTACCTGAAACGACACGCCCTCTTGTCAGTCCCTTTTTCAATTTCCCCCTCCATTGGGCTATCAATGGTGGGCTCAGCACCGTGGCCAGTGTTGGCAGCAAGGTCACTGCCTGCTTTTTCCTGTGACTAGCACAGGCTCCTGCAGACTCGATCTGACATAAACCCGTGAGTTCCGAGGTTTGTTCTATCCAGGGGCTGAGAAGAGGGAAGGAGTCAGAGTCTTCTTCTCAAGCTTGACGGCAGCATTTCTAGTAACACCTCTCACCTCTGGCTAATTAAGTCCTTAAAATCACTTTTCTTAAAATAAAGAGGTGTCCTTTAATGTGATTTAGAAAACAATAAAACTTTTCAAAATTTGTGGGGGTTTTTTGCAACAGGAAAACACCCAGAAGTGGTTTCTTACATCGGCCTTCGTCATGCACCACGGAAGTCAGTGAAGTATTTGCTGCTTCTTAGCGTCCTTTTTAGGGTCAGAGTTTCACTTTGAGCAAGGAAGGTTCTAATTTTGCTTCTTGACCTCGTTTCAGTTAGCTTTGGGTGGCAGAAAGCACACGTTATACCATTAGACAGTAAGATTCCCATTTTAACAAAACAAACCCACCAGTACATGAAGCACGATACCTGCATCAGCTGGTCAGCCTGTTCCCTTCAGCAACCCTCGCCTTCCCCCTGTAGATCACCAGCCGGGCTCTGGCAGAGGAGGCTTGGGAAGAACCTTGCTCGGTTTGTTTAGTGTAAGGTCTTTCATCACGGGGACAGAACAGGGGTCTGTTGGGGACAGCTGGCCTAAGCTGGCTTGGGAATCTTTGCTTTGAAAGCCTGGTTAAGTACGGAGTGGTGATTCTTTAAAGCCGTCAGGTAGTCAGTCAAAAAGCACGACGTCTGAAATCATTCTACAGGAAAAGGAGAACGTTTTAGAAGATAGCAATAAATATATTGTAGAATCACTGGAAAGGGAATCCAAATCTCATGATCATTCAGGTAAGATGTTCCCGTCCCGTCACGGTGACAGCCGCAGAGATAAAGGGAGGCAGAAGAATTCATTGCATTAAGATCTGACGATTCTCTGCTATGAAAACGTACCACCGCTCTTTAGATTCTGTGCCTCTGTACAGGTCGTACAGGCTTTCGAAGCGGTCATGAATACCGTTGCAAAGCAGGAAGTAGCAGTAGCAGTTTCAGCTGAACAAAGGTTCCTGTTAAAAACAAAGTCCATAAAAACCCCACAGTGTTGCGTTTGTTCATTTGACAAGCAAACAGCATTTCTCAGATTCCAGTTACTTCAGTCAGCCTTCGGGTAATGAGTGTTCCTCCTTCATGTCATTTTTTTTCTCCTGTCACATCTGTGGTGACAGCTGGTCCTTCCACGTCTTCTCACGTTAGCTGCCAGCAGCCCTCCGAAGGTCTCCGTTAAGGGCACCCCAGCCTCACCCGGCTCCTTGACTGGTCGTAGCTGGTGGCCCACTGGATGTTTCTCTCCAGTTCTCTGCTCCTCTGCATCAGATGCTGGAAGGCGGAGGGTGGCTCGTTCATCTTTCAGCGGCCACGTAGCTTGGCAAATACCAAAAAGAGTTCTGCTTTTGCTGTTATCCAGCCGCATATGACTCCGCACCTTCCAGCCTCCGCAGCATTGCTTTCGCTGATGCAAACTCTTCGCTTTGGAAAATGAGCGGTGGAGGTGGACTGCGGAGCTGCCTGGACTTCTTAACGGCCAGGGAAAGCGAGGAAGGACCGCTTTGTTATAATCGGAATACAAGATTAGGGGGAACCTAGCGATGGTATCGGACTTCAGGTTTAAAGTTATTAGAAAGGGATACATGTTTATGTAACTTAAGATTCAATTTTTAAAATCCCTGTCCCAGGATACTGTGGAGACTGTAAGCATAGCCGGGCTCAGAAAGGAGACTGGCAAGTTTCTGGTGGATACAAGTCCGCTATCGTTTTCCTTTAGTCTGCTCTCCTTGAGAAATGGTTTGTCTTTTACCAGGGACAGGGAGAGCCAAACAACTCCGCCAATCCCCAGCAAGTGCTCCATCAAACCTTCAACTTTGCTGCAGCTAATTATCTCACTCCGGCACCGAGTTCTTATCAGGGGCTGAGCATTTCTTTGCAAATAGAGGAAAGGACACGCCGCTATTCCTCTGCACGTCTCCGACGTCTACCAGCTCTGTCCGTCTCACTGTACTCACAGAGGACATCGGCAGCGGTTGAGGCAGAGATGGTAACTCCGCCATTTAGAAATGCCGCCGGCTCCTTTGCGAGACGTTGGTAGACCCCCAGGGGCTTTACGGCACAAAGGAGGTAGGAGAGGACGGCCGCTCATTTAGCACTGGCCGAGGGCGGCCGCGGGGCAGCCCCAGCCCCAGGCTTCTCCGTCGGGCCGCAGCCGGCAGCCGGCAGCCTGCGCCGGCAACAGCTCGTGCCGCTCATTTGTTCCCGCCTCGTACCGCTGTTCCTGGGCACGCTGGGAGGAAAAACGTCCTCGGAGAATACCGGGCTAAAGATGAACCGACTCTTGCATTCTGTATCCATTCTTCTCTAAGGACATTTTGTCAAGAAGTCATTAGTTTGCTTCATGCTTAGGTCGCACCCATTAAATCATATGCTGAATATATGCATATTTTAAGTGAAGAGGGAGGAGGTAGCACGGGGCAGCAAAGGGGAGAAAAAAGAGGTTTATGATAAACAAACCACTTTATTTGCAGCAGCTCTGAAAGCTTATTAGAAATTTTTTGACAGAGTTTAAGTAAAAATCCACAGTGCTACACTAGCATAACCATGTAAGAGTTACACAACAAATATTTTCCATTTAATAACTGTGGAAAAGTGCATTTTAATATCTAAAATTAAGACTGCGCTGTGATGCCATGCGAAGCTATTACAAGGTGCTCAGGAAAACCAGACTACAGGCCTTTAACGTTTGCAAAAAAGGAGTCCATGAGGAATGCCCAGAGGAAATCTCCTGCTTAAAATTACACAATTTTCTTCTTCCAGCACATCTTCAACAGTCTTAGCACTCAAACATCTCCAAGCCCTTCCAAAAAAATATCGCTACAGATAAATTTTTAATTAACTTTCTAAAAAGGCTTCTCTATTACAACACAGAAAGTGCTGTAACTTACAAAGAAGCCTTGCAGACAAGCTGTATTTCTTTTTCCGGTCTTCATCCTGCGCAGTCAGTCACATGCTGCTGAATTCATTCTCCCCATTGTACAGCTCCGTAACCTATTAAACCATTTTTCCTCTGGTGCACAGACGCTGCACTCATCACTCTTTTGTACACCACTGGCTTTACCTAAAGGATACGAGAATTATTTTTGCGCTCGCCCGCGAACGGCTTCACAAGCCTACTAAGTCTGGGGTCAGGGGAGGGTAAGAGCATCTGCGAGAGGGAAGAGGCCACGTGCGGTTTCTCACGTTGCCTCCCACAACAGCACCTACAGCCCCGAAGGTCTTGGGCGGTGGGCACGGGGACAGGGTGGATTTGCCTCGGTGGTCACGGCGACGGCTCGCCAGCCCGGCTGCAGGAGGAGCGGGATTGACCCAGGGGACGGAGCGCGACTCGTCCCCACAACAGGCTCGGTCGCCGGCCGGCTTAGGGAGTCAGTGCCAGCGGCAGCGTCACACCTGCAGAACCGCGTTTCAGAAACACCCGCTTGGAAAAGGAAGGAAACCGCTGGAAGCTCAGGAACAGAAAAGCCCCTGTAATGTTTTACAGCTGTGCGTTTGTGACTCAGCCAAGTCAGGTGTGACAGATTCCGTAATGATGTATCAGAGAGATTCAGGGCGAGACCAGGTGGCTAAAGGGACAGGCTTTTCCGCAGGAGAGGTCCTCAAGCTGTTGGCTCCTGCAACAGGGACCGAAAACACTCAATGAGAAGCACCTGGGAGAAAGGAAACGGAAAAACAGAGTTACCACAGAGCAAAGAACTTGAGAAGATACCTCAGAAAGCCAGTTGCTAGGAATTGGGGAATAAAAAAACCTGTGGAAGACGCGGGAGCGCGAATATCGCCGGCATTTGGAAAACACTGGAAGAAAATTAATTATTGTGCACGTGCTTGGAACCACGTGCAGTGAGGACCACCCAGCAAATGCACTGATGCTGTACAGCAGGAGGCAGCACAGGTGGCAGGGCCGACTTCTGCTACCGGGGACCCTCTCTGCGGGAGCTGAAACACCCCGATTAACCCTTTCACAAGGAGCGAATTACATCCGGATAAGCCCAGGTTCTGAAAAAATAGAAGTTAGAGGGAAAAAAAACCCAGACAAAATGAGAATGGGTATGAAGGATCCAGTTTCTACTATGGGAATGATTTGATGCTGAACTGAGAAAACAAACAAACAAACAAACAAAAAAATCACAGCTCAAATGAAGAGTCTGTCGCATCTGGGAACAAAGAGCTAATATCACATTATTTTTTTTTAAAGGGTGCTGAGTTCTGGATTTGATTTAGAGAATCCATATAATAAAGGAACAAAAAAAAAAAGTACACAAAATTAATTCTCAGATATCTTTATTGGGACAGGTAGACTTTTAGCACTCTACTGCCCAGTAATTCATGCTACCAGGAATATCCTTTATCATTAACTCTATGAATGTTTTTAAAATATTTACGAACTGCATTTAATAACGAACTGAATTTACCAGCTGTAGCAGGGAGAAGTAGTAAGTCATTGAAGTAAATACTTAGGACTTGAAATATTTTATAAATACAGTTGCATCCAACTAGCAGGACATTCTTATTGTTACGATTGAAGCTCAATATTTTTAAACAATTTTTGATGGTTCTGGCACATTCCCCTAGATAAGGAGAGTTCAATGTGCACTTCCAACATATGCCATATGGGAGCAAACACTGTTACAAACTACTCTGTGGTTTAAAATCCGTTCCTGGTACTTTTTTTCCCTACAAGAAAGTATCACAGCTTCCCGAAGGACTACAGGGCAAAACATCTATTGGCAGCGTCCGGAAAGGACAAGAACTGATCAGAACGAAAGGCTGCAGAAAGCATTCGACGGGGCTCAAGGAGCAGAACTGAAATTTGAGAGAGAACTCGAAGGTCACATAAATAATATTGCTAGGAGAAAGACTGAAAATAAGGTACGACTAATGCAGAGGCGTGCAGGCATAGTGAACTGTGGGGGCACGTTCGTATTGGTCTTGTCAGCCTGTGCTCATCTCCGCGTCCTTGCACAGAGAAAAGGAGCTGGAATGTCCTCCCGAGAAGGGACTTCTCTGCTTTAAAAGGCTTAAGATGAAGCTATCGTCCTTGCATGCTTTTACACCAGAGCAAGATTTCTACAGATACCTCAAAAGGCAACATAAAGCACAGTACATGTGCAAGAACTGTGGGTGTGAGTGCCGTAAGCCCCCAGGATACTTGCTGAAATAGAGCGTAACTGTGCACAGGCACAGAGGTGTACTCAGTGCAGTTCTGGCAAAAATTGGCAATGGCAATACTGCTACATGGAGAAGAATTACACCTCCAGAAAACTGACCTTTTTAACTGTTACTATACAGCTCGTCAGCACTGTACAGACTGCAACGTTAGCTGCTGATGGCAGACGTGCTGCTGAGAGCACCTGATCAAGCCGTTCTCGAGAACCATACAAAAAATGACACCAGGCACGCAGCGTCCATGTATAAGAATTAACTAACCACAGAAACAACGGAGAAGGTATTTACCGAAGCGATAATAAAAGACGACATAGTTGCAGAAAGGCATTAAAGCTTATTCTCTTGGGTGGCTGTAGAATTATATGCTAAGCCTATATTACCAATTCAAATTACCATGGCTTTCTGTAATTGCTGGCTTGCTATTTACGGTTGAGAGAAAAATGCTGCCAGAGGCACTACAGCCTGACCCGCTTCTAAGGACACACGAAGGTCGCAGTGGTGTGCAAAACACCAAAGAAAAATCACGCGATTTACTGTCCCGGCCAGTAGTCAGTTTTCTCTGTCAACCCATGTGAAACTCCAGCACAGGAAAAAATGTAAGACAGGCTAGGACCGTGGTCTAACAGAAGTACCCGCATCTTCTTCCTTCTAGAAACGAGGACACAGAAGAAGAGTCCATTTTCTTCAACATCTCCACAAAATGAAGCAAATCTGAAAGCCTTGCAGAAGCTCTTAAAGGAGCGAAAAGCAACAGCAATCAAGAGAGAGAAAGAAAAATGCCTCTTTGCGAGTAGCCAGGACATACAGCGTACCTGCAAGGCATAACAAGCGCTGATAAGCGGCCTGCATAGCTGAATGAGTTTTGCAACACAATAGTAACATTAGAGAATTTTCTGTTGCTAGAATGGAAAAGAAGTAAAGAACAGCTATGGTTGCTTCGGGAGGAGCCAAAGATTAGGAGACAGAGCTGATCCGAACTAGTTAGGCCAGGAGACGAAGGCACTGAGAGAAAAAAAAGTGGTCTGAGAGCTTGGTTTCCTCAAACAGACCCTTGCTAAGTTTCTTTTCGCCTGTAAACTGTATTTAAAGTCTCCTCCTTGAACCTTGCTCCCGAAGTCATATAAAAGAAGTTGAAGTAAACCCACATATCTCCTGTGTTCCAGACGAGGGCTTCAGCCAGATGACCTCTTTCTCCTTCACTAAAGTACGAGAAAGTCTTCACCAAAAGAAATTTATGAAAATGATGAAACTTATGAAAGAAGGTAATTCTGCGATTTTCCTCTTTCTTTTTGGTCCTTCAAATAAAAATGCCTAGGATTTAATATTCCGGTCCGTATTTAAAAGCCCTTTACTACCCTTAAGCCTAATGCTACTTCTCTGTAAATCAAAGGGAAACTAATTGGAAAATTGAGATAATTAAATCTCACGGCATCTCCTCAAGCCATTCTTAATCTCTGGAGGATGCAGCTAAGGCTAAAGGAACTTGCCCAAGACCAGAGCTTCGCCGTGTAGGAGACCCAGCCTGTACTGCGTACTTCCCTACTTGAACTTTGAAGCTTGCTCCCTATCGTTGCTGCAGCTACTTAACGTCGTTACCCCATCCTGTGTACAGCAATAGTAAAAAACAGTAACGGTGAAGCGCGTGAACGCTTTGCAAACCTGTACGTATGCTCCCCCAGCCAATTCTGGATGATCAGGAGCGTGCAGGAAATCACACTTTCCATTACGTGAATTGGTGAATGTCCTGGGGAGGAATTAGCGACGAGATGGAAGAGTTTAGAAAGCACATGGCAGAACCTTATCAGAGGAGAAGGGTCACTGCCTTACTCAAACCAGTATTATTTATCAATAAACACCAGCCCCTCCACCGCCACAAATTGTAACTAATCTTCCGGCTAACCCAAGTCTCTTAAGCGAGGACAGAAGCCATTTTTCCGTGGAACAGCATACATCGGTGACATCTAGTGGGCACAAGAAACTTAACAACAGTCAAGCCAGCTTCTCAATAACTCCAGCACGTGAAAACGATTTTTGACTTACACTATAGGTAAAATATTTCAGTCATCTCCCTTCAATCTCTTGAGCTTGATTTCTGCATTGGCATGAGTTCAAATGTCACAAATTTGAACCCAAACCTAACATCTTACAGTGTTAGGCTTTTCCATATATCTAACAGTATTCCAGAGCGAGCCATCTATTCCTTGCTTTCTCTCCTTTTTCACACCAGGACTTGTTGCTGACAAATCCTCCTGATGATCTTTTAAAAGTACAGGCAATCTACTATAGCACAAGTATTTTTAAAATAACAGGCTTTTGGGGAATAAAAAACAGCCCGCACCATTGTCAAAAAGCGTTAATTTTTTTGCCACGAAATGACGCTACTTGCAGGTACTTCCATCTTCCACCTGTAGAAATGCATTCAAGTGGGCCAAGCCTCTTCGGATGAGAAACAATAACTGTAAGCAATTAAGTTCATCATTGGAATGGGTGCTTGTCCCAGGGGATGGGTTTTTGCAAGCACTTTGATCTAACAACTTTTTTTTTTTTTTTTTTGGCAAGGGATGAACAGAAGTACCTGTAGAGGACCCATCCTGGTGGCAAGGACTCAGGGCAGTTTCTCTCTCAGGAGAGCTGCCATCTTCCAGCCTCTCCCCACTCGCTTCCTTTTGGAGAAGAGGGCTCTTCCCAAACAAACTGGCAGACTGAAGCGGAATAGCCAGATGCTACAAGGAAAATTGGCTCGCTTGGCTTGGACAAGAGAGACGGAAAGTGGGTAGAGTAAATGGTTAATATCACTTCTTCTCAGGATTCAAGTCCCAGCTTCTTTTACATCTACACAGCACTACCAAGACTGCGAAGTTTTTAGCCTTAATTATCAGTCTCGTATTCCCAGAGCTCAAGCACAGGACTGAAGCCTCAGGGAAGCTAGAGACCACTATGCAGCTACAAGCGGGGCTTAAAGGCATTTTTGGAACTTTTTGGAGCTGCGAGGCTACATTCGTAGCAATTTCATATTTCTTCTATTCATTTTTTTTTATTTTAGAAAAAACCCAAAACTTTAATTCACTGAGATGAAGCTTAAAAGTATTTTGAAACGAGAATTTCCACACTAATTCATCCCCAGAAGCATTTATACAACGTGCATTTAGGGACCGGTATCTTATCCGTTAGTGAACTTCTCAAAAGCTTTATTTCTACAGAGGCACTTTGAAAAAGTTTTTAAAGGGCATTAAAGCGGCAAGACAGAGAAACTGGGCCTCTCCTCCTCCTTGTATCCTCAGACATACCGTTCAAAAGAAGGGTAGTGGTATTATACATCCGCCATGCTGACACAGTACAGTTCCCCTCGGCCGCGGCCCAGGGAAGGAACTGGACCCTTCCCCAGCCACTTGCCTGCTTCCTATTTCCCTCCACCCCGGAGTCAGGCCCCGGGCTCCCCTGCAGCAGCAGCATCCCCTCCACGAGCCGTCCCTTTCTATACAGTCAGCAGATGGGCTTTCAGCTCCTGGTCTGTATTGCTAGGGCTCCGGCCCCTCGTAGGGGAACTGCATCCCGTCAACCTTCATTTCTTGCCCAGCCGATTTGTTTGCAGTACGCTCCCACTCTGTACAACCCCAGGGAAGAGCCCCTGAAGCGATGCTGCGGAATTTCTCTTCCACAGTCATCCTGCAACCTCCCCTCAAAGCACAAACGCAGTGGTTCAGCCAGCTGCGATTGCAGCAAAGGAAGCGCAAAGGAAGCTCAGATGTAGTTACCCCCAGGTAATCCTAGGATACCATCCTGCAGGAGCAGGAGAACTCCCTGTGAGCTTTGAACAACAAATCAAAAAAAAACATTTTTTGAGCCCATTAGTTCTACTAGGTTTGTAACGCAATCCTAGCTTAATTATCCCCCTTGCAAAGGTGGGTTAATTAATAATCCTGCTGCATTGCTGCATACACCTCATGGTGCCTATTAATCACGCTGGGTAAAGGAATTCTGTTAATTAATTAAATTGTAAAGTTAATTTTCTTTAACTGCTTTTGGTTTTGCTATATCACTGTACGTAATTCTTAATAGATGACTTTCTTGTCAGGATTCCTACCTTACAGTTAAATGCTAAAAGAGTTCATTACCTGGAGCATAAGGTTCAATGTTCTACACTGAAGATAATCTGCAAGACGATCCCTACTTTTCCAAGTGCTAAGACAACCCTTTTCCTCGGCTGATGTTGCTGTTCCCAACTTCATCCCTGTGAGCGGCAGAGGAATTGGGCATTGATGCACATTCCCATGATTACTGGAGGAACAAGGAGTCTAACTGGGTTTGCTAATTGAATGGGTTAAAGTTCAATTTTCCCCCTAATCGGCAGGGACAAGCAGGTGTTGAATATTTGTATTTAAATAGAAAACAGCTCCACTCTGTTGCTATACTTGCTATCAGCACGGGGCAGGGGGAAGAAGAGGCAGCATTTACCTCCGTTTGCTGCCTCGGGTACCTAAAGATGACAGTGTTTTCAATAGCCGTCATGAAAAGCTGTTGAAGGGAAAGGATTTATTTTGGTATGCAGATCCCAGTTAAGGGAAGCAGATGCACACGCTAACTTTGCAGGAGCAGAGCACACGCAGTTCTTACAGCTTCCAGTTGTTCAAAAGACCTATTGTTTTCAATTACTCTCATTCAAAAGGGCACAGCTGAGGTGCAGAGTAAGAATGCGATCAAGACTTCCGAGACTCTGATTTTGGCCCCTGTCCTAACAGAGATTCCAGTGATGCCGGGCAAGTTACACCTTCCAGTTTTCCCCACCCGGAGAGTTTGGAGAAAGACTGCCAACCAACCTATGTGTTTCTCATCTGCACTTTGCAGTCGATGTTTTATTTGTTAGCAAGTTACTTGCCACAGAGAAAGCATGTGTCTGCCCTTATTGGTTATTCTCCATTGAAATACAGGCGTCTGTCTTTCAACATCATCCACAAGGTCACAAGAAACTATGCTGAAGGGTGGTGGGTTTTGTCGAGGGTTTTTTTGTTTGTTTTGTTTTGTCATCTCGCGCCCCCAGCAAAGCCCCAAAATTTCTACATCCCAGCATCGGCAGTTGTCATAATTTGGACAGTCTCCAAGGTTCACCAAGGACAGCAGATTAATCTTGATTTCCTCTTTAGGCTCCCAGCAAGTTGATCTACTGCATAAAGTGCCGCTGGGCAAACTTCATCTCTGGTAGCTGGTTTTAAGTCCGTGAGTTTATAAGATATCACTTCTCATTTATTATTTCTCATCCACTCATCACATGGTTCAAATTACATCTGAAAGTTGATCATAGTAGGTCTTATGAAAACTAGCATACTGGTCCATCAAGATGAGCACATCTAGCATACCAAGGAGTGAGCAACTAAAGCATCATTAAACCCAGAAAAATCTTAGGCTTCCATGCCACCTTCCAAAAGGCATTTATAATATCATTTAAAATCCTAATACAAATGTACAAGGCTGAGGACACAGAGGAACAAGAGTTATTGCTGAAATGCAATCAGTTGTACCTTGCAATAGGTTCAGCTATCAACTCTCTACAGTAGTTCAGCGTAAGAAGAGTAGAAGCTGCTTTTGTGATCAGCAGGAAACTGAAAGCATGCTGGAGTCTGGCCAGGATTTGAATGCTCTGTTTCTACCCTTAAGAAAAAGAGGTTAAGAAATCGGTTTTCAGCATCTTATCCAAATTACGTTCTTTGGAAGAAGAAGATTCCTCTTAGGAATTACTCTCTTGTGTGTGAAAAGGCTCAGAGCTTTTGACAAGCTTTTGTGTGATGAACTTTACTTCAAAATATTCCATTAATAGGAAAATCATTTGTAATGTCAGAAATCCAAGGTCATACATGGACCTCAGGTAAATACCAGCTGTCCCTTTAGGACACCTCTAGCTTAATAAAGAGGCTTATAATTTCTCAGTGACGGGAAATCTTTGGGATCCCAGAGATAAACCAAGGATAAACTGGTTATGGAAAACACACTTTGACCAAAAGTTTTGGCTTTGACGTCTTTGATTTTTGTAAAAAAAAAAAAAAAAAAAAAAAAAGATTGAAAAGTCCCAACCCACTCTCCTTCTAAAAGTAACTAAAAGCAATATATCATTGAAACGAAAGAGACTGGCTGTGATTTCCTATACATCCCTGGTTGCCTGTGAACGTCCCACCGTTTGTGTACAAACACGGCAGGCAGGTTACAGCCGCAGTAACACTGAAGGCTGCATGCTCAAAAGCAAAGATAACAAAAAGGTGACTACTAATCAGTAAAAACTTTGCAGAAGACACCTCCTCAGCTCTTCTAGGTGGCTAGCTTCCAAGGCAAAGGACTGCATTTTGGCTTGTTTAAAGAACTGACTCTGGGCATCACGTGGCGCTGCCTTGCAGTTCTTCCATCAACTGCTTCCCCTTGGAATTTGAAGCTGGAGGCTTTAAACCACACATGCTTTCAACCTTATTTGCTCCTCATATCTCATATTCATACCCATAAAGCATGCAGATACTGTGGTGGGGAATGCTGGTAGTAATGAACCATTTCTCCCACTAGCTCTGCGATGTACTACTGCACAGTCGGTATTTTAGGGGAGATGAGATTTACACTATAGCTTTAGGCATTCAATTTCTGTAGCTCAGTTATGAGCCAAGGCTTTCTATACCATTGAGTGAGCCGCCAAGACACCCAGAGCTCGCTCTTCTTCCAACTCACAGCAAGTACTTATTTCTGTAGAGAGTCAGATCCCTAAATCTAGATGGTGGAGTAACTCCTCCTCCCTCATCCTTATGTTTCACGTTAATTTGTCAAATCCTATCTCCAAGGTAAAGATGGAGCAGTTCCAAGAGAGAATGCTACTGTGAAGAGCAGCAGGAGGAACTCACCCTGACATTTGGGCCGATAAGCTGTAACATTATTCTTCTGTAGGGAATATTTGCACATTCGCTGCCCCCTCATAAATGGGGAGCAATCAGGTAATGCAACTTTACAAGAGTGACATTAAGCAGCAGTGGTTGAAACAGAGAGTCCTTTTATTCAGACAAAAGAAAATACCGAGTATCCTGATGAATTTAGAGTGCGGGAGAACAACGTAACAGCATTTATTTTATGAAACAGGAAATCAATGCTAAGTTTTAATAGCTTTGGCCAATCATTCAAATCTTTAAAAAAAAAAAACAACCACTAAACTTCATGTAATTATTTCCCTAATGTGGCAATTACTGGCTAAATCATTGCAGCCAGTTGTTACTGGAATTAATTCCTTACCAAAGTTAAAGTTTAACTTGCAAGGAACCTGTGCTGTGAAAGAAAAGTATGTACAGCTGCAGCGTGCTCAGTTCCCAGGCTGAGAGTTACAGCTCCTCTTTGTGTGTGAAGCTGAGGTATTAACTCGGCTGTAGCTGTTGTTTACCACTGAAACATGGTGTCTTTGATCGCAGCTCCCCAGGTGCTTTACAGAAAAAGATGAAATCGTCGTTCTCGTCTTACGGACCAGAGCAGCGCTACAGTGTAAGCTACAAAGAAGTTCAGTGACTCGCCCAAGATCAGATGCCAAGTTTGTGCTGGAACCAGGGTCTGATCTCCAGTTTGTACCGCTTGTGGCTACCACCTCCCTGCTGGACTCACTGTGCTGAAAACTGCAAAAAAGTAAAGCTGTTTTAGAAGATGCTGTTCAATGTTACATCATTAAACATTTCACAAAGTAAAAAGACTGCATTTATTTTAATCAAACATAAGTAAAAGTTCTCAGAAGCTTACGTCCAATTGACCTTTTAATAAATTTGTAGAGCTCCTGAAGGACTTGAATTTTATAAGCCCAAGAACTAAACTGGCTGCATCGATCCAATGCAATTACATAGGCACATTTTTTAAATCTTCCTTGAAGCAGCGCTGTTAATTATTGTTGAAAGTGGCATGGGAGAGGTCACTGAACTGATAACACTTAGATACAGTGTTTTTAACTCTTTGATATCAGACACCTCTAGGAACAAGCCTACCTAGACAAGCCATTAGACAAAGACTCCATCTAGCACATTGATTTCTTAATCTAGCGAGGAAGATTTTAAATAAGGATTGAATGGGGCAGTTGACAAAGGCACACAGGACAATAGTAATAAGGCAACCTGGACACGGACCTAAAAATGAGGAGACACATTTATTTATAAATATGGTCCCAGTAAAGCAAGGAGAGAGAAGAGTGAATGCAACTCGTCTTAGATGGTTGTATAAAACCACAGAAAGGATGACGAAGAGCTGAAAGTCTTAATACAATGAACAAGATTGTGAGTCAATTAGCATAATTTATGAGAAGCATCATGACCAGAATACAAATCATGAAAGACAAAGCTTATTAAAAAATGGGGAACAGATGGAAATGTTGCTTTACTTATCAAAGATTCGTATGCTTGCTCAGTAGTCCAAAATATAGAAAGAACTATAGGTGTTGAAAAAAATCTCTGCAAACTTATTTCAAAAAAGGACACTCCTCATTCTCCCTCCCCCAAACTGACAAAACTAGACTTCAGTACCTGAAGGACTTGAGTATAGGCTGAAAAATATAAGGGAAAAATAAGTTAGAAACTTTGGATCAAGGGCATGGCTTCAAGCTATCTCAGTGTGAGAGAAATGAAATTATGGAAGACCACTGAGTTGGATAAATCATTAATTCTTTACTGATATCAAATACAAGGCAAAAGCCTGTAGAAAAAGTAGTTTAAAAAATGGCAAGAGTACATGGAGACAAAATGAGGTGAAATTGGAAGGAAAACCTCAAAATAAGTCATATTATAAATCAGTAGTAAAAAAAAACAACTAAAACCCCACAGGAAAAGTGGTGATACAATTCCCAGCAGGCAGGCAAAGCCATCGCCTCATTAGTTGATGCCAAGAAATCTGAGTATTAGCTGATTTGCATCAATCTTTTGCAAACGGGTCAGATGTTGAACAGTTACTAGCACAATTAAGACCAACAAGTAAGACTTCAACCTGAGTAGGTAGAAAGCAGTCTAAAGAAAGCTTGCAAAGTGTGTGTGGGGGAAATCAGTAATTAGCTGGGCTTGATGAACATTGTTCTGAAGCCGATCTGATTAAAGCAGTCATTTCTAAGAACCACAGGAAAGCAAAAGACTGTGGGAAGAACAGATGGTGTTGCTTTGATTTTTTTTTCCTTTGGTATGGAGGTGGTACATTATGAACTAGCTAGCTCACCTTCAATCTTCCTTCAAATGTTTGAAAAGACCATCAAGACCCTTTGAAAGCACCTCAAAGATGGCAAATAACAGCTCCTATGTGTTCGACGAGAGTTGACAAATTAACCTAATTTCTTTTTAAGACAGGATAACAAGCCTTCAGGCAACAGGAGAAGCCGCAGGTGTATTTTGACCACAACAAGGCTTTTAACGCTGTTTTAACACAGATGATATAAGTAAGGTCTCAGCTGGAGATACCTGGACACTGCTTTGCCCCCTCCCAAACTGTGAATGGAATAGAGAGCCCAGAAGGTGATCCAATTTCTAGGAAGTTATTCAGGAGGAAAGATTGAAGGAATTGCACGGTTTACCCTAGCAAAGGAAAAAATGAGGCGGAATATGATAAACCTAGAGGCTGCTGGCAATAAGGACAGAAACAATCTGTTCCCCTGTCATTGCAAGGAAGTACTTTTCTCATGGATGAGCCACGCTCTTGGAGCATCAGCCAAGCCAGTGCTGTAAAAAACTCAGTTTACAACACAGTGGAAAAACTTCCACTTAGCCATGTTTGACAATGGACAACTATAAAATTCTTCTGCGGTGTATTCTACAGGAGCAGCTTTTTATTCCTTAACAGACAAGCATCAACAAGTCAAGCAACATACCTATGAATGGACTGGGGCAAGGGAATGATACTGGTTACTCTAGAAGGTTTGACAAAATGAGGCTCCTGGGAAACAGGATAGCCATCTCTGTTAAAATCATGCTCTAGCTTTCTTCGGAACAATTACCTCAAACCTCCTTTCTGAGCCCACCAGCTCAACTAATATTAGAAAACATTTAATTGCACCAGCCACTCAATTGCTGTTAGGAGAACTGGTGAAGAGCAGTAGACCGCTAAAGTGAAATTTTTTTTTTTCCTTCTTCCTGACGCTTACACACGCCTGTAAACATGGGAGACCTGCTGCACACCAAGGTGTTTTTACAATAGGGGATCACTGCTAAAAAAGAGGAAATGAACAAACATCTTGGCGCTGCCTCCTACCACAGAAACAGAGCTGCTACATGAAAGCCGATTGATCGATGGGATGAATCCATCCTAAGAAGTCCTGAACCAAGTCCCTGGGCATAGTTCCAGAAACAGAGAGAAACAGGCTTCAGAGAAATGGGGGAAGAAAGAGACCCAGGACGCACAGCTGCACTCGTGAGAAAGAACAGATGTGAGTCAAGAGCGATGCTTTGCCTACGTCCATTACAGCAGAGGATGAGGAGAGAACTCATTTTCCTGCCCCTCTTTGTAGCAGCTACACTGGTGCACACACCCTGAACAACATCAGAAGAAATCTGCAGGACATCTTTTGACATTGTCCACAATGAGAAATCAAGGTTTAACCATATTGTAACTGCAAATGGAAAAGGGCGATAAATAATTGGTCTCCTGTATACCTGTTGTCATGTTACACCATGGTGAACCAATACTTTCCAGTTGTGATCCTTTGAGTTCCTTTCCAAGGAGAAAAGCTAACTGGCTTGCATTACAAGATTTAGATATCGCTAGATTTCCATATGCAGTATGTGTATCTCATTGCTTCTCACGCTCAGTGCTGAACTGCCATTTTTAGTGTACCTTATGCTACAATGAAGGCTTTTGTGGATTACAGTATCTCCTGGCTTTTTCACTGTTAGCAGCAAGATAAACTTAAATTGGACTATATAGAAAAGGAGAAAGTGGAGACAAAAAACTTTCCTACTTAGGCTTCTTTTCAACTGTAACCCAGCCTCATCCTATCTTGACTTCCACAGGTATTCAGAAAAATTCATCAGGTATAAAAAAAAAAATTTTTCAAAACAAGCACTACAATCATTGCACACAAAAGTTGAGGTAATTCTTTTTTTGAAAAGCATTCACTACATATATTCGCTACATATATTCATACTATATAGACATTTACACAGTGCTTTCTATCAGAGAACTACCTACAGCAGTATCTGTTGGGGCACAGAGAAGCCAGACCCCTCTATTTGGCTCACATACAGCTACAAAGGGGGAGCATTACCCCTTCCTCTCCTTCAAAACTCTGAAAGTGTTAAAAGGTCTTAAGGTAAAGGGGAAAAAGATACTCTAGGAGAGTATTTACAGCTACAAGAGAATCTCTCTTTTAGAATCTACGGGCACATAATGTGCAAGCACAAAGAGTGCCACTGACTTTCTGGAAGGGATTCAGAACCCTGTTTAAAAAAAAAATAAAATGGTCTCAGGCACACTTTCCTTTTAAATATACTGTGGAATGCTTAGTACAGCTGTGGAAACAGTACCCCATGGGAGCTCTGCAGGCCCGAAAGAATAATATATTTTGCAGAGTTCCCCAAACTTGCTGAAGTGATCATAGGCGATGACCCCATGCTACGGACACTCTTAACATGCCTTACATAGTTACCCAATGCGATATCACCATAGACAGTATCTGTTCTTTACATCTTCTAGCTACAGACAATGACAGTACAGGTTTTCTTCTTAATGGTCTGGTTCTATAAATCAACAGAAATTGCTTAACCAGAGAAGAGCAACCATGGTAAATAAAAAAACAAAACCTGAAAAAGCACCTAGAAGATACGCTTTCAGTGGGTCTAAATTGGCTAAGGTACAATAAAAAAATAAGACAAGGCTATTCCCTTGCCCACAGACATCTGTCTAACATGTATTTCTTGTGGGTAAACTAGGGCGTTTCTCATTAGCCCCAAAGCCAGCCATCAAGTAACTGCATCACAAACAAGAAGGAATCAGGGCCTTGGTGACAAAAAATTTCCACTATCAATAGCAGAGCCACCAACGTGAATCATTTCAGGGGTTCTACAGTGAGAAAAGTAAGTATTGGGATGAGAACTACAGTGGCTGATAGAATCACCATTACCCCTTCTGCCTTAAACATTTCAGGTGGTACGTGCATTGGAGACACATACTCATTTCCCTAACAGAGTCAAGAAGGCATCTGACCACTGTGGGCTACTTCTGGAGCAGAAGCGGATTCCCTTTGGGTGAATACCCTGCCCCTGGAAATAGCCTGCAAGAGATTATCCAGCACTCTCTGGAACCATGCACTCAAAATAGCTTAAATCACTGGACAATATACGCCTAGCATACACCTTTGACACCTGATGTTTGATCCATGTGCTTCCTAGCACAACCACTTCTCTCCATCAGGCTTGGAAAGAAATCTTGCATCCCTCCAACTGTTGGTAACGTTTATCAGGCCGAATAACTGGCATCTAACACAAGGAACAAACATCACTTTCAGTCTGGAAGGTAGCAAAGAGTAAAAAGGCTTTGTAAAATATTATTACCTAATCCTGTCTGCGGTAAAACAAAGTTTAGAAACGTTTGAATTATTCAAGTGATTTGCAAAACTGTGAGTGGAATGAATAGTCCTATTGTTTCTGTTTTCTCCTGGGCTCCAAATATGCAGACTCCCACCTGCTTTCATAACAATTGGCAAGCCCTCAGACGACTAGACTATTCATAGTGACTACTACTACATCAAAGATCTTAGCTAGGTGTATGTGAACTCTTGGCAGGGAGAAAGGACAACACAGCGCTTATGTAAATTCTCTGGCATGCAAAGAACTCAGCAGCTACAGTAGGCATGGCTCTTGGGCACCTTTCTTGGGAGAAGGGTTAACAGCTTTCTGCTCAGGAGTTCATTGTTGTGCGCCCTCCACCTCCTGTTTGGAGGCCAGAGTGTCCACGAACGCCTTCAGCAGCCACAAGAGACCCAAGCTGTCAGACCCCGTAACCGCGTAATTTGGCGTGGTGGAAGACTGGTGTTCTCAGATATAACGCAAATGCTTTTAAAAAGTCTGTTTAGCAGTGTTGCAGAGCACGTGTCTCCACATTAATGCTCACTCAAAGGAGTAACACCGCATTTGACGTTTGACTGAAGTTTGACTTGTTCGGTCACCCAGGCGGAATCGATGACTCTGCTTTTAAAGCGAACCGTAAAGATTTTGAACAGATGCAAGCTGTTACACTAAGAAGCACTGAACTTGGCCATCCTGATGCCAGATCTCAACTACTGGAAGCAATTCACTAAAGCCTAGATGTGAGAAAGGTCATTATGCCTTTATTTTTGAAATAAGGAAAAAAAAAGCTTTCGAAAGTAATTGAAGAACAGCAATTACCTAAATCACTTAGGAAAAATATTTTACATGATGTGAATAAAATACGAGAAGTTATTAACTACAACTTGCTTAAATGTCCCCAGGTCACCAGCGGAGTACCCCAGGGGTTGATACTAGGGCCCTAGGGCCGATACTGTTTAACATCTCCATTAACGACCTGGATGCTGGGACAGGGTGTATCCTCAGCAAGTTTGCAGATGATACAGAACTGTGAGGAGTGGCTGATGCACCAGATAGTTGTGCTGCCGTTCAGAGAGACCTGGACAGGCTGGAAAATTGGGCTTAGAGGAATCTCATGAAGTGGAAATGCATTTGGGAGGGAACAACCCCACGCACCACTACACACCGGGGGGCCAACTACCTGGGAAGCAGCTTTGCAGAAGGGACCTGAGGATCCTGGTGGACAACAAGCTGAACGTAAGGCAGCGATGAGTCCTTACAGCAAAAAAGGCCAGTGGTGTTCTGCATTAGGAGCGTTGCCGGCAGGTTGAGGGAGGTTACCCTTCTCCGCTGCTCAGCGCTGGTGAGGCCACACCTGGAACACTGGGTACGATTCTGGGCTTCCCAGTACAAGAAAGATATGGACTTACTAGAACAAATCCAGTGCAGGGCCACAAAGACAATTAAAGGACTGGAGAATCTTTCATATGTGGAAACGCTGAGAGAACTGGGACTGTTTAGCCTGGAGAAGAGAAGGCTCCAGGAGGATCTTATCATTGTTTATAAATATCTGATAAGAGGGAATGAAGAGGGAGCCAGACTCTTCTCAGCAGTGGCCAGTGACAGGACAAGACGCAGCGGGCACAAACTAAAAAACCAGGAAATTAGACCTGAACATGAGAAAATGTTTTTACTGTGAGGGTGGTCAAACACTGGCACAGAATGCCCAGAGAAGCTGTGGAGTCTCCATCTGTGGAGATACTCAAAACTCGACTGGACATGTGCAACCTGCTCTAGCAAAGGGGGTTGGACTGTTTCATCTTCAGAGGTCTCTTGCAACCTAAATTCTGTGAAACAGAAAAGGAAATCCATCCTACTTGCGTAGCTCTGTGGATCTATTCTCTAGCCTATGAGAACAAAAAGCATTTCTTTTGGTTATAAAAGCTGTTTTATCAAACTAGCTAGGTCATCAAGGATACTGGATTTCTAACAGTATTGAGATGACTAACTCATACTTGGTTTGCTCATTTTCACTAACGTTCAGGGAGAAATCCATTACACACTTGCAAGGACTCTGGCCTTAATTTACAATACCTAATGCTGCAATCTTAAGCACCCTCAACTTACTTCAAAAAATGTACTAGATAACAGAGTCTCATTAGCTCCTCACAATGCATGCACTGTAGTGATCTGAGTAGTTATATTAAAAAGGGAGGTGGCTAGTTAGAGTGGGATCTTTTCCATCACCACACACTTGCATGCAGATCTTAATATTACCATTATAACACTGTGTATAAAATAAACTGCCTGTGCAGCTTAGTTTATAATCTGGGCTCAATACTGATGCTCACAGGCCACGCACATGCTTGTTACCCAGCCAGCCTCACAGAAAGCTCTATGCAGGCACGTCTTTGTAAGACTGGGCTTACAGCTTTGAATTTCACTGCACTGCTAGAGACTTTTGGCTATATCTTGCCTGTTGCCACTGTGCAAATGGATACTACTACTTCTCCATACTGAAAGCCAGGCTAATGCACCCATGGCATGATGGGGGAAGAGAAGAAGGAAGTTCACAAAAGAAGGCATTACAAAATATTACAAGGAAAATACAGGCTTCATTTGGTGCAAAAACCCCAACCAAACAAAAAAAACAAAGAACCAAACCCCTCAAAACCAAAAAAGCAACAAACCGTCCATCCCAAAAACCCCACAACAGAAATCTGTTATTCCTTACCTGTATTCTTGATGCTGAATCACACGCAGAATTTTTTTATATCCACTGCCCTACCTCCTCTAAGACAGCCAGCCAACATTGTAAAAGCATCAAAAGACATATTATGGTCACAGGAAAGAAAGAACAAGCTTATACCATATGTTTCTGCCCACATCAATTGCAAGAAATTACAGGAATGTTCACATTACTGTACTGGATAATTAAATTAATCTTGAAGTAACAATTACATTCTAATGTTTCAAGAACAGGCTGGCCATAGTCTATAGTTCCTGATTTTCAGCAGAGAACTCCTTTGTACATGTTAAGAAAGCATTAAAATAGATTTTTCAAGAAAATTCAGGTCACTTTGCAATACAGTAGCTACAAAACATTTATTTTTTAAATAAAAATGTTTAAATCATCAGGTTTTGTAAAACAGCATGTCAAGTGTTTATCTTAATCTCTGTAGTGTAAGCACCTTCAGTTTTATGCTAAAACAATCAACATAAATTATTATTTGGTCAGGCTATGAACCTACATTGAAATAAATATACTTTCAACCAAGACAGATCAATTAATACATACCAGATTACCATACCTTTATAGAAAGTTTCTCTGGTGACAAGTGAAATACAGACTGTCAAACCATGACTGCAATCATTTTTTCTTTCTCTTTTTTTAATTGTAGTGAAGACTGGCCTATAATTTTAAACTATAAAAACAACCATAAAGTAGTATAGACTATAGCTTAAAAAAACCTGCATCACATAAGAGAAATATCCAAGATGGCTTACCTAAACTGTCTCAGAATAAGAGGCAGAATACAAACTCCCAAATTAGTTAACAACACACTGGGCTGGTCGTATCATATGTTCCACTCTTATGAACAGGAATAGAAATCTTTGTTTAGTTATAAGACAGATAAGCCACTGATAAGTGAAAACAATATAGCTCACAACGGGCTTTTTACACTGATACTATCGATTACAAAACATAGGGTGCAAAATTCAACATTTAAAATTACATAAACCTTGAAAGTACAGAAGTTTACAAGTCAAAATACTTCAGCACCTGAGATTTTCCTGTAGAAAGCCAGAGATACTTTCTTCAGAAACATGTAATACAATCAACTCCTTTTCTCTCAGTATTACACAGGAATAATTGATCAAACATTGAAATATAGATAACACTCCAAAATTCCAGTTAAGCCTTGAAGATAAATCCGCTTTCAAGCTATACTCAAAATCTGATCCATGTGCATTACCTAATCAACTTTATGAAAACATTTTCTATTAAAACGGGAATAGACTTCATCTATTAAAGTGTTCTGATGAAATTAAAGTTTAAAGAAAAGACAAAGAAGAGTATGCAACTTGAATCATGTTGACAAAGAACTAAGAATCTTGAAATAGAAACAGGTTTGAACAAAATGTAGTAACTTAATAATCTGCTATGCAAGCATTTAGTTTTACAGACAAGTAGTGGTTATGCCTTTACTTTTGGTAAAGTAATACTTTAAGGAAATCCTTTTCTATTTTCACTTGGAGAGCTGGGAAGTTGCATTTTCTGTGTTCTGCTCTGTGTGATTAAGACTTCATTATTTTGTATGTATAATCTTCTGTCTTCCCCAAGGTGGCCACTGTACTGCATACCAGTCTTAGAACAACCTTTCTTTTTTTAATCCCTTGGCTTTGAAGCTTTAAGCAATTGTGTATTCTATTTAACAACTGAACTCCCAGACCCCAGAGCAAAGGAGAAGAAAACATTTAAAACAAAGGTCTCAACAAAACAGTGTTCTGATGGGAACATAGTAGTTTTATTCTAACATTATCTAATTTTATTTATGAAGACTATTTAAATGTCAAATGATATGCAAAATTAAGACTTCAAATACTGGAATATGAGGGATGTTCCTTTAATTATAGAAATGCTTTCATCAGGGAAAGTACAGTGTACATTTGGTTTTATTTAATCACTCGGTGATACCGTAAAAAATTAAACTACCAGTGTTATCAAGGTTAAATGTTCCTCGCCCCACAATTAACTACTTGGAATTTTCTGGAACCTTTCTATCACTGAAAACCAGTCAAGTATATCTGTTTCTGTCCTTTAATTCCTAAATTTGAATAACTGGGCACTCAGTAGTAACTTTAGGAAGAAAAGCTGCAGAGATTATACTGAAAGATTTCTTATTAAATTATCGCAGTTTTAAAATCTGAGCGCAGTAAAACGCACCATTGGCTCACTTAAACCCAAAACCAATCATCCTTAAAACCCATCATCTTTCCTCAGTACAAGGTATAGCAGAGTTTAAAAAACAAGAGGGGGGTAAACCCCTCCACCATAAACAAAAAAATCTCCAACCAAGAATATTGTTTTCAGTGCAATCACTGTAGTTAGGAGTACAAATATTTACGTTCCAGTGTATCCTTATCTACAAGGAATGTTGTTTCACATTATAAAGTATGTCAAATACTTTTAATCCAATCGCAATACTGAAATTTACCCTCTCAAACTGATATGGTGGCTGAAACCTAAGTGTTTATACAAGCAGTGTAACTTTCTGGAGAAACTAATGCACACAGTTGAAAGTTCTCACAAAAACCAAGGGCAAAGACTGGAAATTCAGCTGCTGGTCCTTAACCAATTTCAGTATCAAACGCCAAAAAGTAACGAGCTACTTAATGAGGAGTGAACAGAGCCTCCTGCACCAGCACCTTAAATCCCCTGCCCCCCTCCCTAATTCAACAGGCCACAGAGGCAAGCTGCAGACAACCACTTCTTAGGCGAAACTCTTCTTGACAGAATACAACCTTACTCTAGGTCATTCATTTTTTTCAATGTGCAAAAGTTAAATTTCTAGCAAAACCCCTCAAACCTGAAGAGAACTTCTGTGACACTGCAGAGGGAGGTGGGCATGTTATTTTAGTCATTCAAAATAAACTTATAAAGTTCACCTAGAATACTATTTTGCATCGTTGTGCTTTTAGAATTACTAGCTGGGATTCCAAGGAACATTTGAAAAAGGCACTTACTACACTTCTTAATTAGCTGCCCATTTTAATGATTTTGGTACTATTTGTCACAGTACATCAGAAAACAGCAGCACAAAGCATTAGATGGACAAGAATCTTATATTTGTTCCCCTTTACAAAGCAAACGTTTTTAAAATGAAAGGCACTCATGACAGAAACTCTCTCTCCAGTTCATATATAGATGGCCGACAAGTTTTGCTCTTCATTCTGCATAAAGGCACAGTACAGTCTCTGTTTTGACCTTCCACATCAATATCAAGTAATGAGGGCATGTGGCAGTTAGTTCTTTCCTCAGTGTCTGGCAAGAAGTTAACATCCGGATCTACATTGCCCTCTAAATATTCAGAGTCTTTAGGGTTTGGTTCAATAATACGTGGAATAATCTGCCACGCATCAATCTTACTTCTTAGAGAGGAAGGTCGGGGCCTTGATATAATATTGACAGCGCTTTGCTTTTCAGTTGAAACACCACTGTGATTGCTGCTTTGTTGAACAGACGGAGAGTGCAGAGTTCCAGCAGCTGACAGAACTGGTAAGGTGGAGACATCATTGGTTGAAGCAAATCCATTAGCTGGGGGAAAGGAAAGGCCAAACAAAAAAAGACAAGTTAAACCATGTGACTTCTTGATTTCTTTACCATTTGTAAAATTGGGTTGCCATAAACACTAGTGGGTTTTTTTCCACCAGAAAAATTAAGACACTCGTACATTTGTGGGGAATCTTCCAAGAGAGGACTAGCAGTGCTCAACTAACATTTTTGCATCTATGTGCTCTGCTAGAGGCCGTAACAATTTTCTTTTTATTGCTACAAAAGAGATACAGAGAAAGCATTAACCACTCAGTAACTGGATGAATGTTAATACTGGAATAAAGACCCACAAATTTGTCCAGTTATTATGAGTAACTACAAATGCACAGAGTACCATGAAGAATATCACATTTAAGCCACCACAGAACACCAGTATTGAAATGTAGAGCTTTTCAGAAACTCATTAATCATGAACTGACCCATTTACATGGAAACCAGATTTAAAGACCTTTTTTTCAGATTAAAATTTAATCAACAGCTTCACATTAAGGATACGTGGAACATGTGACATAACTTCTAGGTCAAGCAAGCAAATCAAAACTTACCAGACTTATTTTCCTTGAAGTTAATAAATGTGCAGTACTAAAATGATGCTCAATCACTCACCTATGTGGACTGTGAAACTATATTAAACAAGTGTACTCTCAGTCTGAGGAAGTCCAGAACCACATAATGCACGCACCTGACACAGTCTCAGTTTATTTCACCATAATGCTAATATTGTACATTTCACAAAAAGCAGGTTCTTACCGACATGAAAAGACCAGGGAAACCTGTTTTTGCAATATCTAAGAAAAATAGATATCGCCTTAAAATAAACCATCTCTTCCCCTTAAGTCTCCGTACCCACACTGCTAACAGGATACTATTCCAAGTGTAGGTAGTCTACTCAGGTTTCAGGCACAGGGCTTACCCACATACACTGACACTGGCTCAGCTAACACGTAACAGTGTAACAAAAATCATAGCAACTCATTAGTGAATGGCTAGTTTCCCTACATTTTCTCTGTTTCTACAGTTAAAAATCCCCTCCATTTTAAGTTCTTAATTACCCACCTGTGGTCTGAAAATTGTTCCCATCTGATAAGGTTCGCCTGTGAACCAACACACTAAACTTTGTCGAGGAATCATTTGGCACACTTTGAGATTCTTGTTTCAGACTAAGATTAAAAGGCTGATTTTTTAATCGTGTAGAAACTGTGTTAGGAGCCAGCTGTATCCTCTGTCCTTTCTTACTTTCAGAAGTTTCAGATGAAAAGGCATCAGTGGAACTACATGGACCACAATCACCAAGCACAGTGCTTACAAACGCATCTTCACTGTCAGATCGAAGTAGGCATTTTGTGGAAATGGAGGGCATAGAGAGAAGATTCACAGTATTTGCAGCTGGATTTAGGGATGGAATACTTGTTTCCTCTTTCTTGGACTGCAGTCGTGTAGGGCTGGCACTCCTGCGAAATTTTGAAGCACGCTGAAATATTCCATCACGCTTCTTCTTCTCATCTTTAGGCAAGAGTTCATCTGGACCCTGCGATTTGTTCAACTCTCTGATATCTAAGCCCAGCGCAACCGATGCAAGGAGGACAGCACACCCATACAGCACTGCATCAGTCTTCTTTTTCTGCAGTGTCCTGCTCAGACTATTTGTAGGTGTCATTTGAGGGGTGCTATTTGTAGAACTAGCAGAGGTTCCTTCTTCAAAGCTCTCATGTTCTGCTGTATTCTCTCCCTGATCATCTTTCCAAAGAGGTAGATTAATATAGGCCTGATTCGACAACTTAATTGGCTTTGGTCTTTTACTGTCCAAACCTTCAGGGAGAAGTTTCTTATCAGTACAGACACCTATAAAACATTACAGTATATTTTAAGATTGCAATTCAGCTATTTTGCTATTGCATGTCTGCATATGTACACCATTATTTCCTTTCATTTACAAAGTATTAATCTGGAGGTATACTGTACACCCCTTTTAGATGCACTCGGAAGCTCGGAGACTCACATTGTAAGATTCAGAAATGCACCCTAGTCCCTAAACCGCTTCACGTTCTCTTGATATCTTTAAAATAGCAGAAGTATCATTTTACTACAATTTCTTTTTAGCAACCCAAAAGCAAACTCTACTAGAGGCAACTTGCAGATCTATCTTCGTAAATACGTAAGTTACCTGTAAATAAATTGTTTTTTCCACATCTGAAAAACTTACCTTTATTTTAAGGGAGGCATAATGTATCTCCCAAACTTTATGCACTTAACACAGTTCAAGAGCAGATACTGCCTTTGCGTTTTCTGTGATATTTGAGGATTTGCAACACTTTGGCAGCACTTTTCAAGTAACACGGAAAATATTTCTGTATGGATTACCGTGAGGTAATTTACTATACACAAACTGCCAGATAAGATCTGGAACACGTTCTTTACAACAGTTTCAATTAAGCCATGTTCCAAAATCCAGTGAGTGACTAGAAATTTTTCCAGTTAATTCACTACGCCATGGTGGTCTGGAGTAAAAAGTACATTTGACATCTCACACCTAATGACAAATAAAATGGAAGGTATAATTTGATTTACATGTGTTATTCTACTATAAACTACTGAATGCTACAGAATAAACACAGAAATATTTGAAATGCAAACATATACACTTGTATAAACTTCTCTGTATGTAGGGGTTTAGTAGTAAGCTAATAAATCTATAAAATTACTATTTGTGAAGCCTTGATTTATACCCCTACCAGTATATATGAAGATGAAAATACCTTTTTCCTAGGGACAAAAAAAATAGCTGTGTCCAAGCAGCTTGCCATTTCCTCTTCCAGCTGGCATAAATCTAGCCACTGGTACAGGCACCAAGTTGTACCACATTTTTTTCCCTGACACCAGTAACTTAATTTTCTCAGGTAAGAGAATCTGTAGCATAGAAAGTGTGTGCAAATTTGAAAATGATTACAAATACTGTATAGCTACAACATATTATAGTAATAGACATAAAAAGCAACATACAGCTATTATGGTTTTGATCCTAACAGGATTAAGTATGTTTTTCCTTGTGATTTACCTGCAAATGCCAAGACGTTGCCTAAGCAACTTTAAGATTTGAAATCTACATATTTTTTCTTGAAAATGTAGAGAGTGTCTCCTTTAAAAAACAGGGAACTAGTATCTGGGAGTACATCGGGGCTTAAAGGTTTTTAAACGACTATGCATTTTTTTAAACTATGCAGAGCCCACTGACAACAAAAGTCATTAATGATCATTTAAATGTCAAGACAATTACGGATTTAGATATTTCTTTTTAAAAGAAGCTAAAAGGTGGTGACTGCAGATCTCATACAGATCAGCCTGCAACTCAAAAGTGTGGGAAAAAAAATAATCTCTGGTACTGCTCACACACTATATATATTTCTTAGCTGCTAATGATGCAAATGTAAAGATCTGAACACTTTTTTTTTTTTATAGACAGGTTTTTTGCACAGGAAAATGATTTGTAGCTTGACTACGTTTCTAATAATCTGCACAATCCTTGAGAAATTCAAGCAATACAATTTATAACACTGGAGGTAGACTTAATGCCATTATATGGCAACTTTCACTTTTTCAAAAATAGCTCTTACCTTGGTCCACAAATAGTGAAGCTAAGGGAACACCTTTCTGGTTTTTCATTAAAACGGTTGACCAAGGGTTGCTGCCATCTGAAAGGGGTCTTATTCTGAAATAAGAATAGTTATTTTGATATTACAGAGGATACCATGCTTATATACACTTTGATAGAAAATTACTAAAACATCTTTCTTTTTAAACCATAAACACGGAGTACATAACTTGAAAACAGTAAAGCTTTCCAAAGGTAAAAAAAAAAAAAAAAAATAGTATATAATAGCAGAGAGTCATATGATTAAAAATTGATAAATGCCTTCTATCAGGTATTTCTTATAAGATGAAAATTTCAGGCCTAAAAAGAAAGCCAATGAAAAATGGGCCTTGACTACCCATGGAAGAACAATAGTTGATGAAAACCTGGACAAGAGTTTCACTGTGTCAAAGAAATGATGCGAATACTGGAAATTTATTAAACGTAGTGACTTTAGAAAAAACAAAAATATCATAAAGCCAGTTTCAACAGATGGTCTGGAACAAACTACTGCCACAGGTAATGAGTAGATGTCTCTACCAAGAAAAAAAAGAAAAGGCACTATAAATAATTATATATACTAAAAGAGACAAGGAAAAGGGTCTCTTGCTTCAGAAAAACCGCTAATCTCCAGTTTTGAGCAATCAGAAAGAATATTCTGAAAGTGAAGGTGTCCAACTGATTTTCAGAACCCTTTCACCCCGTGTTTGTCACTGTAAATGATGCTGCTGGTGTGAACTGTGCTTCACGTATGCAAAGTCAGTCTTACTTAACTGCACTGGAAATGCCCACTGAGGGCCATACTTGCAGTTCCTCAAGACAATGTGAAGAAGGGCAAGAAAGCTAAACAGGCCATGAATGTCTGCTATGCATTAGTAGCTCAGCATCCCAGTATGTCCCAAGTCTCAAAAACCAGAGAGAAAGGGTAACAGAGAAGAGCCACTAAAACTTTAAGATAAGTAAGCGTTTTATCCTCAAGTCTATGTGGGGGAGCTACACATTATTAATGTAATTCCTAAATTAATTAAAAACTAGGACTGAGTTTTAGCTGTAACTAGAGACTGCAGAACTTCTCTCACTCACCACCTATGTTAGTGATTCAGTTACCAAGAACACTTAGTATTATCAAACAAACAAAATGTAGGCGACATACTTGTCCTTACAATCTGCGCGATCCTTTGTTTGAACTGAACTTGGTCCCCATGTACAACCTCTCTTTTTAAAACTTCTTTTCACATCTTCAAACTCTTCTTGGTGATAAGTTGTGCTCCTTCCCCAAGTTCTGTTGCTTTCATCTGAAGTTACTAGAGATTGGATTTAAAAACACAAACAAAAACACCTCACACATAAATAGTATTTTTAAAACCAAAATATTTTCACAGAACAGGGTATTTTCTCCACTACAAAACCATTTTGACACAGTAACACAATGAGGAGTACACAAAATTTGAGATTTTTTTCTTTTACAAAAACCACCACACAAACTGCAATGATCCAAAAAGATGAGCAAGCAAGAAAAATCATATATGAGCTGACAAGAGACCCAAATTAAAGCTAAAGCAGCAAAACAATCATATTTTCCATGCTTCCTTTAACTGAGAACCTTGTATTTAGGCAATTCAGACAAGTGAGTTAGACTGAGCACTTAAATTCCAATGAAGAAAACACATGCTGTGGAACAATTGGTATCAAATGAAACAGAATATTCCAATTGTGACAATGATTAACATTTTCCTTCTCACTACACCAAAACAAGTTACGCTTTTAAAGTTTGTAAGCTTCATTAAATGCTTAGTCTTTCACTGTCTAAACTGTTAAAAAGAACCAGCACCTTTGAAACATAATGAAATCTTGCCTTTTTTCATAACCCCACTGGGAAGTTCATATTCACTTGTGATATCTACATCTTGCTGGTACACATATACACTGTTTCTTCGGCCATTAGTTGTGTGTGTATCTGTTTTGGGAATCACTGAGGAAAAATTAAAAGAATGTAGTAGACATCTTAGTCAAGCTGACTTCAGGAACAGAACTGTTTCCCTTATATTTTTATCTTTGGGTGACAAAGCCCGGATCTATAAAGGCACTACGCATCTTTTGATAGCGGGTTTTTACCGCAGGGTTTAGAGGATCCTCTTTCTAGGACCAGACCCAGGCAAGCAGATTTTCGTATACGACCAACTAACTGGAAAAGTAACTTGCTATCAACATAGCATGCTTACAGCTACGATGGAGAGGCCTAAGAGAAAAACAACTTAGCCAGTTATAACAGCATGATAAATGAGGTGGCATTTACACGGCCGCAGTTCTGCCACTCCTGCACCGGACAGCACTCTCCTCCTGCCTCACTGCACACCCCCTCGCCCACACAGCTTCCCCTGTAGCACAGCGCTCTACTTGCCTTCTCTACACCCCCATTTTCAACCACATTCCAGGCCCTATGGAATATACATCTTACTGGTTTTCCTCCTCCCTTTAAAACACCTTTCAAAATCAGCTAGATTTGCTTCAATAACAAGATTTACAGTTAACTAGGTTTTTATTTTAACTTTAAAAACCTAGATCTGGAAGCTGGACTCACTCATGACAAAGTGAAGCAATCAAGTAACCAATTGTTAGATACGCCTGTTCCAATCATCTCTATTTGAGCAAGTCTTCTTGAAACAAAGACACTTTGAAGTTAAATCAAGATAAAACATTATTGTGGGAAAGAGAATTTATTTTGCACAGGTGCAGATGGGTGTGGAAGCTAAATTGTTTCAGCTAGATACTCCTGAGAGATCTGATAAGCTTTTAGGTAAAGCCTAGGGATCCAAACTCAGAGGCAGAAGTGTACTTTTAAAGGAGAGCCTTTATGTTGTCCTGTATGTTCTAGTCCTACAAATATAAATGCCTGCTTAAATTAAAAAAAAAAAAAAAAAGAAAAGAAAAACCCCCAGTGGCACTTAACACACATTCAAGAGTGTCACTGCTACAGCTTAATGTAAGGCTATACATTAAAAAAAATGTAAACCCCTCAAGTTTTCAGAATCATGCCAATACCTGACACTTGCTTAATTTCCAAGCATTTCCATACAGAGCAAGGAGAATCAAAGATAAAACGAGACAGTCTTGTTTGTATATACTTATCACATTTTACTATGAAAAACCTTTCTTACCTTTCTGCAGTAAAAACCCAACCAATCAAAAAAACCCACCACATGGTTTGAAGTCAGGAAACCATTATCAACACAGATACTGTGTCAGCTAACTTCTGAAAAAGACTATGTAATTTTCCTTCCATCTCAAATATTCGTTAAGAAAAGCAAGACAGGGTTTGTCCACCTCTCTCCTTTATCCACAACATATGCGTAGTAATGGTCTTCACCCAGGGAACTGTATTAGTTACAGTTCAAATAAATAATAAAGTTACTGCCAGAAAAGATGCCACTTCTCCTTTAGACATTAATAATGGGAAGGATTTCATAAGGCAGAGGTATTCCAAAGGAGATGAGAGATCTGGCTTCAATCCAAACTTTAAACAAAGTTTCAGGTTGGTTCAAAAAAAAGAAAAAAAATAAAATCTTTAAACTAGCTACAGAATAGTATGCAGAAAAAAAAAAATCCCCATGCATTTTGATTTCCCCTCCTCCTTACTTACACCTGATAAAGCCAGATTCTGAAGTAATTTCCTTCAGAGGTGCCTACCCTTGGAAGAGACGAAAGTCACCATCCATAAGCAGTCAGCTGGAACAGGCTCCACTGATTTCATATAGAGAGAGAAACTTGAGGCTTTTTCATCTCACATAGCATTCCATGCTAAATATGGATAATTAGACAATCTACTTTGCACAACAGATGAGACAGTACACATGCAAGCAGTGAATCCTGTAGGAATTGTTTTCCATTTCTGCATACGTCATGCCCAAATATAAACGCAGACTTCACTTTAACAATACGATCAGTTTTCTTCCATATTCATGGTACCTCCACTACATGAGCATGAAGACGCCTTCCCTCTGTCATCAGTATACATGGAATAATGTAGGCGTACAAGTGTACCCACAATTTTATTTTTGTTTCTCTCTCGGTTTCAAAAAACCTAAAGCAAGCTTTCTTCTTTATTTTCTTCTGGTTTTGTATTTGCTTAAAGCTTCCTTCTCTTTTGATATAAGCAAGCTGGGTTGCTGGCTGATTCTTCGGCCTTTCCATCTTACGTGACTCCCTTATTCTCTGAATCTTTTTCTCCTTTCTTTTTTTTTTTTTTGATAGTCCATAACTGATTTCCTTTATCAACTCCAATACCTAATAAAAACTTGTTTTCCATCTTACATGGGTGCTAAATGTGACACTTCGCCTTTTGCCATTATAAATTTTGATTCTTCATTGTTTTATCCCACTCAGTTTACAAATGAGTTCCTTAAGTTATTAAGGAAATATATGATTTAAAGCATTCAGAATCATGTTGAATTACTGGAAATTGGTTAGCATTTTAGCAAGATTATCCCTCCCATCAAAGAACAAATTGCAAATGTTAGAACAAGTTAAGGGACCTGGAAATTAAGACAGAAGTTTGTCTGGAATCTGATACTACTACCAGTGTTTCAGTCAGCGTATGGAACAAACAGTCTCTGTTGACCAAATGAACAAATAGAAATGGTGGAGACTTACACTGTATAGCTCGAAGACGAGGAATTATTGTGGGGCTACTTGATGGACTAGAACTGTTACTGTTTAAACTCCGCCTCTTATCCAGATTGGGGGATGCCTGCACTGTTATTTTGTGCTGGAAATCTATAAAAGAGTAAAACAAATCAGTTTTAATGTTCTAAATAATAAAAAAAAACACTTCAGGAGATTATACTGCTTTACTTCTTAAAACAACTAAGGCTACATAATGAAATAGACTTGATAGTGTAAGAGATGTTCATGTTAAAAACACTGACAAACTAGCTCTTAATGTAACAATTTAGATATTGAGTCAAAGAGGCAGGATTTCACACCTTCACAGACATGTGATATGATAGATATGATAGGTTTGCAGTAACACCAACAAAAGCAGGTAGATCCAAGTGGACCCAAACTGAGATACAGCCACATCACAAGCTGTTATTCAATCTTGTTGGTTGTCACAGAGGGAAAGAAAAATCTCAATATTTCATCTCAAATCAATCAATATCCATGGCAATTAGATTTGCCTTATTTTTTTTAACATGTAATTCATATACAACATAAAAAGTAGCATTAACAAAGAAGCTACATGTATCAACATGTCAGAAAAACAAGACATCAAACTACAGAATTACAAATATTTATAGCAATGTAGTAAAAAAAGAACAACAACAAATATTGGCAAGTAGGAAAAAAATTATGAAATAAAATTTGATGATATGCCCCTCTCTAATCCCCATCATCCATCCCCAATTAGACTGCATGCTATTCTTACAGCAGACTTGTCTCAAGGACAAGTTCATCTGAATGATTCTTGACAACAAAGAGCTAAGTGATACACCAAGTAAAACTTAATTCTATCACTTTTTCAAGTTAAACATGAGCAGAACTGCAAACAAAGAACCAAATTTTTAGTTTAAGCTTGTGATCCAGCATAAACCAATCTAACATGCTTGCCTGGAAGGCTGTAGTGTGAATTTTATTTTATTTACTGTTATTATTAAAGTAAGGAAAAATAAGCTTATTTCACTAGTGCTGAAACAGTACTCTAAATAGTACTGTCCTCTTTTGTGTCTTTCCAACTACCAGACAGCTATGATATGGTCAGAGCTGCGTTAGCATGACATTAAGTTCCTACTGCATTAGTAACAAAACGACAGACTTGACCTGGAAGCCACTGGAAGGAAGACCATCAACACCAGGATGCTGGTACCACCACTGAAGCCTTTCCAACCATTGGCACAACCCTGAGTTTCCGCAGTGCCACCTCGTGGCAACATTAAAAAGGCACCACCAAACCAGTCCCTGGCACTAAAAAAACCCCAGCTCTCTACAAACACACCTCCTTTGCAAAGGGGGCATCTTAATGGTTTCATGGGTGGAATTAAATGGTGTAACATTCAAATTATACCATATTTGTATTCTGAAATAATATCTTCTGTTGCTATTACAGTGTTTTCTTGCAAGAAGTAAGGCACCAAAGATGGTAACTGCTGTGTTGTATTTGCAACTGCAATAAGTGTGCAATTTGGGGCTACTACACCTGTACCTCCACAGCCTTTACGAAGTGCTGTTTTTCTGCTAGGTATTTGCAAGTTTAGGGCAAACAGCACTAATATTTGATCATGTTAGAAAGTTCTGGGATATGATAAAAAGGTACTTTTCTATCTGCATGAAAAAAATTACAGCAAAAATCTGAACTCCAAACCAGTCTTAAATCATGTGGCTCCCATGCTAGTAACCTTTCCCTCCAGATACAATGGACTTCTAGCTGAATCAAGTGAAAGATTCTTCCAGCTGAAATGAGGACTATTCCACAAGAATACAATATATGAAAGTTGTTTCCTTAGGGTCGGGGCGGGGAAAAGGGACGGGGCGGGGAGGCTATACAGTTCTTACCATACCCTTTTGCAGTATTAGGGTAGAACGACCTGGCAATGAATTAAAATAGTAGCAAATACTGAAAACATTAACCATGAACTGAAGCTTGCATATTTAATCATAGCATATATTGTGAACTTCAAAAAAACCTGCAAACCTGAAGGCAAACTAATTCTGTGTCCATCTTTAAGTTTTAACCGGCTTCTTTTAAATTTGCCCTTCCTCTTCTTGACATTGGGTTTCTCTTGATTTAACTGGAATATCATGATATTCAGCTCACGCTCCAGTACATCAATCTCACGTTCTGCTAACTGTTGCTCACGGCGCTTAAGTAATTCTTCTTGAGATTTTTGCTGAAGAGCTGCTCTTGTCAACTCCTCTTCTCGTGATCGAAGCTCCTGAAGATAAGATTCACACGAGTGAAACTAAGTAATAATGTGAAGGTTGTATTAAAGGATATATAAAGTGCACAGTAGGTTGTATTTCCTGATCCGTTTTCAGGATGCACTATATACATGCAACATGCACATACGACCTTCTGACAGTCCTCCATTCTGCATAAGCCAAGATTCTGTATCCGGACACAATCAAGCATTATACGGATTTCCTTTTAAACATTTAACTTGAGTTACTTTCCTTAAGGCAGGCAAGCACTGGACGTGGGGACAACACATCCTATCAAAGATTATCAGCTTCCAGCCTAGCAGAAAATGTGCTCCAACTACTTCATATCAGAGACTCTTTCATAGCATAAGGGCTGCTCTTAGATAGCTGCTATGCACTAACATAAAGTCAACAAGCTGACGAATACACAAATGAATGCCTTTATCTTAAATTTTCTAACCTTTCCTGTTTTTCAGCCATGTATTAAGTAGCACTTTTATATCTAGAAAAGCAATCAGTATTACACTGAATGAGGATTAGTATAGTAGGATAAATCAAATCGTAAGACAGAAGCCACCTGTTTCTTAATTAAAATCTAGCAGGTATCTGTATAACATCAAACAGCTACTAACCACTGAATGACACCACATAGACTCTCCAACTATCAATCCCATTGAATAGTTGTTCTTCTCCCTCTATTCTTTTTTATTTTGGAGAACGAAAAGCTCTAGTAAGGAAGCCAGTTAATTTTTCACAGTAAATGAATCCCCAAGGCTAAACAGCTGTAAACCTACCATCTTAAAATTATCTTAATCTTCAGCTTCCAAAACCTGTTAAAATACATCTGAAATTGAAGCAAACCTCCCTTCACAGTATGGGGCATATTATACATGAAACAGACTTACCCAGAAGCGTTGTAGTCAGGACTGCTAATAAAAGAGACTACAGGAAAAGGAGAAGCTACGATGTGACTGATACTGTATGTTTCTCACTACATATTTTCCTCATTTTTACATATGACTGTGTAAATTCTACCTAGACAGAAATTGAAATTCAATTCAAAATAGAAAACCAGTATTTGAAATGAAGCTATGCTAAAAGTTCTGGATATATAAGAATCTTATGCCTATTCAAAATTCATTCATTTTGTCACTGTGCAGTCTTATAATTGTGGTGTCATTTGGTTTTGTTTGGTGGTTTGTTTTTTTTTTTTTTCAGAGCAGACTGCCTACTTCTGCTCACTGGTGTCCAGCAACATTGTATGCCAGCACAAGTCCTTCTGGCATACAGTGAAAGTAAAAAACCAATTTTTCTGCTCTTTTTAACTTCCACTTTGTCTTGAATAAATTAGTTCCTGAATTATACTACTTTGGTGTTTTCAAACGAGGGGAACAAAAAGCCCTCTCTGTTCTTGCCAAAAAGACTATGGATGTCAAAAGGCAGGTCAGCACTGAAGCAAACTGCTTCAGTGAGAAGTATCTGTTCCTCAGAAAGACACTTATTTCATATGGTTTGCTAATTCTGAGGGAGCTCGTTTCAACACAGTATTTGAAGAAAGTTTTTTTTTTAAAAAATCCACTCTGCTTAACAGAGTTTCGCAAGAGACAATTCTTCCTCTTGGAAATTCAAAGGAGCCTGTCTTCACACCAGCAAGTAAGGTTTTGGGTTTGTTTTTTTTGGTTTGGTTTGGTTTTTTGTTTATGTTTTTTTTAAAGACATTTAATCACTTAATTTAGAGATTGCTGCAAATTCTCCCTTTCCTCCTCTTCCCATCCAGTCAAAACTGGACAACCTAAAACAAGGGTTGGAAGCAGAAGCTGCATTAATTCAAATTTAGAATAAAGGTACTTTAGAGTTTAAACGGAAAAGATCTTTATTACTGTGTTATACAGTAATAAAGATGTATTAGGAGACACTGCTGATTATCCATCTCTCATTGTCCTCAAATCCAGGTTCCATAAAGTTCAGTAACTAGGGAAAAATTGAGGGCCCATGTTGAAAAGGTAGACAGTCTAGAAAAAAGTGTTTCCTCACTGACAGATTAAGTATTTACTCTTTTCCAAATAAACTAATTAAAAACAGGCTTACTGCAATTAGTTATGCAATCTTTCTACACCACTCTACAATTAAAACACCCATTGTGAGGAAGCTAGGAAAGAATTCTATATTTAAGTTGCTCAAGAACGTTTGTCAAAAGAAGATTGTGATCTTTTCTTGGAGTGGGCGTCACCATCACTCATTTACAGCAAGCCCTTGAGGAAATTCCTTCAGCTAAAGAAGTTCCTCTTTAACAGGACATGAGACCCCATGCAGGGTTTTTTTGTATTTACTATTATTATTATAATAATATAAATACTTCAGATATTACTTTCTCCCTAGTACCTGACAGTAAAATTGATAATGTGCCAAATTAAATGAGCCTGCACATATGAAAACCTTGTCTAAGTCAAAGTTACATGCTTTAATTCTTAAACAAGTTTACCTAATTAGGGCAGATGCCTTTGGAGATGCATTTACTTTGGCATATGAGAAGAAAATTTCATTTTCTCTTTTCCCCTCTCTAATGAAGCTTAACTCACTTTTACACCAAACCCATGACTCCTCTCCAAAAGCTTTGCGCCAACTTACTTGATTTGGTCAGATTTTAATTCAATAGGAAATCTCCCACTGGACTAATGCCTCCAGAAAATAAAAAAAAATAAACAAAAACCTGAATGGGAACATCTGTTACAATTGCTCCCAGAGTAAAAAGGGGGAAATGATTGGTTGAGCGGCTGCTGGAGGGGCAGAAAAGAGAGTTATGCCCTACGGCAGGCTGTGGCAAGTAAATGCAGTGGCTGGTGACCCCATGGCAAGTCAAAAGGAAAGTCTCTCCTCTCTGTAGAGGGACTATAACCCATCTGGAAAGGAAGAGATCTGACAGCTACGGAGGCACACAGCCCAGCTCCAGCAACCTGTATGCCCACTACAGGCAGGGCAGAGACTACACAGGCAACACTTACCCAGTTTGTGAACTGAAATGGAAGAGGGAAGAGCAGAGGGTAGAAGAAAAGGCAGACAGGGAGTACGTGAGGTTATTATTGGCAATAATGCGATCTAAGTGGTGATCAACTAATTCTGACACCACATATGCCGGTATTATGATAGATCTGTAATGTCGCACCCGTCACCAGCCAATAGTCCACAAACAGCCATTTGGGGCACTTGATGGTAGAAGTGAGGGACAAAGCTACTGGCAGTGACTTGCAATATCAGAGTTTAGTTTTTCTCAGAGCTGAGTGACTGCATCTTTTATAAAGATTTCTTCATAAGTCACTGCATCTCAATTCTCTTCTTCCTCATCTATTAGGACGTCATGAGAAATAACAACAAATACACACTGGACAATAATTATACTGCAAGAAAGACCTGTAAAAAAGGAGTTTGTTTCTACTAGAAGCATTTGTAACAGGGACTCAAGAAGACATCTGGCCTATTCCAACTGTCATCTTCATCAGGTTGTCTAAAGGAAAATATAAACCTCAGGGTGATTAAAAACTAGTTGAACTAAAAGAGAGGGCAAAGAGAATTAACAGCAAGCGCTCATTTAGCACAAACATATCACAATATGAGAATATGGAAAGATCAGCGACAGGAATCTGGATAATAAACAAGAGAAACTGGATTTGCCGATTCATGAGTACAAGTTTGACCTAATTGATCTTATTAATATCTGGCAAGAAGGTTTCCAAAACTGCAACACTGAAAGAGACCAGTATTATCAATCTTTTTAGGAAGAAGAGAGATAAAAGCACTATTTCATTTTTGGAAAAGAACCCACGTGAAACAGTCATATAACAAACAGGATGAAAAGCTTTTCATTCCCACAGTTGAGGAGAATGTTCAGCTGCAGCTGAAAATTTGCAGTTGTTATAAAGATTAGCTAGGGGGTAAATAAATTGTGGTTTGTTTGTTAATTGATGCATTCAAATACCCAAGAAAAAATAACACGTTATAAAAAGAGCCTATGTGCCACATTTACAGATCTACAACCTGTTTTCTTTGGGGAGACAGGTGTGGATATGTTCCTCTTTCAACTGCCTATACTTCTTGAATGAGCCATTCATATGACAGCCCTCACTTACTGCAATAACATTACACTTCCTGTCAAACTTAATGTTTCACTTCAACTGAAGTACCTCTAGCTACAGTTTCAGCATACAGAACTATTTATCAGTTTTGTTAAGGAAGAAAGGGGAAAAGCAACATTGCCTGAAATGTGAGAAAACCAGCATTCAAACCATTTTTCTAAAGTAAGTTATCAAGTGTATCTCCACTACTAATTCAGGTTTCTAGTATTACATTGGTAAGCCACAAATCAAAAGTTCAAAACTGCTGTATCGCATAAATGCATATACACACGTACGCTTCCTTCACTGCCATACAATTGGAAAAATCAACTTACTTTTTCCTTGGTCCTCAATTCATTGAATATCTGCTGAATTTCCAATTTCCAGTCATCTTGCATGGAATGGAAAGACTCTTGAGGCATTTCAGTCATAACTGCCCCTTCAATGGCAGTAAGCTGTTCAAGAATTAAGGCAAACGATGGTCGGATATGAGGGTCCTGCTCCCAGCATTCTAGAATTTATCAAAATCCCATCAGTTTTTAATAATACATAGAACTTTTTGAAGAACTACATGAATTTCAAGTTCCTTGCTACTGTACTTCAAATTCTGATGTGTTCCCTTTATCTGCAAGGCTTCCCTAGTTCCTTTTCCATTTACAGAAGTGAAATCCATCTACCTGTACTCAAAGGACTGGTTTTGTATTAATAGCCCTTTTTTTTCATCTCTATCTTTAGGATCTGAAATAGCAAAACTAGCAATACTGCACAGAAGGTATACATATAAAAGGTAAAGAAATTCATTAAACACAAGGAAATAGACATTAACAAGCAATGTTTATTTCTCTCTGAAGTATTTCCAAAACATTTTTGACACTCGGGAAGAAACAATGAGGACAAAGTGACATTCGCCATTCTTCCCCTTGGGATTTTAATTTTGATCTTGTATTGATCTGTAGTATATCCTGTAGTTTATGAAAACTAATGCAATTTGAGTGTAAAAGGAGATCAGTAAAAGCAGAGCAAAAAAAATGTACTCCGTCACTACTGAAGAACTTATGCTGTACACAGTAATACTGCATGACTTCCTCAAACACATTCAACTGTCTGTAACACCAGATTGCTGTGAAAAGAAAAACACAATACTTTGTACACAGCACATCATGAAATGAGGTGTTTATTTTGCAATCCCATGACTATTACAGGCAAGGATACATACCCCCAAAACATAAATATTTAAATACATAAGAAGAAACAACATAGATACCTTTCATTAGTTTTGCAAACGGTTCAGGGCAGGTGGATGGAATGGGCAAAGTAAGCTTATTGACAGCAACTCCGTAGGCCACAGCAAGCCCATCAATGCCACGGTAAGGAACTTCTCCTGTAAGCAGTTCCCACAGCAACACTCCGTAACTACAAAAGGTAATTTTTTTTAACAGTTATTTTCTGAATACTGACACATTGTTTACTCAAGAACAAACAAGTATCTGTCCAAGCAGGTACTGAAATTCATGAGGATTTCCCATGTCAAAGGTGAATGCCTTTAAGAGTCAGCTCTACTTTAGTCATCTTGCACCTTTCCACTAATGGCCATTAACCGAACTGGATGTGACTCTAAGACTGGCTCACACTCCTATTCAAAATGTATCCTGAAGTCACTTTTGTTTTAGAAATGCTAGTATCATGTAAATCACACTTACAGTCAGAAGTCTGAATGACAGGAAAACAAGAAACCTTCTCCCCAACAAAAGCCAGACAAAGGGAACAAAAAAAGAAAGCCTCAGCAGAGCATTCACGCCATTCCCCTTCCCAAACATTTCACAACAATTTACCTAGATGTACGCGCTAATTTTTTCAAAAAAATAAGGGTAATAAAAACCACCAGAAAAGCCCCAGCTTTGTTTGGAAGGTTGCATTTCTAATCCCTTCTGTGTTATATAAAGGCTTGTTAACTTTCACTTCCCACAGAAGATGCAACAAGACTGAGAAATGATTACGCGCACACAACTGATTTCTCCATACTAGGAAAAAAACCCCAAAACCAAAACAACATTGTCTCCAGTGAAAGGCAGTGGCATGAAGAGATTTTTTTTTTTTCCCCTCAGCATCAGGTAGAGAAATCAAGAATCACGGGAATTCCTATTGCAGCAGCATTAATCATAAGAATTTGTGCTACGCTCTCCACTCCAGAAGAAGAGCTGGGTGTTGCTTTTACCTTCTTTGGGTCTGTATGCCCAATGCTTGTCTTGCTGAAACGCTCCAAGCCCCTACAAAGGGCTGGGACAGCACGGTCACTGCTGTTGCTCTAGAGCTCCTATTCCACCACCACTGAAATGGATAGCTTCCACAGTTATTTTTGTGGAAGCAGGAATTATTCCTTTTAGAACGTTAGCCTAAAGTGGACTTTATGACTGGGTTTGTCCCTCCCTGCCCCCTTATCTTCCTGTCTGTAGACAAGCACAACCTCTTGCTGCTTTTGAATAGTAAAGCTAGCAGGCAAAGGGGAAAAAACGGAAAACAACGTATTGCTCTTGCCCTTTCTCTGCAGGTGTGTGAAGAAACTACCTGCAAGTTTTGCAGGACTGGACTGAACTCTCCTACATGAGGAGAAATGCATACAGCACTTGGGGGGGGGGGGTAAGGGCTATGTACCCCCTCCCTTATCAGGTACCCTGTAGTACTAGAAATACCACCTCAACTACAGCAGATATGACAGGGAGAATAACACACACTAGTTAAGTTTTTCTGTCACTCTCTCCTTAATGAGAAAAAGTCATTCAGCATTATGCAAGACCTTACAACGTCACTTAAATAATAAAAAGAGCAAACTACACAATATCAACACGAGTATCAACAGTGTTTTATCTACGTTCTCTTTATCCAAGAAGTTTTGCCTATCACAAAATCTTAGAAAACTAATGAATTTATAGTGCTAACAATTAACCAAAAGCTGAGGAATACGGTCTATTCCCCCCAAAAATGAAAATAGAATAAAAAAAGGAAAGTCTTGGACTTCTTAATTTCCTCACAGTTTTTTCCAGTCTAATCTCTGCACTTCCTTGTGTACTCAAAGAAGGATAAAATACTGAATTCCAATTTTGCTTTAAATCAGTGGTACTTCTGACAACAAGTAACAACACTTCCTGTGGTACACACACATTTCATGCGTGATGGAGGAACTCTACTGAACTACATCTCACCTGTGTGCTTAGAGAAAGCGTGAAAATAATCATGCTCTCTCAGTAAGCATAGATTGTTCTTAATTCAAGGAATGCCCTTGTTTGGACTATTCTATATATATTTTAGCGTGAACTCTGAAGTTTAAGCAGAACAATAAATTTAACTAAAAAGAAAACATCTTTTATAAAAAGCTGTGTCACACTATTAGCTTTATTTATATTTACAATTCAAGCCTTTAATCCTAAATGGTTCTCAACAGTGCCAAGAGGGTGGTTGTAAAATTTTAAACAGACCAACACAGTAATAGCCTGAAAGCATCTCTTTTAATGAAAGCAGTCTTAATATCAAGCGCCAAGAGCCAGCGCTGTGGGGGGAAAACTGTGGGGAGGAACCCCAAAGACATTCTAGTCCTGCCACGCTGCAGGTTTTGGGAGGTACTAATCTATCATTATCTAGGACAACTACTTATTAACCCGCTCAACTACAGAAGTAGCTACTTTGTCTATTAAATTTCACCAGCCCACGTACAGTTGTTCTATATACACAGTCAGAGCTTCTAAGAAAGAGCTTTTTTTAAGAGCAAAAGCCATGTCCTTTTCCACCTTCAGCGAAAGACAAAAAATACAGGCATAATATGCTTGAATTACACATTTTTAAACCGCGAAAACTAACATACTTTCAAAAATACGTCCTTTTGAGTACATTCATTATTAAAAATTATTCTCCTGCCATCAAATGTGATTTAAGCCTTACTATATCTCATTCCAGCAATAACTTCCTGTTTTTACATATTTTAAAAGCTGATAAAAGTGAAGGTAATAAAAGTTCTCCAAGTTTATTTCACTCTACAATCCATCTTCTAAAGCAGAGATTACTAGGATTGCTAGATGAATCACTTCAAAATTATACGAATGTGCCAGGCAAAAGCAGCTGCAAATTCTGCTGTACAGTAAGTGCTTCCTAGCTTTGCCAAGAGCTTGGACAATGAAGGCACGTGTTACTGTAAAGACCGCTGCTGAAACACACCGTCAGCACTTGGAATTCTGTGGGCATATTTGCACTTTCAGGCTCCATACACAAAACCAAGACTGACATACCACTAAGAAATGTGTGATGACTGATGGAAGGGTAGGGCTGAAAGAGCGGAATCCTTGTTTGGGAATTTGGAAGCATATGACAAAGAATAATAAATGCAGTAGTTATAACTCTGGTTTGGGAAGCAAAAGGATACCCATGCACGGCCTGGAAAGCACCAGTTCTGCTCTCTGGAATGACACCTGAGAACATGCAGCCTGGAAGGCTCTGCATGAAAATATTCCCACAACATTTCCAAGCACTTGCTGATTCTGGAAGACTAGCTGCAAGTGTGAGTATACTTGTGCAGCCTCAACTACTCTTTTTTCTTCTAATAAGAGGCCTGCAGATTTCTTTTGGAGGCTCAGCACTTGGTATATATATAACTGAAGTTTAGAACTTTCCTGAAAATGCACTGTGTTCTTGTCTTAAAGAGACCCGTACTTAAATTTGTAACCCGAATGCTTTTTAAAACAAAAACTACTCCTACAACCAGGGTATTCTTTATTTGCTTTTCTTTTAAAGAAAGAGTAAAGATAAGCAACAGAATAGATCAAGGTGCAGTAAGCAGAAAATCTTTAGAAGCCAAGAAGGTCTAAACTATACTGTACAACACAGCCTTTCTACTTAAAAACCTCTCCTGTTAGACGTCCATCATTGAGCTAAATACTTACATTTTTACAAGAGAGGCGTGCAGGAGAGAAGGCGAAGAAGAGAAATACTGTAGGTTCCAAAAATGTAAACTAATGTTGCAGCAGAATATAAAATAATTGCACCAAAGCATACCCCCTCAGATACCTAAAATCACAGCAACAAGACTGGACAGGACCTGTAATTAAGCATGGAATACAGCTGATTAGGGAAACGCCTACACCCAACCTCCACCCCGCAAAAGAAAAAAAAAAAATTAAAGAAAAAAGAAAGAAAGAATGGAAAAAAAGAATGAAGCCAAAGATGTTTCTCAACTGGGCATCAACTCAGACTGACGTAAACAAAATGCTGAAAATCGGTTCCAGACACAAGACAAATGGGTGTCACAAAATGGTTGTGCAGATATAGAATCATCCTAAGAATACCAAAAGTATTACTTCATGCTGTAGAACATCAGGCATCTAAACAAAATAGGACCCTATTTAAGAATTATACATACACAGGCATAAGAAGGCATGAGGAAACAGACTGAAGTCCTCCCCTCCTTCCCCAAATAGCTATCTTGGATCCTTCAGAGAGAAAACATTTCAAAAAGAAAGGAAATGTAGACTTTTCAGGGTGAGGCACGGCAGCTTTTAGAGCCTATTGTGCAATCACTGCTTTTCCTCACTCACAAAACAGAACTAAATTAAAACTAAAGTTTAAATTACCTTTCTACAATACATGTATCCCACACTACACCACTCAAAAATAGCATCAGTATTGAGCACCATATTATTTATATGATCCACAATAATGTCTTTAACGAGAAATTCACAAACTTAACATAGGGAGTTCCCCACTTTTAAAATTAGAGAGCAAGTTAAAACAATTTTGTGCTGAATACACTCTCTTCACTCCAGCTACTGGAAGCAAAATCTCTATAAATGTAAAAGCTTACAGCTGATGCTCACTTTTACACGATTACATTCTAGATTCATAAAACCAGCACTAATTTAAGTTAATGTTTGGCAAAGTTCTGGTTTGCAACTTACTTTTATTTATCAGACATATAAGGTAATAACTGATTGGTCCCATTTCTTTATGCAGTATGAGACACTGCAGACATCTGATATAAAGTAAACATACCAATATGAGATCAATCATATGTTAATGTATCAAAAGCATATGTCTGTTTATATTAAGACTCCAGATAAAATACTTGGGTATCTTAACCAATAGATATTTTAAAGGCTTCTCTTAATGAGATCTTGCTTTCTTTAAAAAAAAAAAAAAAAAAAAAAAAAAAGTTTTTCTGTTATTTTCCCCTCTCCCTCCCCCAATTTGTAAGTCATGAATAACTAAAGGTAGATCAAAGGAAGTAAATGCTGAGAAATGAGTACGTTTCTTATAACAGCTATACTTGCCATACATTGAGACAATAACCTAGGAAACCTCCAAAAAAATTCAAATAAAAATTCATTCAAAAACCTCAACATAGTTCTACTGAACACAGTCTTCAGCAGACAAACTTCTTACCTCCAAATATCACTTCCTTTAGAAAACATGGAGGACTTGATAACTTCTGGAGCCATCCACGCATAAGTCCCTGCTGCACTCATTTTGGTTGTTCTGTGCCACTCTCTAGCCAGACCAAAGTCTGTAATCTTCAGAGTTTTATTACAAATGTCATCATGTTCCATCTTCTCTAGCAATAAAACTGCAAAAGATTGAGTTTCTAAATTAATGCAATGGGAATCAAATCAAAATATCCAGTCCCATTATTAATTTCACATACAACTTGTACTGCACAGATAATTGTATACTTTAAATGTCGTGAAAATATTATTGCAATTTCTATAAACATGGAAAAGGTTTTTTTTATAGTTCTAAGCTATAAAAGCAAGAAATACCTACAGTGTCATGAGTTCTTTATGCAACTGTGAGTAGATATTAAACTAGCACAAGAAATGCACTGTAAAGAGATGTAAAGCAAAGCAAAGTTTAAGAAAGCCCAGAATCCTAACATCCCACAGATGATGACAGGCTGTGAAAAAGATATTCACTTTGCAACAAGATTCTGAAGTAATAAAAACAGCAGTAGTAGGAAAACAAAAACAAACATTAAGAATTTGTATAAAAGACTTGGAAAACAAAGCACGACACATTATGTCACTGTATAAAATCCATCCTTAATACTGCACCCAATGCTGGCACCTACTCATCTCAAGAAGTACATAACAGTACTGAAAGAGGCACGGAGAAGGACATAACCAGGGTGCTCAAAACAGCATACCAACAGCTACAAGGCATGGTTAATAGACAACGAGTCTTCCCCCAGGAAAAGAAACATCTGATAACAGAATCTGTAACACCACCTATGGAATGAAGAAAGTTATAGGTAACAATTGTTCACGGTTTCTCAACACAAGAAACGGACATCACTGAGCAAAATTAGCAGATAAGAATCAAACACGTGGCAGTTGTTCATGCAACACACAGGTAGGTGAACTTTGGAATTCTTGGCATAGTATGCGAATACTATTATTTTACATAGATTTAAAAAGCACCTACACAAATTCACAGAAGACAACTTCATAAAGAGCGTTTCTATCAAAAAAGTGGGTTTAAGTTCAAGAAACCCCTGGGCCGCAAATCAGTTGGGAGACTATATACCAGGGGAGTTAGCTGGCCTTGGGAGTCCCCACCTGGCAACAGGACACTGGACATGGATCAGATCCATGTTATGTTATATCCACTGCAACTTCACAGATGTTAAAGAGTAAACTTTTTTTTTGCTGTTGCATCCTACAGTGTGTATTCAGTCTCTGACTTGTTTGTAACGCAACAGTATTGGCAGAGTTGTAATATACCTTCACAAAACATTGTTAAAAGAAAAGAGAACTGGGTTATTGTGTTAGAGCTCACAAGGAGAAAGACAACAGATGCATAGGAATCATTATTATCACACCATAATTTTAATTCCATATACAGTTTCTCTGTCACCATCTGTGGTAGTAACTGCTAGCTTTAACTTTTTGTTAAAATGATCTCCTGGGACAAAGATCAAAGGTTAAATTACAAATAAGAAGAATCATAAACACATGTGTTTTCCAGCTATACGTATGGCAAAACACAGTACAGGGAAACCCATTAATAAAAAAAAAAAAGCAGATGAAGAATTACTTTCCCTTACTGAGGAAAAACATGACCTTGCACGTGCAATTGCAAGAAATCAGTTTTACTGGTACAGGTTAATTATGCTCTTACAAATATTTGAAAAAGGACATCAAATCCAGATGAAAAAAAAAAAAGAACCCACGTTCCATTTTCGGTAAGCTTCTTAACACAGAGTAGAAGAAATGAAGGCCAAAACGATACAGACAAACTAAGAGCTTACCAGTCAGCACCACCAGAGCAAGTTAAATTCATGCAATAGTTTTTATATACTTTTATACTTGAATCAAAGACCTATTGTTTGCTCTTCCATTTCAAACATGTTCAGCAGAATTCCTGACATTCCTTGTCAGTCAATGTGACCGAAACCAAAAACAGTCAGTCTCGCAAAAGGTAATAACTGGCACGTGACCAAGTTTCATCCTACAAAGGGACAACGTTTCTTAGCAGTTCAACCTTCCCTTTCCAGGCGGAAGCCAGGAAAACAGCAATACTAAACACAGATTACTTAGCAGCTTGGTAGTAAAAATGCTCAGCATAGCTGAGGAACGCTCCATGAGAGCTTCCCTCGCAGTAGCCTAGCAACATTTACTACAGCATCCTTCTGCCACTTCCACGGCTTCCCGGCCCTTGCTGGCTGCTAACCTGTGAGAAGTCCTTTTACGGTCCTGTGCTTAGCCTGTTCAGTCAGCCTCCACTTCTGTTTTTCAAATCCTGTACACTGTCTTTCCAGGCTCCAATACACCTGCAGGGTTGAGCTGGGCAAGAGCCAGTTTAGCACTTTTTGGTTTACTTTAACATTTTTCAGACTTTTTATTTTCCACAAAGGGTAAAGTTCATACGTACTTTACTGCTTTACTTCTGGCAAACACAGCCCAAAATATTTCAAAGTACAAAGCCTGTTTGAAAATAAATTCATACCTACTAAAAAAAACAGAATTAGATTAGGAATGCAGAACTGCAGAAAAATTCTATGTCTACTTCACTTATTTTGACATAAGCAAACCCAGAGACTCTGTTCCTGAAGGATTCAAAGTCTAAGAGAAGGAGACTAAGTTAGATGTGAGAAGGCCGCTTTGCACCAAACTAACATAAAACTTCACCTTGGGCTGTTATCCAAGTATTGCATATACTACAGCCAGAAATAAACATCTGACTAAATGTTTTAAGGCTGCATAGGATTCCTACTGGTAACACCATTTTCAACTCAATTCTGAGCTTAGCCCACCTCCCTTTGTGACTCTACCTTTCTGCCATAAGACCAAGGGGAAAGTAAATTTATTAACGTCATAGCAGCGGAGGTTAGGGTGCCATATACCAGGCACTACTTGAATGTAAGACAGAGCATGTGCCCAGAACCATTTACAGCTGGGGAACAAAGAGATGTTATTGCATGTTATTTTCAATAATTTCATTAAATATAAACCAGCAAGTTGAAGATAAAGGCCAAAAAATCCTTAAGTCGGAGAGAAAAATGAAAACATACAAATACTATGCAGTAAAGTGGTATTGAAACTAGTAGATATGATATTGTGCATATCCTAAAAATTCAAGACACTTTTGACAGTGCATGCAGCAAGTGCATGTGAGAATTCTAACAGCATCCGTAACAAAAATACTGCTATTTAACTATACAAATGAAAAACCTTACACTCTTCAGCTGTCTAATGTACCTAAAAAGAACCTGGAAATCTAAGTATTAGTCACCCTAGCTCACTGAAGGAAGTAGCTCATAGAATTATGAAATAATTTAGGTTGGAACAGACCTGAAGATGTTAAACCCCCCACTCAGAGCAGGGCTAATGTTATAAAAAGTGTGAATCTACTATCAAACATTTTAACCAATCTGTAAAATTATGGCACTCTACGACAGAAAGAGTAAACAACATCTATATTCAAAACAACTGAAATATATTCACTCAGCTACAGACATTAACTTAAATGCCATCTTAGAACAGCTTTTGAAGAAAACTAATTAACATCAGTAATTAAGGACATCAAGGCATAGAAAAAACTGTAATGTAACTCTGCCACAATTTTACTAATAGCTCATGTCACACTAATCCCATTTTGTCCTGATTGATGGATTCTTAGAAAGGGATAAGGTAGCAGACCCGAGCAGATGTGAGTACCTCTTAGGAAGTTTAATCATACAGACAGAATAAGGATTAACCAAAGAATTCCATACAGCAGTTGTATAAAGGAGTATCTTAGGAGACAAATTATCAGGATAAAGAAGAATCATGACTGGTGTTTATCAGGAAAGAAGGTTTGTTTCACATGCCGATTCACAATCGGAGTAAAAATACAAGGTGCATTTCAAGAACTGATAGCACAGTCAGATGATACTGCCCACTCTGAGGAAGACCAGATCATCATACTAGAAAACATGCAAAGTTGGAAGGGATCAATCATAAAACCTACAGCGATAAACTAGCGGTGAAGGAAAAAGAAACGGCTGGCTCTTCTGGCTAACGGAAGACCAAAAGAGCAGCTACACATAGTTGCGCAAATGGCTCACACCATTCTAAATGGTACTAAAAAAGGCAGTTTTTAGTAGAAACAAGGAAGTATCAATAGAATTGTACAAAGCACAAGAGCTGATATGAAATACTGGATGACTAGAACTGGACATATGTGTTCAACAACAGGAACTTAAACTGAAGCAGATGCAGAAAGTAGAAGTAGAATAGTTAAGATCCTGTAATGTGTTTTATTTAGATACAATCAGAAGAGCTTGTCCTTTTTACTAGGCTAAACACAGGTTCAGAGAAGTTACAAGAATAGAAGTTAGCCATAACTAGAAACGGGATGCACACCTACAACACTGGTGCTCTTACTGATAAAATATTTCCTAGGTGCCCTGGCTGATCCATCCCGCATGCATTCTCATGATTAAACTGTTCTCGGTCTGGACCTACCAGGGTGGGGAGCCATATCAGATTTCAAGATATTGCCTCTTTTCCCCCATCCCCCTTTTGGCCCTCCTCTGCAGTGTACAGTTTACTCCTCAAAAAAGTCACAGGATCCAACATGTACTCCTGTCAAACCTAATGGTTCCTGAAATAGCAATGCCATTAATCTCTCCTGCTTTCTCCATTATCATAGTTACAGCTGGAATCTTTTTCTGCTAATCTTATGGCACACTGCAAGTATTTTATGGTGTAACAGTATGCAGATAAGATGTTCTGCACACTTTCAAAACCCATAATCTATCACACAGTTGCCCAAGACTGCAACGGAACTGGACCTGCTGAGCCAGCCAATACTTCCCAAGTCTATGTTCCTCTAATTAAAACAGAATCAGCAACATCTCCCTGCTGAACCGCTAACTGTTCCCATACAAGCTGCTCTTAGTCAGGAAAGGCACAGAATTTAGGCAGAAGTCCCAGTAGAATCCCACCCAAATGCTCCCAGAACCCCCTACTTTTCCTGCGCCATTCCCTTCCCACCACTCCATCTCCAAACTTTCCCCTCTGGCAGTAACACTTGCTTTGAGCTACTGAGAGCAAAAGGTAAGAGATCAACTGCAGCAGCTCAGGTTAGAGATGCATAAAGTGGCAGTTCAGCTCTGGCCAGATTCGGACAAGAGCTTCCTTCTCTGCTCCATTCTCCTTTCTTGTGAGCTTGGGCTGAAATTTTATTGGGGAAAAAAAAAAAAAATGAAGTGAGAGCCTGAATATGGACAGATAGGCTGTAACTGGTTAAGAAATAATAGAAAAGAGCACATTTAGACAAATCAGATTCCTGGGGTGCATGCTTGCTCTACCAAATTCAGACAGGTCCAGAACTACACCCCCCAGGACTACCTTCAGGACTAAGCTAGAGAGGAACCGAAAGCATTCACTTAAATTGGAAGCATTTTGTTTAAAGCATAATTTTAAATAAAAGGCTCACATTCTTTCCTCAGCTTCTCTCCTTTTTATTTCTTAAAATTCACATAGCTTAAGAAACAGCATTTACAGCAAGCCTGAGGGAAGCGTGGACAGACCTTTTAGTTGGCAGCACGCCCAGGAAACCTCCGCCTAGCACTAAGCTCTTCAGTGCTACTCTTTTAATGCAGGTTATTTCCTACAGTCTTAGTTCTCTTTTTGTTACTAAATACATATAGATAAGGTTAGAAAAATACAATCTATCTCAAAGTCCCCATTTAATACAATATTTCACATGAAAAGTTTCTTGAAATCCAAAGACTTTGTGCAGTTAAAGTCAGTTTTATTTCGTAATGCACTCCAGCATTTTCAGTTATTAGCCATTTAAACCAGTTGAGTAAACAAGGTATTCTGAGAGAAGCCAAGTCAAAGGATTGAACACCTTTTTAATAGTTTAGATTTCAAAACTGAATTCAAACTATCTTTCAATGCTTAAAATTTTAAAATATTACCCTGCAATACTCAAGTCCTTCCTATCCCTCCTATCCTCTTTATACCTTCTACTATACTCTCTTTATATTCTCTATTTTGTTGCTACTAAAAATAAAATGTTAAGCAACCGTATTTTCTCAGCTGAGTTATTTGCCACCAACTGCTTCTTGTTACCTTATCTACAGTTTGCTAAATGGCTGACTATCGTGGTTTTCACAAATATAAGCTATTTAATAGCATAGCTATTTAAGTTACTATGACTATAGGTAAAACTGCCTACGTGCCCACTACATGTACCACCACTGATAAAGTCATTCTTAGAGAATACCAGAAAGAAAAGAAAGATGTTACACTATATACCCTTACTTGCAAATAGAGATTGTCCAGACAATGCTGCTACTGTCATCCACCCCCGGCCCCGCACCCAGTCCGTTCCCTCTCCGACTGTTTGCAAGTGAATCTGGTTCCTGTTCATTCACTAAATCAACACAACAAAACCAGCAGGGCAACCTTGTGTCTTTACCTGGGAACTAACAGGCAGAAAAAAACCCTTTATTAAACGTTGTATATTCAGTTAACAAAACACAATACCTCGTCAATATTGAGACCCAGCTCCATTATTTGGAGCTGTTATTTGGTTCCAACTGTAATTAGAAATTAAAATTTCAAGCCTGCTTATAGAAGCCACGCCCAGTTTTTAAACCACAAATTAACTATCACAGTGAAAACATTAACTGATCAGAAAATGTTCAATACATCCAAATAATGATACATTTGCCTATACAGCACTGCTTCTTAAATACCTTGCTTTTCTCCTACGGGCTGTCAGGATAACAACTGTTATCTCTGCAGCCAGTATCTGTCAGATTGTGATTATCACACTAGGTTAACTTTAGAGCTTACCATCAGCAAGGGAATTTCATTCTTTAAACACCAATTACATATGCAGGAGGCATTTCTCTACTTTTTATTGTAGAGATATGTGCTCCTCTATCATCTACATCCCTTTACAGCAGGCATATAACCATTTCTTAATTTTCACACTAAATTGAAAGCAACGGTTTGTCCCTAAATGTATTCCTCTAAAAAACACCTAGGTTAAAAAAAAAAAAAAAAAAAAAAAAAAGAATCCTACCTCACAGGAGCCAACATATATTAAAAAAAACCCATGGACAAAGTGTTCCCAGTTGGAAAGCCAAAACAAGACAAGACTTGACACAAGAAGTCCTTGACAGCACAAACTGACAAATACGCACCAACCTCGTATGAAAAACACATCCTATAGTGGGACATGTGGCACAAGAAAACTACCAAAGCATGAGAACGACAGGGAGTCACCTGGCTATCTGGAGGAAACAAAGCAAAAAGATCAGAGAGAAAGAGGGATGGGAGATTTCAACAGCTTCAACACACCTTGCATCACCATTTTTTGCTTCCCCTTCACTTCTTTAATAACCATTATTAAAGCAACTTTGGGCAAATGGAAACTTGAGAGAAAGCAGCAGTTTTAACAAGTTATTGGCACAGGCTGCAGATGCTGCGAGTTACTTTACTGCCATTCATTTGTGCTTCACTTGCTGTTCAGATAGTTCTGTAATGCAAACAGAAATGTCTATTGTGCCGTAAGAGGAAGTACCAGAGGTAGCAAGCATTTATAATTAGACATTCAAATAATCATCATTTAAACAGTAAATCATCAGTAAATTCTGAAAAATGCAGGATTTGGATATTGTATCAGGAAAAAATAAAAAGCAGACTGTACACTAAACATTCTCAAGTTCTCTATTCAATAAAATATTAAGCGCAGTTCTCCTATTTAAATACTACATTTAAGAAAAGTTACCTCATCACAGCAATTCTTCCATAATTTTACAATTACATGAAACTCAGCTTTAAAACTCAAAACACTCAGTTATGTGGCATCTAGCAGGAACTTCCCTACTTATTTCAAATTGCAATTGCTTTCTTTTAAGCTCTTTCTTCTTTGCTTGCTATTAGTTTTTAAAAGGCAGCTATGCAATAAAAACAGTGACCAAAATGCAGGTATATTAGAAAGAAATGCTAAGAACAACTAGTAATAATAGTCAGGTGGTGAATCAGTCTTTCCTGACTAAGATAATCTCCTAGTTTCAAACTCCACAGAACAAAGTGGGTATGTATCCATTCCTTAAAGAACATCATCTTTGTTATGAAATAGCAATTTATTTATTTTTTTAAGGAACTTCTTCCTATTCCTAAAAAACCAAAATGCAAGGCAAACTAAAGCCATTATATTCAAACTGCAAAAGGAGTTTTAGCCAATGTATAATGCATCAGGTACAGTTTCCTCCAACAGTAACTTTCAGAAACCATCTTAATCACCTCAAAAATGGCATCTGGGGCAAGAGCTGACAGATGTTACCTTCCCTCAGAACTAACAAGTTAAATTATCTATCATTAGTCAAATCACTTCTTCAAGATCTAATTTAAAAAACAAGAATATTTAATTCAAATTTGTTTTGGATTTACAGTTTGTTCTTTTTTTGAAGTAAATAGAACATGACTTGATGCAATTTGACATTTCAAGCTACTCAGGAGAATACACGGCTTCTGAATACACGCAAGTATTTACATAGTTGGCATACTTTTCCTGAGCGTAACATATTACACTCGGCAATTACGTACTTCCTTGTTGCTTTACTTTTTGTGATCTATATCAAGGTGCATCTGATGTGTTGAAATTAGAATATTTAATGCCCAAAAAAAATCACTTCAAAATTAAAGAAAGTTTAGAGAAGTTTAATATAAATATATAGATACATACATAAAAACTTAAAAACACATTCTGCCCTTAAAGGTGACTTACTAACTGAACTGAAGTGTAAGGGTGCAGGCTAATGTCACAACCAAGGCTGTAAGAGCTGGCTGTCACTAAAATACTTATCTTAATCTCCTCTCCAGTTACAGCCCCTCATCCCCACAGCTTTCTGCCCCCCAACCCTGCCCCGACT
>JAVKLA010000049.1:9972162-9983340 GCA_034782735.1 Sagittarius serpentarius
TCCTTCTGGAACTAACTTTTTAAAAAAAAAAAAAAAAAAAAAAAAAAGCAAGCCATGTAATGCTTGAAGCCTTCTTTAATAGACAAACATTACAAAAACTCTAATCCAAAGTCCTACACTTCAATTTATAATGCTACCCCAAAAAAGAACTCTTTTTCAGAAAAGACGGTCAACAAATATGACATAAAGACTAGAACGTGACTCCTCATATGTTGGACATGAAGAGATCACCAGAAATCTTGGTGCAAACAAGCCTCTTGCAGAAACCTGCTAGGAAAGAATCCAACGTGGAGCAGGAAAAAAGAAAAAAAAACTTCCAACAGCTGTAAAACAGACCACTTGATGTCCTACAATGAGAGAGAGAACAAAGACAGGGAGAGGAGAAAGTCACGAAGAACCAAGTAAGAACAAAGTAACATTATTCTTGAATTAATAATCCTACCTGTTAAAGATGCAATGTCTCAACACCAAATAAGGAACAATTCTACACTTGTCAGATGGACATAGTTGGGGAAACATTAAAATGAAAGTCTGTATTAAAAATGAGATATAAATAGAGGTATTAAAAGTGCATGGGGTTGAAATTAATTACATTAAGCTAGTGTTTCAGCCTAGAATCTTGTTTTCAGCATTAAGGACTATATGTAAATATACCTAAGCCTTCCTAGCTTTGAGGGAATTTGTTCTAAATTAATGAGCATTTTTTTTTCCCCACCTGTTAATGTCCAGACTTGAGATAGAGAAAAACATCAAACGGTAGCAAATTTAGAAGGTAATAGATTGAGGTCAAATAAATGGCTACTGCAGTTAAGTCCTCATGTATAAATGAAATAACTACTGGATGTTACTCCTCTGGAAGCTTACAGACTGTACAAACAAATATTGTGCTAGAGTCGTAGTTTACAAAATTTCATTTGACAGATACTGTATTAAAAATCATTAAGCTCCTGAATATTAACTTTAAATGCTGAAACACACCCTTCAACTGGAAATGAGCCTCTACGACGTTTTAGTGCTACTTATTTCCACTGCAGATTTAGACAACCGCAGCAGTTACTCAAGAATCGTTCTTTCTTGAATTCCAGCATCCCTTTCTGAACACAAAATATTCAACATATTTATATCCAGCAAATAACGGGCATAACACAAAACATTTCCTTCGATGAACTGGAAAAAGACACACTAGCTCAAGGCTACTAAGCATTTGCTGCTCCCACAGGATCCAACCAGCCTTCAGGGTCTCTAAGAAAATAAAATCCCTAGCTACATAGTCTGAGCACATATCAATGAAACAAATTACTGAGAGCAATGTCTTATGAAACAAAGTAGGACATTTTCATGTGACATAACTATATCAAAAAGAAAAACTTACTAGAATTCAATGGCATGCTAACTTTTAATAGATCATAACCTTCAAAAGAGATGCTGTTTCCAAAATTTGAGGGAATTCTGCAATCCTACCACAGTTTGCATGAGGGTGGTTTGATTTGGTTTTTTTTGGTGGTGTTTTTTTTTTTAAGAATACTAAGTAGACAAGATTATTAAAACTAAAGCTCCTTCTTGCTATACACTTCCAGATGCTTCAGGATGTGTGACCAGTTCTTATGTTGTAATGCAGCAGCATTATCTTTACAGGGTTACTGCCACTCAGAGATGGGATAGGAAGCTGGTACACCTGGAACAATTTCTAGCTTTATGCAATTTAAGTAATTAAGAATGGTGCAAAGCATTTAAGTACCATGACTTCCTATATGAACACAGCATGGAAAACTACAGAATAAGAACTTTAAACTGCTAAATAACTTCTAGCCCTGCTATTTTATCTGACTAACATTAGTCAAAGCGATACCACATTCTCAGAAATACGCTTCCTACGGCTTTCATGGAAGTCAGTTACCTTACGGAAGAGGAACTTCAGTTAGTTCTGCCAGGAAAAAAAAGTTCATTCCTCTCCAGACCTCAGAGAAGCCAGCCAGTAAGAGCGTAGCAGCTACTCAGGCAATACAAGCAGTTTCAAACCAATTACTGCATGTTCAGCCTGCTATAGGAGGTGCAGGAGTCACCCAGTACTGGAGGTGGGTGCCCTGGGACAGCCAGGCTTAGCCCAGCGGGGACACTGGAGACATGGAAGGGAACAGAAGAGCCGAAGTTCCAGGAATGAGAGCGCCATGAGGAGTGGAAGGAGATGCAGAATACATACCCATAGAAAATCAGGTTTTTTAGTTTTATTACAATATAACAGGTGAGCAGTAATTGGCACAGTGCTGTTGACAGAAACAACTCCAAGCTTCGCTGCCATTAGAGGACATCCTGGAACTTTACTTCCAAAGAAAGTTAGGTTGAAGCTCAAATCTGCTGAAAAGCCATCTCTCTTCTCCCTCAAAACTACCACAGATGACTGTAATAGAATTTAATTTAGAATTTTTTTGGTTAACTGAGTATTAGAAGATCCTGAATTTCAAACATTTAATAACATGTAAGTAATCCTTACAGCTCTACTTGTCATGGGAGCAAGTCTTCCCTCTTCAAAACAGTGTCAAGAGAGAAATTATGCACCCAAGTGATCTCAGAATAAATAAAATCGGCTCAGGAGATGTCAAATAGAAACTAGAGTTAAGCTGTTCCTTCCTCTCCCTGAACGGCTAGCCTGAAGTTGCTAGGTGGAGAAGTTACAGGGAAAATAGGTTTTAGGAGTTCTTGAAAACCTATGCATCTTATTGTAAAGGTGTTTAACAGCTTAACTTGAGCAATTCTGCTGCAAATAACCTGTAAGAGCAAAGAACCAGAGATAATTTGTTCTTGCCTTTCTCAAACTCCAGGACACCTTCCCTCATCAAAAGCAACTGATTCAACAGTTCTGTCAAACTACATCACAATTCCTTTTGAGGTTTTAAAACCAAATGATTTCTATTTTCTGACTGTTTTTCATGAGACTACTTTGAAGAATGTCACATTAGAGAGGACTGTCCAACTGAAGTGTCACTGTTCTCTTGTATGTTTGATTGCTTCAAATTTCAACTATTGCTCTCATTAGCATTGTCACATACATGGCATTACCTAACCATCCTTGAAACTCAATCTGTCCTTGACAATTCCAAAAAGTAATAGAAACTTAACACACTTCAGAGAGTGGAGGACTGCAAAGGATCCTGGGGTGTTAAGGAGCTGGTGAAAGCCATAGCAAACTGAACCCTACTCGCGCGTATCCACCTACAACAAATGAGTACAGAGTACTTTATCAGTATTGTGTTAGTACACATAATCTGCACACAATCAACTTTGTGCTTTACTTTGTGTTCATGGATGGGTCTATGCTGTAAGCAAGATATTCTGAACTTTGTGTAACATTTCCTACAAGTATGCAAAGTTGCTGCACTAGAGATAAAGAGCATTTTTTTTAAGGCAAAAGTACCGCACAGTCTGAAATCAATCCCAGACACACAAACTTCTGCTTTCTCTACACTAGACTTCAGAAAGTAAAAACCTTGCATACTCTATCTGAACATATTGCTAGCTTTCTTCAGGCTACTAAAAAAAGAATCAGGAAAGGCTGCACCACTTAAACAATCACAGGTCTCATAACTAATGGGGTGTTCCGGCCCAGAAGAAAGCAATTTGATTCCCCCAGAGAAAAAAAAGCTGCCGTTTCAAATAGTCAGCAAAACAGCTGAGATGTGTTAAAAAGACACATCTAACTATTAGTGTCCAGTCTTGTAGACGAATTCCTGGTTTTTATTTTCAGTAAATCTTTTTTGTAATCAGCTGGCGTGCTTAATCAAGGCTAAGTTTGTACCCAGGAGATATAGTTAAGAATGTTCAAGTATTTTCACAATTTTTAAGAGGTCTGCTTTTCAGCCAAAGTATCATTTCATTCAGAATTCCTTGACTATCCATGATGGTCTGAAAAACTTCAAAATTTCTTTGCAATTTTTTCTTCAGATTTTAGATGGGTAAAGTCCACCTCTTAACCCTTAATTTTAGATTATCTCCTTAAAGTATATCTAAGAACATAAGAACTGCTTATGAGGAAGTTATTCTCAAAATAGACCATGTTCTTTTTCAGAGAAACTTCTCATCACGTCACCTGCACAGGGTTTTACAAAGCACCCACAATTTGCAAATCAACATTAGAGGCCACCGTTACTATGTTTTCATTTTGTCACACAAAGCTAAAAGTGTTCCTTACACCTTTGTTTTGTCTACTTCCGAATAACCTTTAAATACTAAGCTTACTTTATATGGACTCCAGAATTGAAGAAACTCTGCTACCAACAAAACTTGAGAGTTCCCCCTTACTGCCTTGTTCAGACCTCACAACCAAGTTCCTTTCTTCTTCCCAATACAGAAAACATTTGCATATCTATATTTCCCTTTTCTTGCTTTGGCAGCAACAAATACCTTTTCCCACCTCCCAAAAGGAGCCGAAGGAAACTTGTGCAAACCTCGATGGTCACTGCGGTTAATAAAACCCTGCTGCTCTCATGGCTCTTCTGCTTGTGGCACCTTCTCTCCAGTCATGTCAATTTGGCATCCGCAAAACTGCATTAGATATGCTGTGCTATAGATCCCAGCTCTGTAAGATCACTTGGAGAGAAATAACCCACTTGCCTTTGAGATGCTTGCTTTGCCTATCACCTGCCAACCACAAGCCCAGGCATATATCCTTTCTGGATGAAACGTACTGGTGGAAGGGGCTCCTTTCCCCTGGCTGGTAAAATTAATTCCTGCCTATTTGCTAGGGAAATAGTTTGGAGAGCATTCCTTACGGAGCCATGTTAAAGGCAGTCATTTTTCTAATTTGCTGTCCAAGGAAGAAAAATTCCTTCTGAACGAAAATAACTACGCTAGCCCAAAACTGATACATTCGTATACCACCTAGAGCTGCTTAATGGAGAGCACTGAACCACCACCACCATTAGCAGTCCATGGAAAGCAGCGATGAGCGGTGGAGGAATGGGTGCTGCCAGATCCCTGTCTGCAGCTATAGCCACAGCTGAACTGTTACTGTCCACACCAAGCAAGTCGGTCCGTCGGCCCTGGCAGATTTACACTCCCACTGCGTAAGACTGCAGAAGACTACAGTAAAAGAATGAAGCAAAATCTTCAATGAACGGATGAGTTAACAGAAATGGGGATACTGTCATGATCTGCAGTCATTTCATATTCACGTTGTTGAACTTAATTACAGTAGTAGATTGTACCACTAGTAGTAGATTGTACCACTAGCGCACCATTGTCTTCCAATGTTACCGTTTAGTTGGATGATCAAGAGACGTAACTCTACTTAGCATATTCAGTACCGTCTTCACACTTCACTAAGGTTAAGAATATGGGTGAGAAAACTAAGCAGCTAAAGTTAAGCACATGTGCAACAGGAATTAGTAATGAAGGCACTGAATAGGCACATATGTTGAGGTTATAATCAAAAGCATATTTTTTAAATGCTCTGCCATTATCCACCGACACAAAGATGATAATCAGTTCACAGCAATAACCAACTCGGCTCTAGGTGCCACGCTAAACCACAGAGTTATGAATTCATTTCCGATACAGACTTTGCCATTGCCACCTTAGGAGGCTAGCGTGCAGCAACCCACTTTGTCTAAGGAAAGCCACTAAATACTCAAGGTACAGCAGCTCACTCTGAACGCAGCAGCAAACTAGGAGGGCACAAGCTGCCTACAGACAACGTGCTAGAAATTAAGGTGTTGGCCATGACCCTAAAGGTACGTTCCAAGAGTTCATCGTCCTGTGCTACAACCAACCACAAATGTAGCTGAGCTAGGTCCTTTCTTTATCAAACAAATAGTGAAAGTATTCTCAGGAACAGTCCCATGACTGAGCCTTGTCGTAACAACCCATGCATGATGACCTTCGAGACACACTGCAAAGGCCTTTTAAACAAAGTGCTTCAAACTTGAATGAAGCTTTTTTATTTCTGCTGGACTACTTAAGGACTCCTAACTGGAAAAAAGAGAGTGACATACTGCTGCACATTTGGCACATTCAGAACAAAAAGGAAAGAGAGTCGAGATGGCTTCAGATGTTTATGGAAACGTGGATTTCCACTTTCAGGTCACCAGTTCAAAATGCAAGTACAACAGCAAGTCATAAACACCTCTATTCTAGTAAGCCAGCCTTCCAACACCACAACTGCCAAAATCTTAGATGCTCTTGTATTGACAGATGGACCACGGATCCACTAAGACTGAACTGAGCAACTCCTTCACCCTGTCAGCTGCTCTTGTCCACGCCAACAGCCGAAAGCAAATCTGGCAACTGCGCAAGACTTTCTACTGTTCTTAAGCTACTGTCTTTTCCATCTCAACGTTCCCCAAATGGGTGAATTTTAGCAATGCTAAACGCATGCAATGAAAACCAGAAACACGTACGATTGTTCGGCAGCGAAACAGAAGTGATACCCTTATCAAGCCTTCCTTTTACAGGGCGCCGGGTTTGCTGTAACTTTTGAAAGCTAGGACTACACAACGCAACAGACTAAAAGAAGTCTCACGGACTCGCAGTTGTGGTGGTGCGCAGGATTTTATCCCGCTTCGAGCTTTTAAGCGAGCTCCCGCCCGAGAGGACAGGACTTTGCTCTGCACGCATTGCAGGTAAACCCTCTTCTCCCTACCTTTCCACAATGAGCCCGTAACCAGCCACGGCAACTAACCAGCCGCCAGCCCAAGCTTCTGGCCGAGGGTGCCCAAGCCCTCCAAGCTGCGACACCCGTCTCCCGGTGGGAGAGGACACCCGCACCGTACCCGGCCTGGCCTGGCCTGGCCTGGCCGCCCCCCTGCCCCCTCCCCGTCGCGGCCACGGCAACGGTCAGCGCCGCCACGCCGGGACCCCGCCGGGACCCCGCCGGGCCCAAACGGCCCCCGCTGTCGCCTCCGCCACCCGCGGCGGCCCGAAGACCCCTCCTCAACCCCAACCCCCCCACCCCCGGTCGGGACTCACTGTTGCTCGACTTGAGGTCCCGGTGCAGGATGGGGACGATGGCCTCGTCGTGCAGGTAGAGCATCCCGCGGGCGATCTGCACCGCCCAGTTCACCAGGATGTGCGGGGGGATGCGGCGGCCCCCCCGGGCGGCCCCGGCCCCGGGGGCGGCGGCCAGGGCCCTGTTGAGGGAGCCGCCGCGGGCGAACTCCATGACGAGGCAGAGGTTGGGCTCCCGCAGGCAGACCCCGTGCAGGGCGATGATGTTGGGGTGCCTCAGCATGGAGAAGAGCTTGGCCTCCTGCCGCACGCTCTCCGCCGTCGCCGTGATGTCCTCGTCGGGGTCCTGCCGCGCCGCCTTCACGGCCACCTCGCGGCCCCGCCAGGTAGCCCGGTACACCTTCCCGAAGCCCCCCACGCCGATGATCTCCTGCAGCTCCAGGTGCTGGAAGTCGATCTCCGTCAGGCTCCCCGCGGGGTCCCCCCGCCCGCCGCCGCCGCCGCCCCCCGCCGCCCCGCCGCGGGGCTGGCGGGTCACGTAGTTGGCGGGGAAGATGCCGAGGCGGTGGCGGATCTTCCCCGCCCACCAGCCGTCGTCGCCGGACACGGCCGCGTCCTGCGACAGCACCTCCACGACGTCCCCCCGCCGCAGGCTCAGCTCGTCCTCGCCGCTCGCCTCATAGTCGTACAGCGCCGTCCACAGCGGGCACGGACCCCCACCGGCGGCCGCCGCCCCGGCGCCCGGCAGAGCCATGGCAGCGACCTCAGCCCCGGCGGCCGCCAGCGCCGCCGACGCGGGGGCGCGCGCCCAGCCTCAGCTTCAGCCTCCGCCTCATCCTCACCTGCCGCCGCCGCCGAGCGGGAGCCGCGGGAGAGGCGGGGGCGCCGGGCAGGGGGGAGGGGCGGGGCCCGGGGACGGGGCGGGGCCCACCCGGCCCGGTCGCTGCTGCTGCTGCTGCTGCCGCCGCCGCCAGGCTCCGGCAGGTAGGGCGCAAGCGCGCGCGGGGAAAGCGGGGAGGGGATTGGTGGTGCCCCGCGACCTCCCTCCCGCCTCCGCGGCCTTGCCCCCGGGGATTGGCTGCCAGCCGTCACGTGGAGCCGAGGGCTGGAGGCGGAGGGTGGCGGGGGGAGCGGGCCGACGGGCGGGGGTGTGGGCAGGTAGGTGCCCGCGCCCGCCCTCCCACGCGCCCAGACTGGCAGGCTCCGGCTGCCACGGGGGGCGGGGCGCCAGCGGGCGCGCGGCTGAGGCGCTCGCAGGGGTCCCGCCCGGGCAAGGGAGGGGGCGGCGATAACGGCCCCGCCGGGCCCAGCCCGGCCCCGCGGGGAAGCCCAGGAGGGTGTCGGGGGGAGCCCCCGCTGCCCCCGGTGAGGTGGCAGCGGCGTCTCGGTGCAGGCCGCCCGCCCCAGCCTGCTTCGTCCCTCGGGGTGGGGCGGCAGGGCAGGATGAGGGTTCGTGCCTCCGGCGGCAGCTTCCCCTCTCCTTCCTTGTGCGGTCGGGGGACTTTACCGGAATGAAACCCAAGCAGTTTCTGAAGAAAGCAAGCTTCCTCCGTTCCGTGTTTCCTCTTGCCCCCGCCTGCACCGCTCGCCGCCCCGGGCTGAGAGGGTCCCGGCTCTGTGTGGCGCCATGACACAATCGTTTCCTCAGGAGGCTGCCTGGAAATAGCGAGTGCTGTGTACGTGCTATTTCTGGATAAAGATTTTTCCTGGGTTTAGGCGGAAAAAACGTATCACTTTCTAAACTAGAGCAGCCGTCTCGTTGGAAGTGAGAGGGAAGGGCGTGGGCTGGGGACGTGCTCTGCTCTCGTCAGCAGGGTGGGAAGCGTGGCTCGAAGCGGGGGGAGATGCGTCCTCGATGCTGATCGCTTTGTGCTGCCAAACTTGCGGTTCTGGACGCGGCTGCTGCCAGCAGAAGCCCCGAGGTGGATAGAAAAGGCTTGGGGAAGGTGTCAAACCGCCCTGCCAGGTAAAATAACCTGGCGTGATCAACGCCTCTCAACTTCTCGAGCAAAAACCCACATCCAGAGCGCTGTACATCACTACGTAAACGCAAAATTTGCAGCTGGATACCACAGGACTAAGGTTCCAACATAAGGGCGGTAATTAAAAACCCCTAAAATTACAGCACCCCCAAATCATAAATTCTTGTTTATCCCAGAGTCTAAACTGTATCGATAGTTGTACACACAAGGCAAAAATAAAATTACGCAGAAAGTGACTTACTGAGCCACATTAACCAAAAAGAAAGAATGCAGAACCAGCACGTCTATCGAGTCTTTTCCCATTTCCTTTAATATAAGAGATTGCCTTGCAGCTATTCAGAGAGATAATTACAAGCCTTTTCCTTATCTGCGTATTTGCCTTATTATAAAAGCCATAAAGTATGTTGTAACACAAGCATTCTGCCACACAAATTCCACCTTGAACTTTATCTGTTATCTGAAAGAATCTGCAGGAACTAATTAAGTGTGGAATGTTTTGGGTCAGACAAGGTATTGGTTGCAGTGCACTGAAAAGTTTAAATATTTATTTAGCGCTATTATTCCAAAATTTGCTCACTGAAGTAACCATTATTGCTATACTCGGGTTATTCTTTCTTCAGCGTTTCTGCAGCATTTAGCGCTGTAGGATCCTGGTACATAATTGCTGTTCCTTGGAGTTCTAATGATGGAAATATCGTTGCCGAGAATGCTGGGAAGGGCCTGTAACTTTTCTGATGGCACCACCTAGAGTTAACTGTTGAGAAGAACGGCAAAGCCCTCGGCTCTGTCTGGCATTGGCATCTCTCGAGAGAAAAGTGGTCGCATTTTTCATCTTTGGAGCTCCTGCAGCTGTAGATATAGTACTGTGCATCTACGTTGTGTCCAGAACGCATATCCTGAGCTGGGAATTAGAGGAACCCTTCATTCCTGCAAGTACCGTTATACCAAAAAATATTTGGTGTCAACGTTATCCAAAGATGAGGAAGGGTTGAAAGATTTGAGTGACGGGCAGACAAGTCACCCTAATAAGCCCCAATGTTATATCAGCTCCAACGGAGCCTGCGTTACCAGGGGCTTCCAATTAATAACCTACGTGAGTAGGTCTCAAAGAACAGGAGAGAGGAGGTTTTGAAGAAGCTTTCCATTTCTGCCTTTGTTTACTCATCTTTCTTTTCTGAAGCTGTGCATGTAAACGATCTTGTTTGCCAGTATGCATGTGGAAAACAACTTCAGTAGTTTCTGAGAAATTAACATTTTTAATTACCACACATCAGAAATTCATAGCTGGCTATTGCACTCGATTCAATCATTACATTTGTGTTAACAAAACTTGTCATCTTTGAAAAGAATCTGCAAAGGGTAAAATAAAAAATTTCCGCGCGACGCGGGAGAGGTTTAGGTGAGATGGGCACGGAGGAGAAGCGCGCGAGGCGCCGCTGGGACTGTGCCTCCCTCGTACAGATCAAGAGACTTCGCCGCTTACCAAGGGCACACCAAGCCATTACTCAAGCCCCGTGGCTACAGATCCACAGACAGCTGAGGGTGCCAGCGCCGCTGAAGGAAACAGTGTCGTTCCTCCCCTTGCTCCCGGCCGCTCGTTCGTACGGCTGTATCGTCCCTCCCATCAAGCCAACACAAGCATTCAGTGTGGCCGCGTCACCTGTAACACCACGAAGCGAGCCAAGACGTGGTGCGTTAGCTCACAAATAGGGTTGTTTAATAGCAGCTTTTGTCTCCTACCTTTGTCTAAAACATCCATAGAAAGCACACGGGGAAACTTGGCTCCATCCTTGAGGTCAGCTGCCATGAAATTCTTTAGCGCAAAGCAGACCGTATTTTACCCTCAACTATTCTCGAAAGAAACCCAATGTTTTTTTACTGAATCTCCCCACCTGCCTGCCCAAAATACAGCTCAAAACAACACAAAAAGGTCAACGCTAAAGCTGGGCAGAGCTCAAAGCTCGGAAACTCGTGATGTATCAGGCAAAATTAATAACTGGCAATGAAAACAAGGCGGGGAGGGGTGCGGGGGGGTGTGACCGATGAGGAGAGCAGCCCAGCTGGCTGACGCAGGTGCTGCCGTTTTGCCGCGCATTTTTTTTGCACCAGCGAACCAACCTCGCGGCCGCCCGGGCCGGGACGCCGCGGTGACGGACGACTCCACGCCTAGAACATTGTCCGTCTGTCCGTCCACCCGCCCGCCCCCCACCCCACCCCGGCTCGGCTCGGTATCGTGTCCCCCCCCCCTGCGGCCTCC
>JAVKLA010000049.1:9988950-10030234 GCA_034782735.1 Sagittarius serpentarius
TTTACAAAATCCTGACCACTGAAAAATCTTCCATTCCACCCCCCCACCCCCCCCCCCCCCAAATTGTGCAGGGATATAGTAATGCTCTTTTTAAAAAAAACCCAAAACCTAAGAAGAGATTAAACTGCAACTGTCCATTGCTGTGATTTGCCCTTTACTGTAAGGAAGTATTTACATATAAAAATGTTGTTAGTATGTCGTGTCTGTGAAAGAACTTTACAGACTGTAGTTGAACTGTAATTAATTTTAATGACTAAAATACAGTGCTCATCACAGATCGGCAATCAGATCACACAGCTGCAAATTAACAATTATGAACTTTAGAAAAAGAATTCAAAGAGGCTGCCTTGCAAAATGCATTTTATTAATTTGTTTTGACTAGCCCTGATTAATTATTTAAAATTCTCCAGCGGTAAAGACTACTTGGGAACATGGGAAGTGTTAGAAAAAGGAGATCAAACTACAGTGTTTCACTGTTAAATCATAACTGAGAAGCAGGGTAAGATGACAGAATTATTCAAAAGGGGTTTCCTGTTTGTAGATAACTAATGTTTCGTGTTCTGTCTGTTATTTTTGTAAGTTCATAGTTTAGGAAAGGCTGCAGCTGCATTATTCTGGAAATGCAGTATCTTAAGAGGTTTTACAATGTTTGTCAATTGTGAGATTTTACTGATTTTGTTAAGAAATAAATAATATCCACAGCTAATCAAAAGATGAATAAATCTTGTAAAATGGTTTGAAATTTGAACAAATCCTTAGGCCTATTTTGTGAGCGGAACTCAAGTATACTGTATGAAGACGCATTACTTCTTGTGGTTGCAAAACTCAGTAGAGGTACAAATAATAGACAATAAGGAATAAAGAATTTGAAAATTACTTCAAAAATGTTAATAGCATCTTCTCAAAATAAACTGTTATGATTGTCTTTATTATTTCTTTCTGCAGGCTTTTCCAGCAAATGCAGTTACGGTTTTTGTGTACTGCAGTTCAGTGACAGTGTTCTTCACAGTAATAAAGGTGATCAGTTACCGTCTGCACCTTATGTTCGACAAGGGTGAAGTAATTCAACCAAAGCCCTCAAGAAAAAATAGACGGCATTTTAAAGATACAGAGCTTCCAAAAGGAAACACAGTTCAGCCCTCCAATCGTAGGTAAGGTTTTCATTGCACACTGCTGGCACATTCTGTAACACGGATGAGTTTGCACCATGGTCCTGCATAGCAGGAATGCCTGTTGACTGTCGGAAAACTCCGTACAGTCGTGTGAAGAATGCTGTTTTTAAAAACCTGCATAGTGCTTTTATTTTTGGTGGCTGCAGCATGCCTGTGGTGAAGCAGGCAGAGCTGCCCCTAATTCAGAGGGTGGGGCAGCAGTGGGGCACTATGAAGAAAATAGGAAGAGACCTGTCTGGGAGGTGCTAAAAGGTCCTGGAGAAAACCTGGGAGAGGTTTTCTGGGGAAGCCTTAAATACTTGCTCTTTCCTGTCCCTGCTGTGCTCACTTGCTGGGAAAAGAAGGGGAAGTGGTACGCACCTGTGGGCAAAGAAAATGCTTTAATGTCACGGCTTTGAAAGCCTGAGCTCATGTTGTCTTTGTGTGCCTGTAGTAACTTTTCTCTCAGATCAAACCTAGATGCGTAAGTCGCTTTTCCCCCTTATGTTTTATTGTGACTGCCTGTGATGCTTCTGTGGTCCCGTTCATGAGGAAAGCTAGAACCGCTTTTATTTCTCAGGGGCATTTGGCAGGTATTGGCAGCCTCTCTACTGAGGAGCTAAGTACTATGTTACTACGCTGCAAATAAACCGTCAAAGTCAGTAAGGCTGCTTCCAGGTTGAGGTGGTTTTAAAGGTAAAAGTAGTATTGAACTAAAGATGAGTACTGACATTTTTCAGATTTTTGTATAGGTAGAATATTCCACTGTACACTTTTTGGAATAAGTGTAGACCTCTCTTGCTGATTTTTCAAGCTTGAGCCATACAAACAAATGAAGCTGGCAAGCGGCTTCCAGTGTTCCCAAGTGTTACGACAGATGTGAAAAATGCTGAAACAAGGTACATCCAACAGTGACGGCAGCACAGATATGTTCAAACAGGGCTTAAACTGAGTAGGTTTGTTACGACTACCAGTCAAGCTTCAACAGAGAGCTCTGTAAAAAAGAACTTACTTTGGGTATTTTTTGCTGCATTTGCAGTTGCTACTGCTAGCTCTGTGGAAGCTAAGTAGTATCAAGATTGTGGACCTCTGTGCTGCTGCTTGTCTGTGTCTTTACACATGCATGTCTGTGCTACGCTCCTGGCAGCGACATTGCTGAGAGTGTCAAGGTCTACCTGCATCGATACTCTTCTGAGAAATGCCTCGTGTGTCACTAACCATCCAAGGTTTTTATTTTAGATTGGGTGATGCCTTTCATGCTTTATCCCTCTTTAGTTCCTCTTTAGCCAGCCCACAAAGCTATTTCTTATTTACGGATGTCTGATACAGTTATTTAAGAGGCTCATCAGTTGTTCTAGGCTGGCTCAAATTTAAACAGAACCTCAGTGTTTTCCTATTCACTGGCTAATGAAACGAATGCAAACTTTCATTATCCTGCTTTGTTTTGGCTAAGAAGTAGAGGTAGAATCACTTAAACTTGTGTGTTAAATCACATAACTATTCCTCTTAGGAGGTCCTAAGCACAACAGTCCATTATTTAGTACTTCATCAGAAAATAAAGAACTTAGTATTTTGACTAGATGGATGACAGAAGCTTTTCAACAGGTCCTGGTAGCTGGCAGGTTTGTTGAACAAGTTTTTGAAGCCAGCTAACTATGAGAAAAAATTGTAGACAGGTGACTGAGACCCCCAGGTAAATAATTTTATAGCTTATATACAGCTGTAGTGTTTTAAAGTAAGGGTTTTTTTGGGGGGAAAAAAACAACTTTACAGAGAAACAAAGAATCCAAACCCACACTTTTTGACATTTCACTCTAGTGTTGAATTTTTTTTTTCCGACTGAATTTTTGTTGTGTTATACCTGAGAAAGAGAACGTGTGTTGGTTCTCATTAGTAAACCTTGTCCAAAAGTACTTGCTTATATCCATGGAAAAGCTAGTAGAAAATATGTATAAAAAGAGTTAGTGGGTAGTTGAATCCATCCGCAAAGGAAGTGATCAACAAGTTGCCTTATAACATATGAAATTAGTAATGGACATATGTTTGCCTTGGCTAAAACCAGAGGAACAACTGTATTTTGTGCTCTAGTGGTTATATTAATACACATTATGTATTGCATTTCAAATAGTTGTTTGACGGGAGGATGGTAAATAAACAGGCACTTGGATAAGCAATATGTACACAAGGGTACAGTCAAAGGATGTAAAAAGGAAAAATTGTGAAAGGAGTAGCGTTTGACTTACATGTCTAATGAGAAGCACCAAACAGCCTTTTGTGCCAATAAATCCATGTGCGTCTCAGGCAAGCTAAATGACGTTATATACACGTAGGGAGTCTGAAGAGATGTCATTGTATTTTTCATAACAATGCTCTACTTCCTAAGACACCAGAATAATTTTATATTGAGGGATTTTTGGGGGGGGGGGGGGCAAGTCATCTTGGTGAGGAAGGAGGTACAAAAAGGGGTTACAGTATTTTTCAGCCCTGTGCTTTTAGCATTAGAGGGGAAAAACGTGCTGTCACTTCATTGTGCTGTGCTACTTCTTCCTATGCTGTTATTATTCCTCAGCTTCTTCCCAAAACTCACTGTAATCCTCTGTGGTAAGAAGCATTGCTTTAGTCTTCATTTGCTTCCTTTTCAGCAATAACACAGAGGATAATGGTGTCATTGGTGAGACCAACCAAAATGACTCTACCCAAACAATTCATGACAGTTCAAGAGTACAGGCCCTGCACTTGCAGAACTCGCCTGGAGCAATGGTTAGTATGCTGTTTGCTGTAATAGTGTCTTCACTTTGTGCAGTCCACAGCTTACCACACAGAGTTTTGTATTGCCAGGTACTGATCACTTGAAGCGTAGGTCTGCTCTGAGGAGATAGGGTCGTTCCGTGGGTCTACTAGCTATACCACTGCTGTCGGTCAGCCTTGTTCTAAAGGTTTGGGTTTGCAAAGCTGAAAATGGTATACATAATTCTGCGCTTCTTAGGAGGTGTCTGTCTGCTCTACCGACGCCAAATGGCCTTTGTAAATCTTGCCAAGAGCAACTGATTTTCGTGACTGCTTTGAGAGAAGGGAGAGGCTAATGCAATCAGAGCAGCCTCTCATTGCCTCCGAAGGATCTGCTCCTGGAGCATTAATAATTTGGTTTTGTGTAACTAGACTTATGTGTATAAAATGAACCCAACACATTTCTCAAGTATTTAAACAAAGCATAAAAAAAAAATTTAAATCTAGGAGATATCTGCATGAGGTTAAAAATACATGTATGTGCATTCCATGCCATTGGCCGTGCTTTCTAAATCAATAGTGTATGAAGTGATGAAGGGGATGTATGAAGATGTTATTAAAGAAAAAATAGGAAACACCCATAAGAAGGCTGAAGAGTTAAGTATTAAAAAAATCAAGAAACAGAATAACGCTGTCTGTGTAATCTTAAGCTACTCCCCATGTGTACTGTGATAAAATCTTTAATTATGTGATCCCATGCTATTTTTTCTACAGGACTCCTGTCTCAGTGCAGAGGATGGTTAGTGATCTCTGAATAAGTAGCTATTTGATGCTTCATTCTGTCTTCATATCCCTCCACCCCCACCCCATGTCCCTATTTACTGCAAACTGTTCAAATCCAGATCTGAATCGGAACTATTTCCTCTTTTCCTGGAGTGTTTTTACCTTTTTGTAGCATCTGTATGATTCACAGACATCAATAGTTTTCTTTTATGAGGTAAAATATTTTTCACCTTGTTTCTGTCCTAGTCCCCAGTATTCTGGTATTTGTCCATTCTGCAAACCCATTTCTTCTTGGGGTCTCGTCCAAGTCTCCCACTTCCAAACACGTAGGTTGGGTTTTGTCAAACCTAGTCTCCTGTTCTTGCTGCCAGGATACCACCATGAAATTTCAGGGAATAATAATAATTTCCTCTTGGTTTTGGTGCCTGTCAGCCAGAAGAGAGCCACATTAGTTTTTCCCAATAACTTTTTTTTTCTAGTTGTGCACTTAGACTGTTGAATTAGACGCCTGAAGTATTCCTCTGGAGTACTGTGTTTAGTTTTGAGCTCCCCAGTGAGTTCCCACAGACATTGACGAGCTGATGAGAATCCAGCAGAGGCCACCGAGGTGACTGGGGAACGAGGCACATGATGTATGAGGACAGGCAGGTGGGTTGTTTTAGCCTTTGTAAGGCTAAAACCTTTTGTAAGACTCGAAGAAGAGCTTACTGCTGTCTTCAGCTTCCTAATGGTAAGATACAGAGAAGACTGAGCACTTTTTTCTTCTTTCTTCGAGGTGTCCAGTGACAGGATAAGAGACAGTGGCTCCAACTTGCAGCCATGGAAAGCTACAGTTAGATCGGTTAGAATTAATGGTTTTTGTGTGTAGTTGTTTTGGGTTCCCCTCCCCGCCCCCCGCCAAGAGAGTGGTCAAATACTGGAAGAGGTTGTCCGGATGTGTTCTAAAATCTCCATCTTTGATGATATTCAAAGCTCTGCTGCAGGTGGCCCTGAGCAACCTGCTCTTAGCTGTACCTGCTTTGAATGTGTGTGTGTGGTGGAGAGGATTTGTACTAAATGACCTCCAAAGCTCCCTTGCAATCTAAATGATTCTATGGTAATTTAACAGCTCTGTTCTCTAGTTTTCCATTGAGAAATTGTTACCAAGTACTGGAGACCAAACTTTTCATTTTAGTGCTTTGGAAGCACATAGCTGGAAAAGTGGAACAGATGAACACATTCTATTCCTTAATGATTAAAAATATATATCTCTCTCTGGATTAGGCACTGCAAAATGTTTTTAAAAAAATATCTTAGATTTTGGTTTTTTTCCCCTCCCAAACATCACACACAATTGCAATGATGCAATCTGGAGCATGACTATTCTATAAACATCTCCCTCACCCACCCCTTGCATTTTGTGCAAGGTACATGTCCAAATTTCAGTGATGTTACGCAACTTACCAATGCTGTAATTAACTTTGGATTAGATAGCTATTGCATTGATGGTTTTTTCCAAAAATTTAATTAAATGCCCATGCTAATTTTATGTGTTTCTTTTTATTTTTAGGAGCTGCCAACACGGGAAACTAATGAAGATCTCAGAGGTATCTTAAAGGCTTTATAGATACCTTTAAACCTTCGTTTAATTGTTGCTTGCCACAAAAAAAATGGCAGAGAGGGCCCTGTGGCAGGTTCTGTTGTGCCTTGTGTTAGGAGCTGCATGGAAAAGCTCGCGATAACAAAATCTCAAGGGAATCCTAATAGACTAAGCTTTCTCAGCTGTCAGCTGAGCTGTTTGGGATGCAGCCTTTTGGTGAGCATGCAAGTAGCTTCCCCCATTTTGACATGGGGAGATGAAAGAGCCTTCCCCCCACATTCGTGGGAAGCTCTGTAAAGCATTAAACCAGGAAGCCAATGCTCAGATCGCATCTTAAAGCCCTTAAACATCTTCTGACTATACCCCCTGTTACGATTGTTGACCTTTAGCTCTGTAGCATATACTCCAGCACACCTTGCTTTGCCTACAGGTCCAGTGCTTGAGATGTGACAGTACATTTTAGTTTATCTCCTTTTTGTTAAGGTTGATCACCATATCCTATGGGACCATTTAGGAATTGCACAAAGTGATGTAACAAACTTCTGCTGCACTGGCTTATTCTTTCTTTCATCTCTTCCCTCAGTGGGGATAATTTTGTAGACCGTTTTAGTTTTGATATTAGCTGTTTCTTGAGCAACTTTGGTTATTTAAATTAAATAGACATGCTGCTACACCTGTCCTGACCTGGAAGGATTCCAGCTTGCTTTTGTACTATTTCACATGTAGCTAACAAAAAAGATCCTTGCTTGGGAACTGTTTTAATCAGCTACGTCATCTGTGCTTCCTTTGCTCTGCTCTGGATTAGATTTTGCTAGCTAAAGATGATACTTCAATAATGCACAGTGTTCATGTGTGTGAGACCTAACTCCTATATGTTTTTTATTAGGTGTTATGGTATTAGAAGACCAGGCTGCACCACTAGTTTCATCTACCTCACCCTGTATCAAAGCAGATTTATTACCTGTTTCTACAGCCTCTGCTTCAGGTGCCACCACATCAGCAATAGTGACAAAACCAGCTGCTATGGAAACACTTTCTGGTAGTGGAATAAATGAAAAAGGAGGGAATGGACAGCCATATGAACAGCGTGGATCCCAAAATATTCTTGTGGACAGAGATGTAGCTAAAAACTTCTCCAATATTTCTTCATCACAGGGTGATATTTTAAGGACTGGAGTTTCCTCAGAGCCATGGGACAGTGAAAATTCAGTTATTTCAGACCATTTGAGTAATCCTAAAAGCTACAAAAGAGAGAAATTGCCAGATGGATCACCACAGACAGGCTTTACTAGTAACTGTCCACAGTGCAATGCCATTGCAAACAAAGATGCTGAGCGTGTGGAAAGTTCTTGCAGTGCCGGTAATACCCATGAGGACCTTGATTGCTCGGACAGTGAGACTGCTGTTGCAGTTGTGGACAACTCTCTTCCTGGAGACCAGCTATGTGAGCCCATTAAAATTGTCATCACAATGAGTACTACACCAAACACCACCCTCAGTGACCTAGCAGGCTCTGTCCACCTAAAGGCTCTGGGAACTGAGAGAACGAGCTCAGCCCTTGAGTCTGGTATAGTTACGGGAGGCTGGCCAAGCCAGAAAACTAGTGAACAGCTCAGAATCCCTGTTATCACTTTTGACCTGTCTGATGACAGTAAAGGTAAGGCTTGCCCTGAAGTTAGTGAAAGCGAAAGAACTCCAGAAACTTTAAAGGCAGAGCTGTCATCGAACCAATGCTCTGGCTATGAATCGGGCGATGCAGTAAAGGAACACAGCAACCCAGCAAATACTCCTTTGGAAAGTAACACTTGTTCAGACCCAAATCAGGAGAATGCTTCTGAAAATGTCCAGACTGTGGATTTAACGTCTAAGGAAGACCTGCAGAACCTAGACCCACAGTCCTGTAGAACTGCTCATGAAAAGAGGCACATGCGGGTGCTGAGCGTAGACAGTGGGACAGATGTGCTTTTAAGTAAGAATTTCATGGAGGTATCTGACAAAGAAAAGACCTTACCAACTTCTAAATCGGATCTGGAAGCTAAGGAAGGACAGATGCCCAATGAATCTAACTTTCTAGAGTTTGTCTCCCTCCTGGAATCCATTAATACCTCAAAGATGAAGGCATCTAATCAATTCACTGTCAAAATGGAGACGACAAAGGAAAATGGGCTTGTTGGAGGTATGATGCGTGGTTTTGGACTAAAGAATTTGTGACTAGTTACATTATTTATCGCAGCTTAGCCTGAGATCTGCAGTAGGGCAAATTCCCAGAGGAGAACTGGTTTTGCTAATAGGGCCAGGGAAGGGCTGGGCTTGGTGGGACAAGGTGACTTAGTGAAAGTGCGATAGTGTCAGCTGCAGTTCTTTTAATATTTTTATTTTCTTAAAGATTTTCCTTTGGAAAACCTAATGCTAACCTCAGTAGGTGTCCAGTATGTATCTAGTATTCTGTACTAGAATAGCATGCATTTGCCAGACCTGGATTGTTGGAATACCAAAAGTAATCTTACAAAACTGTGTATAACTATAGCATTACACCTGCTGTTGCCCATCTTACCAGGTGCACATTGAAGACTTGCGTGTGTGTGTCTGTAAGTATGTAGAAAGGTGGAATTGTCACTGGTAACGGTTCAGCTTTTAGCTAACACGTTTGCATGTACACACACACACATTCCTGAACTTCCTGCACAGTTCTGGGCTGGTTTATAATTTAAAAAAAAAAAAAAAAAAAAAAAAAAAAAAACCAAAAAAAACCCCCAAAAACCAAAAGAAAAAAATCATGTATTTGTTCTCAATAGGTAAGAGTTTTGATTTTTAGTTGCTTAAAACTAAAATATTTGGGTTTTGAGGAGGAAAGTTTGGTGGTTGTTTTCAGTGAAAGCCCTCAGTATTTTAAAGAAAAATGCTATCTTGCCATGCAAGTTCCCATTTAACCAAAGGGGCTTTTATTTAAAACAACAACAAAAAATCTCAATCAGCTAATTTAAAAACCTGTATGCAATACAATTTATAGCTCTTATATAGAAATATCTGTCATCTAACTCTGTGACCCCTTTCTGTTAGGAAGGAACATTGTTTGTAGTGTCTTTAGCAGCTCTCTATGCAAAACCAGCAGGACTGTTTCGTGAGGATGTGAGATACAGTGCAGTGAAGACAGGTGCGATGTCAGGGTACTTGCGAAGTGACTTGTGCAATCAGTTTAGATGATCAGGGCCAAAGTAAATGACAACCCATATATTCCCCTTCTCCAAAATATTTAGTTTACCTTAGATCCTATAATAAGCTGTTCTAAGACAGCCTAAGAGGATGCAATCTCAGTACCTATTTTGCATGGAAGGTAAGAAACTTAACGGTGCTCAGCAGAACATCTTGGTGCTCCCGTTTCACAACTGTATCCCTGTCCATAGACAGGCCCTAGGGAGTCTCTGCTCTCCCGGCTCGCTCCCACGAGAACCTTCTGTTACATGAAAAACGCACAGCTGATTTCAAAGTTTGTCAGCTTTTTTTAAAAACAAATGTGAAATTTTTACTTCTACCTTGTTAAAAAAATTAAGTAGATTTATCTCCTTGATGTGTCACTTTCCTGTGGATTCCATTTACCTTTCACTCTGCCTTTCCTAAGTCTTTCCTCTTACCTGTCCTGTACAATGCACTAGACCCTTATCTCATGCCGTTTTTCACTTGTGTCCGTTTTTCTTCCACTTTATATTTCTAGTTCTGTGTCTTCCCTTCCCCGTTTTTCCCTTCGCAGTTTAGTCACTCCCCTGCTGTGCAACCCCTTTATTTGCTGCCTTCTTCATATTGCTTCTCTCTCATCTTTCCCTCTGTTTTTCTTAGCAGTCCACACTGTTGCTTTTCTAGGCTTTTCTGAGCTTGCCTAAACCTGCTGCCTCCCCGCAGCTCGCATTCACTTCTCCTGTACTTACCCTCCTCTCCATTCCCTAGTCAAATTTGGCTCCTCCTAGGCCTGCTGCTTCTCTTTGGGTCTGTCTTACCCATCAATCCCGCCTTCTCAGACTGTTCTGCAGAGCAGTTTCTGTCCTGCTCTATTGAGTTTATCAACCTGCCTGGCTGGCTCTAGTCTGTGCCCTGTGCTTGCCCAAGACGTGTGCGGAGTGAGCCCTCGTTTTCACTGGAGCCTGCTCAGATGATCCCTTGCTGAGCCCAGAGAGGCCTGCCAGGTCCCCGGGGTGCAGGGTCACCTCCCTGTGCAACAGCAATACCAGGGTCGCAGCAAGCAGATTGCAATTTTTTTTTTTTTTTTTTTTTTTGGTACTCAACTGTAAAAACGAGTATTTAATTTACATAGTAGTTTGACTTCTGTGTGATGTGACTTAGCTGGAAAAGAGAAATGATAAAAATTTCAGAGGTAAGTTTAAGTAAAAAAAAAAAAAGGAAAGAGTGCAGCTAATCTAAAAGGGCTTTCGGACAAGTACTCATAATATGCATGGGGTATATTGCTGCATAAAAGAAAGCAAGGGGTGATTGGAATAAGTCAGACTCAGATTCTACAGTGACCAAAACAAACCCAAACCCCAAAACTTTATTCATGTGTGTGTACTTACTGTGCTTTAGATCTGGCAAATGAGATTCTTCTTACTGGCATCTAAGATCCTGAGGAAACGGAAGGATTCTGCTCTCCCCTCAAACCAAGCTGTTACTTAAAGCAACCTGAACTGAATTTCCTACTTTCCTATTTTCTTAAGCCCATGTGTTTGTGAGACGGTGAAGCTGAGCTGCATACATGTATAATTAAGCGGCCCTGCTCGTTTCCAGCGTGGGCCCAGCACGTGTCACCCTGGGAAAGGAGCAGGGCCTGCAACAGGAGGAGCAGGGGTGGCCACCATGGCTCCTGTCGCTGTGAGGTGTCTCCTGCACCTCAGACCGGCACTGTGGGAAAAAGGAGATTCAATCTGAACTCTTTAAGCTGGGGAGAGGTAGTTCAAAGGCAGTTATTTTTAAGAGCAAGTAGGTTTTGTTTTCTAGCCGAGTCAGAACGTGCTGTTTGCTAAAATAAATTACTGTCATTACTGGCAGCTTCCCCACAGTAAGACTGGATTTTAGGAATGAGAAAGCCTCTAATTTGTTTACAGCCTTGCAATTACAAATATGCTTTAACAAAACAACATCTTAGAACAGATCTGAATAAACATTATTCCCACATTAAAGTGGTTGTTCCAAAAAAAAAAAAAAAGGGTGTGGGGTGGGGATACAGAGCAAGTCAAGCTATGCACCAGTTGTTTTGAGGGAGGAGGCTGATTGTGTTTGGTTTTTGTTCTTTTAACCTTGCAAACTGCCTAATTGGCAAAAGTTAGCAATAGATGCCTGGTCAAATGAGCGTGAAACGCACCCCACAAAGGTCTTTATTAGGCAATGTGAGAAACTTGGCAAATTCCTGGAAAGCGGGATATTCAGACCTGTGTGTAAGAAAGCTGACATTTTGTGTAATTTGGAGAAGGTGCGTGCATGTGCTCATTGGAACAATCTTGCAAGTGAGTGAATGTCATGGATGGGTCTTTGTTACGGGTGCTCCCTCACAGAACTTGCGTTCTGTGGAAACAGAAGAGATACCGTCCTGACCGCATAAGCCTTCACCAGGAGACAGCTCAGTAAAATGCAGTACGCGCAAATTAAAGCCTTGCTTTACGCTACCACGGATGCCAGATTTAATGCGTTAAAATAGAGGACATAAAAAAAGCTGTCTAAGAGCTGTTCTGGTGCCACCCCACCTCTTCTAGATTGTGAGAAAGTGCCACTGACAATGTTGCTAAAAATTACTTTCCGGCCAGTGTCCTTTCGGTTTTGAATCAAGCTTGTACCACCCACCTAATGAAAGCCTGTTGAAGGGCAACTGCAGATTTTCTTCAGTCTTTGAGAAGCATAAGGAAAGCTGGGTTTATTGGCTGCTTTGGGTCCCTCTGGCATGTCTGGAGCTGAGCAAATGCAGCTGTGTACAAGACTTACACAGGGCAAAACCTCATGTATGTCCCCTCTGGCACCCACTGGTTTGTAATCTAGGACGGGCAATGTTATCACCCAGGGAGCAAAGCCTGCCATGGGAGTGGCGGGGGCCGGCGTGGGAGAACCTAAACCAGGACTGCGTGGCCTGAATTTAGATGTTTTGCAGGCTCTTTTTAGAAAAGGTACTCATCATTCTGGGTAGTGCACAAACCACAACCTCGAGTGAGTTCTGGATCCCAAGCAATTACCCTTCTCCTATTAAAAAACCTAAAGCATACTCCTGTGGATATTTTTAGATTCCAAGTTTTTTCCCCTGCGTGTGAGAAAGAGGGCTATCGCCTGTCATATAATCATGGAGAAGAGGGATCTCGTGCACTGAGTCACCAGCCCAAACGACAGCCGTGGTAGGAGGCAAGAGCAGGGGAGGGAATTTGGCAGGCAGGTAGCACCTAGGACCCAAAGCCCTACCAGGTGCTGGCTCTTCTCTCAGAGCAGCTGTCTGCCATCCCTGACCCTCATGCCGGAGAGGGACCGTGTGCATTTGATGCCCCTCTTTGGATGGGGAGGAAATGGGGTGCAGAACTTGGTTCTCTAAATCTGATACTCGATGCATAAGGCTTGACAGGTCGAGATTTTAAAATTTCAGTCTTTAAATCAAAGAGGTAATAGTATGTTTGATGACAAGGCTGACACCTGTAAAGAAACTATCAGGTTATTTCAGAGGTCTGTATCCTCACATAATTGTTAAGTATAAAGATTAGACTACTTACCTGAGACCTCAAAAAGCTTGATTTTATTCCCAGTTCTGCTGCTGGCCTAGGAGATTGTTTTGAGCATGCTGCTTCTGTGCTTCTGTGCTTCACTCTCCCTGTCCTGTGACAGGTCCAGTGAGTATCGCTAGTTTTTCCTATCGCTTCAGGATTAATGTGGTAATCCCGATTAATGGATAATCCCATGAGCTTCTTCGGTGCCCATGTTGAACTTTTATAGCAGTTCTTGGACTGTGTCAGGCTCCCTGCGCACTTCTGTTGTTTGGTGGGTGACCAGCCTTAATGTCAGGTTTTTCTTTTAATGTATTTGTGGCATAATAGGCAAATTCGGGTTGAGAATAGAGTACATAAGCTAGATGTTTCTGCTAAAGCAGTCGGTGAAGAAAGGGTTGGGAATGTCCTTAGGACATATTCTCCAGAGATATGAATGGGACAGTTCACAACTCATAGAGCTTTTGATTCATGCTGGTACTAACAGGAGCATAGAGCGGTTTGAAATCAATTACCTCTGCAGCCGAATGGGCAACAAATGTATTTTACAGTGAAACTGTCTATTTTGGAGCTTAGTGTTGTGGTAGGAAGTAGATTTTGTAGCAGAGCAATTAATGAACAGAAGAGATTCAGGCTTAATTAGCTTAATTCTGCTTGACCAGATTTCAAACCAGATGGCATTTGAAATGATGACAACAGTGGCACTTAAACTTCCTGGAGTGAGTTGTAGAGATTGGGATAGGGATATACAAGTAAAAGATGAGGAAAAATGTCTGGGAGACTCTGCAGAGAGGGCAGAAAATAGTAAAAATATTTTGGAGAAAAGTTACAGAGAAATAAAATTGTGTTCTAATTACCTAATAATAAGGCAACTTTTAAAATTGAGATACACTGACAGTTGTCGCGATAACTATATGTACAAAGGCTGCTCCATTTCAACTATAAAACTGTTTTCAGCCTCCTCCCAGTGTGGACGAAAGGCTTGCCTACAAAGATGGTTTGGGAAACCTAAAATCTGTTCTGCCAATGGAAAAGTTACATGGCAAAGGAAACTTTGGTAGTGTAACTGCATTTAAATTAGGAGCTCATTTGTCGGCGGTGGGATGTTATATTTTTAAGTAACGTTGCTATGCTGTTACAACTCTTCAGTGCAGATAAAAGTGTTTACAGGAGGTATCTTATACCTGTATGTGACACACAAGAAATGTTTATCTTGATAAGGGTTTTACCAGGATAACTAAAGGATGTATCTTGTACTCAACCAAAATATGAAAATGGTGTACAGACCGAAACGTGATTGTTTGTGCAGGACTCTTCTGAATCACCCTTCCCCAAGCCTGACTTAGCCATGAATCCTGATAGTTACGCCTCGCATATCTGAGTCATGTGGCATATAATTTCCAGAGAAATTATGAAGTTACTTGCAGAGCCAGGGTCTGAGCTTAGGGCTTCTGCGAGCCCAGAGAGGTGTGGAGCGGTGGCTCAGGATAAATGGCTGTGGTAAGAGGCCACAGGGGAGGTGCAGGTACACTGCCATGTTGTGCTTTTTACTCTCCTCTTGCTCTTGGAGGGGGTTTTCCCTAGTAACTTGAGCTTTGCCAGCACAATTTCCATGCAAGGAGCGTTTGGTGATGTAGAGCCTATTACGTACCCTGGCAGAGAACACTCCTAGTCTAGACACCTCTATCTCCACTTAAATACTGAAGGTGTAAGTCACTTGGAAGAAAGTGACTAATGATGATGAAAACCAGTCACAAACCCATCATGGCCCACCTCTCCAGTGCTGGAAGTACTACTCATCACTGTGGTGTTGTCTGATTGGCATATAAAGCCTGTAAGAAGCAGTACGTTTATGTTTTTGTTATTATGACTCTTCACCACGGCAGGGAAAAGAAGTCTGCAAGGCTTGTGGTTTGGAATGGAAAAGGGAGAGGCTTTTTCTAAAACCACTAGATAATCAAGTTAAAAAATCTTTTTAATTGTTCCAACCCTAGAGCTAGTTTTGGGCAATATGGGACCAATTAGATTGTTAAACCACGGTTTCTGATCTCTATCAATTATTCTTACAGCTTGAACGGTCCAAGCCTTTAGGAAGGCGATTTCGATTAGGTGTCTGTGGCTCCATCACCTCCCTCAGGTACAGTTACATCATTAAGGGGATGCTTCAGTAATGCCACAATTAAATAAGGCACAATTTTTGCTTAAAATGGAGCTTAAATCTTAATTAGGAAAGGAAAAAAGTGTTGTTCGCTCCCTTCCTTGCTCTTTTTTTTCTTCCCCGAAATAGAAGAAAGAAAATCTAGAAGACCTGTTGAATTTTGTCTCCATGCTCAACAGATAAAAAAAATTTCCCTAAACCAAACTTAGCTCATTGTATTTATTGCACAAGAAGTCAGGATCCTTGGTTGTTGTGTGCTACAGAAAGACAGCAGGAGATTCAAAGCATTGGTAGTGTTGTAGTAAGATTCTTTTTTTTTTTTTCTGCCATGTGGAAGCTGAAGGAACATGGCTGTTGCAAGCAAGAGTTACACGGTGTCTTTCTCTCTGGTGCCCATTCCCTCTGGCTTCTGGTGCCCTCGCTGGTGAGCGTCCAGGGCGCCAGCAAGGCTCTTCAGGCTTGGTGCTGCTTGTTGAGCTTCACACTAAGGGCTGAGACCTGCTGGGACAAGGTGTGGTGGTACAATTAAAGTTGTTTTTGTGCTTCTAGATCTCCCCCTTCCACCCCCTGCCCTCCCCACCCCTCCAAAAAAAAGTGTGTGAAGTGTCTGCAGTGAAAAGTGGTTATGTGCAAGTGTCTGAGGCTTTAGGGTATTAGAGGGGTGTGTCTTGTGAATTGAAACTGGTGTAGAGATGTCTTTAACTCCTGAAGGTAAGTTTGTTTGTAGAAGTAATGTGTTACTAGATCAGCTGGTGTGGTTGGAGGAAAACAAGACAGATGATCTGAAAGGTCTGCGTATCCAAAAGCTTGTTTGCTTTTTTCAATTATATCAGTTGGCCTAATAAAAGATGTTGTGTCTCTCTACAAGCCTTGAATCTGTTTTATCTTTAGACCATCTTAGCTATGACACCACTGTTTCTTGACTGGTGACTCTTGCAGGTTAGGATGGTAATTGTATTGGTAGGAAATACGGTTTACCAAATAGAATTTTTTGTGGGAAGAATTTCTGGGTTTGTTTTTTTCCCGATGATTAAATTTCTAAAGCGTTTAAACAGCAGGTATTGGAAGAAGTCTGGTAAGTACATTTCAATACACCTTGCTTAGTGCAAGAAGCTACAAGACTCACTGAGGCATCTCCAACAAGCACCACAAAAACTTTTTTTTTTTTTTTAAAACATTTAATTGTGCAATTGCACATGGTGGTGATGAAATCATTTAGTTGCCCTTTAAAATCCTAACAGATAAGTTTTTTAGTTTACAGTCAAAGCACAACTGCAAAATGTTTCACTGTTCAACATGGATGTTAGTAACTAAAAGAGACTATTGGTTGAAAGTTGTACACGTATATGTAAGTAAATGACATACATGTGTAGAGAGGTTATATAAATATAATTGGTATTCTAATTGGTATTCAAAGTAGTGGAGAAGTCCATCATGTATATTTTTAAAATCTATAGTTCTGTATTTTCCAAGCATAGGAAAACAGACTGTGAAATTGCTTAGCCAGTTTTTCCTTTGTCCTTGCATCAGATGTGTGGCCTGTGGGGAAGAGGGATTAGGCAGCTACCTGCTTTCCTGTCCAAGAGCTCTATTTCCTTCAAAGGTGCTGCTTTCCCTTTTGTGAAAGGGGAATGGGCCAGTGCTTCTGCTTTTCCGCTGCCAGTATACACAGCTTGGGAACAAATCACAGCTCCCAGGGAAGCAGCCTCTTACCATTCTAGGTTAGGGACAGATTGCTTCCTTCTGAAACAATAGGAGAAGCAAAGCAGAAATTCCCTCTCATTTGTCCCTTGCTTCACACAGCCTGTTCTTGAAACAACCCATTCATGCAGCCTGCTCAAGTAGGAGTACCTCCTCATCCAGATTTCTGTAATTGTATTGTTTTAAATAATTTTAATGCTTTCCATAAAACTTGTCATTACTGCAGTGTTCTAGCTTTTCTCTTTTAGGTGCTCTTGTTCAGTAGTTAATGAACAAAACTCTTGACAGTCATCTGCGGAGAGTGGCTCCACTTCACTGCCCTGTTTTCCAGATAGCCAGATGACAGAGAGAAAAGAAGAAGTGGTGGGAACAGAAAAGCACTGTGAGCAACTTCCTAAACAGGAAAGATCAGATGTACAAAGCCAAGATCGTGCTAGTACTAGTCCGGTGCTACCAGAGTCTGCCAAATTTGCAGCACTGTAAGGCCAGTTTACTTTACAATTTTGTACTTCAAAGGTATGATGTAAGCTGTTTTGTTTCACTGAGTAGAAATGACATAGACTTTTAATTAACCTCTCTTTCTTTTTGTTTTATTGAGAACAAGAAAAAAGTTCCTCATAGTAGTTTTGAAACATTTTTGTGTCAAGTTACCAGGGCAACAGGCAAAGGCAGATAATCTACCGGGTAACTTCTCAGCAAGACAGTTCTGTCTTGCAAGTAATAAGTGGACCCGAGGCGTCTGTGCAAGATGAGCTATCCATGGATGCAATGCACGTGTTCATTGATGAAAATGGTGAGTTTCTGTAGTTGGAATAATTACCATGTGTGAGGAAATTTCTAAAGAACCTTTAAATGCCCTGGAAGGATATTTCTCTTGCCTGCTACGGATTGCATGTTTTTCTGTGTGCATGAAAGAAAAGGGCTTAGTAATTTAAAGTCAAGTCTGCAATAACTAGACTTTTCAAAATCCACCGGCGACCATCACAGACATGAGGCTTACACATGAAGTTTATCTTCCAAATGTCATCCTCCAAAAATGCTGGCTAGGCCAGAAGACTACTTCTGTCTTTGCAGAAGAACCCCTGGCGCTTTCTGTGAGGAGTTTTGCACTGGCCTGGCTGGGTAAAATGTTCCTCCTTTTTACTGTTTGGTTCTTCAGCTGGTGCAGACTGAACTCTCTCCCATAACGTGGTGGTTGCCATCGTTCAGAGTTGTGGTCTGCTACCCCTTTCAGGAGAATTAAGAGTGACCTAGTCTTGCCCTGTGCCTGTGCTTGGTATGCTGCTGCTCTGCAGCTATTGCTGGAGGCTGAAGCTGTCATATACTTAGCGGTGGTTTGTTTCAACTCCATGTAGTGCCCCGTGAGGTACTGGCCCATACCTTTGAAGGGCAGCTGTCCCAAAAGCCGTGTCTCCCTTAAAGCTGCCTTCAAAACCACTGTGGAATGAGTGCTCATGGTAGCTGGGTTTGTGACCCCAAAGATGGTTTGGTTTTCTGCCAGTTCCTCCGGGCCCTGCTTGCAGCCCTGCAGCTCCTGGTGTGCTGTGGGGCTAAGAGCAGCAGCTGCCCGTCAGGCAGAAGGCATGACCTCCGGGTCAATGAGCAGTGACCCTTCACTTTTTGATGCATATGCAAGGAGGGAGTAGCAGTGGCTACACTTTTAGCAGAATTTTTCCCTGCTTTGTATCTCCTGACCTCACCTTTGTGAACTGAAAGTAAAAAATCTGATGATTTCACGTTTTACAGTGAACTTATATTGATAGATGGGCTTTGCATTTACTTTACATACCTTTTGAATTTTCACTGTAACTTCTGTGTTTTGATTTGTATCAGGCTTTCAGTTGTTCATATATTAATTTGCTTTCTGAAGTCTAAAGTAAGCCTAGTGCACAGACTGAAAACTATATTTATAAATGTGCCTTACCTAAAATACATTTCTTTTTTATAAACTTTGTTTGTAAAACAAATGATCATATCATGGAACTGATTTTTTTTTTTTTTTTTCCTCTGTATTTTCTAAAGGGGAAATTAGATCCTGTTATTTAAAAGCTGGCTGTCAAAAGGAAGGAAATTTTCGACATCAGCTATCAAATTGTGATTGTATTTCAAATGCTCAGTAAGTAAGCCCTTATTTTTAGAAATGTTAAAGTTTTCATTGCTAGAAGCTATGAAACTGATTGGAGCTGTGAAAGATGCATGTGAAGAGGGGTGCTGGAAAATAAATATGCTAACCTCTTCTAGAGACATCAAAGCATGCATTTTTTTGTTTTGTGCCAAACCAGTGACTGCTTTATAAGAATATTGGTAAGGAAAAGTGAAAAAGAAAAACCAGAACTATCCAGTGCGCTTTCATTACTTTCTGGGAATGGCCAAAGTCAAGGGTGGCGATTATAAGTAAGATTGTAAATAAAACAAAGTGGGACTGTTACCAGCGATTCTCTCAACCTTGTCTCTGGCTCACTTCCCATGCCTGTTGGGTCCTTTGTAGATCTTTAGTGCCGTGTTAGTATCGGCCAGTGACGCTGCTTCCTGTGGATTCTGGTGGCAGAGCCTGTCACCTTGCATGGAATCTCTAATGATAGTTTGCCACTCTGAAAAGGTATCTGAATAGCTTTTTTTTTTTTTTTTTTTAAAGGTCTTTTCAGAGTGGTCCACATAAATTCCATATTCACTACAGTGGTTTCCACACTCTCCTATGTGATCTGTTGTTTGCATAGCTGTAAAAAGAATTTAAACTATTCATAAGTATTTTTGTTAAGTTACTTTACATTTTATCGTTTTGATATTGTTATACAGCATTTGGAAAAGTTAAGTGAGGGGGTCAGAAATTGTTCTTCAAGTGTTTGGCTTTTATTGGAGACTTGAAAAGCTTGGGGCCATATTAAGAACAGTGTTAGCATTTTAGAATGCTATTATGAGTGACATGAGAATAATGCTTTTAATAGTGAGTGGGCAAAGATTAAAAAAATAACAATAAATTGAGTTCATCTACAGTAAAAATGTTCTGTCTTTAGCAAACTAAAAAAACCCAACCCGGCAGAGTTCAGTTTTGACCTAAAATCAAACATTTTACTTTGGGGCTATTTAACTCTTGCAACTCTCTTTGTTTCACCTTGCACAGAATGCTCCCCTCCTCCCCCATCATATAACTATGAACTTGACTCTGTCCTAAATTCAGGAATAGTTTACTGTCCCCTGACGTTTATCAGTGAATCTGTTTTTCGTCAAAAGAAGAACAATCTTCCTTCTCATATAAGAAGCCCTTCTGAAACTGTCTTTGCTAGATACTTATGTGACATCTCTGTCTTCCTGTACGATGTTAAGTGCTGTTTTTTAGTTTGTGGTTTACAGACCTCTAGGGATGTGAGTTATTTTTAAGGGGTCTGCTAAATGTTGTTAACAAAAGAAAGTTCAGATACTCTTTGCAGCCCTTTACATGCATTTCATTTCTTAAGATCAGCACCTTTGCTGGAAATCTCAGAGTACAGTGACAGTTCAGACTGGGCAACAGAACAGATCAGCAAAGATGAGTGGCTTCCCAGGACTGTTTCTGTAGGGAGTCAATGGGAAGATAGAAAACAAGAGCTTTTCCAAGAACAGAGCAGCATGAAGGAAAGTACAAAGCAGAAGTTCACATGAAAAAGAAGGGAAGAGGACAAGGAAGCATGAAGCGTGCTCAAGTTGTTTTTTGCAAGGGCAGCTTGTAATATGTTTAGGCCGCAGAGATTAGCGAGAGCTGTTTGTTCAGTAGACACTTCCTGCCGCCTGTGCATAGATTGAAGGGTAGCATGGGGGTGAAGGGTTTTTTGTTTTTTTCCTCAGGTGTTCACCATCAAGTAATTTTGTATTTAGACAATATGGAACACTCACAGCATATAGAAAATAGAGGGGCAAATCTGCTTTAAAGACAGTTCAGGAATGAGGCATCTTCCCTTTCCCCTGTCCCCACCTGCAGGCTTGCACATCACTTCGGTTAGTTTCTTATCCATGGTTAAAGACAAGCCAAATAATCACAGTTACTAACCAATGTTCTTTTTATTACTGAAAGAAAAAGGCAAATAGAATAAAATAAAGCACAGGGCGTAGTCCATGACTGCTTCAGTTACAGTCTCTTCTGTATGTTTGTCTGTGGAGAGCTCTTGACAGAAATTATTCCCTTGAGGGTGGGCTCTCCTCTGGCGCAGATGTTCATTGTGCGAGTAGTCCATACCGACAGGAGATGCTGCTGTTAGGAAAGGATATTAGAAAAGAGACAGGGAAAGCACCTCTGAGATGTTCTTGGCCTATCTCCCAGCCCATCAGAAAGTTAACTAAGGAGAAGACAATGACTCTGATGGTACTTCTTCACGAGTACTTGAGATGGTGCAGAAACAGCTTTACGCTTGGTGTCTGAATCCATTAATGAGCCTTCAAAATTAGATTTTATGAGGTCAAAGGATGCAGGCAAAAATTAATGCCTGGACATAAGAGGTGGCATCCTCCTTGAACAGGAGGGATAGGGTTTTGATCTCGGGGAGGCCAGATTTCAAAATCTAGAATAAGCTTATGGAGAACAATAGATAGGTCTGCAGTAGATGTGATTAAGCTCCTAGAACAGTTTTCACCAATCATGCTTGCTTTATAGTGTTAAGATTAAGCTGCTCCTAAAGGGAAAATGTCAAACTGAGTTGAGCCAGTGGAGTAAGTACGTGGATGTGCATGGACCTTGCCCTGACGTACTCCTCTACAAGAAGGAGAATTGGCCCAGGCCAGATGATGGGAAGAGGCCTCTTGCTCTGGGGGGTTGTTGGGAGAAGCAGCAGGTCAGAGGCACTGGCATAGTAGGAGCTGGGGCACTTGTGGGTAACATTGCAGCTGGTGAAGGGGGAAGGAATTTTGACAGGGGAGGGTATGAACTCTGGCTAGTTTGTCAAGAATAATGTAATTGCCTTATGAATTGGCCATAGGTAAATACCTTTTAACTAAGTTATGTAAAACTGGAGAAGGTATTTAAATATTACTCAAAAGAAGCCATTAAAGAAAGCCTTGAGGCAGACTAACTAATGGTTAACGATCTCAAATTCAAATCATAACCTGCTATTTCTGTCTGTTGAGTCCTACTATTGTCTGCTTCAGTAGTAAAGTCTTCACTGGTCTGGCATTTCACAACATTATTAGGAACTGAAATTAAAGCAGTATTTCTATGGCCTGCAAACATTTTATCTTACCTTCTTGACATGGCTTCTGAAATCCATTTCTCACAAGTAATGTGAAATCTTAACAATGCTGCTCGGTCATAGAAGTGATGCTGTGTTACAGTTTTTTGTTTTGTTTTGTTCTTCGCTTTTGCGTGCTTCCTGCTCTTCCTTTGCTTGCAAAGGGCTAGGTGGACAACAGTGGATTACAATGTACAAAGAGAAGGCAGATGTCCAAGTTTGAAGGAGACTGCTTTATTCTTTCAGAGGCTCCTTGACACTGGAAGCAATACTGTTTGAGAGAATCACGCTTTGTCTTGTGAAATATCTGTGGTCTATCACCTCTTTTTGGCTTTGCAGTGTTGTGAGACGATCTTTGGAGTATTCTCTAGTTTATCAATGTTAATATATATTCCACCAGATTCTAATTTGTTGTCTTTTTTTTTAATTGTTTACATTTTCAACTATAGTAGTTGTCCTAATGAAAGATATTGCCTGTACCTGCAGTCCTTTTCCTGGACATTTTCAGAGCTTCTTAATTGTAGCATAAGCAGTCTCTTATTAATAATTTCTAAAATTATACCTCAATTCTGCCAAGGGTTACTGATAATTAGAATTGTTTCAAAATGTCTCCATATCTGTCTCTCGCCAGTCCAGCTTTTAAAATATTTAAAAATGTAAGTTATCCAAGTTAAATTTAAAGGAGGTTTTTATGTTGTAATGATCACCAAAAAAAGATAATTCCTTTTCCATCTTAACCCTCACTTTGGTAGGTGATTCTTGTTACTGAGTTGGTAAGTTATTTAAACATTGGCAGATAGCTAATCAATTCCCCAATTATTGTCCACGTAATTACCCTGACCCCATTTTTGTCTGTTATCTTGCCAGCAACACCTCTTGCCAGCAGCCCCTGTGGAATGGTGTCCCTGCTAAGCTAATTGCCTCTAAATTTGATGCTCCCATTACCTTGCCAACTTCACCTCTAGCCATAAATTGCTTTGTGACAGGCTTTGACAAGACAAAGTGTAAACTGTATTCTCAGCTCATGGATTACGTTAGAAACTAGTTACAGAAAGACCATTTGAATCTGTTCTGGAGTGAGAAACTGGAAATGGCTTTCTCATCCTGAAAAACATTCTTCTGCCCCATTACGTTAAGTTCTTTACTAGCCTTTGTCTCTCTTACAATGAATCCTTAATGTTTCTATGCGGTGTGGTTTGGGTATGTGGTTGGCTTTTGAGAAGGATGAGAAAGTTCACGTTTGTGTAAAATGGGTGGCTAGTATAAGCATGAACCACCTTTTTGCATGGTTAGATTGACTTTTCACCAAATGGTCACTATGTTTAACATTTTATCTGTACAGAACAGTTATGATTTCAAGTTAAAATTCTTCCCATTAGATTGGTGATACAAAGTAAACCCCACAATCATTAGCAATAACACATCCTTAAAAATATGAGGTGAAAGAATATAGAAGTTAAAGCATTGTTAGAGGTATATAGCTGTTTTCTGGGGTCAGGAGAAACAAGTTGGAGTTAATAAATGTCTTACAAATAAGGAGGTGTCACTCTGACACACCTTTTCTGTCTGCCACTCTATGACAGAAAGCAGACACTTCTTAGGAATTTCTTTAATTACCTTGAATGTCTCTTGTAATTAAATAACTGAGTCAGTTTTGATAAGCAGTCAAAAAGATAAACGTGAGCTATCGTGTTATCTAGGCATTACTTGTAATGTGGCTCATAAATATCGGTGAAAGCATAAACCCCTAAAAATTACAGTGATTGTAATAATATGAAGGACTTTTTTGCATGATTTGCATGATCCATCCTCAGTAGAGGCATGAATAGGGCCATAAGGTATGTACCGATGCCAATATATAAATTTAACAGCAATCATATATTCTGTGCATACTTGTTGTACCAGGCTAATATATTTTTAAACATGTCTAACTACTTTTCTAAATGTGCTTTCTTTGCATACTGGGGTTCTTGTTTAGAAGGTCAAGCCACCTCTGTGTGTGTGTACATACAAATTGAAGAAAAAAAAGTGTCAGTATTTGATACCTGTCAGTAATGTAGCTTTCGTCAACGTGTTTGAAATACCGCCCTGTCTTTCTAAAGGACTTGAATACAGGACTTGATCTACAGGCATGTTATCCTTCCTGGTTTCGCATCTATGAAAAACTCTGTTCAACTAATGTAAACTGTTGTAGTTTCTTTTCCCAAGTATCAAGTACTAAAATAACATATTGCCTGAATGTGTAGTCTACAAAATTTCGATATTTGATCACTCTTTTCAATGATGAGTAAGTGAGGTAATCATTTTATAATTCAGTGATGGAGCTCAGAACCCTTTCCATACCTGCTTCTTTCACTTATGTTGCAAAAGATAGGAAAAGTAAGCTTACAGTAAACTTGAGGGCACTAATATAACACACTTCACTATTTTGATAGTTTGTGGTTTCTATGAAGTATTAGATTTTCTAAAGCCAGTTGGAGTTGTGCCCACACAAGCTGTGGAAGGATTTGGCCATTTATATTTCTTTCAAGAAATTCTCTGCGTCTTAGAGAATGCAATTTATAAGACTGCTTGTGTTCTTGAGCCCATTTCCTTCTCTCCTGTGTTAAACTCCTGAGAAGGAAACCATATTGAAACTCCCCATTCTCTGTGAGATGGTATCATTATACACATGCATTGATTTTAAAGGGATAGAGTTCATGTCTGTTCAGAACAATCCAAGCTTTTACTGGCAGCGATTCAACCTTGTAATACAAAAGCATTTGATTCATTCAAATGCATATATAGTTTTAAGTGCTGGACCTCTTATTGCAGTTTATCACTTCATGTCTCTGGCAACAGTCAGCAGTAGCTGTGAATTGCATCAGGAGGCTGCTGTGTTGCGTATGTGTAATAGAAGCTGGAGTTTAAAATAAATATGAAGGATAGGCCACAGAAATGAACGTATGGCGTGCAGCTGAAATATTTGAGAACTGGAGCAGAAAGAATGATTGCTCAGCCCTGAGAAAAAACCCACCTTCCTATCTTGGCTGTAGATTCTCCTTCCTGCCTAAGTGACACTTGGGCTTTCGCTTGAAATTGTTTGTGTATTGTCATGGTTTAACCCCAGCTGGCCACTAAGCCCCACCCAGCCGCTCGCTCACCCCCCCGGCGGGATGGGGGAGAGAATCAGAAGAGTAAAAGTGAGAAAACTCCTGCGTTGAGATAAAGACAGTTTAATAGGTAAAGCAAAAGCTGTGCATGCAAGCAAAGCAAACCAAGGAATTCATTCACCGCTTCCCATGGGCAGGCAGGTGTTCAGCCATCTCCAGGACAGCAGGGCACCACCACGCGTAACAGTTACTTGGGAAGACAAACGCCATCACTCTAAGTGTCCCTCTCTTCTTTCTTCTTCCCTCAGCTTTATATGCTGAGCGTGACGTCCTATGGTATGGAATATCCCTTGGGTGAGTTGGGGTCAGCTGTGCTGGCTGTGTCCCCTCCTAAACTCCTTGTGCCCCCCCCAGCCTGCTCGCTGGTGGGGTGGGGTGAGAAGCAGAACAGGCCTTGACACTGTGTAAGCGCTGCTCAGCAGTAACGAAAACACCCCTGTGTTATCAACACTCAGCGCAGTGAGGCAGGCCCATTGCAGCTTGCTGAAGGAATGGTTTGCTGGTTTCCTTAGTGGAAACCTTCTTCTCTTGGTTCTTTCTACCCACCGTGCTTGGTCTGTGCGTGACTTTGAATGAAGGGATGTGGTTGGTATCAGTAGGAATGACAGCATTTCTAGAATCAAGGCAAAATACCCAGGACCACAGATTTCAACAGCCTCAGCTTTGGGTTAGCAATAGGGTGGTTGCTATGACAAGGGTTTTTTGTTTGTTTTCTGAGTGTCTTTGAAAGTATATCAAGCTGGAGAGGTGATATCACTAATTATTTGTGTCTACATTACTTTCAGGAGAAACTGAGGCACAGATTCTGGACCTCAGGTGTCCCAGAATGGTCACACTGTATTATATGATAAGGTGCAGACATGAGCTAGGGTGCAGCTGGGAGCGTGCCTTTGACTGCTGTGTGCCTTTCCTGAGCAGTGTCCCCTGCCGAGATACCTCCCGTCCTGCAATGCAGCATCCTGGTGTCCCTGCTGCCCCAGGACCCCCCCATGCCAGATGGAGCCACTGAGCACAGCCATTGCCTTTGAGGCTGTCTGGCTGCACTGTGGGGGTCTCCGAGCAGGATGTGGCTCTGTGCTGCAAGCACGTGAGAGGCTGCGCTCTCAGCAAGAGTAGGTCCTGTGCTCAGTACCTGATATTTGCTAGGGTCTGCATTACGTTGTCAGCTTTGTAGCTGAGAGTCATCTGCCAGTGTGAAGCTAGAAAGTACGGGGCAGAGTCCATCCCGTGTCACCTACAGGCGATTCTATGTAAGAAAACGCAAAGAGCCACCCAAGGCCAGAAGAAAGGTTCACCTAATCGCTATCCTGTCGCCAGTGATAGCCAAATGGGGAAGCCTGGAGAGGAGTGTAAGAACAGAGCAAGCCTGTAGTGATCCCTTCCCAGAATACTCTCCTGAGATCCAGGGATCTCAGATCCAGGGACCTCGGCTCAGGGACTGCCTCAGACAGTGGCGGTATCTTTGTACTCAAGAGTCATTAACAGATTTTTCACTGTGAATTTGCCTTTTTTTGAACATACATACATTTTTAAGTGTATTCCTGTGCTAAGATGTTTTGCAGCTTAACTGCATACTGTGCCATCAAGAATCTCTCGTTTGCTTTGAACTTCTTGCCACCTGCCAATTTCATTTAATGCCCACAGCTGTAAGTGGGAATTAAACTTTAAGACCAGAGGATGCCTTGCTCAGCATGCAATGTGTACTGAAATGTGTGCTGCATGGGCAAATGGGAATCATAAAACAGATTCCCCTGGTCCATGCTTTGTGAAGGCACATCACACCACCACTAAAACTCCTATACCACTGCAGGAAGAGTTTCCAAAGAGTGACTCACTTTGTATTGTCATGTACAGAAATTTAAATCCTGAAATCTAATGTGAAGCCTAGCGGAAAAGGTGTGGGAAAGGGATGATGAAGAACGTTCAGATGAGACGTTGTCTTGATACATGCATTAAATATGGCAACCTAAAATCTGTTTATAGTTAGGTCAAAAGTTCAGAAGAAAATAAGACACTAGAGGAAAAGTACAGCAGGGGCTTCCCTTAAAAAATATGTATCAAAATGCTAAATCGTCCTTGAAAATAGGAACAGTAAGATGTAACAATGGAGGGCAAGGAGGACTGGATACATAAGTTATTGATGGCAACAGATCTTTAAATTACATACGGCAGCGGGGAACACCCAGTGTTAAAAGATAACACATGCATATCCGCATATTGACACATGTTCTTTTTTAAAATCTGGCCTCGTGCGTTGGTGTTTTCATTGGCAGCAGGAAAATAAATTTTGCCTAATCTCTGATTTTCGTTCCAGATAACATCTTCCTTTTTCCAGCTGCCAGTAGTTACAAGGATGTCATGCAGGAGTAGTAGCTTACTGGTATGAACTGGTGCATTGGCCTTGCAGATCTCATCGTCCTGACTCCTATTCTGATGAGCTGCGCTGTTTCCTTCATGGTTTCTGTACCTTCAGTTTTAAGGGGATTACCTGCATAAGCAAGGCTTATGGAACTGAGATCTTTGTGAGGAAAACCATGAATGCTGTGTGCTCAAATGAACTTTTCATGCTATAAAAGCATATCATTAATTCCTTCTGTATCACACTTGTGTGCATGTGCGTGTGTCTGAACCTTATTGTGATCACAAAATCAAAGAGAAACTACTCAGGAGCTTCTAGGATTAAGGTTTCATTATGTCCAACATCCATCCCTTCTTCCACTGCAGACTCACAGGTTTTGAAACAAAAAAGCACTGCTTTGATGGATTAATACATTAAAGTTTGGGGAGTTTCAGTGATCACAGTAGTATGCAAAGCAAATGTAGAAACATCCATTTTTTGGTGCTTTACCCATCGCTTTTCTTGAATGTCATCCCTGCCAGCAGGAGTCTGAAACAGACAGTTGCAGCTAAACCAAACCAAAAAAAACTTTTCTAGGACTGTAAAAATAGGATCGGAAGGACTATGAGAGCTCCTTGAGTCCACTCCCCCTAACTGTTCTGACCAGATGATTGTCTAATCTCTTCTTAAAAAGCTTCACTGATGGACATCCTCCCCAGGCAATCTTTGAGTGCTAAACTAACCTTCCCACTAGAAAGCTTTCCTAATGTCAAATTTGCATCTCCCTTGTGCAATCAAAGCCATTAATTCTGTCCTATTGCAACAGGCATTGGGATGAGTCAGTTCCCTACTTTGCAGTAGGATTTTGTGTACATGAAACTTACAGTCTCCCCTCTGCCTTCTCTTTTCCAGATTAAATCTCTCCCATCCCTTTGATATACCCTGCTGCACACTTTCTCTAAATCTCTTCCTTGAAGTGGGCTACCAAAATTGGATGCAGTAATCCAGGCCATGCCTTACTAGCACTTCGCAGAGCAGAATTTTTATAAACTTCTTTTAATCTATTTATATAGCCTAGTATGACATTTAGCTTCATCCATCTAAGGATGACCTTTGGCTTTTTTGTGACAGCATAGTACTGTAACAGGAATGGCAAACCTGTGGTTGCTGAGCCACGTGCAGTTTGCAAGTGGATCGTGTATAGCTTCCCTGTATCAGGCTGTATAGGATACCTGGAAGTATTCCCTGTGACTAGAGGCAGACAAATGGCTCAGACACTAGAACTTGTTTCTCAGACTGAAGTGTGGAAGACTCATTTTCAATTTGGATCAAATCCTGCAGTACTCCTTTAAGAAGCTGTGCTCGAAGAAACTGGAATGCATCCTGCCAACTGAAGGCTGCCAAGGAATCAGCCAAGCTACCATTGTAAGACAGGGCAGTGGTTTACCTGACCATCCCTGCTACAGTGAGTAAAATACAGCTAAACACTCTCCATTTGTAGTACTTGTATTTAACTACAAAGGCAGCACTGTCAAGCCAGAAATTGTCTAAGCTGAAGATACCCAAAGGGACAATTTCTGCTGAGGTAAGCCCATTGGGTATCACTGGGATGGAGAAACAGGGCTGACAAGCAAGGAATCTCCGGGATCCACTTCTGTGATGTGTAACACTGCAAACCTAAAACACTGTCTAGAGGGTAGGCTTAGATACAAAGTACTGAGCTGGCGTGTTAACAACCAGCATCAAAGTGTTGCACAGCTCCATGAGAAGCCTGCAAGGGCTGCTTGTCTTCCCAAGTACAGACATGCATGTGCAGCTGTACACAAGCTCTTCTCTATTAGTACAACCTTTGAATGAATAAACACTGATAAGAGACGCTTAAATATTGTGCCTGAACTATGTTTTGACAGCTGTCGCTTGTACTGTCTCCCCCCAGGTCTATCTTTTAATTACATCAGGTTAACACAATGTTTCATCTGTCGCCCTTGGCTGATAGCAGAAAGGGACAAATTCAGCTATGGGATGAACAGATTTAGCTTTTCTTGCTGCCATGACACAGTGTTTGCTACACGCCGCTTCAATCACTCACTACCTACAGTCAATTATCATGGTTAGAAAAAGAAACGGCCTGTCTAAGGGTTGAGCAGTGGTTCAGGGAATTGGCATGTGCTTTGTATGACATTGTAGTCCAGCAGCTAAGGCATTTTTAGCTGAATTTGTGGCACGTGGTATAATTCTAAATCCTAAGGGATAACTGTATTTTCATCAGCTAACAGGGTCTGAGAATTGGCTGCAGAATGAGAAAAAAATAGTCTTAGCACTTGAGCGATTACTTAAGCTATGTTCACATCTTTCCATAGTCACTTCAGTGTTGCTGCAAATTGGAATTGCTCAAATATTCCCAGAGAATAAAATGGAGAGCCTTCAAGGTTAATGTTCCCCCTATGTGCAGACTGCTAGATGGGGGATGGAAGTACTTAGCTTTTAATGACACGTTTATGGAAGTTAGGTCAGTCTGCTGGGGAACTGATTCAGTATCACGCATCTTCAGTGGTGGGTTCTGCAGCACTGCTGTGATCTCGCGTGTGAATAATGAGTCTTGGAAATACTCTTTGCAAGTAGGCTGCCTGCTGGAGAACAAAGAGTGAAATCAGTTTAAAAAAAAAGTCCTCTAACAGCTTGGAATAGAATATATTTTTTAAATGACCCTAGAAAATGAATTTCCTTTGGAAAATTTCTAACTGGGAAGATCTCTGAATAGACTCTTTGCTGACTGTTGCAGAACTGTGTTAAGATGGAGGAAAATAGAGCACAGTACAATAAATGTTATAGCTTGCATGTATAAGCTCAGAGTATTGCAAGGTTTTCTAAATATAAAACTTCTAAATTTAAGCAAGACTGGTTAGATTATTCTCTACTTTCTAACACTCACTAATGTGCACTAACAGAAAGTAATGTGCACACTTAGTAGGTTCTTTGAGATGCATCATTAAGTAGAAATTATGATATTTATGATAGTGATAATTCACTGGAGCTGAAAATTTGTTATTCTTTTGAACCAGATTTTATTTTACCTTTCTCTCCTCCCAGACCCAGGAAAGGGAGAAGAAGGGAAACACCTTCTGTTTTGTTGGGGGTTTTTTTATGAAATAAAAGGAGAATGCATTTCCTTCCAGCTCCAGCCACCTCCCCAAAGGCCACCACAGTGGAGGTACATCTGTCTGGCTGTCAGCCTGACAGCTTTCATGGCCAGCTAGCTAGTAGTGAACATACACAGGCCAGACCACACCTAGGGCAATTGCAAAGCACTGTCACTACTGTGTGTGGGCACAGAAGTCTCTGAGTTTCTGATTTCTCTCACACAAAAGCTTCACCATTTTGTTCTTGCTCCTTTTCTTGTTTGTATGTTAACACTACTTTCCCTTTGAGATAGTTCAGACATTACTGAGGTAGCAGTCAGAACACAGGTAACTTTTGTCAGAGAAGTAATGACTCTTGCATTCATGTCTGATCTGGCAGATTATCTCTTTTTCTTGTGTGTGTGTTTCTGTTTTTTTCTTCATTTTGCGATACCATTTGTTTCAGTAGCAGATAATTTACCCTATTCACCATCCCTGCCATGACAGGCCTCCTGTTTCCATTCCAGACTGCAATCTCTTACACAGCGAGGGAGGAAATTGTAGATGACTGAGCATTCTCTATTCAGAGAAGAATGTCCCTTAAAGGGAAATTTTTCCCCCCTTCCTGGAAGGGGTTGTCTGCAGGTCAGGTAGGTGAGTTGGAATGAGAGTTTGGGGTCATCTTTTTTCTATCTCCCTTGTCTCTTTTCTTCACTTTCCCAGTGTCCTTGAAGTTAGATCTTTCAAGATCTTGCGTGAGAGCAAGAGGAGGCAAAGAAAGCACATCTCTCATTTTTGCCTAGTTGTCAGCCAAAAGCTGGTCAGACTTCAGCATCCGTCAAACTGTGAGGAGTCATTTCTCTGCTTCTGTGCTGGTTCCTGCTCATTTTGGTGAAATGTCTCAGAAACTATCTGAAATGCTCTGCAAACTGACATAAACCCAAAGCACCTTCCTGCAGAGGGAAGAGGTTTGTGATAGCATGAGAGATACAGAGAGTCTTCCACAAATAGCCTGTACACACTGCAAATCTGAGACTTCCCTGCAGCAAGCAATGAAAGGCTGGGGTACACAGCATGCACTGCGGCTGCTCAGGAGACTTCACCTTCACCTCCCCACAGCCATGTGGACTGGCACAGGCTCTCCTTGGCTCAAAGGTCCTGTTCCAGCTAGACTCAGTGGGCCGCATTTGCATAGTGGCAGCAGCACTGGTTCACTGTTGCTCACTATTCCAAGTTGTAGCCTTGCCCTTAAAAATCCCTTCTGCCAGAGCCGCTTTGCTGCTGCTCTCTGCTGCAATGGGCAATTGCAGCTGCACTGTGATACTGCTAACCTTGCTGCAAGCAGCATTAACTTTGACTGAAAAACGTGCTGGTCCTTAAGGGTTACACCTTTTCCAGTGACTGCTCGCTGGCTCCTCTGAACTTTGCAGATACCAGACTTTGCAAAGTTAATATGGAAGAGATTCTGCAAACTCACTAGGAATATGGGGCAAAGCTCTCTCCCATCTCATCTGTGCTTTTGTCTTGTCCTTTCTTCCAGTTTGCAAAGCCCTTTGCTCCTTTCCTCGCTGCAGAGCAGATAGGAACATTTGGCTTTTTGCAATCAAAGCAGCTATGGGGGTCTCAGTGGGATTATTTTTACATGTAAGCATTGCACAAGTCCAGCTCCAGGAAAAGAGGCCAATATTTTCTTTAACACATGCTGGTATAAAATAGGAACAACTCTTCTAAAAGCTTAGAGACTGAGATGGCCTTGAATTAGATCCAAGGACCTCAGATTAATTACAAAACTAAATCAGAATGAATGTTCTTTTATAGTTCTGCTGCACAATGGTCCCTGGACTTAGTGAACCTAGATGTCAGATATCCAGGATGATCTGTACTGAAGCAGAATGAAGGGCACATTTACCTAGCTGTGAATTAAAAGTCTATCCTTTGCTGAATTCTCCTGTTACTTTACTGTATTTGAACAAATCTAAGAGCAAAATCAGATCTCTGCTACTGAGGAGAGAAGGTTGTAAGGCAAATTCAGCTTATTTTACTCAGTCTTGCTCCTTTGCCAGAGACTTGTCTCTTCTCTCCTAAAAATGATGCTCTAATGTTTCTTGTGCTACAGAAACTTACAGCGCATGCCACAAAGGTCATCTGTCCTCCCTCCTTCCTTTTTAAAGGCTGTCAGGGTAGAGCATCTATTAATGTTGTAAGTTTTAACTTGCAGAGTAAGAACCTGAATAAATTTTAAAGAACTCCCATTGCCTTTCACAAAGAGATAAACAGTCCTTTCATGCTTTACGTAACTGCAGCATTCTTCGGAAACAAGGTTACATCTATTTGAGTCATTATGACCAAGACAGCTCAGGCAGCCCTAACTGCAGGCAGATTTCCAAGCAGAGAAAAGAGCTGGGGCCTGCAGCGTTTTGGGAAAGACAGCATTTGGGAAGAAGAGGAGCCCCAGGACCTATACTTGCCAGGAGCCACTCATTTGCACAGAGGCCTGGTGCTACTCGTAGGCTGATTGGCAGTGTCTTACCCGCTGAAGAGGAAGCATCTCCTGCTGGCTTCCTACCAGCACACGGAGTCTCTAATTTAGGAACGCAAAGTACAGTCTTGCATGCCAGTCCTGAAAAGCTACCAACCCTGACGAGGAAACAAGGACAGGCAAATCTGCACAGCTCTAGCCAAGAATAAAAGCACACTTGCTTCTGAATGGAAACAATTTCCACACATGGTGCGATGGAGGGACTTGGTCTGTTCAGCCTGGAGGAAACGGGGAGATCTGATTGCTGCCTCCAGCTAGGAGGGCTGAGGAGATGAAGCCAGGCTCTTCCCAGAGGTGCACAGTGACAGGCACGCAGTGGCATCAGTCACACACTGCAATGAGACAAACACCAGCTCAGTACAGGGACAAAAATGTCACAACCAGAGGGATGCAGCACAGGGACACATTGCCCAGGGAAGGTGGAGGGTCTCCATCCTTAGAGGTGTACAGAGTTTGACTGGACAAGGCCCTAAGCAACCTGCTATCACTTTGAAGGTGTCCCTGCAGGGAGTGGGGATGGTGGATGAGACCAGCTCCAGACCCACCTCAATTTTTCTTTGATTCCCGGTTGTTACGTATGTTATTTCTTAACTAAAGTGACTATGGAAAGTCACTTCACTCTGTTTGCCTCTGTTTCCTTACCTTCATATTGGAAATAGTATTTTGCTTCCATGAAACTTATGCCCTTCATTTTTATTGTCTTTTTTAGTTCCAAGGGTGCATTTGGAGGTATACAAGTCATAAAGAAAATGCCACTCTTTAGGAAGGCAAAGACTGAAAAAATTGCAGGCCAGTAGTTCGAATATTCTGACACTGCAGTAACACCTTAAAAAAAAGGTTTCTTGATGAGAGGGATTGAAATTGTAAAGTATATTTGTCAATTTTCCCCCTTCTAGGTCTCCAGAAACAACATGTTTTTTTCATCTAGATGAGCACCATGAAGTGGAGCAAGAATAGTGTCATCTGGTTATTCCCAATCATATCCACATGAGAATTTGCTTGAAATGATGTAGAAATGGCCCAGTGTTGACTTATACAGAGCTTGTGGGCATTTGCAACATGAGGCTGAATTTGAACAATCATAATAGCTGTGCAGGTGGAAGGCAGTATAGGACAGCATGTTTTGGTTACAGCCATTGAGGGATAGTTCCATTTCCTAAAATGTCAGTGATGTCAAAAAAATTCTCCTATATAGCTACAACCACCTCCTTCCCCTTAGACCTTTAGCCCTTAGTAAAGGCAAAGCTTTTTCCAGCAGTAACGCTGGAAACATTTCATTACCCTTCCTGCAGGCAAAGTTTTCTTTGTGTATGGATACATGAGAATGGTCAGATAATGAATGGCCTGGTTGGCTGAACATCTGCAGGTGCTCTGTAATGACAACAATTTAGCTATTCTGAAGCTATTACCATATTAAATTAACTTACTGCAATGCTATTAATTAGAATTCATGTTCTAGAAATGAAACAGCGCAGCAATTACATTGGTATTTAATGACCTGTAAAAGTAAAATATAAAAATGGTAAATTTCCTCATGTAATTAATTTAAGGCTGGAAGATGGTGGGTCAGACTGCTCCCCAGTGTAACTCCAGCCACTTCTATACTTTTGCAACATGAATGATTATGATCTATGTTACTTTATCTTGAAAGAATAATTGTTTGGCATCTGATAACTAAAGCTCTCCGATAGTTGTGCCAAAAACTAGAAATCAGGCAAAGTTCAGCTGGTCTCACTGTGAAGTCTGAAATTTGATGTGGTTTTGGGAAAAGGCTCAGTAAGGTTTGTGACTGAGGTTGTCAGCTGACCTCAGCAATGTGTGTTTTACAGACAAGATCTAAGAGTCATTACTTTTTTGCACAACATTTTAAGGCTTTCCCTTTACTTATTTTCCACACACACCCCTCCCTTGGCAGAAGTAAATATAAGTGCTTTTGACTTACTATTTGCTATTGAATTTCTCAAATTCTGTGACATGGTGACTTCTTCAAGGTATATCCTTGAAAACTGAAACAGATGTGTCCTGCCTAGCTCTCTGAAGAGTTATAACATCAGGACCTGTCGGTCCTTGAGCACAGAAGCCTTTGCAGCTGTATGAGTTTCATGAAGCAGTGGGGTTATTTCCCCTTGCGTGCTCAGCATGGACCATGCTTCAAGCTTTGTTGCTGCTCTTAAACAGAACTGTTAGGGTGGGCTCAATGTGCCTGGCAGCCACTCCAGTCAGGACCCCTGAAACAGCCCTTGCTCGTTATTTAGTACTGCCTTACAAGTGGGAAATCTGGATACCATCCAGTCATGAATCACAGCATTGTGAAGTGAAGAGAATAAGCTGGAGCAACTGAAACACTTGTGGGTTGCTATCTGCAACAGCAATAGAAACTGGGCTAGACAGCTCCTGTCCATGAGCTATCATCCAGCACAAGCTAAGTTTGCAGAGCAACCCACAGGTGTTGCTTTTGGCCTGAGGGAGCTCTGAGCCACAGCTTCTTCCAGCTCTCCTTGCTGATGACTGAGCTGTAGTGTTACAAAAGGGATAGTTGTGATGCACGTTAACCTTCTGTAATATGTGGCCCTACATCCTGACTGCATGTCCATGCATTTTCTATTGCATGCTTTTCGTGGAAAAAGCAGAGCCATACTCCAGGGCATATAAAAAAATCATCTGGATGAGAAGCTGCTATACTTACCCTGGGATCTTCCATAACAATGCCTATTTTCAAACTGATTTTCTTCCCCTGGTGGGAGAGGAGAAACTGTGGGATTTTAATGATTCATTTTATTGATGGATCTGAATGTTTATTGTTGTTTTAACTATCAAAATGAACAGAGGCTGGAATCTATCCAGAGAAAAGAAAGCAAATTCTTTTATTTCCTTACACTGTGTGGAGCAGTGGCAAGGGAATATTTCCATCTTTATTACAATAAGCATTTGTCTGAGGAACAGTGGGGCACAGAAGTCTGCAAGTTTGAAGAAAAACAGGATGACAGTCAAAACTGGGAGCTGAATGTTGAGGTGTCTTTCCTTATTTGATGCAGGTTCTTGGCTTTCTAATTTTCTCTCTGCCTGTGCATTAATAGCAAAAACTGTTAAAAATAATATCTTACCAACCCAGAACTTCTTGGTTGTAGTCTCCTTTACATCGGCTTTTTCAAGGATTGATGCAAGGACTTGGCGCAATTATTTTTAATTGCAGTAAGCTACCGAGTGTGTGTCTGTGTGCTTATGTGAAACTACAGATATAACTGACATGCCCCGTATGAAATCCCAGGAAGGTATTTCTGTTTAAATATCAAACATTGTTTAGCCTCAAGTGTTTTAAATCAGGCTTAATCCCTTTTGCCTCTTAACCAGACTGTAATACCCCATAATTTTAAAAATAGTTTCATATACGTGAGCAGGGAAACAGTCTTGACAGACCGCCCTGGTTGTCCTCATAAACTTTTGAGGCAAGCTTTCAAGCCTTCAGAACAGACGTAATGTAAAAAAGAAGTCAGAAAGCCCATGATTTATGTCTCTCTTCTTGAATATCTATAAAAAGGGATGATGGGGTGTTGCAAAAATGGATTAATGGATTGTACCTGGAGCTTTGTGATCTTTCAGACTAAGCCATTATAAATGTTCTGGCATGACCTTTTGCTTAGTCTCTCTGTTGGAGCTTTTCCTGTAGACACTGTTGTCGTGGACTGCGAGACAGAAATTCCTTGGTGAGGCTCTCATATGTGGCTCAATTTCCAAAACAAATTGTGTTCTGTATTAGTATTATTTTAATTGCAATTTCATGAAAATGGCAATGTGCTTGAACAACTTTTCATTTTGGTACGGATGGTAGAGACTCAGAATATAAAATTTCTTATCTCACTTTAGAGTCTATTTGTCCAAAGCCCAATATATTTTGGACTGTGGATTAATAATTGAATGTGATCGGATTTGTTCCTTGCAAATTTGGCACTAACTACTGTGTCCCTAATTACAGGAAGTTTCTCGTGTTAGGGTGCTTAAGTTTACTGGGGAAAAGGTGTCACAGGTTCCACCATTTGTTGTGTCAATTTTCACAGGGTGCAGACAAAAATCCCGAAGTTCTGCATAACACATTGGTCTCACTATAAAACCTGCAGTGGACTCTCTATGGATGCACTTTGCCTTGGCAGGTTTGTAAATTCAGGAATCCAGAGGGTGATGTATTCCCCAGAAGCTTATTGTTATGTCCTGGGGGTCTGTCCACCCCGACAAAGCCATACTTTTTCCTCTTACATGCTGCTTTTGATGATTAAACAGAGCCATCAATCCATGAGAGACAAGTATGGGAAACAAAAAGCTTGAAATAATTGTTTGCTACCACACAAGTGAGGATTCAGTTTAAGGATCTGAGCCCACACAGCATTATGGGTATTAATTTTAGATAGTCACCTTTTTGAAGCTTATCCTAACCTAATTAAGTGTCTGTTTTCCCCTTAGGGCTGGCACTTTTACTAGATGAGATAACAGCTGCATCTCTGTGAGAAGCCTTGTGAAGGGCAAAATATTTGTTAGCAGTTGCTATTTTCAGCCTTGCCAGAATAAACAAAGAGCTAGGCACCTGCAGTCATTTCTTTTAAAAAGTCAGCACAATTTGTACATACTCTGGGGTCAGCGGAGGAAGGCGCAGGGAGAATGGGCAGGCTCACCCGCGAGGCTTTGGGAAGATGCTTCTGGAGGAAGTGATAGGCTTTGCAGTTTGGAGACGTATGGGATTGTTAGGTGATTACTGACGCTCTTCTAGCAAGGGTGAGGAATATAAAGAAGAATGAAGTGCTTTGAAATTATTAATGCATCTTGGGACAACCCAGTGTGAGACCCCCATTGGCTATAAACAAGAGAGCTAGCACAAACAAACTGGGGGAGTTCAGACAGAGGTGAAGGAAGGAGAAAAGAGGAGAATTTTTTTTTTTTTACTCCTTTTTCTTTTGTGGTAATTAACCACAACTAGATTTCCAAACACATAATTTTAGACCCTGATTGTCTAAACAATATGTCTTCATCTCAAAAACAATTAGGCTTTGGGCTTAATGTGCCTCAGAGGGTCACATAAACTAGATCCAGGATAACTCCTTACACAAGAAAAACATTCTTGACTGTGTGGGAGAGCAGATGGCATTTAGGTAAACTGTATTTGCAGGAAACCCCCCTGTGCCATTAGATGGCAAATGGCTCCTGTCACTGCTGTTCCTCTGCTTGGGTTTGTGGGAAGCTGTGGAAAAAACAAGCGCTTAATATAGTATGCCAAATGCTGTGGTGATGAAGCAGAGAGGGTTAATCTGCAGACAGGTATTACAAGGGTCAGCACTGTTGTGCTGCAGTATTCTGCTACCGGATTTTGTAGCCCAGCTCATGCTAGGTGGCAGCCAGCGACGTTTACATTGCAAATGTGTCTCCGAGGTGTGCCACATCAAACCCCAGCCTGGGCTACAGGGGAGGAGTGAAGGGGGATTTGTGTGCTGGCTCCGTTAGGCAAGGGAAGGCCAGAAGTGAGTGCAGCTACAGGTGGGTTTGGATGGGGAAGAAAGAACTGCAGCTGCTCCCCATCACCTGGCTGAGGGCATCTCATGCTGGGGAGAGCTGTGTGGATGGGGATACAGCCCTGAGACCCCTTAGGCAATCTCGTCTTGAAAGGCAGTGGGTCTTTGGAAGACCTACACCAAAGGCTGGCTCTGAATTTGACGCCAGCTGTGTCTGCAGTGGTAAGATCTATGTTATACTGGAAAAAGGTATTTGGAAGAGTGTCATGGTCCTGGGGGCACCCACAGGCCTTAATGGCCCTCATAAGTCCTACCTGGGACCACCCTGCCCATGGCCCCAGGGCCCCATTTCTGCCCTTGGGGCTGTCAGTCCCTGCTCTAATGATGTTGCACTAGTGCTGGTCTCCAGCTCTTTATGGCCCTCCTGAGCTAGGCCCGTGTCCTGGCTTGTCCCTGTGGTGACAGTCAAAAGCCCAAGGAGGAAGCCACTGCTTTGAGTGAAGGCAGAGCGATGGGCCACTGGAGTGGAGGGTTAGTGGATGTTTTTGTAGGTCTTGGGCTATTTATTTCCATGTATTGAGGGAACTGGAGGAGACTTAAAAGAGCTGGCTGGAGTTGATCTCTCACTGCTACTTGGCTGAGATGAGCTTGAAAAGAAGTTATGAAAGCATCTGGCTTTTGTCTACTCTGCTTACCTGGATAACTACATTCTCTTATGAAGCTTTGTGTTTTTTCCGGATATAATTTATGAATAAGTATGAAACCCTTGTGACTCAGTAACCCTGTGGGGTGTTTGCCCAAGGGAGGTTTATCCTGTCACCCTGTTTGTGGTCCCTCATGGTCTAATTCCTTTCCCACAATAACACTTCTGCCTTGATTTGTTGCAGGTTACACAAGGGTTTGATTTATTTTGGGGACTACTTTTGTATTATTACTATTGTTAGCCATAGCATTTTTAAAGGAAGATGGGTGTTTGAGGGTGGAAAATATCCAGATGAAAATGCAGTATTTAATTTTGTTGTCGTGAGTGAGAAAGACTGCAAAAAGTCAGATTTTCTAGGTCAATAAATGAATATTTATTATTTGAAAATCTATTGTGAAGAGGAAGAACCTCAAAACTTGACACTGATTAATAACCTGCATTGTTTCTGAACTCTGAGGTATCTAAGGAAAAAATAAATGTCCTCCTTTTTATGCCTGAGGCACTCTCAGGGGGCTAAAAAAGCCTGCTAAAACTATATATTCCACCTATTTGTAGAACCAGTGCTAAATGACAGAGAAAAGTGAAGACATTTTAAAGGCCTAGTGATCCGTTTTCCCTTTCAGTTAGTCTTGCAATGTTTCACAGCCTTTCACAACTTCACGGTAGGCTGGGGCATTGTGGGAACCTAGGGATGGCGATGCCTGATCACTGAGCCTTCCTGTTACCAGCAGCCATTCTAAAACCAGAGCTCTCCCAGCATGCTGTCAGTAACTCCAGCTCTTCATTTGCTTGGCTCATCCATATAAATGAGCTGCTCTTGCTTTCAGGAGAGCACGTTCAGTGGAGCTTGTAGAGGAGCAATTGTCCTTCTTGCCTTGTACGTCATTGCCAATGCCAGTGTAGGGACCTAAGAAAAGAAACAGTCTTTCAGAAAAGTAACACTAACTCTGTGCGTAATGCTTCTGGCACCGCAGAGATGGACAGGGTGCCATTCTTGATCAGCCAAGAGGTGCAGAAAAGATGCTCATTACAGGCTCCCAACCTATCTTTGTGTTCATCCAACATTCACCCATATAGTGATCTCAAGCTCCAGAGTTCGCTGCAGTGGCACTGGAAGTAAAGACTAACAGTATGTGTAGATTGCTGAGGACAATAGCTGTCATTTAAAAGAACCTAATTTAAATTTATAATCCGTAGTTGATCTGGGGTATCTTGACTATCGGGTCAGCCTCAAAGTATCTCCAGTGTTACAAACCTAGTTAGCCTGATCTGATTTCTTCTCTAAAACTGTAACTAAGGTGTGTGTTGTGAATCATCCTTTGCTTTCTCCATCTCGCCTCTGGAAGAAGGGCTGTGTTTCCACCACAGGCCCTTGGAAAATAATGGAAGACAGAAGGATCTGAGAGAACCCCATGTGTGCTTTCCCACAGGATAAAAGGATGAAACAAGGGTGTCTGGGATGCAGCTGGCTGAAATGATTACTTTAGCACTGCAGGGATGTCGTGGTTTAACCCCAGCCAGCAACTAAGCACTACGCAGCCACTCACTCACTTCCCCCCCACCCAGTGGGATGGGGGAGAGAATTAAAAATAAAAAAGGAAAAACTGTGGGTTGAGATAAGAACAGTTTAATAGAACAGACAGGAAGAAACTAACAATGACAATAATAACAACAGTAAAATGACAATAATAATAAAAGAATTGGAATATACAGAACAAGTAATGCGCAATGCAGTTGCTTACCACTTGCCAACCGATGCCCAGTTAGTTCCCGAGCAGTGATCCCTCCCGCAGGCCAACGCCCCCCAGTTTCTATACTGGGCATGATGTCCCATGGTATGGAATACCCCTCTGGCCAGTTTGGGGCAGCTGTCCCAGCTGTCTCCCCTCCCAACTCTCCTGTGCCCCTCCAGCCTTCTTGCTGGC
>JAVKLA010000049.1:10047741-10145460 GCA_034782735.1 Sagittarius serpentarius
GGAGCCCTGAGGAACACCGCGGGTGACCGGTCACCAGCCAGATGTAGCCCCATTCACTACAACCCTTTGAGCTCTGCTCTTCAGCCAGTTCTTCACCCAGTGCGCTGAGAACTACTTCAGAAGTAAGAGTTAAATATACACTGTAACCCTGAGTATGTTAGTGTTTTGCTTGGAACTGAAAGGTATGTGGAGCTCAACCTCTGGACTAATAGTCATCTGCCTTACCTAACTGCCTTCAAATAATTACCATGCAAAGATAAAACCTGGGTTCTGTAATTCAAGAGATAAGACAAGAATGTAACATCATGATAAAATAGACTTTGGTCTGGAGAGCACATCAGGATATAAATCATTAAGCAATTGTTTAGAAGCAATATTTACTGGTTTCTTTTCCTAAGGCACAGCTTGTATTTAAGATAAAGGAACTGAAGTTTAAAAACAGCCAGAAAGTAATATTTTAAGTGAATTTTTTTTTAAGTCAGATTTTTATCTTTCTAATTCTCCTTTGATTATTTCATGGACATGTGTCCTATTTAAAAAAAAAAGGGGGGCATTAGTAAAATTGAAACTCTGATTAAACAGCTAGGATTTGTCAGCCTGACTTGATTCATATTCCATGGATGTGAGGTGCAATATAAGCCTGCTATTTCCCTGGAATCTGCCACCTTGTTAACTGATTGATCCCCAAAGAGAGTACAGATCAGTTAATAGCAGTGCTAACATACGAGCTTGGCTGGCAGCCAAACAAATATGGTCGCTGTTTCAAATCGGTAAGTAGACTCAAAAAAGAAATGATCTTTTGCTATACTCACTTAAATCGTGTTTTACAAATAAGAGCAGTTTCACAGCAGCTTTATGCAAGGCAAACTGGAATCCTTGTCACTTTGCTTCTGGCTTTTCACACTCAAGGAATCTTTTGACTCACCAGTGTTTAAAATGTCTTTCTTGCCCTTAAGCTTGCTACCAGGAGAACTATTAAGATTTTTCTTAAGCATCTGTTATTCTCCCTGGCCTACAGCCCCACAGCAGCGTTTTGTAGGATTAGTGCGAATCAGTCGTGTGAGAGAAGTGTATGAAATATGTAAGATAAGGATCCTTCCACATATTAATTCCTTTGGATCATCATTTCAAAGTGCTGCATGAGAGAGAGACCAGAAACTGCTGACGAGTGTCACCCCCTCCAGGAGGGACACTGATTTGCTGTCAAGCGGTTCAAATCAACAAAAAAATTTGAATTATATTGGGGCAAAAAATCAATCTCCATGCCTCACACTGCACCTAAGAGGTGCTCTAGTATTTTTTTACTTCCCAGGATGCAATTAAAAATTAATTTTTTATTTCATAAATTAAAAAAAAAAAAGCCAAGCTACCTGTAGCAGACATTCATTACAGGAATATAGAGAAAAATTCTTTTTCTATTGAAAAGAAAGGTTCAAACAGATTGAGTTTTTTCTTCTCCACAGAAAATGATGACTTCTACAATTAGTGTGTTTTGAAAGGTCCAGCAGGTTGGATTTTGAAAAGCATAAATGGTTGCTGGAGTTAGTCTTAACTGCTTTTTGTGCCTTTTGAAAGGCTCCTCTGGAGAAGATAAAATACCTTGTAACATTTTTATTATTAATTAGTATGTATAAGTCATTAAAATATTTTGTCTGACTCCTGACCCTCTCTCCAGTTTAATGCAGTGCCTGCAGTAGGAAGATGGATACAAAATTCAAACGCTTTTTTCTTTTTTTTTTTTTTTTTTTTTCCCCCCAGGGGCACAATAAAATCATAACCTACAGCAGACCTGTATATTTTTGTATATTGTGTGGCCTTATTTTGCTGCTAGATGCTGGATCTAAAGACACAAATCCTCCAGTTTATACAATGTATGGCTTGAAGCTCTTTTCGCCTAGATCTCTCCAGTCAGCCAGAGACCATGTAATAGGTGAGTCAATATTCTTCCTAGGACTGTAAAAATGAATTAAGCGTTAGCCGGAGAAGTCCGTGTTTTCCCATGTTGGCAATCAAACGCATGTTATGGAGGCACAACTCTTAAGTCAAATTGATAGAAACATTTGGAATGACTTAAGATGGGTGTAGCGGGGCGGGGGGCAGCTGGCAACCTTCCCTCACGTAAAAGGAGTTCTTAATGAAATGAGGCTCATAGAAAAGTCTCTATAGAAAACTAACAGTCACTGATGTTATTAGCAAAAGACATCATCTGTGAAATGCAGTTAATCTTTGTAAGGGCTTGTCTACGCAGAGCAGTTACTGCAGAATAAGCAGAGTTTTAAATTTAATGCCTGGAAGCTAGTCTGTGCCAAGTCCTCAGATGGACATTCTTCCCCTCACGAAGAACATGCTGCTTCTTGGTTTAGTTTAATCTTGCTGTCCACATGAGTTAGTGTGGAACAGCTACTCCGCAGTAGCTCTTCCAACCTGTTTCTTCTGGAATCATGTTCGGAGGTGGCTGAGGACATTCAGATATTGCCCCATAAGGGGACTGATGATCCTTTGGCAATAATTTGGAGTGGCCACAGCTGGAATACCTGGTGCTGTCAGGACAATTCTGCCTGTTACGCACTTGCAGTCTGTAACTGTGATGCTGCTCTAGTTGTGTCGCAGATACGAGTGCTGAACTGGACTCAGGTCAAGTAGTGCAATGTTGTTAGGTATGGAGTAGGAAAGTTAAAGTTTCCTGTAAAAGTTGTGAAAACTTCGCAAGAGCTGTGTCGTCGTGTACCGAAGATGACCCGTTGGTTTGTGAATTTAGAACCAAGAAAACTTTATGCAGTAGAGGAAGAAACTTTGTGATATAGAGTGTATGACCTTTGAGGTCTTTGTTCACCTGTGACTGTGGTACTTGCTTTTTGCTATACTCAAGTCAGGCTATTACTGCCTGAAAGGCATACTATTTTTAGGAAAGCCTTCTGGTCCTTTATATGGGTTCGTTGACTCCCAATCCTTCTCACCAGAAACAGGGCAGTAATGAAGACCTGCATCTCACTTGTTTTCATTAGCTTCTTTCATTACTTTCCTTTGGTCTCATTAAAGTTTCTTCTTACATCTTATTTTCTCTGCCTGTCAAAGGTGAACAGTAAAAATGCTGATAAATAATTCAGCAAGAATCTTAAATGACACTTGGGATAGAGATAAATGAAAAACTCTAGCAACCAGTGTAAGAAAACAAAGTGTGGTTATGAATGTGCTAATTTTGGCTGGCCTCAAAAGAGATGGTAGACCAGGTTCTTGAAATGGCCTGGAGGGGCTGGGGGAGAGAGGAAATACAGGCTCTTCTCCCCAGCTGGCCTCTGTTTAACGAGAGAGGGAGAAGAAACCATTCCCCTGTTCTCGTTTTGCCAAGGTATATTTGTTCAAGCGACGGTTGGTGCTGCGCTTTGGCTGTTCCTTGCTTTGTCTCTTATGGGAGTCCCAACTTTTGGCTGCCATGAATCCTTGCAAGTGTTCACAGCACAGCTGCTTCTGTAAGCCATGGCAGTCTGGCATCCTCCAGCATCTTGCTGCACTTAGAGTATAGACTCCCTTAGGCACTGAAGGTATAGAACTATTTGGTTTTGGCAATAAAATCAGGAGGGAAGTAGGCCCCCCTGAGTACCAATGGAATGTTGCTATCGTTTTGCTTTTTTGCCTATTTGCTGTGTATTTTTGCTATTTCTTTACTGGTTTGTCATCATATGGTAACTTTTTAATTTATATGGGAAATCAGAGATTTTTGACTGTACATTACAAATACCGAGGAAAGGAAAAGTCTTCTTTTTCAGGTGTTTACTATGGTAAGACGCTAAAGTGATGGAGATCATAGAAAGGACTTACTGAGGAGCTAGTGTGATGTTGCATAGCATACTATGATAAAAGTCATGAAACAAGATTATAAAAGAAAATCAGTGGAAATTTGTTAGATGTGTAACCTAATTACTTAAGAAATGCGGTTTTTAACAGGTCCATTTCTTTGCAAGCAATCTATTTAGGATCTGATTCTGCTTTATTGTAAATTGATGATGGTTCTGCTATTGATTTATATTAGCTGGGGGATCATGGCTTTAATTAATTCTAACTATGGTTTTCATATTGAATTCCTTATTTCAATTGACCTTTTTGCTAGATTAACATGCGTAGTGCAAATGAAGGGCACAGTTGGAGCCAGCCTCAGTGACTAGGTGCTCCAGGTGTGGTTAGTGACAAAAGCAATAAATGTATGATAGTTTTTGTGATGAAACCATTTAAGCATTAGACAGTGAGTGAAATTACTTGGCAGACATTTCAGAGGAGTAACTATCAGGTGATGGTAAAACTTAGTGATAGCAAGTCCTCTGCCTGCTACTTTCAGCAATGACTGAGCTTCTGTCAGGGGAAGAAAGCCTCTCTGAATGTTATCCTCTGCTATGTTCAGGAGGGGGAGAACAAAAAGACTATTTCTCACTGAAATAACACTTTTTTTTTTTTTTTCCCCTAGGGAAAAGTATGTATTACTACACAGCAGATAGACTAGTACTCAGATATATCTTTTTTTTTTTTTTAAATAATAATTTTCTAAACTTCTAAGATGTTTGCAGTGACATTGCCACTGAGTTACCATTCTACATTTCTCGAAAGACCCAAAGTTTCCAAAGTCAAAATTTGTGTTTCCCTCCTACACTTATCTGGTAGCTACTCGTTTAGAGGAAACCTTCAAATTGCAGTGTTAAATGCCGGCAGCTCACATAAGCACCTTAGTGGTCCAGCTCTTAAAGGCGGTGTTCTGTGTGTGATTCTGTCTGGAATTCATAGTGCAATTCCGACTGATTAATCAGTTACTTTTATTGTCTGCCTCCCACAAGGGAAACTACTGCTCCTAAATTCAATCCTTTTGTAAGTGACAACTGTTTATTTTTCTGTGGTGTGCTTCTTTGTGCAGTATGAGATAAACAAAGCTACCTTAGCTAAAGGAGTTGTTAGGATTATTCAAGGTATTAACAGGGAGAGGGTGAGGTGAAGATATTGCTGTAGTCAACCAACTTTTCCCTCCTTGTTTACATTCACCCCTGTATATTTTGATGTACAGTCAGGATAATGTCTCTGGTCTTGTCCTTCCTTCCCCTGCTCTTATTCAGCTTTTTCTGAGGTTGCTACAGCAAAGGCAGTCATTTGGACTGTAAGTCAGTAGTCTAAGATGAGTTCTGGCAGTTCTGCAAGTCCTTTGCCTGAGGAACAAGATCTCCTGTGAGTTTCAGCAGTGAGTTTTGGGGATAGTTGATCCCCTGGTGAGTCCACATGGCCTGCTAGGCATTTTGGTGTCTTGCCATTGCCTGTCTTCAAGAGCGGTTCTTGCTTGGCTTGGTATGGCTTGGTGGAATATCTAAAAGAAGGGCAGAGTAGTAAAGGAAGAGGAGATTAGTAATGGCATTTGCATGTAAAAGATTAAGACAGTGTTTCCTCATGTTCTTAGGTATGTATAATTTGTGCCAGTGGCAGGAAGTCTTGATGAAGGGTGCATTGTGAATGCAAGTATACTTAAGTGAGCCCTGTCTGTGTTTAACACTTGAGTATGTCATTTTTTCTCCTGTGTTTGACCTTCCCAGCAAGATTTACAATATTATATAGCAGTAGTGTATAATAGGATGAAGATAAAAGCTGTCAGATCAAACTCGGTGTATTGTTTTATTTTAGCACAAGGTGCATTAGTCAGAGGAGCTGGGAGTAAAATGTGAAATTAGCATTCAACAAAGGACACAAATCCTTTTGTTGCCTTCTTAAAATTTGACTGGGGTGGGAAGGGGAATAAGTTGTACTAGTGATTTGTTTAATTTGCTTTTTATGAGAATGAATAGGAGGAAACTGCAGTCTTCCTAGCATGCAAACTGACAAGTACATACTTGTTTACCATGAAGAGTGGCTGACACACATCTGTCTCCTTCACCACGCAGAACATTCTGATACTAGTACAACAAAGCAGTAAGAACGTGATTAAACGTGTGCATGTATCCTTGAAAGCTGACAGTATTGGAGACTTGGGTCAAGCGTGTGTTCAGATGCTTTGCTAGACAGCTGTGCTTAGCATTTTCTAGGGTGGAGCTAAGAGTAAATGGATGGGAAGGAGGGGTGGCTGGAAGCGAACAGAACGTAAGACTAGCAGCACAATTACCTGAATTATGCCTCCTGCTTTTCCTTGACTGTAAGGCAGCCGTTTACATTAGCATTTCTGATTAGAAAGAGACTATGTAAAGATGTCAGACTGGGTTTTACCCCTGAGTTTCTTTACTGTTTTTAATATTCTTTCACTACTGCAAAGTCAAGGTCCATCCTGCTGGAAGCTGGGGAAATATTCTGGGGAAGTTTTGCTATAGGTTTGTCCCGTTCTTACTGGCTGCTTTAAGCGTCTGCTGTTGATTGCTGGCAGAAGCAGGATATTGTGATAGCCAAGATACTTAGGATCTTAGCCATTAAAATATCTTTTGTTTATATTGAATTGTTATACCTGTGCTTGAACCGTCTCAGATTCAAGGAGGAAGTTCCAAAGTCTGCAAATTAAAATTTCTGTACTTTAAATAGAACAAATACAACTTTGAAAGTATTTGACAAGCAGTAAGGAGGCTGCATAATGCTATTTTTTTTCTGCCACTGCTTTTATCCAAAATAAAGCTTAAAGTTAATCTCTGAGCTTTAGTTTCTTAGATGTGAAATAGCATAATTTATTTTGAATACATGAGAAGGAAAGTGTAATTGTTGCTGCTGAGGTTAAGGTATGCTCACTTGAGTAATCTTCAGAAATTATTGCAACAATTTCTTATTCTGGTATGATGCATGTTTGTCTGTTCTCCATACAATGTGACGTATGACTGTGTTCTAACATACATCTTCTTTTTTCTTTAGTGTTTTTATATTGTTTTCCTGCAATTTCTCTTCTTGGTCTTTTCCCTCAAATCAACACCTTCTGTATATATCTTTTGGAGCAAATAGACATGTTGCTTTTTGGTGGTTCTGGTAAGTAGCCAGTTGCAGCCTGAGCTATCCCTTTCTGGGCTTATAACCTTAGATTATATTTTTTCCATGTTTTAAAGCACAGTGCCTGTTAAAGCTCAAACAGCTAATGGTATTCATATAACAGCAGGTTGAATACTAATAAGACCCCCTTGATTAGATTTCTTTTTTTCTTTTGAAAAGTTGTATATAAGTTGTGCTATAGGCTGCAGAATGTGGTTGACATCAAAGAGCTCTTTCCTGACGTGTCCAATGTGGATCTTTACTATATTTATAAAAAAGAAAAACTTTCAAAATTTTTTTTCTTTTAAAGCTCCATTTAAAAAATAAAAATAAAAAATGTTTGCATTGTTCCATAGTAAGGCATGTTCACAAGATATTGAATATGTGATTTTTTTTTTTTTTTTTTTGTGTGTGTGTGTTACTTCAGTCAGATTAAAGAAAGCCTGTGAGAGATGATGCATTGGGTTTTTGCTGGAAGTAGTGTGTTTTATTTTTCATTATAGCTTAGGTAACAGAGAAGATTGGGATGTGTCTACACTGTCATCTTATTTTGATCAGAAACAAACTTCCTCCTTGTTCCCACTTACCACATGTTGTTTTGCATCATGGAATGATGTCAGAGTATGCAAACTGGATTCCATTTGGATGAAGATTAAAAGAAAGGTGCACCGTAAGGGTGTACTTACTGCACTCCAGACACTGATAAGCATACAGTCTGTGGGACTAGACTAGAGAGAGTCTGCAGCAAGGCATCTCAAACATGTATATCATGGCTATGACATCCTCAGCACTTCTCATTCCACAGACCCACGCTTACTGCATCGTTCTGCTTGCTACTGTAGACGTGGCCTTTGGCAAGTGGTTAAAACTAGTACAGATGATACAGGTGTTCTTTGCTTTTTGTCTCATAAACACCATAGCAGACCTGGAGGAAATAACTTGTTGGATAAAGTCCTCATCCTATCAACAATGATGATTCCAGGTGTATGTTGAACCCTAATTAGAGCACAGTTTTGCAGCCCCTATGTCTCCATTGTTGAGACTGCTGAACTCCTAATTCTGTCTGACAGCTTTTCGTAGCCTGCTTCTGGAAGCTCTCAAAGGAGGTTATAGCAAGAGATCAGCTGGCATCCTTCTCTCTCCCTTTAAGTTCATTCATGTATCTCAATATGGTGCAAAACATGGTTGACTGAGCAAGACAGGATGCTTTTGGATGGTACCCGATGCTCCGGTGTCTCAGGAGCAAAGCAAAGGAGGAAAACTCCATGTGGAGTTTGCCTAGAAAATCGCTAATCTTGTAGATCACATCATTCCTCCTTGGTAGCAACATGAAGAGGCATACTGATATTTTGGCAAAACAGTGTTCAGTACAAAAAGCAATAGCGTGGCACCTCAGGTCAGTGGAAAACACATCGAGTACAGTGGCATCGGGCTTTCAGTCTTAGCTGCAAACAGTTTTGTGAGCTTATTTGGGTCATTGAAGTTGTTCTCTCAACAACCAGCTTTCTGATACCTGATTTTAATCCCTGTACCTCTTGTGATGCAAGAGCCATTTCATTTTTTTCTTTTGATTGCACGTCCTCATTTAGGAAGAAATTAACTAACATGTGATGTCTGTATTTCAGCTGCTGCTGGGTTCGCATCTGCGCTGTACAGCATTTCCCGAAGCTTTGTGGTTCTGATTGTCCTATATGCATTCTGCTTCAGTGCAGTGAAGGTAAGCCAGAAAAACAACACTGCAAAAATTCAAAATTTCAAGCTCAAAATTAATATAATCCAGGGAGACCAGCATTGTTTGGTGCTACATTATCATTGTTGTTTATCAAGATAAGCTTTACAAGCCATGCTTCAGGTTCTGCCTATTAGCTATACTGAAACAGACTGAAACTGTAGTAGAAATACTGGAGTAAACCTGTGTCTAATACCTGTGACTGTTTTCCTCTTGCATGCATCAGTCTGAAATGATACATTGAATTTCCCCTACAAAGATTAACAGCAGCCTTGGCTTAAAAAGCTGCAGCTCCTATTGACCTGTATAAGCCAAGCTGAATTTGGTCAAAATTCCTAGTAAGGTCTGTATTTCCAAAGGAAAAAAAATAAAGGGCTTTGTTGTTGCTTTTTAACAGTATGCCTAAGAACTTAAATGTCCAGCTTGGGCAGACCAGTGGACCATCTAACCCAGTAATGGGTTTGCATCCACAGGGAAATACAATTTAGGAATTTAATGCCAGCCAGATGACTGCTTGCCACTCTTTTCCCTAATATTCCACCAGTGTTCACAATTGTCAGATTAGGGATGTTGGAGAGTGTGTCCTTGCTTATTTCATTTGATATCTGTAGACTTGTTGTCTATGAATTTGCCGAGTCCCTTACTGAATGTGCTGGTCCTGTCTGTCTCCACAACTTTGTGCCAACAAATTCCAGATGTTCCCTGTGCTCTGTGCAAAGCAGTGCTGTCTTTAATTGGTTTTAAATTGATCTGCTGACTTCACCCAGTCTTCCTTATGCCTACTATTGCAGGATTTGTGGAAGAACTGTTCTGCATTCAACATATCCACTGCCTTTGCCGTTTTGTAGGCATCAGTCATATCCCCCCCGCTATCTTCTCTTTAAACTGAAGAGTCCCAACCTTTCTAGCATCTCCTTCTAAACTAGCTGCTCTCTCAGGACTAGCTAAGTTAGTCGCCCTACTCTGTGCCTTCTCTTACTCTGCTGTGACCTTCAGATGTGGAGAGTAGGTTGCGTATGGTGCTCAGGATGCGGGTGTGCCACGGCTCTATATGCTGGCAAAATGACTGGATGCCTTGTTCTCGGTACCCTTCCCAGTGATGCCCAATGTTGGGTTTTTTGTGGCAGATGCTGCATTTTGAGCCATATTCAATCTAAAGCATTTATTTTTTTGCAATTAGTGTATATGTCCTCTGCATTTTTTGTTTTATTTAAAAAACAGCAATGAAATTTTGGCTGCCTTCAAGTCTGCTGTAAAATTCCCAGTGACCACAGCAAGACCAGAATTTTCCTCTTAGACTTGTGATAAATTTTGTCCTTTAAGGGACAGTCTTTTGACAGTGTTTCATTACAGGCTAGACGCTGTCAGTGGCCATGCAGGGGTGCACTAGGATGTGCAGTGATTTACAAGCTGCTCTTGACATCTTGTGGCCGTACATGAGAGGATGCTTTGTGGTGCTACACGTGCGTAGCGCACACAGAGATCCCAATATGAGGTTCTACAACAGCTAAGGATGTATCATGTCAACGCCCAGGCTGGCGATTTACACAGATGAGAGGGGCAATCAGGTGTTTCTTTAAGGGAATTCTTTAAGGAACGTAAGCATTTCAGTAATGGCTTTTAACAATTTTCAGCTTAAAATTTTGAATAGGAGCCTTAAATCAAAAGAGGTCAATTATAATGCCTTAATGGTCTCTCACAGATGTTCAGCGTTGGCTGTGCATGCGTTCTTAACCACTCCCAACAGTAAGGTAAAATGCGTTAAGCCCCCTTTTTACCTTGCCCCTGGGTGGCTTGAGTCTATACACAATAAATTATGGCAACTCAGCTGCTGAGCAATGCTGCATTAAGTCGCTTCAAATTAAATGTCTTTGAACATGTGGTGTACTCCCAGGGAATCTCCTGTCGCCAGGCTCACCCAATATATCGGTTGTACTGGGTTGATCTGACCTAGCTGTGTGATGCTAGAAAGCTTAACTGCTTCTTATGCAGTTTCTTAAAGTAGCTAGTATTCTTGCTGCTGTTTTCTGGCTATATCAATGATTCAGAAACTGGCAGCTGGGATGGACAAGGTGGCTGTCTGTAAGGATGAACAGAGTGAGAAACATCTATAACTGGGAGGGGGGAAGAAGTATGCGGAAGGAAGGAATTGAGTTAAACCACTGTCCAACAGGCAAATATCTGGGGAAATGATCTCCCCCCCCCCCCGCGGTTAGCAGAGGGTGATTCAGTAGCTGAGGGTAGGGAAGTTGTGTGATGGATACTTTGAAAAATAGTTTGGTAAACAGTATTAAAGAAAAGCCTCTTAAAATATTCTACAGACTCCTTTCTTAGCGTAATACTTTAAATTACAGCATGCAGGTGGCTTTGTAGATAAGCAATCTCCTCGTGGATTAGACTTCACACTGCTCAGAAATATGCTTTTAATGCTACTCTGAAGTTGTAGAGTGCTGTGAAAGATTTACAAGATATCTGTTGTAAATTACCAATATTAAGTGCAGACTTTCTGTTCACACAGAAATTACAGTTAATTTGAATTTTTATGGCACTGTTCTTGTGAAGGCACTTCTGAGGAGGTTAATTTAAAGCATGTAAAGATGATTCCACTTGCTTCAGCTCATCATCTCAGTCTATTGGGGTGCTGGAAACTTCATACATTTTTTCTTCTAGAAGGTATAAAATAAGCACTTGTGTTAACCCTCCTTGTTCTTCAGTCGGGTCCAGAGATTTTTTTCCTTTTGGACTGTTGTCTATAACATTGCAAGAGAATGATTCTTTGGTTGGTGGAGGAGGAGTAGGAATTGGCTTAAATGTAAGAGAAGAATCTGATCCTGAATAGGGACTGCTGTGAAAGGTGATCTAATACCCCTGTAAGAAACTAGAACTGTTTTGATATGTAGTGAGCAACAACTTCTGATCCTAATCCAGTGAAGGTTTGGATTTTTGGTGCACTAGAAATTGCAGAGTTTAACTTAAAAATGACTGAATGCTATAATCTGTTTCACTGAGGTGTTTGCACAATGGTGATAAGTACATGGTTTTCTTTAAAATAAAAATGGCATCTCTTTCACACTTGCACTTTACAGCTATTCTTTATTTTTTATTTTTATTTTCCTCTTTTCACTTTTAGTCAGTTTGGCAAAACCAAGAGAGCAAAATTTTCAGTATTTATGGAGGTGAAAAAAATCGTCACAATCAAAAAGATTTGGGGCAAGGAAACATGACGGACTCTCTCTGGCACGGGATTTCTGGGTTGCAAACTTATTTCTTGGATGAAATGTAGCATCCTCAAATGTAAACTCTCTTTATTGGCAGAACATCTTAGAGCTCAGCAGGTATAACTAGCAGAGTTCTATTTCCTGAAATAAATTGCAGAGGAGAATGGATCTCTTTAGTGCTTGTGTGCTTTGTACTGGTGAACAATTGCTCGCATCAAATGCCGAGGCTGAAAACCCATTCCAGCGGTATCAGGCTTGAGCCTCTCCTTCCTTAAGTGGTTCTTGTGTTCTAATTCTTATGTTGCAGGGTGAAATAGTCTAGCCTCATTTCTCTGTGTGCTTTGATTATTCCAAAAGGAAAGGTATTATTCCTGAAGAAGTCCATTAGGAGAATAACTAATGTACCACATGGTTTTCTTTTTTTATTAAAATAAACAATGTTCATTTTGTAATAGATCTGTGTTCTTAAGAGAGTTTTTCTTGTTTGTTTTTAGAACAGAAACTATATATACATATATACGATAGTTTGATTTAGTTGCAGTCAAATTTTGAAATTATTTTAGAACAGCAAATTCCCAGCAATTAATTCTTTGCTCTAAAACTCCGATTTTAGAGAAAAAAAGCAAGAATTGAGCATTTGTTTTGGGCTATGTCCACAAAACAGTGTTAAGTACTCAAGTTAACTTTCAACATGTGAATATAAGCTCTGAGAATCAAGACAAATAGGCCTGTGCTGAAATCCTGTGCCTTGTCCAGACTGATTTTGCTGTTGAATTATGTTGTACAAAACCGAGAGTCTCTGTGAAAAAGCAGCTGCGGTATAGACGTATCATTAGTTTAACTTAATAATTGTCATTGATTTTTGTTCAGATAAGTTGCCTGAGGAGAATTACTATACACTGCTCTCAACTGAGAGTTCATCCTGTGATCTGCAGACAAAATTTGGCGTGCCCAATGAGTTAATCTGGCCCTGCCATTCTTTCTGAACGACCTCGCAGCATCTTTGCCATCTCATGACCTGAAATGTTTCTCTATCATGGCTAAAATGCACACATCGCCTAAAAGAGGATGGACAGATCTTTAGCCTTGTGCTAACAGTGAATGCGCAGGTTGGATCCTGTGGCCGGCTGCTTATGCGTCCCATCACAGGACTTGGTCAGAAGCATATGAGATGTGTTTTGGGGAACGGCTGCATACTGCTCACCTAGTGTGGACACAGGGTGAGTGTTATGTGACCAAACATACACTTTCCACACAACTGAAATAAGGGACGGTCTGTTACAAGGCCGGGCGCAAACTCATCGCGTGGTGAGGAGACCTGTGTTTGAGTTGTGTGACTCAGACACTTGGTGGAGGGAAAGGGATGTGCTTGGAGGTGACCGAGAAGCGAAGGGGTCCCACCTGCTGCGGCCAAGCGATCGGCTCCCGTCCTCAGAGTGCTCCTCAGCAGCTTTGCCCTTGCTTGATGTTTATGTGGAGGAACTGTGGGCCTGCAGTTTGTCACGATCTCCTCTGGTGGTGCTACTGCTGGGCTGATCAGTTTTCTTTTTGTTTAAAGCTGTCAAATTAAAAAAGAAAAAAAGAAGATCCAAAATTGTTCACAGTAGGAAGTACAGAGTATTGCATCTAAAATTGTAACAGATAATTTCTCCAGAAAACCCCAAAACACAAAATAGCTGGAATTCCAGATCTCCATCCGTGTCTTTGAGGCCTTGAGGACTGATGGACAGGACACTGTTCATCACCATTGTCAGTCAAAGTCGCGTATAGCGAGTGGAGCAGGTTTTCAGGTCGCTGTCTGACATTGCTGGCGAACAGCAGTCGTTCCCTCTGGTGATGATGCAAAGTCACCTGGATAGATTTTTGGTTGACAGGCATGCTATCCCAGTGATGCAAAGGTAGCCTGGCTACAGCTTTCAGGTGCTGTAAAGCATCTCTTCGTACATCTTATCCCATGACACATCCCTGTCATGAGTGATACGACACCAGCTGCTTATCCAGCCTTACATAGAACAACACTGTGAACTCGATTTCAGACGAGAGAGAGGATAAATGTCTTAGCTTCTGAAGTGCAAATACTTGAGTTTCTCCTGCTTGCTTTGAGATTTTCTTTATCTCCCAGGCCTCTGTTTAATGATACCATCCCTCCTGACTCCAGTTCTTTCCAGGTCCTCTATGAACTTTCATTTACTTTTGTTTAATAAAAAGCTCTAAATCCTAAACATGGTTTTATCATCTCTTTTGGTCGTTCCTTGGATTGTGACATCTAACAGCAGCAATTTTTCAGCTCGCTACTTTTTTGAAGCTATTGGGTAACTGACTTTAGTTTAAAATTATCTGCATTCGCTTCAGCCTGGCTTTATTTCTGATCTCAGCTTCAGTCCTGTAATCTTGAACAGAAATCGGCAGCTCTAATAGCTACCTTAGCTTTGATATATGAAAGGGTTATCTCTTTTTCCTGGAGGAGGTGTTTTTATTTTCAGATGTTACATCCATCAGATTGGAGGCACGGAAACTTCTGTGCCATCTTTTTCACTTGACTAGAGCTGCCCGATGTGCTGATTTTTGTCTCCCTCCCCATCTGTTTTGTGGTCTGTGCCCAAATATTTAACAGATATTTTAAAAAAAAAAAAAAAAAGTCAGGTAAGCCCTCCTATTTTTCCCACAAATATTAGTCTGGAATTTAGCCATCTTGATAGCAGTCTTTAGCATTCCAGCGCATCAGTGTTTTGCTGTGGGGCAGAAGAGCCCATCCTTGAAGGTTTCTGGAATCAGTCAGTCCTTCTCTTCTGCCTTCTGTTCCAGTCAGCTGGTTGGGATTTGAAACTTATCCATAACCAGTTAATTATTTGTCATCCAGCTTTTTTGTTGGGTTTTTGTTATTGTTGTTTTTCTAAACTGCTTAAGGAATTTGCGGTTTATCTTAATCAGCCTGGAAAAATTTCAGATTTTGGACTTGGGTCAGAAAAATTAAACTCATGTGAGTGTGTTCATTTGTGGCACAGCTGCCTCCTCCAGCTCTGTGTAACTGCATTTTTTTTTTTTTTTTTTTTTTTTTAATGAAAGTTATATAGTTTCCGTTACCTTAAACCTGAAGAAAGTATTTTCTGGTAACTTATTTATTGCTTCAGTGGACAGTTACTAAAAATCCTGTGTGTATTTTAAACCATGCTCAGCTCACATTATGTAGTTTGGTTTGTTATTTAATGAGTTTTAAACTCATTAATCAGAATAACAATGCTTCTTGATTCATGTTTTCAGTGACGCAGGCTTCATATGTGTACTAATAATTTTGAAATATTTGTCTTCGGGTTTTAGAATGGGAAAGAATTGCAAGCATACGTCTCCCTCAATCGTGCTAAGACTGCCCAAACAAATGTCTGAACAGCACTGAATAGGCCTGTGTGTATAGACAGAATTCCCGGATGTGTAAGTGACCAAAAATAGAAGTACAGGATTATTAGACAGCTTTGTTTCTACCGCATAAAACACTTCCAGCCCTGTTGGAGGTTTTCAAGACACGGCTCATCAATTTTATGTACTTTCCAATTTAGAGACCCCTGAGGTTCAAGCAAGAGCTGTTTGGAGTGTTAATTTTGGAGAGAATCGTCAAATACCACGCGCTTCGGTGGGCGATGTTTTCATCGCCTAGTCAGACTTGCGCTTTAGACATAAGTTCAGTAGTTGTGCTCTTAGCTTTCTGTGTGTAATAAGAACTTATTGTCCAGTTATAAAAGAAAAAAATAAATTATGCCTGCAGAATCCGATATGGCCCAGGATTACACTTACAGAAGTACGTCACTGTATAGGAATGCAGAAATCTGCACTTCTTCTTTAGGGTAAACTCACAATTATGTGAAACATGAGTATCCGTGCCCCCTGCCTGAAGTTGTTGCTCATCTTACTCTCTAGCCGAGGAATCCTAGTCACAGAGCGGGACCCTGTTGTGTAACGTGGTGCACGCACGTGCACGTCCCTGCGTAAGTCCTGTCCTTACGGATTTTAAACTTCAGCAGTGAAAATATGGTCACAGCAGCTGAGAGTGCAGAGAAACAGAGACAACGTTGCTCAGAATGGGCAGTGATACCTGTATTCTGGTAGCTGATCACTTGTCAAGTTTTTGGAGCTCTTCTGGGAAAGTAATGGGTTTTTTTTCCACGGCAGACGGGAAGGTGAGGCTGGTGGGCATCCCTCCCTAGAATTTGTCTCTAACCAGTGGAACCCGAAGCTCATGAATAATTCACATTCCTGGTTGTTAGTGTTCACTGAAAATGAGTATCCATGGTAATACAGTCAAGCTTAGAGTTAACCTTGTAGAGAACAAGTTATTGTTACCATTTTCTCATACCTTTGGGGGTGGGGAGGATTGCCTTTTACAATCTCATTCAGAAAGCAAGTGTTTTATATGTTCAGAAATAGGATGACAGTATTTCTTTCAGTTTACCGTCACACGTGTGGAATGGCTGACTGTCAACAGCTGTCCTTTGTATTGTTTGATATGAGCGATGCCGTAGATCCTTGATGAAGCTGGGGAGTGGAGGTAAGGAGAAAGACCAAAGAAAGATTGGTTGAGATGCAGAGGCTTGGACTAGATGACTTCTAAAGGTCCCTTCCAACCCAAACCATTCTATGAATAATGATGAAATCATAAGAGAGTGGAAAATCAGAAGGTGTGTGTGCTTTGTGAAGAACAACAGGAGTTTGTCTCCATATTTAAAAAGCCAGCCACTTATGCAAACACCTCCACCTTCAACGATGCTAATGCTGCAGCAGTCTGCAAAGTCTTTGAGTTGAGAGGAATAATCTGAAAAAAAAAAAAAAAAGGAGAAAACAAGAGTGACAAGAATTTGTACTTACCACAAATGGTTCTCTGTTCAGAGTGCTTTTTGTCTCTGGAGTAGAACATATGATTTATTTGAGCCTATCTTTGAAAGATAAGTGTGCTACATGCATTTATTTATTTATTTATTTATTTTAAAGGGAAGAAAGAAGCAAAAAAGATAAATAATGTAGGACACAAAACTGCTATCGCTACTTTTTAAAAATACATTTGCCTCCCCACCTCTACCAGTGGTAAAATGCTCCTAAGTTCAAAGACACCTTTATCTTCCTTTTTAGTGGGTTGTTTTGGGATTAGGCAATTCTGCGGTTAGAATGGACCCCGCCGCCACCACTGGGTCTGTTGTAACTCATCACTTTCATCCTTAACCCTGTAAGTCCATTTCATTTGTTTTAAAAATGACTACGTGAGTGTCTGCATCGAAGTCAAACCTATATATGAAAGCACTACATGTCACCTCAACCAAATGAGGTAAGGTAGGAAATCATACTCCCTGTCTAGTATAACAGATAATACTAGCTTCCAAGACTAAAACCTGTCATTCCTGTAATCCCACTGAGAAGAATCATTGTCCAATTATCAGCTATATTGTTTTTTTCATCTTTTTTAATTTAAAGCTCTACCAGGCATCATCAGTGGGGGAGGAAAATGACAAAATGGAGCAGGGTGCATCGCACTGATGTTGGAGAAATGATACCTTTGTTCATTCTCATCTTTTGTACAACATCGTGTAGTAGTAGTCTCGAAAATTCTGCTCTCTAGGCACATAGCAAATATCGATGCCTGTCCTGCCTGCCTTCCTGGCTCCCTGACAGCTGAGCTCTGTGAGGGGACAATGACGCTTTGGAACTGGAGCACAGGCCAGCCAAACGCAGAAGCTGTGTGTAATATACAGAAAATAGGAAGTAAAGAATTCCTGAGACATTAACATGGAGAATCACCCATGTGCAGTTTTACAGCAGGAAGAGGGCAGAATGATTTCTCACACTGGCTACTGAGACATTTCAATACCAGGTATATATGGCTGGGCTCTTTACAGTATTTTGCTTTCGAGAGAAGTTGCAAGGTGAATGGGCAGTCGTGCACGAGAAGCTGCTGGGTGGATCTGGACACAGTTGCATTGCCCTGGAAAGGCAATGGATATTTGGATAGGCTGTGATTCAGCCATTTTCAGAACATTTTGGCTTCAGTTAGTTTTCTTCAGTGTTTTGAAGAATATGAGACTAAGCATGGGAAAAGCCAACCCAAAATGTATTTGGCCCCAAAACTGGCAACAATGAAAGGAAGAGTGGAATTGAATGGCAAAGTTTAACTTGTGAAACAAATGGTGCTGGATTCTTTCAGAAGTGCCGTGTAACTCTCTCTTTTGTTTGTAATCACTGGTTTGAGTACGATTATTTGATAGAGCTAGATGCTTCTCTTTCATCTTTGTGATGTTCAGTAGTATGACGAGGGGAAGGTGATTCTTGGAATTAAAATTTCGCTCCTCTGATAATTCTCCTTATCCTATGAGTATTTCGGGGTTCGATTCCAAAGAGATGTCATGTTGCAGTGGGTTGGATATTTGTCCTTTAAAAGAAAATTAGTTTGTCTTATTCAGGTATTCATTACACCTGAAAGAAATGGAGTGTTTCTTAATGTGAGTCAGCTTTGCTAAGAAATCATGCATATCACTGGGCAAAATAAGACTAATAAACCTACTTTATTCTGTGAAAATATTGGTCCTGTACAAACTGTGAAGTTTTTCAAGCAAAAGATACGGTGCAGAAGATGCCTTGTTTGTACTAGCTTCAAGTTTCACAGGCCCTACAAGCATTTTTTCTCAAAACCTACCCAAAAAGTACTCTGATGTCAAGATCTGGTGACCTCACATTCAGTTGATCAGGTAGAAGTTGTGTGGAGGCATTGAACAAGTCTCATAAGTGACATGACTATGGATCTGATCCACCAAGTTTCTGTGTCCTTCACAGCCAGAACTTGCAAGTATGTCTTAGATTCCCTAATTTGTAGCTGAGGACCCGAGAGATGGAGCTGGTCTTGATAAGTGTTCCTTAAGCTTCATGTTCTTTCTTTTATTATTTCTCGCCAATTTTAGCTGTTCAAGTCACCCAGAGACAGCTTCTCATCTTGGTTATGCCCAGAGTGTGCTGGCGAGTGTGTAAATTGTCTCTTCTTTCCCTACTCGGAGATGTTGCGTACGGTGGACAGCACTCTCCCTCTCCACTGTGTTATCACCCAGGCAGAGCCTGGACGTAACGTACGAAGCAGCAGAAAGATTTCAGAGTCAGGTGCTAGAACTGTACCCCACTGCCTGATCTAGGGGGGATGCTGGCATTTGTTGCATGCAATCTGGCCACAGGTCAAGTAACTACATATCAGTTTAGAGTTTAGATAAATACAGTGCAATTCATTTCACTCACAGCTCATTTTAATGAGAATTTGCCTGTAGTGTTTTATTAAAGAGGAAAGAAAACCTGCCTTTCATGTGGTTTCCTAGCTAATTGCTGATTATAGAGGAGTTACTTAATATGATCACAAACCATGCCTCTAATCGCAGACTTTCTCACAATAATGGACTTTGATATGAAAAAGGATTTTCAGTCCTTGGTAGATGGTGTGCAAATTTAGATGCTGTGCATTTGACATTGCATGTATGTCTTAGCCTACTTAAACAAGAGAAATTAAAATGACGTTCTGCATTCCTAACTTACAAATACTTTGCTTTCTGTCCTTCTGTTCAGGAACCCTGGGATGCACAACACATTCCAGCACTGTTCTCTGCTTTCTGTGGTCTGCTAGTTGCACTGTCTTATCACCTCAGCAGACAAAGCAGTGACCCATCTGTACTGATGTAAGTTGCCTGCAAATGTTATTTATTGATTACTCTGTACAGCACACAATCAGAGTGATGCCTGCGTTGCAGAACCACAGGGATTGTCTCCCAAAAGTACTGTGGTGAGGTGGAAATCCCTCGCCGTGTCTGCCTGGTTGCTATCAGTCCTGTAAATAAAGGAAGTGCTGCAGTCAGATTGCCAGTAAGGCTGGTGCTCTTTAAACAGCACTATCCAAATTCTCTGAAGCAGGTTTCAGCCTCTGGGAAACTGTGTGCTGGCCATGTTGGAGGATAGCAGTTTAGCTGAGGGGGTGCTCAGGCTACTGGAGCTGCAGAACGTGCATTGGATAGATAACACCGTGGCAAGGAGAAAGGACATTTGATGTGCTGGAAAGATGGCTTAATTCCAGCTCTTGCTGAGGGTCACTGTCAGTAGGCTATGCCTCTCTGTTTGAGATCAACTCCTTCTTTTTCTGCTATATGGCTGTCATGGGGGCTGTCGTGGTCCATCTACGTACATGGCTGTGGGATTTAGCAAGCCAGTGGTTTTTGTGCAGCGGGTATCACCATGCCATCTGGGATTCTGCTTCACAGGCAGTTCAGTCTTACCCAAGAACAATGCAGAGGGCCTGTGAGGAAACCTGTGGGTTCTCTCCTTTGATTCATGGGGTGTGTTGTGTGTCTTGAGGTGAGGCTCTTTTAGTGTATGAAGATTGTAGCAGGCATGTGGTAAGTCAGGGTGGTTGGATGCACAAGTCTAACGCAGGAGAGAGAGAAGGGGAAATGGAGGGCTTTTTAGGCCATTCAAGATTATATCTGAGGAGAGAAACTTGGGAAAAGGAGAATTCTGATGAGGAAGGAAAGGACACAGGGCACTAATAGAAAATCGCCATCCCAGTAAATCTCACTGAAGAGTTGAGAAATTCCCTCTTTACCATTCAGAAGATTCAGGAAATCTGATATTTATACGTTACTAGGTTCTGATGTGGCAAAGCAACAAGAACTGCTTATATCTATTGCCTTTAGCTTTATCCAAAGTCTGCCATGTCTGGCACTGATGTCAATTAGACCTGGATCAAGCTTTGTGTCGGTGGTGTGTAGTTCATTGACCGTTACAGTATGGAACTCAGGTATGGAAGGAAGTGAAGCTGTGTGCTATATTAGGGAGATCTGTTTAGCCTTGTGGTAAAATATACACAGGTAAATTGCAAATCAGCGTGGAAATGTGAGCTCTTTCAATTTTGAAGTAATTTAAATGTATTCTTCTCTCCAACTCCCCAGGAAGGACACATCAGTTCATTAACTTCTTTAATAAAACAGGAACTTGTCTTTCCTTAAAACTTTTGTTTTAAGGAAGTAATCTTAAACCATTAAATCCATTTTAACTTTTAAATCTAGCTACCAATTTCATAACACTCTTAATCAAATCTTCAGCAGCTGAAATGGTTGTTAAATATCTTAAGAATATGTGTACGATAACATTAAATGTTTATTGTGCAATCATGATAAAAATGTATAATCCTTAAAAAAAAGAGGTTTAAGATTTTTTTTTTTAAAACAGCTCTGAACTTAATTAAAGGAAGTTAAGGAGTTGGAAACAGTATTTAAGGGATGGCCTGTGGCATAATAAACTTCAAGATGGAGGAGGAGGTAGCACATAAATCCTTAACGGAGGATTAATACAGAATTTATACAGAAATAGCTTCTTTGGCCTTTCTAATGTGGGTCTAAACAGCTCCCATATTGGTTTCAGCTTAGCTGAAACATTAATAAAGGGCATGAATGCAACAGTACCCTCTCTGCTCATTCCTCTAAATGACTGAGTCACATTGATTGGACTGCTGAGACTCCTTAACATTTTGATGAGGAAGTTCTGCCCTGATCACTGGTAGAGCTGGTTTGTGTCAATCTCCAGCTATACAGAGATAAGGTAGGTACTGCATACAGGAGGAAGGAAATCTGAGGCTGTTCCTCCTCCTCTGCCCCCCAGGAATATTCGTACCTGTTAGACACGTTCAGAAGTACCCTAACTAGGATTTCTTTTTAACAGGTCCCTTATTCAATGCAAATATGTCCCTCACTATCTACGTCAACAATTTGAAGATTCATCAGCAGATCCACTCCCAGAAAAGATGAGAGAATCAGTGGTAAGACCTTTTCTTTCATTACTTTTCTGTTCAAAGCTCTCTCCCATCCATTTTCCCCACAGAGGAACCTTTTAAATATTCTGATTTAGTAATTTAAATATTTAAATTACTAAAAGCACAGAAAATGGGAGGATATAGATCCTGATCCTTTAAATCCACAGATGGAAACTGAGATTAATTCTTCTAGCTCTTCTTTCCAGTGAGGCCAGAAGGGAGGAGGGGGATATCGCAGTTTTCCTTTCTGAAAGGTTCCTTTGAAGGACTTGGCAACATTGATTCCTTAATATAGTTGATGGGAAATGCAGTCGTAGAGCTTGGGGAATGGGGCATCTCATCCTGGTACTCAGAGAGCTAATGCAGGTGCTGTGCTTAGAGTTACAGCCTGGCAACCTGGTGTGTACAAGGTAGGCTGGATTGTTCAACAGGCATTCAAAATGGTGAGCAGTCCTGCCAAACTCCCTGTCTACATTGGAGGGGAACAGGATTTGGTCCACTGAATTAAGTGTGTTTAAAACAGCCCTTATTGATTCTTTTTCTAGGGCTAGTAGTTGCCCTGTTTTTCAGGAATACCTTTTTCTGTGCCAGGAAGTGCTCTTCACTGTATGCCCTTCACCCCAGCCAAGCCAGGTGGAGCACAGACCAGACGGCACCTAGAGATGGAAGAAGCATGTGAAACTTGACTAGTATGAGGGCGGGAGGTACATGCCTGGTGCCAAGCATTGCCATCTCATCGTCTCTTCTTTGCTTGGCAGGCTGTTTATTTCCTACGCTCTGGCACGTAGCTCTGAGTTTGTGTCAGCTTATTTCCCACTTCAGCTTAGACATCCAAAGTGACCCATCTTCCTTTTTGTGTCATTTTATATATTAAAAAAAAACCCCTCGCTAACTCTTACCCAGGGGAGGTTGATCTTAGAAAGAGTTCATGTGGTAAGATCATCAAGTTCCCAGAAGTTTTAAGGTGTGTTTGACATTTCTCAGAGTCACGAACTGCCCTGCTTCCCGGCTGTCAGACAGCCCTTCCTCCGGACTACATCCCTAACGCCTGCATCTGAGTGTTTGCAACCTAGGCAATTATTCGTAAACTCCTGAAAGCTTGCAGAAGCAAGGAGTGTTCAGAGAGTGCCTGGAAGACAGACTGCCTTTTTTTGACCCGTAGACATGACCTGAGAGTCCATAGTGCCCAGTGGTACACGTTGCTAGTGTGGCCTGGCCTCCGGATGTCCCTTCAAAGGGATGCATCTCTCCGGTACATCTTGAATTGTTTGTTGGGCATTTTGTAAGGTGTTACACAGCCTACCTTCAGAACACGAGTTGATCCCACACTGCCAATGTTTTCTGCTTTTCTTTGCTAAGCTGCTGCTTAGATAGTTATTTTCTACCATGTATAATGTTATTCTAAACTGCTTATTGTAATAAGGCCCACATAAAATTAAGTGATACGTCTACTTCTTCTTGCTTGTATTAAGCTACAGTTTCTTGCAAACTAAACTGTTTGCAGCAGGGTCACACTGCAATATGAATGTCCAGCTAGTAACAGAGGAAAGAATACTTTATTTATGTCAAAGTTGTGCTATATTCTGTGGTATCTCTGGTGTGTAGGTTATTGCCACGGTTCATTGTCAGTTTATTCTTGTAGATGGGCGCTGTATGGCAGATGTAATGGAAAGCTACTCGTTGCCCTGTATTTGTATCCCACTTGTATCTTTTGCTGATAGTGCCCTTCTTGGGGCAGTACAGAGCCTGATCTCATCTGTTGTGCAGCTGGAGCCTTGCCTGGGGACTGAAGCACTTACTGCAGCTGTCCACTTAACTGGTTTCATTTCACAGTGCAGAGGGAAACCTTGAGCAAGGCTTCAATATATTGAAAACAAAAACCCCAAAAGAACGAACAAATTTGCGTCTAAGATCCTGGCTGTATTTTTAAAATGGAGCCATGCTGCAGACTCTCGACCTGGTTTTGTGTCAGTAATGTGGATGGGGATCTGGTGTCTTTTACTAACACAGTTACCATGTGGTTCAACTGCACTTGGGCCCTTGAGCCACTGCGGTGGGAGATGCAGAAGTGCAGGGAGGACTGTGGTGGGACTGGCCAGACATAGGACTTCAATTCTTTTCTTCACCATGTCTCATTCCTGTCATGTTTTGCCAGTGTTTTTTTACATTTAATTAAGTGGGATTCCTGGCACCTTTTGCTTTCCAGGATGTACCTGGTTTTGGGGATTGGCACTTTTCTGCTCTGAACATTTGATACTCCATGCTGCTGCTGCTGCCTTTAGAGGCTGTTTTCCTTCAGTGTTGCTGGAGCTTGCTAGTTCTTTGCTTTCATTTTTTTTTTTTCTCTCTGTCCGGGCTTCCCTCAATCTGTATAAAAACTGTAAGCAAATGTGTTTGCTTACATTTTCAATTAGCAGTGCTAATTCTTCCACGTTGGGAGATCTCTTGAAGAAAGAGAGGGCAATTTCTGATTTAATGCAGGTTCTTTGTCTAACCCCTGTGTTATCTGGTGCCTCTGTCTCAATTAAACACTAACCAGTTTGCCAGGAGACTCCCACTGCTGTCTCACAGTGCAAGGCTAATAGAGCAAGTAGGGAAGAATTGAGGCAGGAGAAAATGCGTGTGCCTCAAGTCTGAGGAGCACAATCAAGCCACAGTCTCTGCTGACTTGTTTCAGCAACAGCAGTCATGTTTATGCTGTAGGACTTGGCTGACTCATAAAAGCCAGTTTTATATAGCTTCCAGAACTTCTGCAAGGGGATCTTCAAACAGTTCAGAAACTGGGTGAAACAGTATGTCGGTATTTGAAGGAGATTTCATGGTGGTAGTTCATTTTTTCCTCTTGGAGTGCTCGTCTGCGAGGAGGGTATTCCTAACCCCCTGTCAGTGGCAAGAGATGGCAGGATGCAACACAACAGCCAGCCTTGCCCAGGTCTATATACAGACATACCGTCTACATAACATGCCATTTAAATAAGATCCATTTTAATCAGAAGTCCTGAGGTGTACAGAACCAAATCACCACCTCAAGGAGTGAAAGCAAACAAGGTTAATATTGAAAATTAATGTGTTGTATTCTGTAGTGGCTTTGCATTGATGATAGGAATAATAAATACAGCATCTCTAATGTTTAGTTACATGACCTCTACTATTTTCCTTTGATTGAATAGCTGTGTAAGAATTGCCAGCTTTGGAAGCCTGAATTATAAAGCAGCTGTGATGGATAATTGACCATTCAACTTTGAGAATGGAGCTTCCTACCATTATAATTAATTTCTATAGGCATCCACATGGCTGATTACTAGATTAACCAGTGGCCTGAGGGTGCTAATGTGTTACATTCAAACTCGGCTTCCTTCCTGGCCTTTAATACAAACATTTAGATAGCTAGTAAAAGGATTTGTACAAAAAGCTCCAAAAGCATAATTGAAAATAATAATTAAAAAAAGCGCCACGATAGTGTATTCTGCTTGTAAAATCTCTGAGGCATCAAATGTAGCTATGTTGGTTTGGGGTTTCTTTTTTTCCTTGAGTGTAAAATGGAAAAAAAAGAACACCTGCTTTCAGCCCTAACTGTAACAGTGATTATCTCTCACTGCAGAGATTTTAACTGTAATTAGAGCTTAACTTTTCCACGTTGGACCAATTGCAATGAAGGACTCGAGCATCACATCATAGGGCTATTCAACATTCAGTTCATCAGTGCCTGGCCTTGGGAATGGAATCCAAAATCCTCCTTTAGACAACTGGGTCTAAATGCAGGATGGGGAGCAGAGTTGTGTCCAAGGTAGGCACATGCTTTGCGGGAGTCAGCTGCCTTCAGCGGGAAGGGTGGAAGCTGCAGATCCACCCACAGCAGCCTGTCTGTGGATGCCCAAGGTTTTTGCCTGGAAAGATGCTCTGAATCCCGCTCAGCCAGAGAGAAAACTGCTCAGGGTCAGCCTCTTCCTGGGGGCCCCTGACCTCTACGCCATGACATGAAACAAAAGCAACTGATGCTCAGCTTTGTTTTAGAAAGAAAAAAAACCCTGAATTTTGTGAGAAGTTTCAAAGTGTCTGCTGCATCAAGAAGGAGCTCCTGTGGGGACTGTTGTGCAAGTCAGCAGCTGAGCAGTGCATTTACATTTTGAAGCAGTTCTATGCAAGGGCAAAAGGGCAAGCTTGGGCATATATGATACTTTAAACTCTTTAGATGTTGCCAGAGTTGGAATGGAATTGTCAAATTTGGGTTTAAATATCTGAATAATAATCATTGCTTTAAAAACATAGGCCTCTTCCTGTATGGGATTGTTAATGTGTCAAAAGCAGTGAGAGCACCCTGAAAAGAACACATCAAACTCAAGATGGGAAAGGTGGGAGATAAGTCTTGTGCAATACAATCTGTGGAATACATTCTCTTTTAATGTAATCTTTTGAAAAGATTCCCACTGGTGACCTGGCACAGAATGGAAACTTAGGATGCTGCCTCTCCCCCAAATGTCCATTGTTATCACCTCTGCTAATTTTATGGCTAAATTCTTAATATTTGATGTAGTTCTTAAAATGGCAGCTTCTTCAGTCACCTGATGGTGAGAGAAATAAGTCATTTTAATAGTAATCCTTTCTGGTTGTACAGAAGAGCTTGAAAATATGATTGGAGTGTGTTTGTTGTTCTTATAAGCTTGTTTTAGATTATTGAGTAGTTGGATTCAGCTGTGCAGAGAGTGATACTTGATCAAGACTTTTCATAATATGTATTCACAAAAGGGCTGAAATAGTGCCATATAAATCTGGCACTACTTAACTTTCTCAGATGCTGAATTTTACAAGCTGAATACTGCTACTTTGCGTAGATTTTTGTATGCAACATCTTAAAAATTGGGAAGGTTAAAAAAAAATTATTTCCATTACATGCGCTGGTAATAATTCCCTTATCCATCTTTATCAGGGTTTTGACCACGATTTTTCAGTACTCTTCCACATACTAAAACCACTTGAGGTAGAGATGGATACACAACTTACTAGTAAGTAAAAGTGTGAACCGAACGGAGAGGTCCTGTGGGGACAGGCAGGGACTATAGGTTTCTTCAGGGAAGAGAAAGCCTTTCCTGTCAAGTCCCTCATGTTGTGGTTCTCCTGTTGCATACGATGGCCAAGGAGCAAGGCCAGCAGGGCTGTGTTTTGAAAAGACGGTCGGAAAGATTTAGGAAGACCTAATTCTGCTCCTAGACCTTCCCACCTATAGTACATGTGGAGTACAGGGCTGTCTGGAGAGGGCAGAGCTCTCGGAGGGGAGGGAGCGCTGGTCTTTTGGAGGTATGTGCTCCTGAGCAGCCTGGGAAAGGGAATGACCGCGGTGATGTCTTGAGAATTCAGCTAAACCAGATTGGAGCTTCCTGGGACAAAGCAGAAGTACTTCTTGAGCATGAAGGCTTTTTGGTCCTGCGGAATTTCAAAGGCCTGCTGCAGTAAGTGGAAGTGCTGATGCTTTTGACCTTTTACTAAGAAGTACCTTTCATAATAAGGAGTGATAGGCAGCCTAAGTATAGGGGTTGCTACCAGCTTCCCCTGTAATTCGCAACCCTTCTGTTGTTCACGTGTTCTGCTTGCTTGCTTTTTATCTCCCTTATTCATAGGTTTGCTACCCCATTGTTATTTTAGTTTTCTTTTTCGCTGATGAGTTACATGAAGACTGCCTAGACTGCAACACCAGGAAATCAGACGAGCCTCTAATTCTAACAAAAGTGTTGTATTTCACATGTTTCTAGATGTCTTTAAATTAAAGCAGTCAGTTTCTAAACCAAGAGCTACAAATAGTCACTCATCTGATAACTTAGCCAGTAGTATTGAGTGCTGAACTTAAATGCCCCTCTCATAAATCTAAGACAAGATTTTTATTTACGCACAAAGATACTTGGGTGACCTCTGAACTACAATTCAGAAGATTGCAAAAATCGCAAGCTATGTTGTTTATTTGTTTACTGAGAATGACATTTTAATCACAAGAAAAATGAGCTGGAAAGACAGTGATATTTTCCAATCTTTAGAAACAAAATTACTCCTACCCTAGTTATAGATCTTTATGTAAAGGCAGACGTGTCCTTTCATTATCATTCAGTGACACTAGAAAAAGGCCTTGTCTGAAATCCATAAAATCTTGCCAAATTTTGGCTTCCAATACAGAAAATCAGAGAATGGGACATGTCACTTTAGAACATAATAAATGTATTAACTTTGTGTCTCTGCAGACATTACAGAAAAGCATGAGTCATTTCAGTAACGCAAGATAAAGTGAATCTCAATGCTTGCATCTGAATGCTTGCAAATAGGAAATGGAACCAGAATTTTGATTCCCAAAAATAAAAGAAGTCATAATGTAAGAGAGTTATATTCCTTAATCAGACTCAGTATGAAAATGTATTGCTTTCATTTATCCAATCTTAAAACTACCTTATTTAAAAATGTAATTTAAAGTTAGGCATGATGGATTTAAATGTGATTACTTTGACAAACCTAGTGTGTGAAGAAATAATTTCCCCAAGCAGAGTGGAGGAAATACTTTTGTATTAGGGACTGCTGATTAGCCTTATCACAATGCAGACTGCGAGTAATTGAGAAGAGAGTCGTTTACTTTGGTTAAAATAGTATTGGCTTACTAATTTTGTATAAAATAATTATTTTCACAGAAAGAAATCTTGAAATCGGATCTCATTGTCTGCACAGCAGCTGCTGTTCTGTCATTTGCTGTCAGTGCCAGTACTGTGTTTCTATCATTAAGGGTATGTATATGTCCTTCTCCGCCCCTCCCCCCCCTGGGTGCTTTAACTAGAAAGAATAGAGATTGTGGGAAGAGAAGTTAGTGAAAATGTATTTACTGATCATAAAAACATTTTTGTAAGTGCAAGGCAGTTAGTTTATGGATATTTGTATTAATTCCAGTGTTACTTATTTGATGTCTCTTTCCTTAAAGCTCTGCATATCCACAGCTCTTTTATGATGTGGAACCTGGGGGACAGAATGAATAAGCTTGATCAGTTGTCTTTTTTTCTCCAGTTAGGGAGGAAAAAATTGGTTAATTTTGTGTGCAAAGTACATATTTCAAAATTCGTATCCACTTGTGGATTCAGAGAGTTTGAACATAGAAATGAAAATTAATTGCACAAAAATGCAATTATAGGAACTGTTACAAAATGTTAAAGTTTTTTGTATAAAAATGTTGTTTGTAAATTATAACCATGTTTCATTTTTTCTCTTTTGGCTTAGCCATTTCTCAGCATTGTCCTGTTTGCTTTAGCATGGACTGTGGGATTTGTAACACATTACGTACTGCCTCAGCTTCGCAAGCATCACCCCTGGCTGTGGATCTCTCACCCCATACTTAAAAGCAAAGAGTATCAGCAACGGGAAGTGAGAGGTTTGTAACAAAATCTTTTCTAAACAATGGATGCAATGACTTGCAGCTTGTCTTGTTTAAAAAAAAAAAAATCCAGAAGGAACAGAGCAGGGAGAATAAACTGTGTTTTACATTTCCCTCTTTTGAAGAGCACGCATAGCCCATCATTTCCATTTTCCCCCTGCCGCTACTGGTCACCAGCAAATCTGTGAACGTGTAGAAGTTGTGTCCCGAGATCACTGTATGGAAGGGCTGCGGCTGGGCAGGCACCTCTGGAGACTGGTCCAACGCCCCTGCTCAGAGCAGGCTCAGCTAGAGCATGTTGCTCAGGGCTGTGTCCAGTTTTGAGTATCTTCAAGCATGGAGACTCCACAACCTTTCTGTCTGCCTCTTCTAGCATTTGATCATCCTTGCAGTAAGAAAAGTTGTTTGGGGTTTTGTTTTTTTTTTTTCCTCATGTTGAAATGGAATTTCAGTTTGTCCCCATTTCCCTTTGTCCTGTCACTGGGCCCTACTGAGAACAGTCTGGCTCCACCAACGTTACCCTCCCTATCAGGTATTTATACCCCCAAAACAGCCCCAATCAGGCATTAATATGATGCCTCCGAGACTCTTCTTCTCAAGGCTAAGCAATTCCAGCTCTCTCAGCCTCTCCTCCTATGTCAAATGCTCTTGCCCCTTAATTATTTTTACTGGCTGTAAGTGGCCTTTTACGAGCCATCATCTGATCTGCCTTTTGCTTTTACATTGCATTACTGTTACTTGCTGTGTTGCTTGATATGTTATAGTTCATGCTTAATACGTTGGCATTTATGTAGTTTAAAAACTTAAATGGTTGATGATATTGAGGCAGAATTTTTCCTGCTTTCTGACATATAACTATATATAATTTGAACAGCAAGGGTAGTGCAACTTAGAGTTCTAATTTCCATCATAACACTTTTAGAGAAACATTAAAATTGAAAGGAACTGTGAAAAGTTCTTGAAGATTTGTTCTTGCTGATGTCTGCTGGCTTCAGTGGGTAGTGCCCTGATACATGCAAGTATCAGGAAATATTTTAGTATGTTGATGTCTGATTTCCTGTTCTGATACAGTTATTTCTGCAAGCAGCCAGTGTACTTTGAGAAGCACACCTTTTTTGGTTTTTGCCCCCCAGCTCTCATCTTGCCTTTGCTACCAGCCAAAAGCTTGCTTGTCATTCCTTGATGGATCCTGTGCCTTAGTCATTCTCAATATATGTTCCTGAGGTTTTGAAGACAGCATTGTCAGAACACAGTCTGCTGAGGGACTTTTAGTCTGTTCTTCAACTAGACAACAAAAGAGTTCAGATCACTCTCTGCAAAACCATGCATTAAGGATTTAAATTTTTTTTTTTTTTTTTTAAATCATGTCTTTCAAAGCGATTACTTTCCAAACAAGGCTTGGGTATGAAAAAAGTACCCAAGAGACTTGATTGAAGGTTGCCTTTTAACTTTTACTGCAATACGCCAAGGAAAGTGTAGTAGAAATATAAATCTTATTAAGGATCATGCCCAACTGAAAACATTGTTCAGGGCTTCCTCTCCCTGATAATCAGTTATTCTGATGAATACCCAAGTTTTATTGCTTGTTACATCACTTAAGCATAGAAGACTACTGCAGAATTTCTTTTCCTTGTCCTAATTAAGTCTGTCTTCATTTGTGAGAAAACATTCTTTTCCTAAATGCAATGACTCAGCTTTTGAAAAGGTTGAGGGTAAAGATCTGCCAGACTGATCTCCACAGGTGCGGTGCGTTTACTTCTGCTTTGAGATCAGCTGCATTTCCCATGCTAACTGCTGCAGGCAACAAGCCTTTTTCCTTCTTTTGCAGTCCTCATTTTATATGTGGTCCATTTCTGCACTTTGGGGCTTAAGTATTATTGCAATGTATCTGGTGCTGTGTGTTAGAAAACAAGAGTTAAAAAAAAAAAAAAATTCAGTCCCTGAGGCTGCTGCAGAGGCTTTTTATCATGTTCTGAGATGAGACAGGCTGAGGAAAAGGTTGTGTAATCCCTTTGATAGATATGTCTGACAGGCTGTCTTCTTTCTTTCTCCCTGTAAGAAAAAGGTAGGAGCCGAACTTAAAGGTTTACTGTTTGTATAGAAAGAGAAACTTCGAAAAGGACAGTACCCTGTAGTTGTCGGGCATGGACAATGAAAGGACAAGTACACAAAACAAGATGTCTGTGAGGAGCTTTTACTGCACTGAATTTCATTTTCAGTTTCCTAATTTTTGATAAGTGTAGTGCTATGGGGAGGTGAATGATTGCTTACAATTAGATGAGCAGCTGGTAATGACAATTCCACAAGTTTATTCCTGGCTTTGTTTCATAGGCTCTGGATGCACTGTTCAAACTTTCAGGCCTTCCGCAGAACAGCAGTTATCAGACCAGTTCTCATGACGGCCCTATGAGATAACTCATTTATTACTTGTCATTGTTTTGCCTGACTGCAGGAAGAAAGGCTGAGGTCAAGATGTATGAGCATATGGTATAATAGATGTGTAGGAAGCAGTGCAGAACTGAGTGAGAAAGAAACCCTTGAAACACTAGAGACTATTTTTTCTCCTTCCTCTCCACCACTGCTTTTATACCCCACAGATTCATGTAAGCCATTTTCAAATCATCCACATCTTTCCCTGGCCCCCCTCTGAAAGTGAGCTCTTGAGCTTTTTCTGTCTGTGTTGTCTGCACACATCTCTTGTCTGCTCCTGCAGCTGCCTTCTTTTTGGTCTACTTGATATGCACATCTCCATTCAACCTTGAGTTCTTACACAGAGCTCAGCTTTGGGCAGCTGGATGAAGTTCCTGAGTGGAGCTCTGAGAGCAATTTGTAGTTCAGGAGGAGGAGGGAGGAACGGAGAGTAACAGCTAGGTTCCAACGGACATTATGCTGCGTGTATGAGCTTTTAGGAGGTGGCCTTTGGGTAATAAGTGAAAGAAATATTTTTACAATATAACAAGAAACAGAAGTTGATCATATTTTCTGAAGGCAGATTTTTGCAAGAGCATTGCCTCAGTATAAGATACTGGCAAATCATGACTTAAAGCTAGTTTGGAAGGATTGCTTTTAGGTCATTGTCTTTGAGCCTATACAATATACACCTGTGCCTGTAGAACATACAGATCTGATGATTCAGCATGTCATCTTTGCCTGGCATTGAAAAGGTGTATGTGGGAGGGTGGGATGTGTATACATAATTACTTTAATTTCTGCTGGGAAGAGTATTGGAGATTCAATAGCTGGCCTTGTTATTTCTGAGTCGATACCAAGTTCTGCCTTTTTGCATTCACTGTTTTCCAATAGCCTTGTCTAGCTGAGCTCATTTGAGAATAAAGACATTATTTTTGTCTGTACGCAAGTGTTTCTGCACCCAGTTCACTTAAGTTCCCATAACAGTTGAATTGCACAGAGCATTCAGTTCTTGTCTAATACACACTGTGATGTTGTTAGGAAAGTCTACTGCAAAAGATATTCTTTGCTGGTGAATGATGTGAACCTGGCAGATACTTTTTACAACGGTTGTTTAGGTGTTTTGAGAAACATCTGTGACATTTTCTAGCTCCTATTAATTCTTCAGTCTTTAGATCTCAAAGGATATTTCACCTACCAATCAGGTCAATGATACTTTGCAGTCTAATGAACAGTCTTTTGCCACTATAAGATGGGGAAGGAGAGGCACAGAGTTCAAATGAGGTTCCCTAGGTCATCTACCAGGTCAGTGCCAGAGCTGGCGAGGGCCTCTCTGGAGTCATTACGTCACTAAAAGTGCTATTTAATATAGTGACTAGTAGTTGGGTTATGTAGAAACTACCATTTAGCATGTACCATCTCTTTTCATTTCTGAGCATCTCATGAGTGCAGTTATAAGCAGCATAACAGAACTGTCTAAATGCAAAGAACAAAATTATTTCTCTATTGCAAAAAAATTATGAATTCCGTTGTTTCATAAGTTGGATGATTATATTTATGAACGTGAGCTAACTCATTTCTTCTATTTCAGTGCAAAAAATGCTGATAATTGGATGAAATGATCTGTTATCTAAATTTCTATTTCAGATGCTGCTCATTTGATGTGGTTTGAAAGGCTGTATGTGTGGCTTCAGTGCTTTGAGAAATACATTTTGTATCCAGCTATAATACTGAATGCCCTCACCATTGATGCTTTCGCAATTAGTAAATACAAAAAGCTTGGTACACAGTAAGTAGATTATAACTCAAAGCATGTGATTAGTAGATTATTTGGTTTTAGACTGAAGATGGAGAAATGAAATTTGTATCTCAAGTCTGTTTGCTTGTTAGTTTGCTTTCGTGCATTACTAGTTCAGTATACAATAATTATTGGCTCTGCTGAAAGAAAAAAAGCGAAACTACCTTAGCACATGCTAGACATGACTCCAGTGAGAGAGAGAAATTAAAGGATTAAAGAGCTATATATAGATATATATGGAATATCTAAATGTCAATTAAAAGCAAGACACACTGTACCAGGCTGCAGGTGTTTGATGGGCATAAACACAGTGGGGTAACTAGAATTAATCATATGAAAATGAGAAATCTAGGCTGGATATCAGGAAACGTTTCCTAACTGAGGATTTTTAAGACTGTGGCGTAGTCTCCCAAAGGAGTTATCGGAAGCTTCACCACACAAGTCTTTTAAGGCAAGATTGTGAATAAAATATTCAACAGTGTAGAATGGAGAGTAGTCCCGCATTAAGAGCGGTTTGAGAAAGGTAGGAATATACGTTTTTTTCAAAGTCTGTCTCTGATATTAAGCAGAACTGGTGATGCTGATCCATGAATAAAACAGTATGATCCTTGCAGACAGCCTTTTATGGTAAATATTTTGGTCAGTGACTTGCCTACTGCAGATATTCAGCAGGCTTAGTTACTGCAGTATCCCCAGTGAGCAGAGTTTCTGCAGTCTTTTTATCAGAATGACAGTGATGCAGATGATAAAAACAAAGAAACAGCCTGTATTCAGGAAGGAAGGTTCCAGTAGCAGGAAAAACTGCTGGAGGAGGGGGAGTTCCTCAGTATTAATAATAATTTAAATTCTTAACTTTAAATATTAAAGAACTTTGATGTAAAAATTGCATCTTGTTTTAATTATTCTTCTCTCTTGAAGAGCAACACAGCTTTAGGGACTACACAACTATAAGGAAAAGGTGGTCCCTACTTTTAGGGGCTGAAACTAGGACTAGAGCATTAGTCAGATTTTCTGCATATTCCTCCCAGACACCTACTTTTCCAGAGAGACTCTCACCAGTCACTCGGAGATAGCCTGTGTAGTTCCCCATTGACCTTTTTCCCCCAGGCACTTGGGAGATGCGAAGGCCAATGTTGCTTCAGGAGTTTTAGGTGTATTGTCCAGGGTGAAACTGAGTTCACTCTCATCTCTATTTGGTTCTGCAAGGCTGGGAGAACTAAAAAGTAATCAGATGGTCATTTGTCACTCCTTAGCAGATGTGACTGAATACATGCACAGAGCAAATATGTAGGGTGAGGAAGGTGCTGCTTTTATATAGTCATTCCTCCAAGCTAGATTGCGCTTTAAAGTATCACCTCCCTCAAGTGTTCAGAAGTAATGAGTCAGTCCCCCAGAAATCTTGAGACTAAAGAAAGTAATTACATTTGTCTGCCTCTGACTGTTTGGCCTGTAGGGGAATACCATGACAGTCCTTTCTTTCCCCATCCCCCTTGCCATCTGTGTGATCACCTTGCATTTAAAAACCTGTGTTTTCTCCTTTTTCTTGTAAGTGAGGTCTACACACAGCACCCGCAGTACCCCTTCTTCTCTGGCACTCCTTTTCAATATGCTTCCCCTACAGCTACCATGTAAATCCCACATGCAAAGCATTTGTCCTCGCATCCTACCTCTTTTTCTTCAACTCTGTCAGCCTGTGAAGGGTCCTGGATTGTCCTTGCTCCTTCCATATACAGTGTTACTGAGGGTTGTACTTTCTCTGCTTTAATACATAAATACCTGTTTTCTGTTGTTGGAACATTCCGTGGTTATTTACCACGCAAAGCTCAGACCGCAGCATACCTTCGAGAAGGGAAGGCAGCACTCTCCTGCTCTGTGTCTTAAGTGTCTGAGGTGGTACGTTTTGCATGATTTATTTGGGAATTTTTCTCAATTTGAATGTATTTTTTAAAGAAGCTTCCTGTTGCTTTGTGATTTAAAGGTCTGAAGCGGCTTGCTTCTTGAGGAGGCAGAAGAGCTCCTTCACAGTCAGGAGTTTGCTTGAGCTTTCCAGACCCTGACATGCTGGTTATTAATGGGACCCATGCTGACAAGCTGAAAAGCCTGCCCATGTTACCTGCCACAAAGCCTTCAGAAATAAGCCCCCCTTCTCTCTCTCTCTCTGTCTTATTTTCTCTCTGCTGGGAGCTAAGGCCCCAGGAAAAGCATCTTGTGTGGCAATATCTTTAAAGAGGGATAACGAGCCAATTATTTTCTCTTACACCTGAGATCATTATTGTATAAAATGTCATTTGTTGTGAAATTTTCCGCACGTTAACAGATCCAGTGAGGAAAAAGTCTTCCTTTTGCTCTATGATCTGTAAGTTTTCCGTGGGAAAATTCCTCCACATTGCAAGAATTTTCTTCTTTCTGAAGAACGTGAGATCCAGCTGGTTCATACGGGACACACTGAAATGGCTTCTAGTGGCTTCAGAATCTATTTAGCTTAATCACTGGGTTTTCCATTCAGAAATCTGGGGCAAATTGAAAAGAACGGCTTTGACAAGGTGAGAAATAAGGTCAGCTTGGCGTTTCATTCCAACAGTGATGTCCTGGTGATCCTTTAGAATGACCTGCACTAAGTTGCATCTGCATTACAGGAAGATACACAATAATGAATAAATGCCACATAAAATCAACCTGGAAATGGACAGACTTATGAGCCTTTCTAGAATGATGAAAAACTCTTTAGAGCTTTCTGGCCTGTCAAGTGTCAGTCATGGCAGTGGGTATTCTCCTGGTTCGCAGCAGGATGGAGGAGAACCTTCCATGCGTTTTGCAAATACCTGGCCTACTTTAAGACCCTCATTATGCATTGAAGTCCCCATCTGTTTTTACCAGCATCACAAAAACAATGCACCTCTGAAAAAGTGTATGTGCTTAATTTACTTAAGAGAAGTCACCTGGCTCTCAATTAACAGGGTGTTACTTGTACTTGTCTATTAGGTTTGGGTTGTCTTTTCAGGAATAGATCCGGTATGGTTCTTGGGCATCAACGTGCAAAACTACAATCCAAATATACTTGTTCAACCGCCAGAAAACCCTGAGGGTACCTGATATGACTAAATACTCCTGAATTTGACTTGGTGGTTCATTAGGAGGCTTGAGATATACTTCTGAACATGCCCAGAGCTTTCTGAATAAATCACTTTTATCCTGACTAGAACCCAGAAATCCCAAGGTTTTGAGCTGAGAGCTGTTTTTGCACCATCCCCTGTATGCGATCAGGATTGAGTTCACAAAATACGGCTTTTAATTTCCTTCCTTTTAAAAACTTCAGTGGAGAAGGTGGTGGTGCCCATTTCATTTAACAAGAGTCCAGCTGTTAAACACTTTCCAGGAAAGTAGAGGCTACGGGAGGTTTGCTCTTGATTCCTCCTGGTTTGGTGGTAAGGAAATTCTTACAGGAGTGGGGAATCATGTGTTCCAGTTCCTGCTCCTAACCCTGTTCCTGTGTTTTTTTTTAGTGGTTGTTAGATTTGGTACAGAACCATGCAAGTGTTCATGGTGTGGAGCCCAGTACTGTCGCAGCTCAGGGGGGTGCCTGTCTACCCAGGTGATGTAAAAATTAATGTGTCTGAGACCTTTCTAGGATCTAACCCCCAGAATGAGCTGTATTACCAAGAGATCAAAATTGCTGTCCAAGCAAGACCATCTTTCTAATTATGATAAAGTATCTTAAAAACAAAACTTAAAAATGTGAACAACTTTGAGTCTGTAAGTTCAGATACATATCCAGAGACTGGAGTGGTTTTTTAAATTCAAGGGGTGCCAAAACACATTACCTCCGTCTTTTCTTTTCGTATAATTTTATTTTCTTTTCCTACACAGAAAACTCTCTAGTTTTCTGCAGAGTTAAAAGAGGAGCGTTGTCTTCTTGGAGATATAGCAGCAAGCACTTTAATTTTTAAAGACTGGACTTCTGATTTTCTGTGTGGTCACTTGCTCTTTAGAGTTCTTAGCTTAAGTTCACCCTCTAGAATATAATAAGAGAGAGTAGCATGCAGGCTGCCTGCATTTTACAACACATCAATGCAACACACAATTTCTTTTCATCTGATGAAGTAATTACTATGTAGAATACATGACCTTCCGATCAAGAACAATGGTAATAATTTCAAGCACTTCACATCTATGGGTGTTTCTATCCAGAATTTTGGCATTGTGTGTAATGAAATTAGGAGAATAATTATAAACTGTGTCATGAAGTGAAATTTGTAGTAATAAAAAAACGTGGAGTGGGTTCAAGATTTTTTTTTTTCCAAATTACAGTAACGTATTAATGGATGTGCCAAGATATTTCTGAAACTGAAATTTTATTTTAAGACCTATATAAAAATATCCTTTCTAGATTCTCATTTTCTAATAGTCAATACTACTGTTTTTAGTACAGAGTTCTTTCTTTATTACAGATTACAAGTGTGTGATAATGGTAAGGGAAAAATAGGAAGTTGCACATGGGTAAAATAAATGTGATTATTAAAAGAATATAGAATTAATATCAGAAATAAAATGTGTAGATTTAGCTATACATAGCAATCTAAAATACATCTGGTACAGCTATTTGTATTTCAGAGCTTCATAATTTGACTCTGGCTTGATTAAGTTTTTCTTTCTGCCTTTCTTACAGCTGTGATATTATCCTGATAACAGTTGCTGGGATGAAACTCCTCCGCTCTTCATTCTGTAATCCTATTAACCAATTTGTTACTTTGAGCTTTACTGTCATCTTCTTCCGATTTGACTATAGAGACATTTCAGAAAATTTCTTGCTGGATTTCTTCATGATGTCCATCGTGTTTCACAAGGCAAGTTTTACAACTCCTGTCATTTCTTTGGAAAATATATTTCGTAGCTTTATTTATCTTCTCAGTGTCACTGTGCTGATCAATACGCGGTAGGCTTTTTTAGAAGTAATGAATGCATATATAGACATAGATTATTGGTACTACAGAGGAAAAAAAAAATCTGTAAACTGAGAAGAAGGTTCCAGTTAAATGTCTTCTCTGGTTTTTGCAATGTTTTGCGTTTACTTTTTGTTCACATGTTGCTATAGAAAATTCAGAATTCTTGTTTTCAAGAGGAGAATCCTCAATGAGTTGGAAAGAGCCTCTTGGGTCATTAGTGCAGGGCTGCCCTCCAGATCAATCACCGGGTTTTTTTATCTAGGTTTCCTTTGAATGCTTCTAGTGCTTGACTCAACAACTTCCTTTGGGAAGTTATTCCATTATCTAATCATCCTCATGATAATAAATGTTTTCCTAATGTCAGCCTTAACGTTTTTCTTTTTCTATTTTCAGTCTGTTATCCTTGTGATGCTGCCCTTAACCTTAACCTCAGAGCTCCTTCCTCTCTTTTCCATTGTTAACTCTTGGAGTGTTCTCTAGTTGAATTGAATTTAAAAAAAACCTTTCTGCATCAGTCAGGTCAGATCCTGTCTTGATTTGCTATCTACGCTGTTTCACTGAAAGAAGCAGGTTTAACTGATACCTTGGTAAAACATGAGAAAATATTGAAGACTTGCCGAAAGCTTTTACCAATTCTTTTGTATTTTGTTTTATTTTTAAACTTGTTGGTCCCTGATTGCCATAACATATGATACAGTTTGTCCAGGGGTAACTCTGGTGAGGTGTTTGTTTTTGTTGTGGTGGTGTTTTTTTTTTGGTCAGGCTTGTTTGGTTTGTTTCTTTTTCTAGAATACTCCTACTGTACGTGTGAGTATGACCCAGCTAGCACCACTTGATTTCTCAGAGGAGAAAGATGTGGTTCCATACTGACTGCTGCACGTGCTGTGGAGACGCCCGACAGTGCGGGCGGAGATATTTAGCCCTTCTACACAAGGAGTGTCAGCTCACGCTGCAGTCCATGCCCACCTGGAAGTTTCAGGCTTCCGAAGGCAAGGCCTGGTTCATTGGTGTTACGTTGGGAGCTCCCAGTCATTCAGGCAAAGAGTGAAGCAGAAATTACATGTTTTTCCTGGTTTATTTCTGTGCTGCTGCAAGGGAGGAGGAGAAGGGAGGAATTAACAACCCCGTGAGGGAACTTGGGCTCTTTCTCTTCTCTGAACTCCTGGACCACGCTCCCGTAGGAGCTTCACCTGCTTCAAGCCTTCAGCCCTCAGCCTGGTTGTTCTGCTTTCTCTCTGCTGCGGTGAGGAGGCAAGAGTTGGGGAGGGAGGGCAAAAGAAAAGGAGTAGAAAAAATGATACAAAGCCCTGCTTTAAAAAGAACGCCTGCCTCATGCTCTGTGATCCTAAAATAGGGTTAGAGTAATTTTTTAAGCTTCTTACCTTGAAGTGAAAGATGAGCAGTGCAAGTGATGCACAAGTTGGTAGCATTGTGGCAGTTTTCAGTGTTTGTTGCATTACCATGTCCCCTAGAGTAAGGGGTGACTTTAAGGGGTAAATTTCTATCTCCAGAGAAGATAGTCAGTGACGTGCATCAGTGGAAATGCCATGTCTGGATAATGGCTTATTTAGTCCTAAAACTTGTTCTCCAAAAATCTCATTGGAGGATCAAAAAATTAGGGCCACAGAATTGAAAGTCTTGCAATTCATTAATTCTTTTGAAAATTGTGAGGATATCACAAAATACTAGTGTGGATTATTGCATGTTTTTGGAAGAGAGAGATGTAAAGGCTTTTCAGTGGGTTTTTTTGGGAGGAGTTGCTTAGGTAGTTTGAAGCTACTGTTTACAGTAGAAAGACTAGTGATAGCAATACAATGAGATAGTGAAGGATGCATACCAAATTAAGCAGAGGTGTTTGCTAGAATAACTACTACTCTACTAGACCGAAAGTTTGTTTTGAAACTACAGATATGTTTTGATAAGGTAGTTTTAGCATTGGTCTGCCGCCATCTTCATATCTGATAATATCTGAAATTTTGCAGGTCATTAGTTCATCAAGTGGAATTGTCCTTGTTCCATTTTAAAAAATCAACATTAAATGGTTGAATTATTTATATTACAGAAGCACATGCACAGTTACACAATGGTCATTAAAGCCAATCTGAAAAAACGCATTGCAGATGATAGCAATTAAAGCCCTATTAATTTCAGATCATAAAGGGCATAAGTTTTTTCTTTACCCTAATTAAGGTCTGAGCTTTAATTAGCTCAATATTGTAGATCTTTAGTAAAGGATATGGTCACCTGAGGATAAAGATGATAGGTGTTTATTCCATACTATAGGCCCTAAGCAAGCTGCATCCACTGCTTTTCCTAAAAGCTTTATGGGTCTTCACAGATGCTGTCCATCTGTAGTTCAGTCGTTTTTATATTTGCATCTATTTTTAAAAAGAAAAAAATTGAAATACCCTTTCTTACCATCACCTTTGGCTATGCAGAACTTACTACAGTCACGGCTGATTTCTGCTTACTCATTGAAAATGTAAACTTACCACCCTCTGAATTAGGGAACACTGGAAGTACTGTGCCTTAGTCATAGTGATGGTAATTTTTAAGCATGGTTACCCCACAAAAAAATATTTGCATGCTCTCAAAGCACTGTAGTAGTAAGCATTTATTTTCTTCTGCCAGGCACTGGGGAAGAAGGCATCTAAATTCAACAGACATTCACAACTGCACTAGTGTGCAGTGAAGCAGATTATGTTAAATAAAACTTTGCTAATACTTTGAGTAGAATATTACTGAATATCTCACTGATTATACTTCCCCGTTGTGCTGTTGATTTAAGGTAATTTAGTCAAATCAGAAGCTCCAAATAGGCATGTGGCTCCCTGAACAAGTTGAGGCATGGAAGTCCGAATTGCTGCTCACAGATTTTTATCTCTGTTTGCAAATAGCCAAACCACCCACACTGGGGTAACACAGTTCTATTCCTGAGGATTTTTTTTAATCAACCTGGATTTTTTTTGTCTTTTTAACATTATAGGACTTATTAATGCAACACGGTTAATTCACTTGTGTTTTAAAAATCATTAGCGGTTTACATTTTGACAAGTTGCGAAATGTGAAAACTTAATGCTAAAAGCTCATTAGGCATATGCAGAGTGTTCTCTTTTGTCTCTCAAAGTGCCTTGGGAAGGGACCAAGATAAACATTTAGGGAAGACTTTCTTACTTATTTTTAAGAACGATTGCAGCTTTCAATTCAAGTGGAACAGGCCTTCTCCATCTTTCTTACGCTAAAACTTTCCATGTAGCCAGCCTAGTTTACGTCCTTGGCTACAGCCTGGGATTCTTCTGTCTAAAACTCCCGTTGTCTATATTCCTTAAATCAGAGCTGAACAGCCTCTTAAAAATATGTGGTTGCCATTCCGAAATTGTGGGTGTAATGCTCTGATGTATACTCTACAGGAATTCAAACTGGATAATCAAGACAGTCTTCTTGGTCTACATGACTCCATGTAAACTCTTCAAATGAGCCAGTTGTTCTCCCTGGACTTTTTACGAGATGATGTCAGTGCAAAGGTTAATGAGAATGTTCACATTAGTTGAAAATGGAATGCCACAAATAACTGAGAATATCTTCTTCATAGGCATAGATGAAATATATAACAGGACTTGGGAGATTTCTTTCTAGTCTTCGAACAGTAGGAAAAACTCTGACACTTTTTCTGTAATAGGGTAAAAAATGTGGGAATATTAACCAGTTTGAATAAACTATTTGGGAATGATGAAAAGATGGGCCTTTCTTCCACCCTTCTGATGTCTACTGACAGATTACTTAACTGAGCAAAAACTCTTAACGCACGCAACACATGAGAGGCAGAGCATATGGATAGTTAAGTTCATGTTATAGCTTATCTAGTCCATCTTCCTTCAGTGTGCTCAAAAAAAAAAAAGAAAGTAAAAAAGGAATGTGCCCAGCACTGCCCTCCTTGGCAGATGTGTGAGCTTCTTTTAAAGAATGCCTGGAGTAACGACTGTTCAAGTCAAGAATGAACAGGTATTGTTAAGTGTGAAGTAGAAACCTATGCAGATCATTCAAACAGCAAGGATACTGGTTTGGAACTGGCTGAGTGTTAACAAAGATGCTCAGGGCAAGGCTTGTCCCCAGCTCTTTTGCTGTGTGCTCTTGAAGATGTAGCTTTCCATTTCATCCAGTGCCATGGGCACCCTCAATCTTGCTGGTGAAGAGGGGACATAGTGAACTGAACTGCTTTTGGAACCTCAAGTGGAGCTGATGCTGAGCTGCAGGACCAAAGAGAGCAAAAAAATCTGGTAGGGCAGATGTGGATGCTTCTGGCTGTAGTGTGCTCCTGGCTACTACAAAAAACTGGTGGGGTTTTTTTGCCAGTCTGTTCACTACTGGGAATAACCAGCAGCACGCTGGAGATTCCTGCGTGCCAAACTGTGGTAAACTGGCTCTCTTACCAGCAACTCTTTCACCTGTAGAGCACGACTGAGAAATGTTACCTGTACATTGGAATAAGTATTTTTGACAAATCTGTGTAGCTTCCTTTAAGCCCTGAAAAAAGAGCCACCCCTAGCTGACACACTCATCTACTACACAGGTCTGGATGGGAATGATAAGACCCAGTGTCATTAACCCTCTAACATATAGGGCTACAACAACTTCTCTCTTCCAGTGTCTTATATGTTACTAGCAGGCAGTTTAATGGCCTCTTAATTTGTGTGTGTGGGTGAACTAATTAGCAATACTAAAATATGAAATCACCTTATATTTTCTTATAGTCAAGTCCTCTGAGGGTTCTGAATTTGTCTTCATGCATAAGGCAAAATAATCAAAGAACCAGAGCTTGTTAAATTTGCCTTCATTAACACTGAATTCATTTGCCTAAGTACTCTTACTCCTGCTGAGCTCACTTAAGAATACAGTTTCCTTGTCTGATATTTTTTCTGCTTTCCCAGAATACATTTTCCAGTTAATAAGGAATCCACATTATTTTTTTTAAGAATTCCTCTCTTTCTGTATACTTCTTTCTGCCCATAGTATCCAATGTCACACATTTATGAAAGATGATCTTTGTCAAAGGAACTCCAGCTAAGACAGCCAGTTTGTAACAACCTGCCAGACCTGTGCTGATGAGGCTTAACGTTCAACATCCACAACACAATCCCTTGGACAGAGAAGAAATTATGCGTGTCATCTTATTTTCCTTCATTTTACGAGAAAGTGCTACCAAGTACGTTGACCTTCTTCGGTGCTTTGTTGAAGTCAAGTAATTAACCTACTGGATCTTTTTATTGCCTTTGTGGCAATAATACTCTTGGTTAGTTGGCATGGCCCATTGATTGATGTAGGTGATACTTCTAAGTCAAAAGCCTCACTCTTTTTCCTTTCCCCTTCTGATTTTTCATCCTTCTCTAAATCTGATGTTTCACTTCAAAGCTTCTGGCACTAAGTCGTTAATTCATATTTTAATCCATTTCTTGCCATTCGTGCATACTGAAATCCAATGTCTTAATCAGCTGCACCCTCTTGGCTCACAGCTGTTTCCTCAACTTTTGATATCTGGCATATAAACCTTGTTAAGACACTTTCTGCTGAGTAAAACACCCAAGGCTACATCTGATATTTGACAGGATAATCCCAGTGGTATTTTCCATACACTCCTTAACTCTCTTGAGTGCTGTACAGTTCAAGTTTCCTTTTAATATTGGAGAAATGGTTTAATTGATTTTTCATTCAGCCTTCTGTCACTGACCTCTTTGTCAGACTTCATTCCTGATTCTATTCCCAAATTGCATTTTCCCTCTCTTTTTTTTTTGTCTTTTTCCTTTAGAATGGGACAGATGCGCTCAGGGGTGCAGGGAACCCACTCCCTGGGTCAGTCTGGCTTGCTGCACGCTGAGGACTATTCATGTACGTTCATGCTGGTAGAGGCGCGTTCTGATCTGCTGATGCAGGCACTGGAAGAGAAATCTTGAGTATCTGGTGCTTCAGCGCACAACTTACTCTGTGCATTTTGATGTCTGCTTTTAGTAAAGGAGATTTCTGGGAAGATACAGTCTTGGCAGGAGCCATGCCTATGAAGGCTTCACAGAAGAGGCTGGATCAGTTCAGCTCCCAGCTGATTTATTTCGCCTGTCTGGCCCTCTGCAAATTAAGCTGATTAGCTCTGATCTTGTCCTTTTTGCCTACCTCCGGAGACACAGGAGTTGGTTTCTTACAGTACCACAGGCTCCTTCCCTGGGCTCTTGCTGTCAGCTGACAGTGTAGGAAGAAGCAGCATCTGCCACGAGCAGATCCAGGACTGTTAGGTTTTATCATCGTCTTATTGTCATAATCCTCATCATACTTCTGCCTGATGGTTAACATTTAACTTCAAATGTAAGGCTTCCAAGGCTTGTTACTCAAACTGTTTAAAACACGCCTGTCTTGTACACTGTCGATGTTAAGTGCTGAACACTGTGTTTCAGGAATATATTCCTCCGATGTTTGATATCAGAGCCTCGGACTGATTATATTTTGATCCTCCTATACATGTTGCATTAAACAATGATCTTGAAATCCCACAGTGAAAAGGCTTCAAATATCTGTAAGAAGATGCAGATAAAGATAGCCTGGAAAGTATTTGTTGTAGATTCACACATAGTGCTGTTCAAATACACCAATAGAATGTCACAATGACTTAAGATATAAACATTAAAACCCATTAATATTTTCAGTAAATCTTGTTTTGTAGGATTTCACGGGTGAAGTTTGTTTTAAATGGCATTAAATAAAAAACAGTCAATGATTTGCAAAGCAAAGCCATGAACTAGAATAAAATAATTCCACCTAAGTTTAATTTCATATCCATAAACATATACATACTCACAACTTTTCCTTCTTAATGTATCTTAATTTTTATTGACATACCAAAAAGAAAAAACAAATTACCAGTAGGTATTAGAATTTAATTCCAAGTCTTGGAGCTACCGATTGACCAGAATTAGCTTAACACGAAAAACCAAATAGCCCCTTTAGAATCTGAGAGCCCGAGTTCAAATCTGTCTCAAGTTCTCATGATCTAAACAGGAATATAAAGAAATACCTGTTCAAAGTGGGAAATAATTGCTTTCTGCATTTAACTTTTTTAATCTCTCAATTTTGTGTTGCACATAGAGCATATAGCCATATGTATATGACAGTTATTTTTGTTTAAAACCATTTTGTACACACACTTTTTTAAAACAGCGAAATTCAAGCTTAGCAAGAAAACTTAATGTTTATGCATTATTTAGTCCCAGTATTGCCAAGGAGTCTGCCCACGAAGAGTCCCAACAGATGCTAAACAGATAGAAAGGCTGCCAAAAGCTGAAAGCATTGCAGAGTCTCCATCTCACATTCAGTGTCATTTAAATTCAGATGTTAATCTCTGCCTAGTTGATTGAAATCTACCAAAGTGAGAAAAGGAGATCACATTTTAGTGATGTTTCAGCCTCCCAAAATCTTTTTATTTAATGTATGTTAACTCATTTCCATTAACCTCTAGTTTGTAATGTTACTTAAATTTGGATAAGTAAGACTAACTAGATTTAAAAGAAATCCCGAAAAGATAAGTCTTTTCTTTTGCTTTGTTTATAGATATATATGTTACCAACTTATGCGCCAGAGGCTTGTAGAGGCTTCAGAACTCATAGAAGACTTAAGGATGATTAAGATGATAAAATGTATGTGTCCACATAAAATAAATATGAAAGATGGATGCATGTTCTGCGCTTTCACTTGACAGTAGTGGGAATGTCCTGGTTTAAATTCACTGAGTATACTGATAATTTGAACTCTTTATCAAAGACTTAAAAACTGTTTACTGTGCGAAACTGTCACATGAGTGAAGATATCTAGGAGTACTAGAACTTTATGTCCCTTAAGTAATAGATCATTTTTCTGCTTAGTGAACTGTAGAAAACATTGAAGATCTAAGAAGACTTAATAAAAATATTCTTTTATAAGTCATCCTAAACTGGGATGCAGAAGTCTTCATGAAAAATTAATCTTTTACATGCTTAAGGAAATTGTTATAAAGAGAGGGGTAAAACTTAGCACAGATATTTTGGTTTGTTTTGTTACACTTCCACTTTAGATGGGAAGGTTCCCCCTTTGTATCTAGCACTATTAAAAAATACTCCTTACACCCTCAGGAGCAAATTCAAACAAAGGACCCTCATTCAAACAAAACTTTACTGGAAATAAATTGTGTATTTCACAGAAGGGCTGAGGTGTCCCATCAGGTCCCATGGAAGTATTTTTGTCTAGTTTGTTTAAATATACCCTTAATTAATCCTTTGCTACTTAGGGTGTCTTCCTTTCTCCATGCTTTCCCACAGGTCTCAGGGGTCTGCGATTCCTGAAGGCTCACCACTAAAGATCAAGGCAAAGAAGGCATTGAGTACCTCCGCCTTCTCCATGCCCTTGGTCACCAGGTCCCCTGCCCCATTCCGCAGCGGGTCCATGTTTCTTCCCGCCCCTGTTTTTTGCTGCCGATAGACCTGTCGAAGTCCATCCTTCCTGTTGCCTTTTACTTTCCTCACCAGATTCAACTCCATATGGGCTTTGGCTTTCCTGACCCTCTCTAATCCTGTATTGTTTCTGACAATTTAAAAAAGATGTTGAAGGTTTTCCTCTTTAGCTAAGTGTCTTATGATTATTGGAGACTGAAATGCAGTTAGTTATAGTTGAAATAAGACAATGACTGTTTCTGAGGATCAGCTTCCTCCTATTTATGAAAAGCAATAGCACTTTGTGAATCCTTGGAGTTCCTATACCAGATATAGGAGAGAACATACTGTAGATTGGGTAAAACTGACAAGGAGAAATATTTTTTCAGATGGTTCTAGCAAATTGAAAAAGAGAAAATGTAAAGCCAAGTCCCCGTTTCCTAAGTCTCTGTATTAGAGTTGCTAGGTGATATTACCTTTAGCAATTACAGCTAGATATGTAAAATGCTAATGGCACGTTACCCTTAAGGCGTTTTACAGAAAATGCCCTGGAAGCAGTAATTTAAGAGGTAATAGAGGCACTTGACAACTCTTAATGAAAGCAGTAGCTTGAAATCACACGTTTGCAGGCCTTTAGGTGTAGTGTTGTAAGGCTCTCGAAAACCAAGAGAGGTTTACTAGAGCGTTCTTCTTCCATTCAGGTTCTTGCGAATGGAGATGAGCTCCATCGCCTGTCTTGTAGAAACATTAGCCGAGAGGCAAGTGTTGAGAGAAACAACAGCAAGTGCAAGCAGTGGTGAATGCAGAAGTAGTAGGACTTGTTAGAAGCAACAGGGAACGCGGGCTCCATGGCCTGTTTTGCAAGAATGTGTAAATATTAAAGAATGATTAAAACAATGTAATGGAACGAGAAGCCAGAAGGGTCTCCTCCTGGATTTGGTTTCCTAGCAAATGCAAAACCTGAATTTTATTTGAGGTTTGCAAACCTTTTGATGAACCCTGAGCTTTGAGCACAGCTGGGGTGATTTATGGCTTTGTGATTTCAATCTGTAACAGGCAGAACTTTGCTGGGTTGTGCTGCAGTTTTGTATTTTTGAGGTTTCAGATGTGAGTCATTAGCTTTTTCAGCCCTTCACTGTAAATCTTTTAGCAGATAGATACAATTTTTCTCCTAGCTGTTCATTCAGACATTTCAGATAAATAGAAATTAAGCAAACCAAAGCAACCCCACAACCTGCTGAACAGGGTTCAAATAAATGTCAGTTCTAGTCTCAGTTCAGTTTTACTTGCCTACTTTATCTAATGTTGTAGTTTTCAAGTCACATGCGGTACTTTTGAGAGAAAGCAAAGTTGGCAAGATATGAATTTTTCATACTTAAACTAAGTAGGGGTAACCAGGCTGTGCCTTGAAGAGATCGTAACAGCTTGTTTTTATCAGGGCTTTGCTGGTTTTAAATAGTATGCCTGTGCAAAGTTAACATAATCTGTATTTTGCATATTGCTCCTAATTTGAGTCATGCCAAAGCACAGGAAGCATGTGAAACCCTGCTTGCATCTCAACTTGAAGGTTTATCAGTTGTAACTGGAGTTAGCCTGACACCGGTTATAACTGGAGTTAGCAGCTGCTTCTGTGGTCGTTTGGTAGCACAGAGACCAAAACACATTAATACTGTTAGTCATTTTACCTCCCTCCCGATTCTTTTGCAGTTATTTGCAACAATTCATAGAGAAGCTCAGTGAAGCATCTTGCAAGTGCGTTGCCACTGTGGATACAGATGGCCAAATGTTACTTTGGGGATGGTAACTTAAGGACAGATGAAATGAGATAGCCCATGAAGGGGCATCCTCTCTGTCAACCTGCTAGTAAATGAAGTGTGTGTAGGACCATGCTCTGTCCCTGAGGCCAGCTGTCATGGGGAAGCTTGTGTCCATGCCAATAAGCTCTCCCAGTCTGTACGCAGGGTGAAGGTATGGAACTGCCACCTGGAAATGGACCACGGAGGGTTTTCATTCAAAAAGATGCCTGGGGATTGCTTGGAAGAATGCTAACTGGGCCAGACCAAAACCTTCCCAGGGAACCTTTCTAACAATTTAACAACATGCACAATAGCAGTGCCTGGGAACATTCCCTGGAAGCATTTAATATTTGCGTACTGATACAGCCTCAGTGTCTTTCAGGATGTTGGCACTGTCTTGTTTTTCATTAACTCAAAAAACTTACTATAAGAAATTCAACATATATTTGCTATATGAACATGAAATATTGCATGTACTCCTGTTTCACTGTCAACTTGTGTGTGTTTTGAGCACTAATGTCTGCTGATGGCCAAATCTTTCCTGACAGTTTGTCAGGAACCTACTCTGCAATATGAATCTGATGGCCCAGTGCAGACAAGACAGAAGATCTGGTTTGGCCTCATGCCGAGAGAGCTGGCAGGAAAAAAAAAGTATCCTAGGGAATAAGTACACATCGTTCTTGAATCGGAATCTGCTAGTTGCAGCACCGAGCATATTTTACAGGGAGCAAAAGTAAATTCAGTGTGTGTTTCAATTTGTACCACACAACAATATAAATCCATGTTAATGCAGCGTTTTTATAGTAGGATGGTTTGATCTTGAAAATGCAGCTACGATTCATGGTTAATGCCAAGCATATGCTTACATAGTGATAGCTTCTCCCATTGACTCGACAAATGAAAGTGGTGTGTTCTTGAGAAGTAAGTCTGACTCCCATGTGCAGAGCCACACGTGTCGCACATAGAGCTTCCTCTGTTCGCTGTAGCCACTTTCTCCTGGAGTCTCTTCCCCCGTGACCCGTCTGACTGGCAGTGTGATAAACGCAGCGAATCTCAGAACCTGTTTTCCCACTGTCTAATTAAAGCAGACATACTTCTGAAGAAAGGTAGTCTGGGAGGTACCTCAGTATGGTGGTTAAAAACATACCTCATTGCAAATTTGAATTTCAAATGGAGAATATACTTCTGTGCCTTACTATAAAGTAAGGCCGTAATGCCCATGAAAGCTAATAATACAATACGATTTATCTCTCATTCATTCCAGGGCACCGTTCTAAAAAGTGTCACTTTCAGCTATTAGTATTGGAACTATCTCTGTGCCTGAAAAGTCACCATGTTTTTGTTTTTTTGTTTTTTTTTTGTTTTTTTGTTTTTTTTTCAGCTGTGGGACCTGCTACAGAAGTTGCAGTTCATCATGACATACATTGCTCCCTGGCAGATTGCCTGGGGATCATCGTTCCATGTTTTTGCTCAGCTCTTTGCAATACCTCATATCCTTTATAAATTTTTTTTTCCTTTGTTCTTAAATTCCTCTTCATGAATGTAATTTATTTACAGTGTTTGAACAGGGTGTGAAATTCCTAGGTAACTTATTTTCAAATGTAAAAATACTCTGAGCATCTCCTAAGAAATAGTTTTCTCTCTTTCTTGGCGGCGTGAAACGGGGAGACTGAACTCTGACTCAAACTGATCTGTTTACGCCTGCTCGCTTCCCACCCAGCCATATTCGGCAGATCACTTACTTCTGCAGTCCTCAGCACTCACTTGTGATGCATCCAGAAAGAAACGTTGTGACTGACATATTAGCTCCAACTTGGGTGGACTTTTATGTATGCAGAAGCTAGTTTTGTCAAGTGCTGGACATACGTCTGACTGAGCTCTAAAATACTAGTTATGTTCTCAGTTGCTTCGAGTTGGTATCTCAGATAAAAATTCATTTCAGTGAGCCAGTTTCTGTTGCAACTGCCCTGATTTTTTTTTTTTTCCCCACATTTCAGAAGCAGCTGGATTTTAACATTTTAACATACGTTTTTCACTGTGGTGCTGAGAAGCCTTTTTAACATTTCTGCTCTGTTTTATGAGTAACAACGTAAGTTCATCCACACCAAAACAGTCCTTTGGAAACAGTCTGTTTCAGTGCCTGTTCCAGGGCTGTGAACATTGGTTTGGTGGCTACGGAGAGTAAAACAGTTCCATGGCCCCCAAATGTCTGTAGGGTTAAAAAAATATCTATTGGATTTTTGGAACAAAAATTTTTCAGCTTAAAGTCTGATTCAGCTACAGACTTGATTTAATGCAGGAAAAAGATAAAACATGAAATAAAACACTTCAACTGAACAAATTTAACTTTATTGTTATCTAAAGCATTTTCAGAGACTAACTTTTCATTTCTTCCTTCCCTCCCAACCAACGCTGTGGAAGAAGAGTTGACCAAGTGGTTTTAGTTCAGACCGACTGAAGAGTTTACTTTGTACTGTTTATTAGATATGTGCACTTTAGTCTTTATCCCTTTCATCCCATAGTGGTTTTTCTCCCCCTTGAGTGATTTCTTCCCTCTGCTCTTTGCTGTGATATATTGAATCATATGCAACATTGATTAACAATGCTTATGTTTCTAGATAGGAAGAATAAATGGGAGTCTTGGACAGAGGGAAGTGCAGACAGAATAACTCCCAGAGGGAAAGCTTTAGATTGTCTGTTTATGAAAGGAAAGCATTATAAAAAACCAGTGATCTGCCTGAGCATTTTGAGTGATTTGTGGGAAATTCTTGCAGATTTTCACAACAAAAAATGATTTTCATCTCTGTTGTAGGTGTGAATTGTATATAAGGTTATTTAGCAAAGCATTTAAGAACTAAGATTATATTTCAGTGAGTTTCCCTTTGGTACAAACGTTTTGTGCAGTGATAACTTTACTCTTGATAAAAGTAGCAATTAAGCTTTGCGAAATGGAAAGTAGTTAAGTAAGCAGGGTTTAGTTTGTTTACACGGTTATTGCTAAAATGATCTAGACTAGCTTTCTGTTATTTATATTTATAGTATGCTTTGCAAATGCAAATTTATCTTTTAAGGCAATGTTGCAATTAAGATACTGGTTAAATGCCCAAGTTACTATTCCCACAAAAGCAATAACTCTGCCTTTTTGCATGGTATTTTTATTTGTTGTTACCATAACTCTGCAAACAGTAATGATGAATGCATGTTGCAGTTTGCAGGGGCACTAAGCTTGCCATTACTTTGCAGAGTTAATTATTTGTGGTTCTTAATTGCCTCAATCACATCTGCAAATGGGACGTAAATTTTTAAATTTCGAAGTGCCTCGGTGAACTTTTGCCATAGAGCTCAGTGATACGAGGAGTTCTGCATGCTTGAATGCCTTTGATTCGGGCGTGCAGGGCGTGAAGGGCAACACGTGTGGAGCTTTGCCTGGTGGAGGTTGAGGAGCCGCCACCATTAGAGATCTTCAGGAATTTAGACGAACGTCTGTCGGGAATCATATAGGTTGAACTGATCCTGCCTTGTGGCTGCTAGGTGGAATAGGGGACCCCTTAAAGTCCCTCCTAATCCCAAAAGACCCAGAATGGGAATGGGCTTCTAGCTTCAGGAGAGACCCACGACTTCACTTCCCAGTGTTTAAATGAGTGAGATGAGGTTATGTGTTTATCAACATACTGAGAAAGTCAGTGTAGTTTGTAGTCAAAGGTGGATTTTATCCAATAAACGAACAGTGAGATTTGGAAAGAAAGGATTTCGTAGTTCAGATTATCCTGTTGATGAGAGTTTCTGCTTTGGTTGTTTCAGGGTTACAGCTCTAACATCAGAAAAGGAAGCCCTGTGACACTTGGTTCTCCCATCCTCTAGGTCATCCTGGGCCTGGAAGTGCCCAAATGTTTTTGGCCTATAGTAATTGCAGTGAAAAATGTGGGTTTTGAGAAACAGAGGATTTGGGCTGGCCTTACTGCATAGCTTTGTGTTAAAAGAAGGGGATGGAAGATTTTGAAAATGTCAGTCTTTCAGTTACTTTTTTTGAAGCTGATTTGAATTTAAACAGATTTTTAAACAGTAAGAATTAATCCTCAAGTAGAATGTTTTATTTCATGTTGAAAAGCTTTTAGTTATTTTTTCTCAAAATTTGATTTTGGCCATCTTAAAAAGAAAATCCATTATTCACAGAGAAACAACTCCTGCTTCTACACAGTATAACCTAGCAGAGATGGCACACAGGAGACCTGGCTTGGGACATAGAGTAAGAAAGTATGCCTCTAAGTTCTTGCTACTTCTTGTATATTTTTTACTTAGACATAATTAAAGCATTGGTATATTAAAAAAAAATTACCTAATAAAAGCAAATTGGTTACCAACAAATAAAAAACCCCTGTTGAGAGGTAATGGCCCACTGTACACATCAACTGTATGTAAGGGAGTCAGGTGCTGTTACTTGCTTTCATGACACACTTACATATATGAAACAGTTAAAATCACTCTTCACAAGTCAAATGGGAAATGTCTTCCAACCTACATTTAGTAGAGCATTATGTCTTTAAGCAAAAATAAAACTGTTGCTACTGGTTATGTCTTAGACGCAAACAATTCACAGTGGAGTCCTAAATGTCTTAACTCATGATGGTGGCAATTTTTAAATCAATCATGACATTAGAACTCCCTGTAGAAAACTTCATTTGCTGTCCTTGTCTGTCCTCCTTGTTCTCTTTTTGTCTCTTCAGCTCCCATGCCTCCTTCCCTTATCTGACACTTGTAAATACTTGTTCATCTTTCACAGCCGAGGCTGGTTATGACTGCAGTGTAATGTGACAGTTTAACTTTTTTGATGCACTTGCTTCCTGCTCTGTGCTCTCTGTTGCTTTTTGAACTTTAGACTCTGAGGGCAGCTCATTTTCCAGTCTCTCTAATGCACAAAGACACCGTTCCAGACCACTCTCTTTTAATAAGTTTGAGGGATTTGAGAGAGATCTTTTGGCAAATACTTGTTTGTAGATTTCGCAATTGCTTTGAAAGCATGGCTTGCTAGCCTTTTTATGAAATGCTGCACCACAAATGATGCTACATGTGTTTAAGTGTTTTCTGTAAAGTCCCAGACACTGTGGGACACACATATAGGATATTACTATAGGAGGATAAGCTAAAAGACAGTGGTTATTGGGTGATTTGACCTTAATTTTTAGTCTGAGATGCATTTAATCGCTGTACTTTGATAGTATCTCCTTAGTTCATGGCTTCCTTACTTAGCATCTTCCTCCCAAGAGAGGTGTAAGGAAGGACGGCTGGTCTCTTATGCCAACTTGGAAAACTTTTTCTTGAGTTTTCATGGATTTGGTATGAATTACTGGAGAATTAAAGCTTTACACTTCATTTGCTTGGGTTTTTTTAATCATGTTCCTTCAAACTTGCATCTTTTTCAGTATCCTTATCCATCTCCTAACTTGCTTTCCAACAATGCGAAATACCGACTTCACGTTTAAAGTAAGCTAAGCATTCAGGCATTCATTATGATGTTTATGTGTGATATTTACTATTCCTCTGTCCTCACCTTCTCATTTCATGTATTTTTCAAAAAGTATGAAATGCTGAACATTTTTTACCTTTCGGTTGGCATGGACTATTAAATTGTCAGTAAGAATTAACGTGAAAGCATGATTTTAAGTCAGCAGGCTGGATTATAGAGGCATAGCTGTTTTGCCACACACTGGGTCATTCCAAAATAAGCAGAAACTCACAGAATAGAATACTGGACACATTGGGGAGCAAGACGCCAGTGCAGAGAACAAAGAATTTCCAAGAAAGTGATTTTGAGTGGGGAGGGTTGTGTTTTAAACTCTGTGTCGGACTCTGGAAAGGCACTTTGTGTTATAGAAGGTACACTAGGTAGCTGGAAAAGGGCACTTAATGCTCTGCCTACGCTCAGGATCTGTCCTTGGGCAGAGATTAGACAGGGTCACCCTGCTAATAACGTACTGTGTTCAGACATGTCGCCTGCATTACAACTGTGTGGTGTTGAAAAGCCACCGATGACATGCTGGTAATGGGCAATTTGGCACTGCCTGCCTTCCTTTCCTTTCCTTACCACCTCTTTGGTAAAATAAATAACAACAAAAAAGTGAAAATAAGGAGTTCAAAGAGCTGCTTCAGCGATGGTTTAAAAGTATAATGAAATCATTTGTGTTACCTTAACTTGCAATTTTCAGACTCTGCTATGCTTTTTTTTCAAACTCTGGCCACTTCAGTGTTTTCTACGCCACTGAGTCCGTTTCTTGGTAGCGTCATCTTTATCGCATCATATGCAAGACCGATCAAGTTCTGGGAGAAAAACTACAAGTAAGACTATTCAAAAATTTTCTACACTTGTCATTTGTAAAGGTTTTGCTCTCATTAGTTTCATTTCTGGAGGTATTTTTCTTTCCGAAGGCAATCCTTAAATTGTTGTAGGGCATGAGAGGTTAATCTTTGAATCTTGATTCTGGTGTTTTAGTATTTCATGGTTATTTGGTTATTTCTGAAAACGTATTTAAACAATTATCAGTACGTTACAGATGAGGTGTCATGTTGCATTTGTTGTACAGACATACAGTAACAAAGCTGAGGAAAAAAAAAAAAAAATCAGTAAAACTCCCGGTTGTCAGCCTTTTTTGTCTTGCTACCTAGTGTTAGCAACTAAATCCGTGAAGCCTTTGGTGCTAGAAGTCAGGCTGCATTAATATATTTTGTACGAGCCTGATTAAATGTCACCATTTGGGATGTGGCAGGTAACTCTCACAGTGAAGTGATGATGAGCGTGCATTGTCATTACTTGGCACATCTGATCTTGGAGTTTAAGAACTGGTTGGTTTTGTCAGACTTTAGCTGCCACTCATTCGGTTTGGCAAGGATGTAAACACAGAATATTGAAAAGATTGAATAAAGAGCTGCTGCTCCTCCTACCCAGTAGGATTTGAAAGCTCTTGGTAACTGGGATCTAACGGGCTTCCAAAAGAGTACTGGAGACAGGGAAACACTCCCCTTTCCAGATGGAGGTAGTTTTTGCAAGGGGTGAATGAGCGATCTGCAACGTTAGGGGCTGGATTCAGTGACTAAGGGGGGGTCGTTTGGGTCCTGTGCTCTGGGCAGTGCGTGAGCTCTTCACCCCCTACTAACATGGAACCGGGCTCGGAGTAATTTATTGCAGCTGCGGAACAGAGGTTTGAGGAACAAAGTGAAAATTGTATTGGCCACCTTGGGACTTGGCTGGACCAGTGAGAAGTGCTAAACACTTACCACATTTCTTGTGTCGGTGCCACTGATGTATCTGAGCACCTCCAGAGAATGCAAACCTAGAAATTACAGTGACTGATTTTTTCCATCTTTTAGGGGAAAGGGTCTGATTAGTTTGAAGGGTTTTATTTTGTTTGATTTAGACTTGTGTCAGTGAGTGAATACATACTTGTCTGTAAAGAAATTGCTCAGACAAAGCCAAGTCATATAAAGAGGCTTTGTATTTGTTTCTGAACATGATGAGATTTGTGGAAACCTTTTGAGGGGAGAGCTGAGTTTTGTACACTGGGGCCAGATCTTAACAAAATCCTCTCACACATCTTTTTTTGGGGGGTCAACAGGTTTGTTATTTCATAGGAGTGAAGTTGAGGGGAGTCATGGAAAGGCAGGAAGCTACCATTAATTCCACAGACAGCTTTACATTTTTGGACAGAAACTCTGAACAATATTAAGTAGGAAGTGGAGATTTCAACATCTGCTACATTTTACTTCAAGCAGAGCATTTTGAAGGCATGTGGCTTCTTCTCTAAGTACCAGTTAGAGAACTAAATTCAGTTGTAGACACGTCACTTCCATAGCTGGGTTAGTGTAAAATCTGTAGCTTATTGTAGATGGAAATAGAGGGGACCATTTTCATTTGCTTTTGGTTTGTCAAAGGCTTTTGGGGTGAGATGAACAGAAGATATTCAAAGGAAATGTCAAAAGATGTTTGATGCTTGATAAATAAGGGGAGGGGGTGTCTTGTTTCATCAGCACTGACCATCTGTGACTCCCACTAAGGGAAGTGAAGAAGTTGGTGCTAAAAATTTTTGAAAGCAAAGCTAATTATTTTACCCATAAACTGCAAAACCCCAAGTGCAAAAACCTGAACCCTTTTAATACTTTAAACCACCACTACTTGTCCTTTCAAAATAAGCAGTAACTACAACTTTGTCTTCAACATGAATGCTTAAGTTAGACTCTGTGAAAAAATAGTGCTTTGTTGCTTGTTAGAAATTCTGGTGTATCTTTTATGATCTTCTCGCTTAGAAAATAAAACCCACAACCTTGCCCCTCAAAAACCTTTCAGAAGTAGAAAACAGCCCTGTGGAAGATTCAGATAGTCATCAAGTGAAATAAATGTTTGCCTGAACCTCTGGCATCCCACAATATGCACATGTAATGACTCCTCCTAAATTTGTATTCATTCTGTCTCTTAGCACTTCTGATTCTCCTTTGCCTCACTTCCATTTCAGTATTTCATTGCTTACATGAAGAACTGACCAAAGCGAGTGAGCGCCGGACTGAAAGACTCCTGCTTCATTAAAGAGACACAGAGAAAAGACAGAAAAGGGCAAGGGAAGGGAGTAATTTTGTGTTAGGATTAGGGACATTTTCTACGAAATACTTAAAATAATTGAATGAAGTGAGATGAGCCTTGCCTTACTGCTTTAAATCTTGACCCTTCAACATCTGAAAATTCAAAGGGATGGCATAATTGCTTTCCTTCAGAGCTGTGGCATTAAATAGGATCGGGAACTTGAGCTGGAGTGGGGGGGTGTTCTGGCTCCTGCACTGACCTGTCTTGGGGCTGCAGTGCCCTACAGCCAGATGTGCGCTGAGTTTTCAGGTGCTGTAAGTCAAAACGGAGCAAACAGATGGGGAAGTTGGTGTATAGATTTCCTTTTTGGAGTGCGTTGACAGTTTTGCCAAGTTCAGCTCAGGCTATTCGTGGAAAGTCACGGGTTCACTACACTGCAGTCTGAGATAATGCTCATACAAAGCAGAAGCTCTGGCAGGGGCGTTTTTTTTGCTATTTCCGTACTCATTGCCTGTTGACAGGAACTTTTGCCCAGGGGAAAGCGACCTTCAATGTGCTTTATATAGCTTTTTTTGTTTTGCCTGCTTTGCATACTGATTTTCAAACACTTCCTTGCTGTATTGATGACTACATTAAATTACCACATTTGTATTAGCTACACAAAAACTCAGTTTACGTTTATATGTAGTTAGAGGTAGTCAATTCCATGGGTATATTTTTTATCATTTAACCTTTTAATTGGACTAACTGAAAACAATTTTGACAAGCAGTCTAGATATCAAAATAGCATGGTTTTGTTTTTCTTCCAAGTAATAGATTAGGTTGCTTTCTTACGAGTGTCATTTCTGTTCATCAGTATATGCACATGTCGCTGCTGTCAAGCAAACTTCATTTTTTCCTTGTTTCACTTAAGGAAGACTTATTTTTGCATCTCACTTGGGCCAACAGTGTGAAATTAGATGAGGAAAAACCATCCAGTTCATTTTCTGTAAGGTGAATCCAAAGTTGAAGCTTTGTACTTGCTAATGTCAAGAGTACCATGTTTATTAATAGAGCTGGGCTGTTGGGCCAGTAGCCCGAGTGGTGAGCAACGGCTTTATCTGTTCCTTAAAGTGTTGGTCTGGTTGTCTCTACCTGGTGTTCTCCGAGCGCACACATACTCATTTTGCATTTCCAGTGTTTATTTTAGTCCTACTTTTTCTGCTGGCTAAAAAGAAATTTGATTCTTCAGGTTTCTGACTGGGCATCTGCCACTCTAGATGATGTGAGCTGGAGCTGAAAGTCTTGAAGAATTAAGATGATGGCTTGTTTGTTTTTTCAAGGAGATGGAGGAACTCAAGCGGCTTAAAAAAAAAGATTCATTTTGACAGTAAGCAAACTGTGAAATTCCTAGCAAGCTCTTCAAAATTCAGGAATCACACTGTGCCTGTTTGTGCTCTTGTGGTGTGTGCGCAGAGCATGGGTGTTTTTCCCAGCCATCAGCAGACGCTGTTTGCTCATAGTGTGCACTTCGGTACTCACTGCGTGCACACTCTAGTACACCAACACATCGCTGAGGTCAGGGTCTTCCAGGGGCGAAAAGGGAAGGGCGACTTTAAAAAGAAGGCAATAAGGAAGGTAAGACATGCAACCACATTTTTACAGCTTTTGCTGCCATTATTGTTGAAAAGAGAGGGGATGTAAAATCAGAAAGCTGGCCTGCTGCTCGTGACCTGCTTGCCTTATGGGAGTCCAACTATGAGAAACTTTCTCTCTTTTCTTTTTTTTTTTTTTTAAAGTTTGATGCAACACTGGCTTTGTCCTGCCATTAGCCTGGGTCCTGCTTCCCAGTTTGAAAAGTCCTGTTTTAGTCTTTATTTTCACAGCTGTTGGAATGATTAGGCTGTAGATGTCAGAGAGAGAAAAGGAAATAGCAGTAAATCTTGTTTAATGTATAGGCACTTTAAAGCATAAAGTGTTTGTTCAAACGCTGTTGTTCCATTCCTCTGCTTTGTTTTTTTTCTTAAATACTTTGTCACGCTGCAGCCTGAAGCTGTCCCCCTCCTCCCTTCCTCTTATCTTGCTTTGTATCTTGGATATGGCAATGGACAGAACAGAGTAGGAAGTTTACTTTTATTCCCCAGTGGGTCTAACTGCTGGATCACATCGAGCAGCCTGTTCTTCGCTGCAGCTGTGACTTGTCCCTGCAAACAGCAAACTGCCACCAGGAATCTGGAGATTTTGCTGCCTACAAGCCACTCGTCTCTCCTGCTCCTTCATGTTTCTATTCTTTCTCAGTCATCTGGTTCAGTGCCTATTTTGGGGTAAGGCACAGCTTGCGTTTTCTTTGAAGGGTCTTGAGTGAATTACAATGTGGTGTAACGGAATTAGTTAGGTGTCTCTAAAGAGGCTGTGATTAAATTGCCAGTTATCTCAGAATGGCATTACAGGACACCTCTCTGTGTTTGAGAATGTGAGCAAGCCTTTCTTTTCTCCACCTTTAAAAAAACAGTATCATTGTGTTATTGTTCCAGGCATTGTGGTCTGGAAAACAGCCACTTGTAAGTTTAATACAGCTGGGAACAGAGGGTGAGGAAAACCTGCCTGGCCTCAGATCTAGTGCAGCTGGCATTTTCTTTTTTCCTACCTGCTCACTTCACCTGCCCATCGTGGGCAGCCTGCAGGTGGAATGGGAAGAGTTTTCCCAGTGTAGATGTAGTTCGGGTTGACCCCACATTATGCATGTGTGTGGGAAAAGGAGTTGTGGAAAGTACCCATCTGCTCCCTCCCTTTTTCCCATAAAATAACAGGCCTTTCACTTCCAAATGCTTATTTTTAACACACCTTAGTGGATCTGGTTTCCTTGTTAGCAGCTGTAACAGATGAGCAGGCTAAAACCCCTGCTCCCAACACAAAATGTGATTCTGGCCATGGGCCTTGTTTGGGAGCTGCATGTTCAGACCTTTCAAGTTCTCCTTTTTTAGGGCTGATTTCTTTTTTTAGTCTTCTCTTGCGGTGGTGTTTGATTTTTCACATGTTCTTGGACCTCCATAGTGGTGGTGTTTACAGAGGAACAACTGCAGCAGATGTTTATAGTTCAGTAATGCCTTGGACATTGATTTATAATGAATAGTTTAAGGAAAGGTACATTAACCTCTGAAGTCAACAGTTATAGCATAACTTAAGCATAGGAGAACCTTTTTTCCCCTAATTGACAGGAGTTAGTGTTTGCCTCATTTCCTCAAATACCACTTCAGAAATGTTATGTTCTGACTACTGTCACTGCCTGTTCTCCTTACTTAGGGTTCAAACTAATAATAATAACAACTAATAATTAATAATAATAACTAATACTTCCAGCCACCTGACATGAAAGCCATGTTGCAGCCTTGAGTTTTACTGTTCAATGCCGTTGTTTTAGTTTCTTCTGAACGGTTTCTCTTTCTCTGCTAATTTTTGTGTTTCTCTCTGGTTGCTTCTATTTCTATGCTGTTTTTTATGAACTGACCAGAAAGAAGCACTATATTGCAGTTGCACGACTTTAGAGTGTATTGAGGTTCTAGTTGCTTTGTTATCAGCTGTTACTCATTTTTATGAATGTTAGCCCCTTTGATGACCATGGCTTTTTTAAGAGAGGTCTTCACTGAGTTGGCCTCAGGGCTCCTCCAGGCTTTTATTGAGCGTTAAGATAATTTAGAACTTGGCAAAATAGTATAAATAAGTATCAGCGTGTAGATAAAACCAAAATGGGTGCTTATTAGCACCTGGGACTTACAAGTCAAAGCAAATAGGACCAATGAGTGAACGGGGTTTAGTCTGAATTTTTGGTGTGTTGTCTTCAAATCAAGAAGGGCTGCCTGGTCCTGTTCATAAAGCATGTGGAATTTGGTGAGAATCTTTCTGGAGACTTCAAAGGGATTTAGATCCTTGAGCATCCAGTCTAGACTAGTACTGAGGGATGCTCAGGCCTGGCTTGGGTGCCCTTGGGTATAGCATTCCTGCCGACTGTAGTGGCACTCCCTGGCTGGCAGTGATGTAAAAGCTGAAATGTTAGCAAGTTGCTGCTGTTTTTCCTTCATTACTCTTCTAACTGGCAGATTTCCCGACAAAGATGATTTTTTGGGCAAAAAAAAAATGCTCCTCTGTTGAAACAATGAGTATAAACTGGTCTTTGGGAAGATGCGCCCTGTTCCCCAGGTGCATGTGTGGCCGTGGTTGTGGCATTGGGGGAGAGAACAGAGAAAACCAAAACATTTGAAGAACAAGGAACATCTTTGTCCGTACGTCAGCCTTTGTTCTTCCTGAGACCTCTGAAGTTACGTGTTATTCATTAGACTTACTCATCTGCCTGTCTTCTCAAGACCCTTCCCTGTCTCCTCCCTGCTGCAGCGCCTATCTGCTGTACATCTTCACACTGCACACCACCAGTACTGTCCACGGATTTGTACCTGCAACACTCGCCTGGTTTGGGAGTCCTTAATCCCTTTCAGCAGGTGTGCAGGGCTTTGGGGAGTGACAAAGCCACAGCATTCAGGTGTGGGAGGCATTGCTTCAGGTAAAGCCTGAGGCTAAAAGAAGCTCTACTAGCAATTACGTTCCCCTCAGCATCTTCAACTGTGACCTCCCCTGCAGTAAGTGACCCTGTGTGTGTGTGTGTGTGTGTGCCCGCCCCTTTGGCCACTTGCTGTGGCACGGAGGTGTGCACATCTCCTCTCCAACCCAGCCCTCAGCTCATCGCTTGACACTGTGTGTGGAGTCACGCTGAACTGGGAAAATGTGAGGGCTGTTTGGGAAAGGATGGGCGAGGAAAACCAGGCACCTTTAATCACGTAGGTCTGGTATTAAAATAAGTGTTTTCTGAGTTGCCAAGAGTTCCACACTCAAGGGAGGCTATACAAAATTCTAAGTTGTATTTTAACTGTTTGGCAGTATCTCTTTAACTGGTAACATCTCTTCTCAAATTTTGCCCCTGGCAGTCAATAAAACAAATTGAGGCTAATTGAATAGGAGCCATATGTGTGATAATTAATTGGGAGTGCAATCTGATTCAGTGCTCTGTAGTTCCCTGCCGAGTTAAAGATGCATTCACATCTCCAATTCACTGAATCATTCTAAGAGGACAGAATAAAGACAGAAGGGAAGCATCAGAGAGAGAATGCATGCTGAGGCCAGGCAAGAACACAAGCAGAGATCAAAACCACAAGCAGGATAAATGAAAAGGGAAAGGGATGGGCAAAAAAAGGAAAAAGCGTGCAGTGAAAAATCTGAGAGGATAATGCAACAGTCATTGATAAGCAGGAGCTCAGACCTATAGAGGAAAAGAAATCATGAGTACGATAGAAGAGGACTTTTAAAGATATTTGGAAAGGAAGGCAGCAACAGGACATAACAGAAAGATGAGATGGACTCATCAATCAGAAATAGGAAGCGTGTAATATTTTAAGGGCTTGTGTGGCTATACAGCGGCACTAAAATTTTATAAGCTGCTTGTCTACTGCTTAGCTTCCAAATTATGTAAATCTAATGAGATCAAGTAAACTCATGAAATTTCTGTCATGTCGAGTATTGGAAACCTGTTGAAATGGATTGATCGAATTTCCATAAGAATAAGTGTTCCCAGCAAGCATTCATCCCGTTCACTTGGATAATGTGGATCACCTCCTGTTTTAGGTTTAACTGAATCAAACATTGAGGGGCAAGCTGAAGTTCGGAGCACTAAACTCAAACCTGCCATTCAGGAAGATGGTTACACAAGCAACTTTTGTTAAGATGTGAAGACAGGGGAAAAGCTGAGATCACAGAGGAGGTGTTCAGCAAGTGTAACCATTCTAACTGAGGTGATACGTAGCTTGTGTACAGATGGCAGCAGGGAATAATTCAAGCTACAGCTTGCTCAAGTCCTGGATGTCTCCTGATGTACAAGGGGGTATGTACTGGACCCAAATTTCCTCAGGGCTTGTCAGAGCAAAATGTAAAACATCTCTTGCTTCTTTCTGAGATAATGCAAAATGCAGAATTATGTCACCATTACCACTGAGAACTGTGTCTAAAGCTTTGTGCTAGTTGGGACTAGGTAAACACTGGACGAATGCTAGAGGGATTTTTGATTTTTTTTGGTCCTTTGACTAGCAGTGTTTGCTCTCAAAATACCAGAGATTTTTTTCAGTCTGAAAAGTACTGTAGAGACTACCATAACGACTGCTGTAAATGATTAACACTCTCAACAGTCCTTGCAATGAAGAAAACGGAGGTACTAAAAGTTATCCCTGTTTTAGATTGGATTTTGTACAACTTCACAGTAGCAGTAAGATTTTTCTTGTTCTTCAGTGTAGTATCACTGATGCTGCACGCACAGGTTTACGGCACTGGAATGGCTTAGTTACCTTCCGGTTTGCTTCCTTTCGTCTTTTGGTGAGAACTGTATGTATATGGGAAACCCTGTAGTCAGCCAAACTCGTATTTCTGATGTAGGCTTTCTTTGTAAGACATCACTCGCCAGTCTTTGTCTTCTTCTGGTATTTTCTCATACTTTCTTGCCATCCCTACCTCCTAATTTTATTTTTAAGTAGTCGCCTTGTGTCTAAGAGTGACAATTAAAATATCTTAAGTATATGTTATTTCAATATTGCACTCTGAAAATGCATAAGAGCACTTTGTTATCAGCAATAAAGTATATTAAGAATGAATTCTTAAATGCCTTGCTGTCGTTTCCTCCTTTTATGATGTTTAAACAATGTGCATCTCTGTGTGTGGAGTAAAGGAGGTGAATGTCTTGGCCTCATTTGCTGAAGCAGCTCCCAACATTTGGTAATTTTTTTTTTTGCTCTCTGGTCTTGCTCTCTTTTTCTGGTGAGAACTTCACCAGGACCTTACTCATCACCTCCTTTCTATTTTCCAGGTCCTTACAGTTGCTCAGGCTTTTGCCACTTCACTCATGGGCCCATCAACCCATGTGAGCAGAGCCCAAGTGAATTAGTCCTGCAGAGCTGGGCACAGCAGAGTACCTTTCCTGAATGTTTGCGCTGGCTCACGATGGGAAAACCAGAAAAATAACACTCACCTGCACTATTTCAGATGCGTGGTTTTGTGTGTAATTAACACATTTGCTTTTAAAATTAGAAGTACCTCTATGAATTGCAGACAGTGAGGTATAGCTGTGATGCAGGGTCCCGTGCTAAGCGCTGTCCTTACAGGAATGTCAGGGTCCCAGCCCTTTTTCACTGACACAAGGGTGAGCACAAACGTCTCTGTGCAGTTGGTACAATCCTTCCACTTATAAAGCTTCTCGTATTGCTTAGTATAAAGTACCTGAAGACAGTGACTAAATGTCTTTTAAAAGACAAGGGGAAAGGTATTAACTAGCAAGGCAGACAAATAAGACAAAAGTGGGGATATTGGTGACATTTTAGTAAAGCATTAGTGAATACTTTAAAGTACACATGCGTAAATGACCTGGCTTACAAATAAGAGGTGAATTCCCCAGCTAAACCTTTGAATGTCAGAGCATTTCGGTGGGCTGTTTAATCCATGTTTGGGCACTCAGCTTTTGATCTCAAATTCACACCTCTCATTTGCATCCCTGTTGCTGCAGGAGCACAGAAACCTCATCTTCAGGAAAGGCTTCAGAATATGCCAAATAAACATGCTTAGTAGTATCTTAGCGAATGACGGCAATTCTGATTTTTACACCTACTTTAAAAAAAAAAACCAAACCAACAAACAAACCCCACCAAACAAACCACAAAAAAACCCAAAACCAAACCCAAGAAGCTCTCAGAATAAATTATAAAATCCTTTCTTAAAAAGTGAAGAAACCCTAAGAACAGGAAACATTATTGATAATAAGATCTTCCTGTTTTAAAAGGATCCTTCAACAGCGCAGCACTGGAACTTTTTATATACCTTAGTCCTCCCCCGGTTTCCTAGCGTGCAATCAAAGCCACTTTTTTTTATTGTTAGATGAAACACCGGAGCAGCCAGGGAAGGAGGGGAGGAAGAAAGCATGAAAAATAAAAATCAGAGCGAGTGATCAGGAAGAAGTTGCTTTCATTTTTAAGAGATCTTTCTCTCTTAACGTGAGTTAAATCTAAGGCGTATCTTCCACGCAGCTGCCCAGAAAACCTGGCCATGGTTATGCATGAAGGGGCTGTCAACCTTTGCTGTTATAATTGCACAGAAATCATTCTGCATTTTAGATGAAATTGGTTTAAAACTACTTGGGCATCCTCACACTTCCAATTAGTACCATCATTTTTGCCTCTGGTGTCCTTCAAATAATCATGGATGCCTGCTTATTCTGCCATCTCTTCATTCTCCCTCCTGCCTCACTGTCGTAGCCTGCTACTACTGTGTTTTTCATGCTAAGCCTTCCATTTATAGTGCCAGCAGCGTAAGATACTCACATGGAGATGTTGAGGACTTTTTTTTTTCCAGACTCCCATGAATAATCATAGGGCTGCAGCGTAGTAAAGTTTCTCTCTTGTTAGATTTGCCTGTTAGATGTCATGGAAAGACAGGTTAAAATTCATTAGACACAAAGAAGAACTTTGGATCTACCCTGGAATGGCATCTCTTCCATCCCTCAGAGGGGAACTGCTTTTCTTTGTTTTGTTCTCTTTCAAAGTAGAGATCCCTTCCTTCGCAGCAGGAATCCTGGAAATCTTGAATTTGTGTTTTTGGGCAAAACCCACCAACAGCAAGGCGCATAGAACAGCTGCAATTTTATTTTCATCTTCTGGAAATAAGCATAGCAATGTTTTTTGGTTGTGTTTCTTTTTTCTCCTCAATTTGCCTGATTCTCACCATCCTCTATATGTTTCCCAGGCTGCCTGAATCCCCCTCAGTCTTTTTTCTACCTTTCTAAGAAAATTGGGAGAGTAAAATAGGAGAAGAAAGTCTCTTGCCAAGTTGAAAAACGAGGCGGTATTTTTTGGACAGGCGAAGTATAGGAAGTGACTTCATCCTTTTGCAATGGGAAGCGAGAGTTATAATGGCATGAACAGTGCTATGCAAAGCAGTGGATTATCTCAGTGCCCATGTAAACGCTGAATTAAAAGAGCATGAGAGAGAGATTTCAGGAACTAAGCAGGATGTTGACTTTAAAATTGCCGAAGACATTCAAACACAATCACTTGCTCTCTAGGGCAAGTGCCGAAGGACCTGCACTGGGTTTGCATAGAATAATGCAATTCAGGAAGAAATCCAATTACTGAGCTAATTATCACCTTGGATGAGTGGTAACAACCAAATGTAAAGCAAGAGGCCACTGGAGGAAAGCCCAAATCACCCACTAGTCCCAAAAGTTCACTGTAAGAGGTCCTAGTTGACAGTGAAAAGCCCAGGAGTAAAGGCGTCGCGGGTTTGATTGTTAGGTGCAGTGTCTTATAGTTTAATGCTATACAAATTCCCATTGCCTTCAAGAAGGTACAAACGTAGCTTTGGTTACTAATAATTGTGGAAGATTTTTAAATTCCAAAATGGATTACCTGACTGAGTTTATTGAACTGAACTGAATTCCAGGGAGGAAGTTTGCTTTACAAGCTGTCTGTATTACCCTAGGTCTTAAAAAAAAAAAAAAAAAAAAAAATTATGCTTCAAAATACCTGTATAAAGATTTGAGTTTTTCTGGTAGTGTCTGAAAAGGTCAGTCCTTTCTTGTCTCACGTCCTGAGGCCCATGTTTTAGCTGCGTAAGCAATCGTTACTGTGCTTGGAATGGAGGATAAAGCTGCAGCGGAGCCTGGTTTTGTTTTGTTTGTAAGAGCTGTTCTGTTTCCTTCCCTTCTTCCCAGTCAGGCTGCATTATCCATCTCAGAGTGTCCTGAAGCACTCGTGATTTTCCCTGATTGTTTCATGCATCTTTTTTCCCTTTTTTTTTTTTTCTTTGAGAGAGAAATGGAGCCAGAGCTGCATGCTGGGCAAAAGGATTCCTACTTATTATAGATGAGAATTTTCTGAAGTATTGCTTGATTTGTATGGGTCTCAATATGCCTCAAGAACCGAAATGCTTTATAGGTTGGTAAAAAACTTGGGGTAAAGAATAGTATTGACTTGTACCTTGTACTGCCATACTGATTTCAGGGGGACTGAACGTTAATAAGGAGTCCCATAATCTTAAAACATATGCATTTGGAAATCAGCAGCGTTTCTCTGCTGAGAATAGAAAATTGATTGAATTCTATAACCTAATCTTTATGCTTACTCTTGCATATGTTGCAGTTGCAGGTGGATGTATATCAGGGCAGAAGAATTCTGACGACCTTTTTGAAGTAAAATCATTCTTTGTATTCTGAACTGCTTAGAAGGCCCTCCCCCCCCCCCGTTGCCATTTTCTGTTGCATAGGAAATGAAAATTGCAGTTACAATAAGCTGAGCCAGCCAGAGGCAGGAAGATAAATAATACATCAAATAAAATGCTAATCTATGTAGATAATGTACTAATATTAATTACAAATAATTCTAATTGAGACTCGTATTCGCTCCAACTGTATTTCTTCCAAAGTAAAGAACATGCCTTTTTAAAGCAAAAATCAGCCGCTCGTAGGGAGCAGAAGTAAAGCAATTCTGTTCCTTTTCTGTCTACTACATGGAAGCCTATGTGCAATTTTTCTGTTGGTTGGTTTTCCACAGCTTTTTGAGGAAGGCTGTAGAGAGTGGATTAAAAGGCTTTCTAACATTAGGGACATCAACGGCATCCTTCTCCCAGTTGGCTTCAGCTCAGAAACTTGCAGCCTTTTAAATAACTTGTATATTGACACACGAAATCCTGGGAGCCAATACTGCGATGAGGACATACAGACTCCCAGAGAGTCTCCTTGTGCTTCAAAGAGAATATTACCCTGGGTTGTCAGAGCGAGTAGCTAAATTTGGGCTTTCTCAGTTGACTGGCCAACCATCAGCCCGTTCACAATCTCCACTGTGCTCCGTGCTGCACCCTAGTGCGCCGAACCCCAGCCCGTCCCACCTGGCCATGCCACCCTCATCACAGTTTGACAAAGGACACGGTGAGGACCGTGCCTGGGTGCCTCCCTCGGTTCCCGTGCCAGGAGAGATGGTGCCTTGGCACTTTTACCCTGTGTTTGCAGGCTGGTGAACCGACGAGACTCTCACCGCTCTCACGTGTAACCTTCTGCTGACTGTGGTTTACGGCAAACAGCTTTCTCTTTCCCCGTTTTCTGTTTTAACTCCATTTTCCAAGGAATGATAATATTTACATATCTGATTGATAGGCCTTCTGCTAAGGCTAGTGACTGAGGGCAAAGCTTTTGAGACAATATTCGTAGTGAAGTGTCCTGAAATCCTAAAGCACCATTACAGAGCAGTATTTCAGGGAAATTTATATTTACTACAGTGTTTCTGTTAGCCAGGCTTTCAGTTGTACCCCAAAGGCTTGGGAGGTGCTTTGCACTTCTGGTGTTGAATATCCCTAGTCACTGCAACAACCACTCCCTTCTGTTGGACACATGCTTGCCCACAGTGATTTACTTGTTCCTTATTTTCAGACTTTGTTAGTGTCTTTTGTTACAGGTGGGGATAAAGCTCAATCCAATCTGCCTTTTAGTTGCTTTCTGTTCTGTGATCATTTTCCCCATGATATTTGTATTCCACTGCTACAATGAAAATACTGAGTAGGGAATATGTCATTCATAAGGAAGACAGAGTTACTGTCTGTATGCAATAAGACCCTGTAATTTACTCTTTTTCAAGTGGTAAGAATGACCAGGGACTCCTTCATTGCTGCGTAGCTAAATATGAAAAGTGAAGTGATTTTTTTTTTTTTTTCTTTTTTGGTTGTTGTTTTTCCATAGATAATACACACCCACAGAAATGTTTTCGCACCAAGAAAACCCCTGGAGTCCAGCTCTTTCCCTTAAGGCTTAAAAGGGAAGACAGACTGGTTTAATACGCTTTCTGTTCAGTGTTTTGGTGGCATCTGGCTGATGTGCTTCTGGAGCCAGTTCAATTATTTAAGTACGTAGTGTTGTGTATTATCACAGATGCCAAATTCTGAATGGACTCTGCCCCACAAGAAGGAAGATGGGGAAGAAAGAGTTTGAGGAAAAGGAGGAGGGGACACAGACACTTTCGGCTTGTGTGCTGATAAGCTACAATATCAATAGCAATACTGAACTGAAATAACTATATATGCCTACTTGGAGTAAGCCAGTGAATGGATTAGAGTGTGAACTGCATAATGATATAAACACAGAATGAGAAGATGCATTAAAAAGAAAATAAAAATGTGGTTTGGGGAGAATCTTATTTAAAAAAAAAAAAAAAAGAATTGGCTGTACAACATGTCTTTATTTCCAGCACCAAAAGATCGGACCATTCCAACACCAGACTGGCAATTCAGATCGAAAAGGATGCAGGTATGGCCTGGGAGTTTGGGTGTTTGCTTGGTTTGTGAAATGTGATGTATTTACACCATCGAGGCTTTGCCTGGGAAGCTGAAGAGATGCAAAGGGTTTAAATGTTATGTGAACAAACCAGAGCATTTTAAATGTAGCAGAGCACGGGTTTAAGGTGTGTGACTCAACAAATAAATTCGCTCTTCAATTACGTGTAGCTGATCGGATAGCTGCTGGGCTGCGAATTGCTTGTTAATCGTGAGAGTGCTCTTTGTGCGGGGTGTGCAGCAGACACCCTCGCTAGACTCGAAGGTCAGCTGTGAGCAGGGAAAGGTTTTAGAAAAAAGCAGGAGGTTAACGGTGCCCCTACTGCTGAGCTCCTCTTCCCTGGAGAGGCATCTTTTTGGGGAGGGAGGGAAGGGAAATTGGAAGAGTTGCAGGAGGGGGTAAAAGAAAGAAGTAGGAAAGATGGTGGGCTTCTTCTCTGGGTATTGGTGCATTAAATGAGCTCCGATCCGTGGCAATGTAACGCACCTTCCTGGGCTGCACTGCGTGGTTCCTGTGAGACTGGGAAGCGAGAGCATTTTTTGGCAAGTCAGTGGATGCGGAGAGTGTGCGGTGCCTCAGCTGACGCTCTTCAGCACCTGGCGGGACAGAGCCCTTTCCAGGGGAAACCGGTACCAGTGTTTCAAGCCGAATCCCGGTCCCAGTGAGAGAGGCCGGGGTTTCGTATATGGGTTTCTTCTGCTTGTGTTCTGAGGTTTGATTTTATTTTCCCACTGAGGTGTCAGGGGCCTGTATTGTGGAGCTATAAGTTTACATTGTAAGTATTGCTGTTATATTTTTATACCACCACCACCACCCCCTTTTTATCCTCATCTGTTACATCAGTAGCATGAATATACATCTTCAAGCAGAAATGGGTGTAATCCAGGGTGTCGGAGAAGGCAAGAGAAGTATTAGCAGTTTGGGGCGTATATCGTGCTCTTTCATTATTTATCCTTTCAAGGCAGGACGTTAAGATGTTTCCCAAGGCCATTCTGTCATCTGATAGCAATAACCTTTAGCATTACTATATATGCTAATAAGTTAATTATGTTTTAAACTCCATAGCTCAATCAAAACATTCCTTTTGTGTGTGTGCTTAAAAGATTCATTTTATGACTCATTTAGATTTTGACCAAATATATTCCAGAAGGTGTATAGCTGAGTATGTCCATAGGTGCATACACACCTGCACGTACATACATACCAGGGCTGGATGCATAATGGCCATGGTGATGAAAATCATTGTAGTAACACACCCGCTCCTTTTCTTGTATCGAGGAGCAATTTGTAGGGAAAGCTATAGCCTGTCATCCTCTGTTTTGTTTTGTTTTGTTTTTAATCTGTGTTAGATGTGCTCCTAAATATGCACATACATAAATATGCATGTGTACCTGTACATATGCATCCAGGTAACACTCGCATGTATACAAATACACCTACAAGATGTTGGTTTGTACGTGTATATCTATTCATGCACTAGCATTTTAAAAGTATTGGAAGGTGAAACACTGATGCATTATAGAAAAGAAAAGCAGTTCTCATGTCAAGCATGCATTATGTAAAAGAGTACAAGCACAAGACAACACCACGTTGGATTATGTGTTAGCATTTCTGAAAGGTTCGTTCCCTTTCATTGATCACCATCACAAAGTGCTACTTCTAATCTAGTTAAACGCCAGAGACTTTATAAGATGACAATTCTAGACTGTGATGGGGTGTTTTTCACCTGGACAATTGGTCCAAGTACTGTGGAATTGGACAGCTACTATTTTTAAAGAAGTGGTAGTAATTCTAGTGGTGAATGAACCTTGTTTCACTCTTTCTTAATATACTAAGTGAACTGTCATAAAATAAGTATCCTCATCTTAAGTACCAACAGATACTTCATGGACAAAGCCTTGAAAAATTCCTGGAGGACTAAAAGGAAAAAATCCCAGCAAAATTAGTGGAGCCTGTGTGAGCAAGTTCTTTAAAAATCTCAGAAATAATATACAGATTTAAGCTTATGTACTGAAATAATCATGATTTCTTGTTTCTTAAAATTAAAAACAGCATGTAGACATTAACTTAGCATTGCAGAGACTTTCAGTGGAGCCAAAAAATTCTTGCTGCTGTAAAACATGGAGGTGATTTGATTCAGTCTGAAATATGTGTCATCACTAATCTGATGTTCTATTTACAATATTGTTCATATTAAACAAAAGTTTCAGGCCTGATTCTCCGAAGGGCTAAAAACCACCTAGGAAATGTAGATTGTATAAAATATAAGGAAGATATCATCCAGCTAGAGGAAGAAGCTTTATGCAGGAATAAAAAAGAACATGGGATTTTATGCAGAATGGCTTAGTGTATTATAAATTTTATTCTTTACAAATGTGTGCTGCTCTGGTTGTAGGAAATGATGACAATAATCTCAACTCCATTTTTTATGAGCATTTGACAAGATCTCTGCAGGAGTCTCTTTGTGGAGATTTGATACTGGGCCGCTGGGGAAACTACAACACAGGAGACTGTTTTATTCTGGCATCGGATTATTTAAATGCCTTTGTGCACTTGATCGAAATTGGAAATGGCCTTGTCACCTTTCAGCTCAGAGGGCTGGAATTTCGAGGTAAGGACCCCTGATGATTTAAATAACAACAAAAAACAGCAACAAACCCTGTCTGGCTTTTTAATCTATCACAACTCTATAGTAGGCCATAGAATTTAAGGACCTTTCTCTCTCTTTTTTTACAGATATTGTCTGTCTGTCTAAAAGCTCTGTACTTCTTTGTATCATTATTTGAATTACAATGTTTTGAAACCTAGACGTTAAGAAATTTTGCGTCATACTCTGCAGTATCGTAAGACTTTCAGAAAGAAGGCATGTTGAGTTATTTGCTTGGTTCACAGATCTTTTAGGTTATACTTAGTTATGTTTGCAGATTATTTCTTTCCCTCCATAACCATGAAAACCAAAGCTGTTCTTAAAATTGTTCAACCCTCCCCAAAACTTGTCTTTGAAAAAACCCCAAATATCATAAGACTCCTCCCACGGAAAATATCCCGTGTCAGATTATGCAAGATGCCAGTGCTGAGACAATCTCCATCACAGTAGAACAGGAGAGGAGAAGGAAGTCGATCAGGGCTTCATGTTTCAAGGAAATGCTGACTTCAGTTGAAGAAGGGACGTCACTTTCTTCCTGTTCAATATATTCCTCTGTCAGGACACTCCTCTTTAAGGAATGGCAGTTGCATCCCCTGCCTCGGTGGTGTGGCTTTTGTGAGGCCAGTTGCTCGTAGTGTCACACTCCTGTCCTTTTGCCTGTTGTTGTCCCTAGAGTACGAAGAAAAATGGAAGTAAAACCATAAAACTTTTAAACAGCTTTTAAGTTTTGCTCACGCTACACATGTTGGCTGCCTCCTGGGTTCGTTCCTTGGGTTTGTAACCTTTCAAAGATGACGCTTTGCGCTTGCAGGTGATGGGAGTTTTGAAGTCCCAGAATAAACAGCTTCCCAGGCTCAAGGGCTGAGCATCTATGGGCAACGTGTAGAGGAGTGTATCATCAAGGCAACTTCTCAACAAGGCTGAGTATGAGAAAATAGGAAACAGACTGGCTCTTTGAATGCACTTAGGTGTGGGAGGATTAGACTAGGAAACAACATGTGTGGGCTCAAGTCTTGACTCTGTGACAGACTCCCTGTAGCACGTTGAACAGGTTGTGGTAAATGCTTGATGTTCGCTTTCCTTCCTGTATGGTGGGAATGAAGATAACACTCCTGTATCTTAAGAAAAGTTATGTAGAAAACAGTGAATACCTGAAACAGCTCAGTATTGTAGTACCTGAAGAGATACCTATTCAGTACAAAGGTGAATAGTAAGAAAAAGCAACTGGAAAGGAAGAGAAAGAATTTGTTTATCAGCCTTATAATTTCTTGTTGTTCATGATGATGATGCACGTGTGGCTCTGTGGCTTTCTTCGAAGACATCACTGCAAGTATTATCTTCTCCTTGTCTGCCCCCAGGGTAAGCAGTGGTACTGCTGTGTCAGAGATAGGGACTGAGGTTAAGTACCCTACAGAGTCCACAGGTGGAAAGTTTTTTGGGGGGTATATTTGGAATTTGCTGTTTCTTCTTTCAAATCTAGGCCAGACAAATGCAGATTTATATTGTTCTGCAAGAACAGTTAAATACTGTGGCAGTTCCAGTCTCTTAGTTACAGTACCACTGGTTTCACAGGCTGGTAAATCTCTGAGATAATTGCCTTTTTTTTTTTTTTTTTTTTTTTTAAAGACAGTTTTAGTCAGCCTGTCATTTTTTGTTCCTCTTAGGTTGCTCACAGTTATAATTCTTTATGGAAACTCTGTGAAGTCAAAAAATAGTTCATTCATTTCTGCAGATCTGAAGAGTAACTTCCAGGAGGGTTTTATGTATGTTAAAGAAGAGTGGTACCTTCGACAGTGTTGACATTTTGTTCAGATTTGTTGGGGTTTTGAGTAAGCAGACCATGTACATTTCCATTAACTTGCATTCTGATTTCAGAAAATTACCTTTGTTGATCATCCTTTTGTGTTCACTGTAGTTCACTGTAGGATTTGAAACAAACAGAAGAAAGAAATCTCACTTTCATGCTTAAATTGCGTGAGTTTTGTGAGTGTGGGGTTTTTTTTCCCTCTGTGCAGTTGTCACCTACTGCTGGGTCCCTCTGCATTGTCACCATCCCCAGGCAGCTCAAGAAAAGTAAATCTTGGAAACACAGATGAAAAAATAGCAGAAGATCCTCAAACCATATGCTAGCTAGATAAAATGATCAGGGCCCTAGCAGAGAGGGGCTTAGTGAACTGGAAGTTGAATGGGGAACAAGTTGTGTTGCAAAGTGGTTTGGGAAGGCTTGTGTTGACTGTGAGCCAGGATGGTTCATTACCACACGAGTGCCATTTTGCGTTTGGATCTGAGAGCAAAGCTCAAAAACTGCAGTGTGCCACCTGTCAAGGCATCTCTGTATTCCCTAAAATCACAGTTTAAGTAACCCAATGGGTCTAAAAATTGACCTTTCCACGCAGATTGCCTAACGCTGTTCAGCGTTAGGACTGTAGCTGGGTTCGCTTTGTGAATAGATCCAACATGTCTGCCGGCTGCAGCAGGTCTTTGAATTCAGCTGGGGCTGAGCCTCGCAGCCTCTGGTGTTTTCCTGGGCTGCCATTTAGAGCCAGCCGAGTTCTCATCACGAATATCCCCTTTCCCAGTCTCTCTCGCTCCTCAGGAGGCGGCTGGCAGCCTGCAAGGCAGCTCCCTTACCTGAGCGTTCAAAAGACCTGGACCAAGAGAGCGGCAGCAAACCATGAACTCGGAAAGCACAGACAAGTTACTGGAGGAGGAGGAGAGGAGTGGGAAAGTGGGAATGGGAATCTCACCTAGATTATCTCATCTTCAGCACAAATCCAGTCCCCTGTTCCTCCTCACCCTCAGAGTATCACTGGGGGAAGAGACTCCCCAATACTAGGAGAGGAAAAGGATGGAAATGGAACTCCCCCCTTCTCTGAACCCACTGGATGATGCTATTCCAAGAATGAGAGAAAATGTGTAGTCAGTTTGTGCCCTCACAGACATGGCATGGAAGGACGGTTTCTCCAGCTTTCAGAATATTTTCTCCAGGTAGAGGAAACGTTACGGGAAGAGAAACTAGGAGTGTGTGAGTATTGTTATTACATTGTTTGGCCTGGAACAGAGAAGCCATGAAGGACTGAATAAAGGAACATACCTGAGGAAAGAACAGCTCAGACATGTAGGATCTGAGATGCCATGTGAGAGCTGAACCCCACTGGACTGTGCAGAATGGGTGCCAGAGAAACCACGTGAATTACAAGCCTGCTTAAGGATGGAACAGGAGAAACAGAGGAGCCCAGAGGAGAACCAGGCACAAGCCAGATAAGATGGATCTGCCTGACGCAGACTATAACAAAAGCTCCGTGGACTCCAAAGTGTGGGCAGATGGTCTGCTGCGTGCCTGGCGGAGGCTTGCTGAGGTGCTGTGCTGACACCAGAGGGTTGCTGCTTGCTCCAGGTAACCCATGAGGGCTGGTGCGGTGTAGATAAACTATGCTGCAGTACCGTGCCCTTCCCGTAACAGGTTTCGTCCTCTTGTCAAGGAGGAGCCGGGCTGCTCTGGTAGGGGTGTTACACAAGGGTGCCCAGACACCGGGGCACTGAATTTGAGTCAAAGGAGCCAGAAGGGCTGACCTGAAGGCAGAAGCTGTGGAATTGGACAGGCCAAAGGCCGTCCCAAGGAAACTCTGGGGAAGCTGAGACTGTGCTGAAAGTCTTCCTTGGACGGTTTTCTTTGCTCCTTCCTTCCTTTGAGCGGGATCGCTGCCTGCAGGGGCAGGAGGTTAGAGCGGGCACCAAGGGCCATCTCCGGGTGCGGACTAGGCACCTTCTTCCCTGTTTCACATGCTGCAAATGGCGGGCATGGGGTACAACGGAAGATAGTAGGGGTTTTTTTTCTGCATAAGTGGGACGAGTGTGTGCAACTGCCCTGGAAGAACCCGGTGGTTTGTGAAGTCAAGAGGCCGTTGTTAAGCACTAGGCTCATTTCCTCTGCTTTGTGCATCTTGCATTCCTATTTTTAGTTGTCTGGTCATGCACTGTTTTTCACACAGGGCCCTGATTCCTTTCACCGTACAGAATGGTTTCCCACAAGGAGGAAAAAAAGGGCTAGAGGAGGAACTTGAAATCTGTAATTTCTGAGCTTTAGCTGCTTGACTTCAATTTCAAACAAGTACTTTTAATTGAGGCCACTGAAAATCTGCTGTTCCTTAAATAGGAAGTCCATGTTTGTTTTGGAAAGGAGCGAATCACAGCAGTGTTCTCTGTGTCTGTGACTGTTTTCTCTTTATGGGTAAACCCAAAGCGATATTTGCATTGTGGAGCTCTGGTTTTTCCTACGGGTGTTTCTCATTGTGGTAGCTAAAAAGCGGTGCTGGCAATACTGCCACAGTGCCCGAAGAAGGGGTCGTAGAGTCTTCTGAATTTAAGTGTATGTGGGGCAGGAGGTACTGCCTCCCCAGTTTGCAGTCCAGTTGAGAGTTGGCATTATAAATGACTGATCCAGAAACCTTTCTAACTGTATGTAGTAGAAGTGTTTGGTTCAGCTTTTAAATTAAAAAAAAACCCCAAAACAACAAACAAGCAACCTCCTGCAGGCAGGGTAAGAAGATACAGACTGAGCAGGCTGAAAGAAGAGAGTCAGCAAAGCTGGGATTCATCTCATCCGTCTTTAGTCCCGTTCAGATTAAGCACCTTGTATGAATTAGTTCTTCACTCTCCCTTTCTCTGGACAGAGAAGGGATGTGCCTCCATCCTGTCATTCATCCTGTGTGTAAAGCAGTGGAGGGAGGCTCGATACCTCCAGGCGTTGAGAGGAGACGCCCAACTCCTCCTTTACCAAAAACCAAGAGAGAGTAGTCATGAAAACTTTCAGGTGGCTGCACCTTGGTGTGGGGGAATCTAGCCCTTTGGTAACTTTACTGACTGTGTTAGACCACAGCGGTATGCTAAAAGCAGCCTGCCAGAAGAAATACGTAATGTATCATTTAATTTGAAAGGAAGACAGGGGAAAATCCACAATAAGGGAGCAAGCAAGAAAGAATGTCAAAATATCTAGCTCCTGCAAGTTCCCTGTAGAACAAGGAAGACTTAAAATATTTTCCTGTTTAGTCTGTGCCTCTACACAATGTCTTTTGGAGAATATCCAGTTAGGCTTTACATGTGCAGAAATTACTTATGGATGGTGATGCTGAGATCTTGAGGAGCTGTTTTCTAACTCCTGCCCGGTATTCGTCAATCATGTAATTAACTTCTAAATCTCTGCTGTGATTTTTTTGTTACTGCATGTTGCACGTGCAATATTCATGCTTCGGTTGGAAGTTCATTCGATGAATCAAGGAAAGAAGTGCAGAGCAGACACAGATGTAATTGTACGTAGTGGAAGGCAGCTGTGACAGCAGGATGGGATCGCCTGTGGGGCTTTCTCTGTGTTAGCTAGCTTATTTCCCATGCAAAATGGTGTATGAACGCAGCCCATTTAGGGTATACACTTTAGGCATAGTAATGATGTCTAAGAAATAAGGACAGTTACTCATTTCTGCAGTGTATGTGTACGCCGTATAGTTTTATTACAGTAGCAAGTACATTACCAGCGTAAGGAATATTTATTGCTGTTTGATTTTTGTGTCTGAAGGCTCTGTAGCACTAGCAAGAATCATTCTTTATTTAAAGAGTGATTGCAACTTTCACTTTTTGCTTTTACAAATCACTTCTTGCTGTTGGGAAATAAAAGTGCCCACCTTCATGTCTTTCCCGAGACTACACTTGAAGTATGTTCATTGTATGCACTAGACCGTCTGAAGGTATTGATAAATTATGAGTTCAGAGAAAAACAGCTGGGTTTAACACATCTCTTTGGAGAAAAGGTTAAAAGCCAAAAGTACATTGTTTGTGGGGAAGAACAAAGGCTGAGAGACACAATGCTCACAAGTATTGGAGGCATGAACAGAAAGGATGCAAAGGGGTTTCTTTAATCTTGGTGATTTAACTGGGAAGAAGGGCATGAAACAGGGAAGAGGATACTTTATGTTGAATGCAGGAAATTGTGGTGTACAAGTCTTTCTAGGTGTACAATAATGCTCCAGCAGTGGAAGCCATCTATGAATTTCAAATAGGCTTCTTTTCAAATAGTTTCTGTAACACAGACTAGAATAAATATTTGATGTCTTTTTTTCCCTCTCCTCCTTTCCACAATTATATATGTACATATGGGTGCACTGGAGAGGACTTCTGGAAGGAAGGAAAACGTTGTTAGGTGGACTGCAGCCTTTTTATTGACAAAATGTCTTTGCCAGAAACAAAATGTTGCCTCTTGCATTGCACTCCAAAAGAGGTGAAATGAGAGGTTTTCGTGGTATTTGGTAGCTGAAAGTTGAACAGCTAGCATCCTTATGGGCTTCCATAATGTGTCTCTGGGGACTGAGAAAAAGAAAGGTTTCTAAGGAGAGGGGATGCCTGTTACTACACCAACTGATCTGGTTTGAAAACCAGATGTTTTTCAGGCATATGAGCACCTGAAGCAGCTGAAAACCAAACCACAGTTTTATAACTGATAGCTTTGATGTTTGAGAAATTGATACTGTCTTTTTAAGTCCTGAGATTCTTCTTTGAAACAACCTGAGACTATCAGAGCCTGTAAATTACTGTTCTTAAACCCAATTCCACAAGGAAAAGAGCAGGAAGGAGCCAAAACAGTTGCTGCTTTCCAGAATGTGTCCGGTTCTGGGGTTCACAAGTTTCCATTTGGGAGCTCAGTTCACTCCTTTTTGAAGTATTTGTTTTTGTGTGTTTCTGGAGCTACATACGATGCTTGTTTCAGGAGAGGATGGCCTTTCAACGGCTGTAATTCCGCTCTTTGTGCTTCCTTTGGGTGATAACTTGCTGCTTATTAAGTTGCTGTCCTGAGCCTTATCCATCAGAATTTGGGAATACTCAAATTTGCAGCAGAGCTCGGTGGAGCAGAGTCAGATAGTTCCAGTGTAACGCATTTACGTGTGAAATAATCATGTGCATGGTTTTGCGAAACAAATGGTGAGCAACCAGGCATGTTTGTGGAGTTGTTGATGACGAGACCTGGCCTACAAAAGGAGTTACCTTGGGCTTCAGTCCATCTTCGTGGCTCCCATCTCCATGTCCAGCTCCGTCTCTCAGACTTAGCACCTGGTTAAATCCCCTGGTCCAAAACTGCTTGTTGGGGTCACAGAGTTTAAAGCTTGAAGTGCCTACTGCAGGGGAGTGATCTATGATCTTCTTAATGTCTGTGGGTTGGGGTTAGTGCATGAGCCCTATGAGCCCTTTCTGTGTACATGTGCACCCCAGTTGCTTATTATAGGACAGCAATCTTTAGTGCTCAAGCTATCACCACCTTCAGCCACAATAATTAGTCCCCATTCTGGATGTGTTATTAAACTGAAGTGTTTTATGGAAATTAAAACTGCTTCTAGAAGTATGTGATTGCATTAAGGGATTTTCTTTCTGGCCCTTCAGAATGGAAAAACGCTTTTATTTTCACTCACTGAGTTTTCAAAATTGAATTTAAAAGTGTGCTTTGACTTCAGCCTTAAATTCTAGAAGGCTGGGTGGTCATTAATTTAGGTGTATTTTATGTATCCTCTCAAAGTGAGATTACAGTCTTCAGTTTCAATTTTCTCATTTCCATTTAGGTCAGATCATTCTGGCAGAGCACAAGTCAGTCCTCAAATCCTGATGCATCAGGAAAATAGAAAGAGCTCGAAGTTCTCACCCTGGTTTTCTCCTGAGCTCACATAGATTGACCTTGCTTTGTTCAGCTGGCACATGTTTTTGCATTGATGGGTTTTTGGCAACCATCCAGTGTTAGATATCTCACAAATGAATGGGTCTCATCTAGACTAGCAAGGGGTCGCAGTGAATGTCTAAGCTTGAGTGAAGTGTGAGAGCTTATTTTCTTTCTACTGCAGAAAGAAATGTAAAAAAAAAATGTTTTCCCTCTGATTTTAAAATCACTAATTACTGGTGAAAACATCTTCCTGTATTTTAATATTTAATGGTACTATACTTAATTATATTGCAGAAGCGAAGTTGCATGTTCTGCTCCCTGCTCTTTGGTTTTATGCATAATTCTCTCAGAGTTGCTTGAACTTGGTAATTTTTTGAGAAGCAATGTGAAAATTGTCATTTAAATCATAAAATTATAACAGATACACAAAAGTTTAGAGTCACCCTTCTGTAAAAGATGTACCCAAATGCTTAAATTCATTTACAGGACTTGTCCCTTTTGGCTCAATGCATAAAGCTGAGCACATGCTCTTAGTCTCTGCAGTACCAGTGTCTAGAGTAATGAACCAAAAAGGATTGATGTAGGCACTGGTAAAATGAAATTTCTCAGTAACATGCAAATCTGTGGCATTGAAGTCCAGCCAGTGCATTATGGATTAAAGTAAGGCTCAATTAAAGATGAGGGGAAAATTCCTGGCAGTCTTTCTAGAACTGACTGCAACAATTGGGAGGGAACCAACACGTACTGGAGCATCAAGCCTGCATTTTGTCTTTGCAGTCTTGAGTCCTTTTACTAGGTGTTGTTTGGAAATACTAATCAGCAGCATGATGACAGGAATAGGGATTTGGTGTTTTGTCAGAGCACAGGCCGTGGCTCAGATTAGACCTTTAAACTTAACGGGGATACCCCAGAGGCTCTGCAAGCAGTCAGGACACCAGATCCCCAAGGTGGTAGTACCCAAATCCATCAAACGGCTTTTGTTAAACAAGTGCATGTTCGGCAGCTGTGGAAGAGCACAGCCCCAATTTCATTCTTTGGAACAAATCTGCAAAATGACCACATGAGCTCCTTTGGTTAGTTCCCAGAACTTTTGTAATAACATGGTCCCAGTTAGAATGTCTCTCACTCCCCAAGTTCAATGTTGATCGCTCCCACCATAGTGGAATTTTAACTTTTCTTGATTAAAATTACCTAGCAGAGCCAACTTGGAGACATTTTTACCTATTGAATTAGCTGAGAATGCAAATAATTCTTCTGGCATCTTCTTCTGTTTGCTGTGCACGTGATGACAGCTTCCCTTAAACACTGACAGTCTTAAATCCGCCTATTATTTGCCTTGCCAGCCTCTTTAGGCCCCATATTTTACATAATATATGGCTGAGGAAAACTAGCAATTACAGAATCTGCAGTAATAATATTTGGTATTTATTAATAGAGATAATACAGAGGGCACACAGAAACAGCCAGCTTTCCATAGGAATGAAATGTGATCTTTCCATACCAAAAGAAAAAAAAAATATTTAAGAACAGAGTTACACAGACTGAGCAAAGCCATCTTTAATTCCCTTAGTTGTAAGGGGATCAATGGCAGTTGTTTATTAGGCTCGTGTTTTGCATCACTTATGAACATTTGGCAATACTTAATTTAGCACCTCAGATGAAGATGTATCTTCTCTTAAATTCAGTTTAATGCTGAGAGACCTTTAAACTTTCAAAAATAAACACAGCAGCAGTAGTAACAGCACCAGCATTGAGTATTCATCTTACTCTTTTTGAGCCATGTACAAAGGAATGTGCCTTTCCCTACTTCAGTTTGAGTACAATGTCTTTTGACTTGACTTCGGAAAAGCATCCACTGACCCGGAGCAGTTGCTGCTTTTTTGCTGTTGAGCAATAAGTGTGAATTCACGTAGAAATCTGTGAAATATGAAGCAGAAGCAGTCCAGTTCATGCCCAGTCCAGCTGGAAATGTCAGCTTGATAGGTCATGTTTTGGACTTTGTGGCAGTGTTGAAAGGAAAGATGTTTACATTTGGGTGACTTGAAGGCATTTAATAATTTGTCATATTGTATATCCCTGAAATCCAAGGAGGAATACGTGTCAGTGTGTGAACAACACTGGGTACACGGTGTAAATTTTCACTCAGAAAACTGCATGGAGAACACTGGAATATACTGGATCTTTTTCCCCCCCATCTCTTGGGGCTTTCTCACACATTTCCTTCAGAACTTTCTGTTCTTTTTTTCTTGTATGTTTCTGCTTGCTGGATTTATTTTGGAAAGTGTACAGGCAGAAGAGAGAAGGTGATAACCAATACTTTAACATATTTTGTTATGTTTTGAAAGGCTTTTCTTACTGCAGAGAAAGGAATATTCTGGGTGCTACTTCTATTGGTAAAAAGTAAAGTCCACTGGTTGTTGACCAGACAGTTGTGATGGGACCGGGATAGACGGTCGAGGGCACAGCGACTGTCATGATGCTCCACAGAAAGGCCTTTGGGGTGCTGCCTTGCTCCAGGCTCTCTTTTGGGGCACTGGCACCCGGTGGGAGATTGGTTTATGTACAGATTCATTGGAGAGTAAGCTCTGCAACAGCCCACAGAGAGTAAATTTTAGAAAGATCCATCCATCCACCGAGAACATAGAACTCATGTATTTTGAGAACAGTGGGGGGAGCACATGGGTGTCCACTTTGGTTTTGATTTGTAGTGCCCTGCATGGTGTTGAAACCACATTCATAGATTTCAAATCCCAAAGGGCTCAGCTTGACCGTCTAGTGTGCACAGCACAGGCCAGAAATGCAGGGTTTGCCAAGCAGATATATTATTGTTTCGGCATCTGCCTCGTGACTTCTTTTTGAGTTAACATCTGTTTTTCAGAAAGATTTATTCTATTTTGATCTAAAGCCTGTGTAATAGGCTAATTAGAAAGCTGTTCGGTTCTCATGATACACTGCCACTAGTGCTATTCATTAGAAACGTTTGATCCAGAGTAGCTTTTATTCCGGTGGGACAGACAACAACCTGGTGGATGTTATTTTTGGAACCTGCTTTCCAAGCTGGTTTGCTAAAACCCAGATTTTACAAGTGCTCTGACACACTGTAAAATCTTTGTTTGCATCCCGTATGTTATTTGAAGAAGCAGACTGAGACTTGGATCAATTTGCTTAATGTGCCTGATGGAGTGAGACTCTTTACTGTTGCTTCCTGGTGAGTTTTTATTAAGGCAGAAGCTGTGGTCTGTAGTTTAGCTCAGCTCAGAACCGAACTCCTAGAACATTAGATCAGGCCCTTTTGGCTTTTATAGGTGCTGGTAAATAAATAATGTACAGCTCTTTATTTGCTACTGCGCATGGATCGGATGGCACATCTAATTTGTTGCCGTAGCTCTTTCTATTAGATTTTCGCTAAGTGCGTAGAGCCTTCAATCATACTTTTTCTGCTTGGAAGAAGTCCTTTGTTTCCTCCTGCCCCAATAACTGGCAGCATACTCTCTTTTTCTCACTGCCAAGGGACGTATTGCCAGCAGAGAGAAGTGGAAGCTATTACAGAAGGAGATGAAGACAATGAAGGCTGCTGCTGTTGTAAGCCCGGGCACTTGCCTCACTTGTTATCATGTAATGCAGCCTTTAACCTCCGATGGCTGACATGGGAAATAACACGAACCCAGTACATCCTGGAAGGATATAGCATCATTGATAACAACGCTGCAACAATGCTGCAAGTGTTCGATCTGCGGAGAATACTTATCAGATACTATATAAAGGTAAACTCTTTGGTAAAGTGTACTTTACTGCTAGGCGGGTTTGTCAAATAGAAAGAATGCCGGCTGTCTATAGAAGAGCGAGCGTTTGAAGTTTTTGGCTTTATATTTATACATTTGCACTCCCTACTGGCAGTCAGACTGACTTGATGTTAGATAGGGATAATTAATTCATATCTCCCTTTGCTACATTTGATTCTGACCGCTTGTACCTACAGTTAGTACAGAAAATCTCTGGCATGCTAAAGCAGAAATCAAGAAGGTGAGTTAACATCCTGTAGCGATAAAGTCAGAGGAAGCGTTCTTACAAGGCAAAACTTCACTGATGGTTTGTTGTTTCTTCTTGACTTGGCCTTTCCACTGTTTTTTCTGGCAAAAATAAAAAGGATCAACAAGTGTAAAGTTCTTGGGAAATCTCTGAAGAGCAGTTTCTCAAATGTACTCTTTTGGTAGAGCAAACCCCCTTCTTACCTGCTGTTTTACATGTACACCACAACACATTTGAAGTTGTTCTATTCCGTTGATTAAACAGCAATTCATTTACATAACTTCTATATTTGCACCATTATTAAGATCACAATGACCACACAGATATAATTTGTCAAAATAATTGAACCTTATAGTCTAGCAAGACATCTTCATCCTCTGCCAAACGGTTTCCAGTCCAGCAAATTAAGAAATTGCTGAGCTTTATTGTCTTCTGCTGAAACAACAAGAGCCGAATGCTGCCTCCTATGCCACTGGTACTGCCATGAAGCCAGTTACTAAAGCTCCCAACCGTCCCTGACATCTCCTCCCTACTTGCATCTCTGCAATTGTAAAAATCCTGTCAACCTTAGAGAGAGACCTGTTGTAAATAGATTAGTCACCTTTTTTTGCAAGTGAGCCAGTGCAGTAAAAACAAGATCATTGCCTCACAAAGCTGCTTTGATCATGCAGTCGATTACTTTGTAAAATGCAGACTGGGAATTTATAAATAATTTTACAGGCAGTAGGGCCTGGTAACCAACCTGCTTTGTGTAATTAACTAATTAGAAACAAAACTGCATGTGAGCATGATTTTTTCATTTTAGATGTGGGTTTTGTGGCTATAAATTGAATTGTTTTTAAGCAATGTATCTAAACTAAAAAAAATCCCCTCCTTTAAACTGAAATGAGTATGTTGCTACAATTGCTTTGCTTTACTTTAAAAGGTGACCTGAATAACCTGAGCATAAACTGATGCAAGCTGATATACGACTCAGCTTTTGATGGTGAACGAGACTGAAAAAAATCCCAGCCTGAGCTGCAATCAAATCAGCAGCTTGGTAGTTTAAAGCAGTGAAGAACTGTGCTTTCTAAACCGGAACTTTTGTAGTGCCTTTCGGTCACCTAATATGTAGAGGACTGGTGGAAAGTGTGAGGTTCATCACAGGGGAGGTAAAACTTCACTGAAAGGTAGTTCAGGGCTTCTGGGTCTGGACGTGCCCGTGGAGCAGCTGACGTAGGTAAGACCGCTCAGACAAACTTTTGTCCTGTATGATACAGGGGTGGTTAATTGATCCTGGTTTGAGTAAAAGGGAGGTGGGTTAAATGATCTCCACGCGGAGGTATGCTGCGGCTCCACCTCTGCTGTAAGCAGGTTTTAGGTCCACCACCTATGGCTTTGAAGGTGTGAAAATCGAATCTCTTTTGGCTGGATTGAATTGAGCTGGTACTATAACCCTGCACTGACAGATCTTCGTTCTCGGAAAGGTGTCGGTCCTTTAATCTACTTCTCTTCTTAGGGACGGATGAACAGAAGATCATAATAACCTGTTGGCAGCTTCGATATTGGCCTGGGCTGGGGCTCCCCTCAGCGAAGGGAGAGCGCGCTCGGGAGGTCCTTTCTTTAGAATGCCGCTTCCCAAAAGAAAGCCATGTGGAGATTTTCTTCTCCTGTTCTTCAAGTTACTAGCTTCTTCCATAAACAGGAGCTTTGATAAGATTTGGTAAAATCCTCTAGTACAGCCTCGGAAGGTGAGAAGATTGTATTATGTGTCAGATCAGCTTTCATCCTGTTTGTTTAGTACTTAGCTCCAGATAAACAGTATCAGAAACAGAGGTGAGAATTCATTCCTTCCCCAGCTCCTTCTTATGGGGGAATCTTGAGCTGTAAAGACCCAGTGCAATTTCACTCTGAACGTTTTAAAGCCCCGACACTTTCTTTTTAACGGTGTAGGAAACAAATTGTAAGAAGAACTCTAGTTAATGCAGTGTGCAGGTCACATAAATCACAAACTCAGAAAACACTTAGGCTGGAGTCTCAGCAGCAACTACACTTCCATTGCACTGTGCGTTTGGAGTGCTTCTAGTTTATTCTTTGTAGCTTATGATATTGTAAATATTTACGGTATTATTTCTGAATTGTCGTACAGCTGAGGACGTACTTGTGCACAAAACCTATCTAGGAAGAGCTACTGAGAGCAGAATTTAATTAGGTGGCAGAAGTTTCTGCTATTTCTATGTCTGATTGCGACTCTGATTTTTTTTTTCCCCCAGCTGAATCTGCATCTTTGTAAACACAGGTGAGAATAATAAAAAAAGCAAACTCTATTTTGAAGATCAATAAAGAACACGTATGCTTTGCTTCAGTTCTCCTATCCTTCAAGAATAATTACCATATTGGTTTTTTAAACAAATGAGTTGCACTGAGTGTCTTATTCCTAATGTATTTATTTCATTTGCAGTTTCGTTGATGGCCTAGAAAGGCCTGTATTTCTTCTTATAAAAGGATTTTTATTCTCCACAAATAAAGTGGGTCAGCTCCTGTAGCCCTTCTGCATATATTTTGAAATAATTTCCTGCCCAACTACTGTGATATTTTTCCCTTGTGCCTCCTCCATCTCTTCTCAATATATTCTTATTTAAACGTCTTTTAGTATTCAAGAAGTCTGCATTTGCCAAGTGCTGTGTTTTCAGCTCCTGTTGTTTCTGCGTGAATCTTTTTTTAAAAGAGTATATTGTTCTCCACATGCCAAGAAATTAAGGGTCCATCCTCAGTCTGTATCTGTCTGACTTGTCTTCTTCCTCTGGAGCTTAATTTTCCTCTGGCTTGTGTATTTTTGTACAATTTGAAAGATAAACTGTGGAGGGCATCTGGGATTTCTAAAAGGGCTGGTAGTGCTTCTGCCCTTCTTAATCCATCGTATTTTCATTTTATACATTTATTTGCTTAATAGTATTTCGGTTGTGTGGTTAAAGTAGAACTACATCATCTTCAGTCACGTTCACTTGCCCCTCGTTTGCTTTGGAATCCAATTCTAAATTAATATCTTTTATTAAAACAAGAATTATACTAATAAAACACTATAATGGGACTTTCCAGCTGATGTCACTCTCCTTTGCAGCACTGGAACTTATCCCTAAGTTTCATATTCTTTTGAAAATATGCTTTAAATTTGGTTCGGATAGATTATTTTTTTAAATTATTATTTTATTTATTATTATTTTAATGGCTCCAGACACAGTGGTTAGAAGAACTTAAACTTAGAAACTCAGGCGGAGGTACGAGATACGAGTGTTGCTGCTTTCTAAGATTTCTGCATTTGGTAAAAGAGCTCCTGCTGAATACTGCTCCTTCTTCAGCACTTTAAAAGGAAACTCAGTTACATCAGTTATCAGCTTCTTAACCCGACATACAAGAAAAAATCCATTACTTTTTACTGGCCTCGTCGACAAATAACAAAAATAGTGATGCTCCTAAATGCAGAAAGAAGACCGCAATTAAAACAGGGGGTTTCAGACTTGTGTTGTACACATCTGTTAAATCATGGTGGAACTATTCTTGTTAAAGAATTAGGAAAGCTTTGTCCCCAGAAAAGAGGAAGTCCGTGGAGGAAAGAGTCCTATTTTGAGCATGTGACCATCTACTACTGTTTTTTCAAAATACACCTAAACTTTTATCGATATCACCTTCTTGCTGATAGACTCTAGAACCCCACTAATATTCAGTAATTAACATGTCTGAATGCTGGAACTCTGTATGCTTATTAGCCTATTGTTTGTATTCATTTTCCTGTAAGGCAGAAGGGTATTAAAAATACGACTTTCTTCTGTTGTCTGCTACTTTAGATATCGATTATCATCATCTTTCTAACTTGAACAGTTTTGTGAAGCAATGATGCCATGCAGTGAAAATTAGGAAAAATGGGTACAGTTATGGATAGTTAATGTGATCCTATTTGATTTATTCTCTTCTGTGTAAAATATATCTGCTTTAATCAGAGAGAGAGTGACTAACATTTGCACATTTTGTCAACAGAGTATAATATACTTTACAGCAAGTTCTCCCAAAATCCTGGACTGGATAAAAGACGAATCCATCCAAAAGATACTGCAGCCTTATGCAAAGTGGCATTATATTGAACGTGACCTTGCAATGTTTAACATTAACATAGATGAAGATTATGTTCCCTGTCTCCAAGGAATAACAAGAGCTAGTTTCTGCAGTGTTTATCTGGACTGGATTCAGTTCTGTGCTAGAAAAAGGGCGGAGGTAAGTTTGCATTTCTTTTTTTAGTAGTAGTAGTTTTAATTCTTGGGATAGGAGTTAAATGATGCATGGTTACTCTTTTGCTTGCTCAGGGTTAATACAACAAAATTTATTTCATTTAAGCTGTCAGATTTAACATAAAATATATGTTTTGTGGAACAGAAAAAACATGTTTTGGAGACTACCCTTGTGCAAAAACTAGAGTTTTAAGGCACATTAGTCTTTGACTACAGAACCAATTCCTTATCATGCACACTTCCAACATGATTAATTTCATCAGCTCTAGAAAGCGTGGATGTAGCAAGGGCTCGCAGAAGTACTGCTAGAGCAGGCTCCGTTCCGGGAATGTCATGGGAGCATTCCTGTTCCTTTGGTGTTTGGGTACATTTGCCAAACATTTGTGCTGTTTGTGTATCCTTTCCAAAAAGTTGCCTATATGTGGGTAGTACAGACTTCAAATGGGAGGGAAGCGCATAACAAAGTCACTGCCAGTATAGGTCACCTCTGAGAGCTCATCGTTTGCATGTGAACCATGCCACAAAACCGTGTGAAATTACCTCGCAGCTCTAGAAGGTCAAGGGCAGGTTTATGGCTACACGCTCACATGCTTTGAGCCACTAAGGTTACTGATAGTCAGCAATCATTTATCAGAAATGCACTACTGTATTTCCACAGAATACTCAAAATAGCCCAGAGGGAGAATACAGTTTCAAACAAGCATATTCTCTCGATTTAATTTATTGCTGATAATGGCAAAAAATGAGAAGTGCATCTTTCCTGGCCACCGTGCACTGTTATTTGTGCAGATTTCGTTTGGGATTACCGAGTGCACATCCCATTTGCTCCCACTGACCTTAGCTGGCGTAACATCGCTGAATCTTAATGTTTCTTCTCCACTTCGGTTCCTTCTCATGTCTCTAACCCCGAATACTATTCCATCAGTTCCTCTGCATATCATTACATTGCTACTGTTTTCATTGAATTGGCCTCTGGGCCTTCCCCACCATCTCCTCCCACGGGGAATATTTCATCTCTTTTCTTTCCCATCTCCATGTCTCGGCTCCCAAGTTCTGACACACAAAGAATTGCACGGTGCAGGGAAAGCCACTGTTAAATGATGCTCTTTCACTTGTTATGTGGCTGAGACTTTCAAATAGAATAATAGATTTAGGGAAGCCCAACAGACTTGAAACTTACCAGTTAGACTTAAAAGGGCAAAGGAATGCCTAAGCTAGAGTGCACACACCCACATATTTATGTATTCTTTACATCTTTTTCTTCTACCTCTGTTTTTGTAATTCACTGACTATGTAGAGGTAAAGTTCATGTAGGAGATGAGATGAAAAAAAGCTTCACGGTGCACATAGCCCTGAGAATCAGTGTATTTTCTAGGAGGAGATACATTCTCCATTGGAATTGGCTTCAGTTTTAGAGTCAAAGCAAGCTATAAGAAATCACTCATTGCATGCACTGAAATAATAGTCTGTATCCTCCTAAAGATTCACATTCATGAGAGGTGGTTTCATTTTTTTCCTCCTGCTTGATAGCAAAGATTTCTTTGCAAAAATTTCAGTAAAGAAACTCTCCTGAGCTAGTAAATGTAAATGAAATGTTTTGACTGCTTGTTAAAATGTGAAGTCAGTGTCATCTGTGGTATACAATTTAGATACATATTATTATTCACTAAAAGTGTGTTCCTCCAAACTTTTCCAAATAGATTGTTCTTCTGGAATCTGTGGTGGGGTTTCATAGGCACTGTGTCCCATGAAAAGGGGTTTGGCTGCCTCCAGTTGCAGTGTCTCTCCGCGATAAGTAACCTGCTCCATTTTAGAATGCTGGATCTGCGGGAGGGGGGGGAACAACAAAACGACAAAGCAAAACCAAAGAAAAGATGCCACAAACCCCACCACCACCACCACCAAAGCTCCCCTCCGTGGGGATCTCGCCACCCGAGACCGAAATGTTCTGTTTCTAGCCAGGGCGCACAGTAAGCTTGCATTTTGCGGAAAGGCTCTGATGGCAACCATCTTCCTCCTTCTTCTATTTAATTGCAAAGAATGTTTCTGTGTGTAGGTCCAGCTACATGCAAATTTCATGAATGTTACCATTTATAGTATTGCAGTGCTTTTAAAGGTGGTATTTGCATTTAGAATAACATGCTATTTTTAAAACTTTGTAGCACCTGGACAGCGATGAGGATTCTCCTCTCGTGACGCTTTCCTTTGCCTTGTGTATACTGGGTCGAAGAGCTTTGGGAACTGCAGCTCACAATATGGCCATCAGGTAGTTTTTAAGAATCCTTTTTCCTCATCTGATAGCAAAGACCTGTTTGTCATTTTTCACTTAATGTGGAATGTCAACAGAAGATTAGATCGAGGTGAAGTCTTTCCTCCATAAAATAATTTGCTTTCTAGCATTCCTGGACATCTTTTACTTTGGTAGTTGGCTAAATAACTAATCCCAGTCTTTATCATATAGAGCAAAGCAGAATTTTGCATTGAAAGAATGGGTACCGATGGTTATTGCTTGTGTTCGCTCACTCCTGGCCTGGCTACTGGAATGCTGCCTTCCTCCAGAAGAGGAAGAAGTTGCGAAGTCATCCGGCATCTAGTTAGCTAAATAATAATAGATCCATAAGGGTCCTGGATTCCTCAGGGCTGTATTCCCGTTCATTGTGCCACTTCACTCTGGCGACTGAGGAAGGGAGAACCTCGCATCTCTTGAGACCAGAGCTTTGTCTGTTCTCAAGTCTACCTTACTCATTCATGCGTTCAGAACGCTTCTTCCTAGAAAGTCTGGTTAATTAAAATATGCTTGGTTAAGACTGTTTCTGAATATGCTCCTCTTCTTATATTTTCACTAGGGATTCTTCCATTTTCACTAGGAGTTCCGACTTGTTCGGGTTTTATAAAGTACCGTTTACACTGTGCCATAGATAAGGCATTTTATTAATGAAATAATCTTTATTTTAATACAGTCTAACTTCTCACCTAATTTTAGATTTTTATTAGATGTATTTGAACTCCGTGTGTTCACAGGACTTTCGTGCCAGTAGAGAAGTTGAGTAAATACAGTATCTAAGTGACCTTGCTGTATGGGCACAAAACTGGGAGCAAAGCTAGCTAGCCCTCTGTCAACGTGCTCCTTAGAGAGGATTTGTCTTGCTAACAAGCAAAGACAGCGCCTGTGATTTTTGAATGCATTTTGTGTTATAAGGTAAAACAGTCCTTTTAAATATTCATTCTAGCTTTGTTATCTGTTGAGACGTTTGTAACGTTTGGTTTTCTGTCTTCCCCTTTCAGTCAGTCACGCAGAATGTTTGTGGCCCACACGGCTTATTTCTTTATGTGCTGCTGCTTTCTGCTTTCTAAAGTGGCTTTTGTCATCTCTTTTCTACTAGTCCTTGCACATTCCCTTCCTGTAGTAGTCTTCTGGGTTGAGTTTTCTCTCCCTTCATTTCTATGCGCTCAAATTAGGGTGATGATTAGTAGGTCATTGGTATTTCTAAAATTGCCCTGGTTTTTTGATGATCCAAATTTTAGAGTTTGGGGACATGGTGGAAAAGTTGATGTGCATTTATGTTGGGGTTTGGTTTTTTTTGAGAAAAGATTAAAGTGATTTTGATCTGGGCCTGCAATAGATATGTCACAGCGACATTAGAAATGCATCTAAAAATACCACAAAAGCTTCTTAAAACTGTCATCACGTTGCATGTACTTTCCACCGGATCTTAAAAATCTTTATTACAATGTTTTGGCACTAGTACAGATACAACAACAATGTCACCTATTTGTATTGGCTTACATGGTTAGCAGCTAATGCAAAGGGAGAATATTATCAGAGACTTTCTAAAGCTTAACATGGAAAGTATGAATGTTGAGGATAATTATTTGCAAAGTCTTCTGTAAAGATTTTAATAATAACTGCAGGAGTCAGCTATACCGTGTCTTAAAAATCTGGAAAATTACCAATGAACCAAATTCGTTCCTCTCTTTTGGTGAGTGGACACTCCATACTTAAAAATACTTTTCCTGGGGAGAAAAGGTCTGTAGAAAGGCAAAAAATGCAGTAGTCAGATGCAGTGCACAGCTCTATCCCTGTTTTTCTGAATCTATTCTATATAATCCTATATCTTTAATTAAAGTCCTGGTTTTCTTTTTATTAAGCAAGTGCTCCAGGGCAGTATTGAATCATTGTATTTTTAAAATGTATTTTGTGACATAAAAGGGATTAAGTGGAAGCTTCTGTCAGTATCTTTTTCAGTGCTCCTTCACAAAAGCTTTCCCTAGAAAAGTTTCACTGCGGAAAAACTGTGTCACTTACCCACCTGGTTAAATTAACTTCAATACATTTCAACTGTCAGAAAAATCTGGGGAAAAAAAAAAGGAATCTGAGTAGCAAAATTCAAGTTATAAATTGCTACAGCTACAAAACATGACTTTAGCTTGGTGAAATACATTTATTCTTGTCTTAAAGAATTTATATACATATTTTAATTGACAAAACCAATTTAGTAGAGATTATTAATTGAGGAGCAAGGTGGGTACACTACCCCCTGACATCAAGACCTTTATCAACAAAAATCCCCCAAATACTTCAGCACAGAGGGCAGTTCTTACCGTACTTACTGTATTTACCGCTTCACACAGATCTTCACAACTTCTTTAAACACAAAGAAGCAGTAAGTCAGGGAAACTCCGATAGGAATACAATTGCACGGCATGCCGGGGGAAGGAGACCTTGTCCAACATGTGCAAAGCTGCTGAGGACAGAAGATGTTCCCCAGCATTAACAGGTCTCCCTCCCCTCTCTCTGTGTTTGATGGAGATACAGCCGCTCTTACGGGGGGGTGATTTAGCGCATTATCGCTGGTCCTCGCCCCCAGATTTCGGGCCGATGCAGGTGTGCATTCCGTCAGATGGGGGAGAAGTACTTAAGGTCCTGAGAAGCTGGAGGAATCGTTCTTCAGGTGATGCTTCACAGTCCTTTCCCTTGAAAAAGTGTCATGATATTTTGGGGACCTTTCGGAGCCTACTGGTTGCTGAAGAGGGTTTTAGCTTTCTGCAGCGATGTTGTCAGAAGAGGCAATCCCACAGCCGGCTGTGCGCGTGAGGGGGACGTACCATGTGCACGGCTGTTGGGAGCTGGCTCGCTTCGTAAGAGATCGGGGGTCCTACGCATGCTCTGTCACACTCAAATGCTGGATGACAAAACCTTAGATTATTTAGATTACTCTGGTAGGCACTTAGAAATGACCATGAACTTCATATCAGGGCTTGGCTATTAATTCTGGCTGTGAAGCGTCTTGTGTACAGCGTTCCTAAAGGTTTCGTGATGAGTTTGCGATGTAATGGCCAGATAGGCATTGTAGTCTTCTCTTCCTCATGCGTATGTCTATGAATAGTTTCCTGTATGTCCAATGTGAGCAAACTAGCCAAGAATCTGTGCTCTGTGGTCCGTGTTTTGTTCTCTGGGGTAACTGTGCAGGTGGCAGGAAACTTCCTCTGGACTAAGTCTAGCCCTTGCTGTGTCGCGAGGAGCGACAGTCATCCAGCTGCTGCGCAGAAACAGTAATGCAGAGGTAATGGTGCACTGAGCTGTGCACTACAGAACTGAGATTCAAGTTTACATTGTGTATGTAAACTATCAATTTGCACTCATGTACACATGATTTTGTCTAATCTATTAATCAGTGAATGTCACTGTGGAAACCGAGATTTTAAATGCTCTTATATAATGTATGTAAATAATTATTCAGTGTACCTGCTCATGTAAATGTCAGTAGAAACCCAACATTAACACTAGATTACACAATAAATGCATTCATTAAGAAGGCAGAGCATTGCTATGCAAATCAAATGCTCTTTTAAACTGTCATTAGGAGGCATCCTGCACAAAATGTAATTTGAGGAACGACATGACATTACTATTCATTTATTCAAATGAGTGATATGTTTAGGTGTGCCTTTAAAAAAATTACGTAGTAATCCTATTCAGCCACTAAACCTGCCAATAAGTAAACGTTTAGTATACGTTTCAAATTTGGAGAAATACTGAAATCTCTTAACAAAGCATTTCTCATCAGATACTTCCAACGCTACCAAGCCTGGGCGCTCGGGTCCCCTCAGCTCCCTCTCGGTGCTGTCAGTCAGCATGGACAGAGGGTCACTCCAAGGAATGGCTCTGCCTGGAGCTGCCGCTGCTCACGCTGAAGCCCAGGGAAGCAGCTTGGCCCCCTCTTGGACCTTCCCTCCTGGGCACGGCATTGCACTGCCCAGCATCTGAGGGGAAAGGGGTGGAGGGCACGGGTCGTGGCACCGCAATGCTGCTGGTGATGCTGCGTTGCTCGTGGGAGCTGAAGCAGGCAGTGGAGCTTCACGTCTGCCAGAGCTGAGCAGAGCGGAAGCAGGGCAGAAGAGTTTGACTGTTCGCTCACAACCACTGTCGTCTCAAATAGCAAATTTCGAAGGGCTGCCACTGAAAATACTTCATTCAGGTGAGCTATGACATTCAGGTCATTACCAGCTGACAGGCATGCGTGTTTCTTTATTGCTTAAAGAAATCTCCAGTTAACACTGGGAAAGGTCTATAAACTGCAGACAGAGGATGGGGTTTGGTGTTCAAAATACACACAGATACCTTCGCCAGCTCATTGGTCTTCATCCATACTGTTTTCAGGTTTGCATCAAATGCTTCTAGTTTCAGCTGTTGGAGGAACGCAAGGAGTGCAGTAGGAGGGAGTATTTGCTTTGCCTCTGTTGCCCTCCCTCTGGTATTTGTGGTGCTACTTAATCCCCTCCTTTCTGCACATTCGAGGGGCCGACGGTTCCCACATACCTACTAGTCTTGTTCTAAAATAGTTCACAGTTGTGACAGCAGCTTTTCAGGTTCTTAGTTCAGAGGGTTAGAAGCGTTGCCAGAAACAGTAGTTATGTCTCTCCCCGATTAATGTCGTTTCTTTAGCGTGTGAATTTACCTTAACTAGTTTTTAAAATATTTTAAAGAAGCCTCTAACTACAGCAGATTACTAACTGAGGTATGTTAAAACTGGGCCAAGAAAGCAGCAACAACCTTGAGTCAGGCCTGAGATCAAAGCTGCTGGCTTTACAGCTTCCTTATAATCTCATTAGTCTTCAGGAGAGAGCGTAACAATGGGAAGAATAACAACAGCTGTATCTTATGTGGATTAAGGGCTGTGTGTTACAGAAGTAATGGCTCGGGATAGTGTCACATTATAGGCAGAACGTACCCCAAAGCCTCATTACGAGTGGCAGGAGAATAAAAGATGTCCGTGGTTTTGTGAATACAGCAATCTCCTCCAGACCTCTCTGGTGGAAAAGACGATCTATAAAATAATTGACTCTCAGCCTTTCACAACTACTGCCACCACTGCTTTGTTCCTTGTAGCAGTCATATTTGTTCTTAAAAACGCTGGCTAGAGAACTTACTATGCAGAGGGATGAGAAATGGATGAGTCTTCCCTAAGGAAGCACAGGGAGAGCTGTACGGGCTTCCCTCCGCTCCCTCTGCTGATGCTCCGCTGCAGGTTGCATAGCTGTCCTAGTCCTGGCCCTGCTTTCAGCAGATGCTGCTGTTCACGGCAGCCTGTTTAGCATGTGCTGGGTGCCTCTAAGACACTTCCATGCGAATACAAACTCTTTGTCTGCTCTGGTGTTCAGATTTGGCTCTGAGAGCCTCTAACGATGTAAAAACCAGGTCTCTCTCCTGCCTACTCCTCCCTTCATCCCAGCCAACTTTTCAGAGCAAGTACGGGGGGTGTTAACGTGGGGGAAAACTACACTACAGATCAGTAGGTGCAGAGTTCAGGGTAGTTTTTTCAGTCTCATCCTGGGAAGAATATTTAGATACAGAGTGTTTTTTCCGGGCAAGGATTCAGCTGTGTACGCTGGATGTTGTCTAGCGGGTGGGCGAGTGAAAGGACCCTTCCTGATTTCTAGCCTTTTCAAAGGAGACGATGGTCACAGATTTCACCGCACTGGCTGCACCCACCATTTTTTCCCCCCCCTAACTGGTTTATTCTAGGGCTTTCTGAGCTATGAAGCAGCATTTGGGTATATTATCATTTTTTGAACCGTGGAGATGATTGATTGAAAGTCAGTGGGGATCAGGACCCGCTCCTTGAAGACACACAGTAACTCCCATCGAAATCAGTGCTTGAATGTTTTGAAGATCTGAGTGCAAGTGCCTGTCTCACATAGGCACGTTTTAATACGTAACTTAGTAGGAATAAATGCAAATCAGTTAAGGATTCACAAGAGCTTCCCCGTACTCTTTGTGTTCCCAGCAGTGACAGCAGCCCTGCCTTCCTGAACTGGCCTGGGTCCCGCTGATTAGTTGATTTGTATTACACGGTGCTTTCGTGGAGAAAATCGGTATCCAGCTGTTTTTCTGGTAACAACATATATATCTTTCCATTTTAATTTCTAAAACATGCTACCCACTAAGGACAAAATTAGAACGTGCCTGAAAACAGGCCAGCCGCTCTTCTCCCTCTGTCAGAGAAGAGAAAAAAATTTAAAGGTTTTTTTTTTTTTCTTTTCCTAAAATAATTAAGAAAGCTCAATTATGTGGAAAGATTATGTGTTCCCTGGAGAGAGCCTGGGCAGTAATGAAAACCGCCAACATCTTAATGCAGCTTCTCCTCCGAGCCTTTTACAGTCTGACCAAATCAACTGTTGGAAGAGTGAGTAAAACCTTGGCAGGTAGATGAAACCATGTCCTGTGGGTTTGCAAGAGGTACCTGGTTTTAACAGATGGTTCTGTTTTCCTCAATTTCGAGATGGCTTCTTCAGAGCAGCATTAGGACGGCAGTCCTGCTATATAAGCATTGTACAAGTGGCTGCAGTGTCGTTGTGGGAAGCTCGTGATTCGGGCTGAAGATCGGAGCCGAAGGCTGCGTGCTTCCCTTCACAAAACCCTTGTGCAACCATTTTCTAACAACAACTCGGTTTTGTGCCTTTTACCTTTTGCTTAAATCTCAGGTCCAGGCAAACCATCGTCCAAGGTCAGGCAGAACTGGTTACATCTAGTTTCTTATATTAGAAAAAAGAAACCCAGTGCGTATTTGCTTTAGGGCTCATTGTTTCCGTACGGAGTGCCAGTCATTTGATTCATGCTCTCACCCGGTTTGCTGACCAGTTCCGGAAACCTAGTATTCTTCTTAGTATGTCTGGTTTCATGTTCACGTCTGGGTTTGAGTTTCATGACAGAAGTCTCAGATTTGCTGAAAATATTTTTTACAGCTGGTTTTTTTGTGGTTTGGTTGGTTTTGCTGTGTTTTTTATTTTTTTTTAATTTTTACCTTGCAAGGAGAACTGCTAAGAGTAACAGGGCCGGTCAATACACTTTCAAATGAAGGGGCAGCTTCTGCTGCCTGCGCAGGGATTGCAGAGCCGCTGGCACTCTCTGACCCGCTCTCTTTGGCACAGCCGCAGAGAGGCAGCAGCACCCGGAGACGCCCCGTGACCCAGCCGCCCGTCCTTAGGGCATCCTTCGCTCCAGGTGCCGCTCTCGTTTCGTGGCCCGTCGTTTACAGTGTGTAATGGGTTTACGTGGCAAGGTTTTGGTAGTGGGGGGGCCACAGGGGTGGCTTCTTTAAAAGCTGCTAGAAGCTTCCCCTGTGTTCG